>OY755210.1:4908947-5508947 GCA_963576765.1 Draba incana | reverse complement strand
ATATCATTGAGGGTCTAATTCATATATCAAAATAACAGCTAAACGACTGCAATCTAAACAAAGCTAAACGACGCTTTCGTCGCAATTATGAACGTTTGCAACGATTTTGCGACGAAATCGTCGCAAAAACGTAGCAACTGTCTTTACCCTATACACTAAGCAATTCATTATTTTTATTGTTTAAATTTGCTCTATTTGGAATATATACATATCATAGAGGCCCTTTTTGGAATACAAACATTTGCAACGAGCACACTATTTATACCGTTTCAATTGAATGTTCGATCTTCGAATATAAAAACATATCATAGAGGGCCTAATTCATATATCAAAATAACAGCTAAACGACTGCAATCTAAACAAAGCTAAACGACGCTTTCGTCGCAATTACGTCGCAATTATGACCGTTTGCAACGATTTTGCGACGAAATCGTCGCAAAAACGTAGCAAATTTCTTTACCCTATACACTAAGCAATTCATTATTTTTATTGTTTAAATTTGCTCTATTTGGAATATATACATATCATAGAGGCCCTTTTTGGAATATAAACATTTGCAACGAGCACACTATTTATACCGTTTCAATTGAATGTTCGATCTTCGAATATAAAAACATATCATAGAGGGCCTAATTCATATATCAAAATAACAGCTAAACGACTGCAATCTAAACAAAGCTAAACGACGCTTTCGTCGCAATTACGTCGCAATTATGAACGTTTGCAACGATTTTGCGACGAAATCGTCGCAAAAACGTAGCAACTGTCTTTACCCTATACACTAAGCAATTCATTATTTTTATTGTTTAAATTTGCTCTATTTGGAATATATACATATCATAGAGGCCCTTTTTGGAATATAAACATTTGCAACGAGCACACTATTTATACCGTTTCAATTGAATGTTCGATCTTCGAATATAAAAACATATCATAGAGGGCCTAATTCATATATCAAAATAACAGCTAAACGACTGCAATCTAAACAAAGCTAAACGATGCTTTCGTCGCAATTACGTCGCAATTATGACCGTTTGCAACGATTTTGCGACGAAATCGTCGCAAAAACGTAGCAAATTTCTTTACCCTATACACTAAGCAATTCATTATTTTTATTGTTTAAATTTGCTCTATTTGGAATATATACATATCATAGAGGCCCTTTTGGAATATAAACATATCATAGAGACCCTAATTGATAAATAAAATTATTTGCATCAATGTCCAAGTAATAAGAATTGGTAATTAACACAAAGGTTTAGGGTATAGGCTGTTTAAATTTGCGCTACTGTTTTGCGAGGGAGTCGTCGCAATTGCGTCGCAACAACTTCTATTAGCGACAAACTTGCGACGATTGCCTCGCAAGACCGTAGCAAATTCCTATACCCTAAACTCTAACCAATACGTTTTGTATAACCTTTTAATTAGCTCTTCTTCGAATGTAAATGTATGAGTCTAATAAATAACAATCCCTCTGTAATTATTGAAATATAACTTTTCAAAACATTTTCGAGAAACATATATAACGAAGTATGATATACATGTACTTATACTAAGAATTCGATCAATCTATCATTTTTGCCGATTTTACCGAAAACTTCAATTAGTACACTAACTCTGCTTCATACATGCACTAAGGACCCCAAAAAGTGTATATTTACATTTTATGAATCATACTTTTGGTCTAAAACATCCAAACCCCTAAGTATACCCTAAACCTAATTTGCGTGGGCTTTGCGACGAAGTCGTCGCAAATACGTTGCAATTGGTAAATTGCAACGCAATTGCGACGATTTCATCGCAAAAACGTAGCAAAATTTGCTACACGCTTGCGACTAAAATCACTGTCAACTATATTAACTGATCGTTCATTCACCTAGAAATTCACACTTTGCGAGGCTTTTGCGACGGTTTTTTAATTTTTGCGAGGTATTTGCGACGATTTGTGCGCGGCAAACGAAAAGTCGTGGGCGGCAAACATGTATTGGGTCAAATTTTTGGCCCATTTAGCAACTGATTTGCGACGAACTTGCGAGGTTTTTTTTTCCTATATAAGGAAATCCAATCCCTCGCTCATTCCTCACAAAATCACTTATCTCTCAACAAAATCACTTTTCTCTCTCTAATAAAAAGTGCCATCGACCTTCCTAATCATTCCCGATCCCGAGCTCATAAGGTAAATCTCTAAATTTTTCTTTTCTTTTATGAATTTTAAATTTTGTGAATGGTTAGGAATAATTAATTAGGAATGGAATTGTACTTGGGATTTTAGGATTAACTAATTAGAATTTTTAATTTACTAATTATGTTAAATTATTTTGATATGTAATGTTGATTAGATTAATTTAATGTTATTTTTACAATTGTTAAAATCAATATTAAATTATATATTTTTTAAAATGCAATAACTAATTTCAAAAATTATCTAATTTAGATGGCAGAAGAGAACGAGTGGTTAGAGCTCGTACAGTCCGGTCCTGGTCGTGGTACTGGTCATTCACGACCAGGACAGCGACAACGTAGAAATCCCTCGCAGGCCTCCCACTCTGGTTCCGGGATTCCTGAGTCACAGCCGACGCCACCTCCCGAGCCAACCCCTGGCCCAAACCCTGGAGCAGTTCCTTCATGGGATGACATGACCTTCGCGCAGCTTCTCGTTACTCCAGGACGGCAGGTTCTTCCCCATTTAGTACATGACCCTACCACTTCCGACAACCCTAACGCTGTGTGGTAAGTATTTTTTTTACACAGTTTTAATTTTATTTTGTTTAATAATTATTAATATATGCTTTTATATTATTTTTTAGGTTTTGCAAAAATTCGGTCGGAAAAGATGTTAGGAAGATCATAGAGCGAGATTTCAAGATGTGCCACACGAACTGGAAGTTTGTTAACCTGGAGACCAAGGATCGGTGGTACATACAATTTGCGGTAAATTTTTTTTTTTTTTTTTTTTACTTTTATTTATTTATTAATTTATTCAATTTTGTAATTTTATAACTTATTTTCTAATTTCTGACAATTTGCAGCAAAAATACTATTGGGACCCCGCGATTGATGGTTTAGTTCGTGAGGCATTTGAGGAGAAAGCGAAGAACCGTCTGAACAACCAAATAGGACGGTGGAAGGAGAAGTGGCTTTTGAATCCGGATCCGAAGGTATGTATGCCATCTTTCTTCAATCCCAATATTTGGGATGGCCTTGTCGCCTTCTGGCAGTTGGAGAAATCGAAGGAGATTGCTGCCCGGTGCAAGGCTGCTCGATTGACGAAGGTTGGCGATACTGACCAGCCTTCAAAACATTGTTCGGGCCAGATTTCCTATGCTCAGCATGCTGTTAACATTGTAAGTTATTATATTTTTTACTTTCAATTTTTATGCTCACACCAATTTGAACTTCTAATATGTTTTCATTGTCAGACGGTGGAAAAAGGAGTTCCCGCAACGATGCCAGAGGTTTGGGAGAAGACCCACCGCAGGCCGGACGGGACATGGGTTGATGAACGTGTCCACAAGCTCCACGACGATGTCATTGAGCGAGTCGGCGAACTATCAACCCAGCTTACTCCCGATGGTCTACCTACTCAGGTGACACCGATGGAGGTCAACCGTTTCGCATCACAGGTAAAAACTTAATTTTTTTTTAATTTTATTCACAATTTTAAATAATACTATTAACAATTTAAAAATAAAATTATATTATTATCATTTATGTAAAATTGTAAACTTTTAATTTTATTTTGTAGTTGGCTCCTCGAAACCGTAAGGGAAAGATGGCATTTACCGGATCTATCCGGACGGATGATCACGGAGTGCCATTTTGTCCCGTTTCGAGATTGGCGACGGATCCGCAAATAGTCAAGGAGCTCCATGAAACAAAACAAGAGCTCCATAAAACAAGAAAAGAGTTAGGGAAGACGAAGAAAACCTTAGCAAGGAAGACCAACACCTATGATAGGATGTTCGCGGAGTTAGCGAAGACGAACCCCACCCTAGGCGAGATTCTAGATGGGGAAGAAGACGAAGACGAAGACGAAGCTGGAGGCACATCGAGGACCGGGGATCCGATCGATGATATTTGTTTCGATTAGATTTGTGTATTTTTCGGATTTAGCTTTTATTTGTTTTTGGTTTTAAAATACTTTATTTTATGTTTAATTTTTAATTTAAAATATTTACGAATTTATTTTTTTTAAAATTATTATTTTTTAATTAATAATATAAATAATAATAATAAAAAAAGAGTCGAAGATCGTCGCAAATGCGTTGCAAAAAAATATACGTCGCAATTTAGTCGCAATTCTTATAACAGCAAAATCGTCGCAAAAGTTATAGCCGCAATTCCGTCGCAAAAGGTTTCGACGCAAAATAGCCGCAAATTCGTCGCAAACCATTTAAACGCAAATAAGTCGCAAACGATTTAGCCGCAATTTCGTCGCAAATTATTTCCTCGCAAAACAGCCGCAAAATGACGCCGCAATACCGTTGCAAATCCGTCGAGAGTTTGGCGACGGATTTGCAACGAAACTTGAATTTGCGGCGATTTTGCGACGATTTTCGGTTTGCAACGAGCTAGTTGCGACAAACCTAAAATCGTCGCAATTCGCCATTTGCAACGGTTTTGCGACGAAAACGGCCGTTGCAAATATTATTCTCAATATTTTGTTTGTTTCGGTTTCATAAACCGTTTTGGTTTAAGCGGGTTTGATTAATCGTTCTGATGCTTTAAGCTTCTCTAGTACTCAATTTATATATTACTTTATAATCTGCTTGCTTCATTGACTTTTGCTGAATAGTTTTATTGTTTTATGTTGGATAGGCAAACCCTAATAATAATACTTTGGATATGTTTCTCTCTGGTGCCTCCGAGGTTCTATGTAAAGTAAGAACAATTCTATGAACCCAACTCCATCGAGATAAGTGCTAGTAGCATCACATACTTTATATATCAAAACATTCTTAATTAAAATCGATCGACGAATATTTAATTATTACGTTGTTGAGTTACCGAACGAATATGACTTGGATGATTTACTTTACCAAACATATTTAAAACAGTTATAGCATATTACTATGATTTGGTATGGTCGTTTGCTGCTTGTTTGTTTGTTTTCACATGCAGACTGATTTTATATGGAAGTCTAGCCAATTGAGAGACATAAAGCATTAACGATGACGTCCCGTGTAACGCCCGTAGACCAAATTGTGATTTTGGCTAGTGTCGATCGACACTGTTTGTGTCTGTCGATCGACACGTAGTCATTGTTCTACCAAGAAATCGGACAGTGAGGTCCGTGTCGATCGACAGGTGGAGAGTGTCGATCGACAGGAGGCATTAAACTCTATCTAGAATTTGGGCAGTGAGGTTCCTGTCGATCGACAGACTTGAAGAGTGTCGATCGACAGGCGGCTTTAAAGAGCAAAAATTAATGCTTCCTATAAAAGCTGGGTGTTGTGGTCTTTTTAGGTTTGGCCGTTTTTGGAGAAGTTTTAAAGAGTTGAGAGAGATTTTTGGTGTTCTTGAGAGTTTGAGAGTTTGATCAAGGAATTCTTGTGGATCTCCCTTGTAATCTCAATTCTAGTCTCTTGTGTGTTCTTGAAGAGAAGATAGGAGCGTTTGATTTCGATTTCCGGGGCGAATCAGAGATTGGAGATTGTGTTCTTCGCGTTTTATCCTCCTTTTCCCTTCAAATCTAAGGTGAGTGTGTGACCACAGGTCCTTAGATTGAGGAATGGATGATATGCGGTTGCTTGTTGTGTGTTTTTGGTGGATTTGCGATTGTATGAACAGGTTTTGGGTTGAGAAGTGTGGAGATTCGACCATGAGAGGATAGGTCGGATTCCAGCAGCAGCTCGCCTGTCGATCGACAGGATTGTTTCCGTATCGATCGACACGGGTTTTAAAGTGTCCGTCGATCGACAGGATTTCTTCCCGTCGATCGACATGGTCGCTGCTGTTCCTGTTTGTTGTTGTTTGCTTGTTCTGTGCATTGTTTGATAATCCTGGTATTTCATGTGTTCCTTTATCTGAGTAATTGGCCTGTAGATGGGAGGACCGTCTCACTAAGTATTTCTTAAATACTTACGCAACTCGTTTTTCCTAATTGTGTTGCAGGTAAAGGGAAATCGTGATCGCGAAATCATGGCCAGAAGAGGGGATGATAGGATCTCTTGTGTTGACGTTTAGCCTTTTGTGTTGATGATTAGTTAGTGAATCCCGGTATTAGGTTGCTAGATTTGTATGAGCATTCCTGGATTTAATGTTGATTATAATTGTTGGATGATTGTTATGAGATTTTATTACGGATTTAATTGTTGAGTTTCATTCCGCAGTAGAATTAATTTAGCAAAAAATAAAAAAACCGGGTGTTACATCCCGTGTTCAATCCTCGATCTCTGCTTCACTTCTCCTTATACTGAGATAAGTACTATTTATTCGTCATGCTTAATACATGGTCAAATAATTTGCACATGTTATCTGATCTCGTGGAGAATTGATTGAGATCGTAGTTTTATAGTATAATTTTATTTCGTAGATCGACACATGTTTTTACAATAAAATCCATGAATCATATCCACTTGATTATGTCCATTCCCTAAAGTAAATGTGGAAAATAATATATCACAATAACACTAAACCCAAGGAAGTGGTTTTAATGATCCAAATCGAGGTCAATGTGTTTCTTCAAGAACTTAATTCTTACTAGAAGTGAGAAAAGAAAGATGGCAAGAAAGAGAATTTTCTCTCATATGAGAATGAAAGTATCTAGTTTGAATACAATATCAAGAGTATAAAGCTCATTAAAGGCTCCCGAAGAGCATATACATGGGAACGCATTGTGAGATATATTCCTCCAAGTTTTAAAGTAAATGATATAGATGATCCAAATTGGGATATGTTTTAATTATGGAATGGAATTTAATACGAGATGGATGAACCTGAAGTTTCATCATCTCGAGGTAGAAGAGTAAAGAATCTCACATAGACAAATAACATATCTTGAAGATTATGTTTACTACTTGACTCTTAAAGATCCACAAGTTCTCTAAGGCAATTTAAAAGAAAAGTATGATGAGAACAAGATGTTATTTAGAGATCATTATGAGTGTGTACATCTAAGATTAAGTCTATAAATAAATATGTTTTATTGGTTATACTCCATTCCCTGAAGCGAATGTGACATCATATTTTAAGAAAGAAAAGGACCACATAGATAATATTTGTCGAAAGCATAAGTGAAAGTGGATATAAATGTTCTCAAGATCGCGATTGAAGAGTTTCTATCAAAAACTCATATTTTCACCAGAAAATGCAATAAACTTTGCGAGTAAAATACATAGTATTAAGCATATATATGAATGCTCCAGAAGAGCACATAAATATCATTCTCTATAAGAATACTTGATACATTTCATTATCTTAAGTCTCAAAAGTAAAATACATGATCCGAGTAGGATATGTTATTGATTCTGAAAATGAGATTCAGTTCGAGATTGATAAATCTACAGTGTTATCATCTCGAGGGGAAGTGTTAAAGGATCCTATATACTATAAGTGAAACATCCAGAAGATTATGTTTACACTAAAATTGAGTTTGCATACTCCTTCATAAAAATAAATCTATGGGATTTTATATGAAAAGTGAAGGAATTGTTGAATATCCCCAAATCACAAGTTTTTCCGAAGGTTGAAAGTATTTAAGAGAATTTACCTATTTTGTACTAGATTGTACTACACAAATATTCGTAAACCAAAAGTTTACCGAGAATGAAAAGTAAACCAGAAGTTTACTGAGAATGAAAAGTAAACCAGAAGTTTACTGAGAATGAAAAGTAAATCAGAAGTTTACTAACAATTTAAATGTTTGGCTTAACTGGATTGGTCATCTTGGTTTAGTAGATGATGCGGTAATTTATAAAAGTGTGTGGATATTTCGTAAAGAACCAGAAGATTATTTCTAGTCATTTATCATATGTTGATTGCTCAGAAAGCAATATTATAATGTGGCATTCACCAGTAAGAAAAATAAACTGGAATATGTTTATTTCTAGAAGTATATACAAGGAGATATTTATGGGCTGATCATCCACTATGTGAATTTTAGATAATAGATGCATCGATTCAATGGACGCATTGACTCGATGGACACATCAACTCAAGATTCATATTTATCCTTGTCATGAAATTGCAACTTGAAGTTTGCAAGGTTATTTGATAATGCTGGTGAATTTATGTTTGAATACCCATTGAAATAAAGTGTTGAACATCCGGAAGCTTATGTTTATACACAAAATGGTTTAATACCATTGTTTCGCATCAAGCCAATAAATAACTAATAGGTCTCCCCATCATTATTGGTTTAGGATCAGAAACCAAATAATTCCTATCAGAAAGATGTTTGAATGTTAAAAGTGCTCCACCACAGCATTTTAAGATGGGACCTCAGAAAGAGGATAAAATATATGTTGGATATGAAAAATTGTCTAGAGCTATCCCAGAAGGATTTTTATTGCTCGAGTCTCATATTAACATTTTAATGAGTTAGTTTTTCCAACATCAGGGGGAGAAAATAAACAGCTGAAAAAAATTTTAAGTTTCTATGAATTATCAATGATCCTCGGACTAGAGAATGTACATTAGAAGTCCAAAAATATAATTCATAAGAAAAACTAGGCGTATTATTTGCCAGATGCTTTGCTGATCCTAATAGAGTGATGAAATCACCTATGCCAGCTATATATGCTCCAATTAAATGTATGTCCTAGAAGGACTATATCAAACTGCTAGTGAGTCTAAAGATCGCATGAAGTGTAATAGACATATTTGGTTCCATATATAAATCCTCGTAAAAGAAAGGAGCAGAAATTGAGAATGACCAAATCGAGGTAATAAAGATTTTGAATGATCTCCAAAAGAGACATCAACATGACAAATAAAAAGTTCAAGTACTTGACAATGAAAAGAGCTAGCTAGCTATGTCATGTTAAAAATAATATGGGAACCAAAAAGTAAATCGACGTCGTAATATTTTGCATGCTATGTGCAGTTGATATTATGGAAAAGAGGATCATGAAAGAAAGTCTATTGAAATGTGTACACAAAGTAATGATTGGCCAAAGTGGAAAGAAAAATAGACGTACTTATTATCTCTTGAAGAGAAATTTTTGGACCAGGAGTCCATGCACCTGAAGTGTAAAACCAGTGAAAGATATAAAGTTTTGTGGAAAACGATAGTGAAAATAGTGAAATTTTCACAAAGACAAAGATTGTTTTATGAAGAGATATATTTATATTCTCTTGTGGTGGTAGCAATACTTTTGAAATATCTTATAAGTTTGGCAATAAGATATAGAAGACTGGATGAGGAAATTTATATGGATATAATCCCTGAAGGATTAAAGATATCAAAATTATGTTCTTGAGAACTCTACTTGATCAAATGAAAAGAGAAAATATGGTATAATTATGTATATGTGTACCCATGTAGATTTCTCTAAAGATATTGATCAAAGTGATTCTTAATTTGAAGATCATCAAAACTCAGTGTTATCTGAAATAGTATGATGACAATAATTTATGCTAAATGATCACTTGATAATGAGATTTGTATACAAATCCCGGAAGGATTTAAATGGCTAGAAGCAAAATGGTCCTGAAATACCAAATTTAAACTGATTTTTAAGAAATTTATCGATCTCTTTCATGATTGAAAGATGTGACTTTGTATGATAAAAGGAAAATATGTTATGGACCAGAAGTCTAATGATTTGAGATATCATAAATCATACAAGTTTGTTTGTTAAGGCTATGCTTATGATCATTCGAAAAGATAGCATATGATCAAAAGTCATCTCCTGAAGAAGATGCTTCTGAGAGGGAGAAATATAATGATGAGCGTGGATGTACTCTTTTTCCCTTATCATAGTTTTTATCCCATTGGGTTTTTCTATGAAAGGTTTTTAACGAGACATCAAAGAACACGCGAAAGATAGACATATAAAGAGCAATGTTATCATCATAATGATTTATGAAAGTCTATGAAACTCTCAAAAGAATATCATGCATTAATGATATCTAGAGAAGCAAAGAGAACGATCAAGATGAATCATCTTAAAGGAACCATAAGTTGCAGAAGAATGGTGATTTATATGTTATGGAAAT
This sequence comes from Draba incana, assembly GCA_963576765.1. Classification (NCBI taxonomy): domain Eukaryota; kingdom Viridiplantae; phylum Streptophyta; class Magnoliopsida; order Brassicales; family Brassicaceae; genus Draba; species Draba incana. The sequence continues at coordinate 5,498,786 of OY755210.1, read as the reverse complement.
ACGTTCAAGCGAAACTTTGGCGGACTTATTTTGCAAGACATTTCTAACTATCACTTTCAAGGAAGAAGTTCGCGTCGTCACAAAGATATCAAGTTATGCACTCATCAGGGGGAGTAGAAGCGCGTTGCACTCTTTTTCTCTTAACCATGGTTTTGTCCCAATTGGGTTTTCCTGGTAAGGTTTTTAACGAGGCAACATCTTATGCGCATTAGAATTATTTTTACGATAATGACATCCAAGGGGGAGTGTTATAAACCCATTAGATGGATGTCCATTATAGGCCCATATTCTAGATACTTCTAGATAGACTTGTTCTCCAAGTTGTACTTCCTCCCCAAGCTTTGTATCCCTTTATATACTCTTGTATTTCTCATGGAATAATACACATCACAATTCATTCTTTCTCTTCTCATATTACAACAATGTTGTCTATTTTCAAAAGTAAATATTCAATTGATCTCATAAAATAGTTAAATATTTTACACTATTTTGTAACTATCTAGTAATCTATTTTTCAAAAATTAGTTACCAATTTAAAAGCATTGTTGTCTACTACCATAAATAACTACATAAAAATGTTGTTGTAATAGTTACTTATTTACACAAAATAGTTAACTATGTTCACAACGTACTATAGTTTGCATAATGAAAAAAAATTAACTATCATAAGAAACACAATTAACAATTTTAATGATTTCAAACATAGTTAACTATTATTTTAAATATAGCTATCTATGATAATTTCCGAACATAGTCAATCATAGTGATATGAGTCTTTGTGCATTTTCAGTCCAGGTAAAAAAGGAAAATCAAAACCTCATATTGTTAGTTACTACATTTTCAGTTTTTATATGTTAGCAAATAAATTAGGTGTTTACAAAGTAATATAGAGCGTAATTTCCCTATTTTTATCTACTTTTCCATGTTTCTCGTATTTCAAATTTTATAACAATCCTAACATATTGATTCTAGTAGAAAATGAATTGTCATAACAATTAGTTAATAATTAACACCGTGATGTGTATTTGTAATGCAAACATATTGACATTTTAATTCTAATTCTAATTGATATTATTAAAAAAAAAAAGACACAAATTTACATTGGGTCACAACATTACCATTGGGTCTGAATGATGTTGACCAGCTTAATTTATCTTCTTGTAACTCTTTTTTTTCTGTGACTCGAGACATAAAACTTCCCTTTACTTAGTAAATAAGTCACGACCCTTAACACAAATAAACTTAACATACATTATAATTATTACTAAACTCAATTATTAACTGTCATTGATCATATATAAAGAACTTAGCTAATCAATCAGTGCCAAGTGTCTAATTTCACATGATTACACACTGCCAAAGAATATCAAATCTATTCTTCATTTGAATTTGAGGAAATGCATTTGTCATGATATTCTTCTCATGCTCCTTGTGCGTTTGGCCGTTGGAGAGGAAGCTTCCCCAGTTCCTCTTGTGCTTCTTTAGAGTTAATTTTCTCTTTGGGCTGTTGACTTCCTCTGTGGCCCAAAGTCTTGTTTTAGCTAGTCCGAAGCTGTGTGGAGTTGTATAGCGAACGAGATGGGGAACTTGGTTATACTTATAGCATAATAAGAACAAAAGATAGAAAACAATAATTTTAAAGCCGTAAGTAAATATCACCAAATGTTTAATAAAAAAAATACATAGATATAAATTAAAATAAAAACTTCAAAGAGAAAATCATATAAGGTATCAGTTATTCCCGTTTGAAACATGGTAAGAACCATCGCGCATTAGAGCATGGAACTGACCAAAAAAACAAATTGTTGTGGTTGTTCAATCACTCTATATGGCTTGGTCATTCTTATATTCAGTAACAATAAATGTGTTTTATCTACCATTTCTATATATACCATTTAAATGAGCCTGCTTGCGCATTCATCAATGGGTGATCCATGTAACCTAGACAAGCTCGATCTTGTCGCAAGATCTCTCAATTCAGACAAGCTTCTCCCTAGTTTCAACGCTACTTTCGTCTCGAAAACTTGTCCGTTCTCTCTTCTCTCTGCTTTAATCGTTTCTTCCAACAAAGAGAAGAATCCAGCAGAATTTCTATACATCTCTAACACCATCCCAACTTGACCACCATGCTCTAACGTGTTCACTACGGTAGCCAAAGAAGCACACGTCGTCGCTACTACTCCAGCTAAAACCGAACCGTGACCTATAAAACCGGAACTTACAGCCGCAATTCCGGTTAACACCGGTCCAGAGATTGCCAAAACTCGGCTTAACTTCAACGCCACGTTACCTAATTTCTCGTACTCCTCTGCATCTCTACTCTTTAAAACCTCAACCACTTCTCTCATCTCCGTTTCTAGCTCGGTGTTCCATCCGTTAATAGCGGTTCTCGAGCATTCGGGTTTTGTTTCGGGCCACCAAGTGGCCGGTTTGAATTCTTGAGGGAACTTCTCAAGCATTGTTCCAATGAGAGGAAGTGGAAATGCTTTGTCTAAACAGAGAACTCTTTTTATCGCGTCCTTTACATCTTCTTCGACGATTCCGTCTTCGTTTTTCTCATTTAAAACCATATCGATTCGGTTTCTAAGCTGCTTGAACAGCCTCGTCGCGTTCCTCTGCTCTTATACGAGCTGTGACGGTTGAATCTTGTTCATCAAGGCAACCACACCTGTCGCAGAAGCTAGCAAAACCGTTGAAGCTATCTTAACCGCGGAAACGGAATCTGTTCCAACGCCGTTTAGGGAGGCTATTCCGGCCATTAAAGCGGCGGTGAGAGTGATCATGTTGACGGAATTAAGCAATAGAGAGTTCCAGTTGTTACGTTGCTCTTTGATGTTCTTATGCATCTCTACTCTGTCTCTTACTTCTTCAAGAACCGCAAGAAGTCGAGACCTCTGCAAAACCCGATCATCGTACACTATCTTCCCCTGTCTCTCTAACATCGAAAGATCGAAGCTTTCCGTGTACCCATCCAACTCAAAACTAGGTTTTTCAAGTGTTAAACTCCGGTTCTTGATCGGTATTTTTGGAATCGAGATACCGAATTTGGGAAGGTTAGGGATTGAGACCGCGGATCTTGTTTTCGTGCAAGAAGAACAAGAAGTAGAAAGCAAGAATCTTGAAGCCTGAAATGAAGCCATAGATGATGTAGCTTCTTCTTCTTCACTTGGTGTAAAGCGGTTTAGTAGCTGGTTTTGTTGGTTTATTGTGTTTTTTCTTGTTGTGATTGCTGTTAAGGAGGGAGAGATCTAATGTATATATATATATATATAGTTCTAAGGCCATGTACAACGCAGACACCGGAGGGTCTAATGTGATTTTTAAATTATTAAAACACACACTCTCTCTTCTTTTTACTCAGATTCAATATTAGATCCCTCTCTCTCCAAAATATCTAATTTTATTCACAAAAACACTCTCTTTCTTCCTTTTACTCAAATTTTATATTTCAATATACCCCACAAAAACAACACCTCTTTAGACCCTCCGGTGTCACCAATACTCATGCGGTAAGATCAACAAGCCAAAACAAATTGAAAGCAAAGAGAAATAAAAAAATGTTTGACCAAGAATAAAAGTTTGACTTATGACCAGTTCACACTTATGGATTCTCTTGTGGCGATTTTGGTCAACCTTTAGTATTAGTAAAATCCCAAGTTCCAAAACTTATGGTTCACTTCTTGTTGAACATGTTTCACTATTGATTTCTTTATAATCAATAGTTTTGACTATACATATAAAAACCCATTCCAACACGAATTCAACATTTTTCTCTTTGAATGAACCACCAAAACTAATAAATTATTATTTAACGTTCAACTAGCATAATTAAACATTGACTAATACAAAATCTCTTTTGTAGAATCAAACTACAACTCCTCGGATTGAACAGTGAAATCTGCTGCTTCCTTCAGAGTCTTTCTCGCGCGCCAATAAACACCATTGGCAGTCTCTGATGTCCCCGTCTGTATTAATCACCACAAAACATTAGTCTATAGAGGAGCTTGAGATTCAGTCTTAGTTTCGGTTTATGTCAAACAAAACTTTACCTTGTTCTCTAATGAATTTGAGGATTCGAAAACCCTGCACATGTATGTTCACTCAATTCATATCTTGCAAGCCAATCCAAGTATTCAGGGTCCTTGGAAAAATCTCGCTTCATGTCTCTTAAGATTGTATCCCGGATTACTTCTGCATGCGCCAAATCTGTCGCCTCTAGAATCTCAATAAAACGCTTCCTCAGATCAAAACTAGATGGAATAGCTTTAATGGCACCACTATAGATAGTCTTAAGAACATCCGACCCTGTTTTCCGAAAAACATTGCCTTTCTCATTTCCATCTTTCTCATTTAGTGATATAAACAGCTCTTTGTTCTCATCTTTCCATTGTTCTTCCTCCGCAGTTTTCTTAACACGTACCAAACTTCCTTTTTCTTCACCAAGAGCAACTTTACGAGCTTTCAGCTTATGTAGGTCAGTGATTTCCATTCTAAGATACTCCACCCACAAATCTTCAGAATTCGAACAAAATCTCAAACCAGTCAACATAAGAGCACGAGCCGCATCAACATTCAACTTTTGATCGAATTCCCAAGCCGCAGCATATATCCACACTCCAGCTATTTTCGGGTGAAACCTTATCACTTGTGCCAAAACCTACACATGTAGTGAATCAAATTAAAACCTCAAAAATATACCCACGATACCTTTCCAAATCACAATGCAGAACTTCATTCAAAAATCTCAAATCAAACATACCCAACAAGAAAGCTGATACCTTTCGAAATCAAAATGATGTAATCTACACAATTTCATTCAAAAATCCCAAATCAAAAACATACCCACCAAGAAAGCTAATAGCTTTTGATATCAAAATGATGTAATCTACACTATTTCATTCAAAATTCCCAAATCAAACACAGACCCACCAAGAAACTTAAAAGCTTTTGATATCAAAATTTTGTAATATACACAATTTCATTCAAAAATCCCAAATCAAAAACATACCCACCAAGAAAGCTGATACCTTTTCAAATCAAAAATCATGTAATCTACACAATTCCAATCAAAAACCCCAAATCAGAAACATACCCACCAAGAAAGCTGATACCTTTTGACTTCAAAATGGTGCAATCTAGACAATTTCATTCAAAAAATCCCAAATTCAAACATACCAAACATAGAGCTTATTCAAATCATAGTAAAGTCCCAAGCTTTACCTTCTCAATTCTTCCATTTCTCTTCTGTTTACAAAACTCGAGATACCTAAACCACAAATTGATGTCTCCTTTATACCTCATCGTCGCCAATCTATAAATATCCAAAATCCTCGCCACACCGGCGAAATCGGAAATCGATTTCTTCTTCTTCCTCTTCTTATCAGACTCACGCGCCGTCGCGTTCCGCCGCAATTGACGGAGCTCGTCGACTTTAACCTCGTAGTCAATGTAAGCTATGAAATCCTGTTTAAGTGGGCTAGGTCGCTTTAACCGGTACTCGAACTTGCGACGTTGTTTCACGATCTCAGAGATCTCTGCACAAGTGAAGATTCTTCGGCGTTCGAGATCGTCTAGCTCGTCGACCATCCGCTCGAGGCGGTGTTGTACAATGTCTGCCATGGCTAAAGTTGATCTCTATGGCTCGTAGACTCGGTAAAAGGGTTTAAGAGATGTTTCGATGAGAATTCTTGTTAGGTTTTAATGTGATTGGTTTCATTTGGGCCTTAGGGAAAGCCCATTAGTAAAACCCTACTAGTCTTCACTTGTGCTTTGTTCGTTTGCATGCCGCAGATTTTGCGACAAGACATTGCGACTAAATGCTGCAATTATTATTAGTTTGATAATTATAGCGTCGAATCGCAACAGTTTTAGGCGCTGCGACTAGCCGCAACATATAGTCACAAAAATATGTGTTAGATAAAAACAAACATCGTTTGACCGCATGAGGTTGCGGAAACTTTCTGCACTAGGCAAAGAACATACCCTTGGTAAGTAGTATATAGGCTTTTCTATTTTGAATTTGGTTGTATTCTGAACTTTGACTTAATTTGGTGGGATTTGATATGTATAAGAATTTTTGGATTCCAAATTTTTAGTTTTTTTCTCTCTTTCCCATTTTTGGTGTTTTAAATGTAAAAACAAATTGTTTAGCACATAATGCTAGATTTGTTCTTATGATTTTATTTTTGTAAATTATTTTCGGTTTAGCTAACCAACCTATTTAGTTAATCTAGTAAAATATGTTTATAAAAAAAAAAAGGTTGATCAATAAATAATACGCAACCTAGGGCATAGTACATTTGTTCGCGTTAAGAAGATCCTACATCAGAGTTGGTAGGTCTAAGTTTATGTGACTTATCACATTTGTTCGTTGCATGCGAAATTATTTGAGGGATCAGAACATTGAATGGTTTAACATTTTTATATTACTTTCAAGTTTTATGTTAGAATCCATGTTGTTAATTTAAAGAAAAGAAAAAATGAACTTCAACTTAGTAATCATAGTTTGTAAAGCATACTAAACAGCCCAAGCAAATGAAAATGGGAAAAGAACCGAAACCTTTTTACACTCAAAGGTTTCGCAAACCCCACGGTTATCTTTTTAAACACATGCATATGTAATCAGAAATACAAAATGATGATGTTCTTATATTGTAAGAAATGACGTTGACAAAAGAAGAACACATCTTGAATTAAAGCAACGTAATGTAATCATAGTTATTCAATAAAACGAATTCATCGTTACATGATCTTATCGATGAGAAACTACTGTATTGAGTAATTAAAAATTCTAAAATATGAAACGAAAAATCCTTATTTTATGGGGTTGACAAATAATGATCTGACTCAAAAGAAGAAAGTATAGACCCTCTAGGGAGAAACTTTATCTCCAGTGATATTGGTTTGATAAGTAGAATTACCACCGCCGCTTCCTCCTCCGATGCCAATTCCAAAGCCAATGCCTATTCCGAAGCCCACACCTCCGCCTCCTCCTTTGCCGGTTCCGCTTCCTCCTCCCATTCCGTATCCTTCTCCTCTTCCGCTTCCATACCCTCCACCAGTACCTCCACCTCCTCCTCCTCCACCTCCTCCACCTGATGCTCCTCCAACTCCACCACCAGCACCAAATCCGCTTCCATAACCTGAACCTCCATTAGCACCTCCACCTCCTCCACCGCTACCTCCTCCACCACCACCACCATTAGCTCCTACACCAGCACCAGCACCAGACCCGCTTCCATGGCCAGAACCATTAGCTCCTCCGCCTCCACCTCCTCCACCGCCATTAGCTCCCACACCAGCACCAGCACCAGACCCGCTTCCATGGCCAGAACCATTAGCTCCTCCACCTCCACCTTCTCCACCGCCTCCACCTCCTCCACCGCCATTCGCTCCCACACCAGCACCAGCACCAGCACCAGACCCGCTTCCATGGCCAGAACCATTAGCTCCTCCGCCTCCACCTTCTCCACCGCCTCCACCTCCTCCACCGCCATTAGCTCCCACACCAGCACCAGCACCAGACCCGCTTCCATGGCCAGAACCATTAGCTCCTCCGCCTCCACCTTCTCCACCTCCTCCACCGCCATTCGCTCCCACACCAGCACCAGCACCAGACCCGCTTCCATGGCCAGAACCATTAGCTCCTCCGCCTCCACCTTCTCCACCGCCTCCACCTCCTCCACCGCCATTCGCTCCCACACCAGCACCAGCACCAGCACCAGACCCGCTTCCATGGCCAGAACCATTAGCTTCTCCGCCTCCACCTTCTCCACCGCCTCCACCTCCTCCACCGCCATTAGCTCCCACACCAGCACCAGCACCAGACCCGCTTCCATGGCCAGAACCATTAGCTCCTCCGCCTCCACCTTCTCCACCGCCTCCACCTCCTCCACCGCCATTAGCTCCTACACCAGCACCAGAACCTGCCCCGCTTCCATGACCAGACCCTCCGTTAGCACCACTTCCCCCGCCTTCTCCTCCACCACCTCCTCCTCCACCACCACTGGTACCTACACCAGCACCAGCACCAGACCCACTTCCGTGACCAGACCCTGCATTGGCACCACTACCACCACCTTCTCCTCCTCCTCCTCCACCACCACCACCACCACCAATACCACCATTATGGCTCATACCGGCTCCAGCTCCATATCCTTCTCCATGACCATACCCATAATTACCTCCGTAGCCGCCACCTCCACCTCCCCCGCCACCACCTCCCCCGCCATATCTTTTGGCACCTTTTCCGTAGAAACTACCACAACCACGCCAACTCCGGGAAGAACAATCATCTTCGTCATTGTTATTCTCCACGTTATCTCCATAACTTCCCCCAAACAGTGCAAAAACAATGCATGAAAGAAGAAAAAGGACGTATAAAGATCTTGAATGAGTAGTCATTGAAGTACTCTTTTGGTTGCCAAAGAAATAGAAAACAACTTTGGTTTTGATTCCATTTCTGCTTGATTTTGTTCTCTATTTATAGCGCCAATCGAAGGCAGAATATCAACTATGAAGACTTTCAAAAGGATTTTTTAGTTCAATAGTCAAACCACTATCGGTCCATGTCCATTTACATTTGCTAAGTTTCCAAGATACGTAACCTATTCGGCGCCAAAGTATTTTATTTCAAAATATATATATAATTATAGTCAGAACTCAGAAGAGAGCTTCAAGTCAATCAAACAGTTCTAATATAAAGTCAACTGATCGGATAGACAAAAAAAACTAAAAGACCTATTATAACTGAAATTACCATAACAATATTTACACTTGTACGATGTTTCTATCGATCAACAATTATAAGTATTCCTTATTTTTACTATCATTTTGAATCCATTCGGTAGAATTTCCGGCTAATTAATGAGACCTTTGACTTAGTCATCAACTACTAACTTATACGCATAGACGCATAATTAACAAAATTGTCAAACTCGATCGGCAAGTTATCACTAATCAATACTTCTAACTAAATTATAATATTATTTAATTCATCTTTAACAAAACAAAAATATACTATTATTTCACAGTATTGGATTTACCACTGTTTTCCGATAAAGCATTGAAATTTCTAGCCTCCTTCCGTCCTGCGGAAAGTTAATTCCATCGATATTATTAATAAATATTTTGTAGCATATGAGGATGCATATAAAATTTATTGAGTTTTAAATATTATGATAAGTAGTAATTTTATATAAATACGTATATATGTATATATATTGTTATGGTAGTGGAGATTTGCAATGTAAAACCGGTAACAACAAATGCATGCATAAACTTGGGTACACAAATTAGGGTTCACAACAAAACGTTTATATGTATATATTCCACTTGTTTTTTCATGTGATAGTTTGCATCTTTCAAACACGAGAAAGGAAGGAAAAAGGTTATTTCACAAAGTAACGAATCCCTTTAAAAAATAACCAAGTCAGTCTTCTGATGGGATAAGTGAAGATGGGTTCGATAGTCTTACATCAAATAGTGAAGGATGCAGTACAATAATAAACATTCCAAGTGAAACGGAAGAGTCAATGGAAGTGTCGGTACAGGTGCAGTGTACACTTGATCAGTGCCCTCTATGTTACTAATTAAGGTTTTCTATACATAATATATACTAAGTATAAAGGAAACGTTTTCTAAAAGATGCAAACAACACTGCTGCGCGGGTTTGTCCGGTCCCAAAACAACCGTCCTGTCTCGGCCCGGGTTGCAAAGTCTCAGAACCAGGACAGTGCGGGTAAACCGCCTCGGGAACAACCGGCCTCGGGTCTCTTGATCCGTTTTTGAGACTTGGAATCGGTTGGTCTCGGAGCGGTACGTAGCGTTCCCGGTCAAAGGTCGTTGACCGATGATCGGGTGCGTTACAAGTTGCTATATAATTATATAGTATAATAATAATAAAGCAACATATTTTTTTAATGAAGACCATTGTTGTCACATAAATTCTACTACCAAAAAAGAGCATTAGTCTTTTTTAATACGAAGACCATTGTTGACACATAAATTCAACTACAATTACAAAATTTTAGTCCTAAATTTTGAAAGTGTGACTTTACCAACACTTTATCCTCATGTGAACAGTGAATATTATGTAAAATCTTTATAATATTTTAAGGTTGTCATAAGCCAACAACCTCTGACAAGACGACACGTGTCAACTTTCTTTTTTACAAATCTTTATTTTAAAAAAAGTTTAAAATGATTCTTCTAGACTACTGAAGACACTTGTAATTAGACTACTGAAGACACTTGTACATATCACAAAAAAAAAATATATACACTACAAGAAAACAGCCGCAAATCCGACGGAAATTCCGACGGAAGTAATTCCGTCGGAAATCTGTCGGAATTATTTCCGACGGACCATAGACCGTCGGAAATCGGTCGGATTATTGGACCGTGTAACTAGCCGTTGCCGACGCCGGAGGAGATTCCGGTCAGTTGTCGGAAATCCGTCGGAAAATATCAATTTCCGACAGATTTCCGACAGACTCCCAACTAGTCTGTCGGAAATCTGTAGGAAAAAATAGCCGTTATATAACCGTTATCTAGCCGTTATTATATCCGTTGTTTTTCCGACGCTTTGCCGACAGATTTCCGACGGTCAGCGTATTTATATATATGATTCCACACATCTTCATTCACTCACAAAACAACAACAACTTCCAACCAAATATTTGTTAGAAAAAAATCGTTAAGAGAGTGAGATGTCATCTTCTAGATATTATAGATCGTGGATGGATGAAGAGATGTATGATCCGGAGTCGAATACATTAAATCCAAGTTATGCACGAGGTATATGAGAGTTCATGGCGGTTGTCGGGAATCGAAAGGTGATAAAATGTCCATGTTTAAATTGTTGCAATTCTCGTAATGTTAATGTAGAACAAGTTTGGCATCACTTGTATACCGTTGGTTTTATGCCGGGATACAAAATTTGGTTTTTTCATGGAGAAACTAATAATGATGGTGCTAGTAGTAGCAGTGCACCATATGTTGCGGATAGCTTAGGCGAACATAGAATGGATAACTTAGGTGACCATAGAACGGATAGCTTAGGCGAACATAGAACGGAAGTAGATTTTGGTGTAGGTACCGCTGAGATGGTTCATGATGCGTTTAGAGAGAATTTGCCATCGATCGTAATAAGGGAGGATAGACTAGAAGAACCAAATGAAGAAGCTAGAAGATTTTTTGATATGTTAGACGCAGGGAAGCAACCATTATATGATGGGTGTAGAGACGGACATTCCCCTTTATCAACTGCTAGTAGACTGATGACCCTTAAGACAGACTTCAATTTGGCGGAAGAGTGTGTTGATGCAATAGCAGATTTTGTGAAAGATATTTTGCCTGAAGATAATCAGGCACCTGCATCATACTACGAGATACAGAAACTTGTAGCTGGTCTTGGTATGCCGTATCAGGTGATAGATGTATGCATCGACAACTGTATGCTATATTGGAGAGAAGACGAAGACCGGAGAAGATGTAAATTTTGTCGTAAACCGCGGTATCAGGAAACTGGTGGGAGAGTTCCAATTCCATATAAACGTATGTGGTACTTACCATTGACAGCGAGGTTAAAGAGGTTATATCAATCTGTGCGAACGGCAGAACAAATGAGATGGCATGCAGAGCATCGTCAAGATGGAGAGATTACACATCCTTCAGATGCAAAAGCGTGGAAATATTTTCAAATGTTGTATCCGGATTTTGCATACGAGTCAAGAAATGTGTACCTCGGGTTAAGTACAGATGGTTTCAATCCATTTGGGAAGCATGGAAGGCAGTATTCTTTGTGGCCCGTAATCGTAACACCGTATAATTTGCCCCCTGGTATGTGCATGCGTCGAGAGTTTTTATTCCTCTCCGTTCTTATTCCCGGCCCTGAGCATCCGAAGAGATCACTTGATGTATTCCTCCAGCCATTGATTTATGAGTTACAAATGCTATGGAGTCACGGTGTCGAAGCATTTGATGTTTCACGGAAGCAGAATTTTCTGATGCGTGCGGTCCTTATGTGGACTATTAGCGATTTCCCAGCATATGGTATGCTATCTGGATGGACTACTCATGGAACATTATCGTGCCCGTTTTGCCAAGACAACACTGACGCTTTCCAATTGAGGAATGGAAGAAAGCCATGTTGGTTTGATTGCCATAGAAGGTTTCTACCGGACGGCCATCCCTATCGTCGGTCTAAAAGATTATTTAAGAAAAATAAACAAGTGTTTGATGCTCCAATTGATGAGATAGACGGTCGTACTATATTGGAGCAGTTGAGAGATTTTGGTGCTGAGAGGACTCCTGATTGTGGGGGTAATGGGCATGAATCGCTTTGTGGTGTAGGAGGAGCTCACAACTGGCATAAGAAGAACTTGCCGTATTGGAAGGATCATTTATTAAGGCACAACCTCGATGTGATGCATATTGAAAAGAACTTCTTTGACAACATCATGAATACGGTGTTAAACATCCCGGGAAAGACAAAAGACAATGTGAAGTCTAGGATGGATATTTCAAAGATTTGCTACCGTGCTTATCTTGATCGTATTCCCGATGGTACATATCCTTTTCCTTCGTACCGATTGCAAATACAAAAGATAAGAGAATTTTTCCGGTGGATTGAACACGAAGTTAAATTCACTGATGGATATGCAGCTAATCTGGGTAACTGCGTAGACTCGCGATACCTAAAGTTTTTGGGACTGAAGAGTCATGATTGTCATGTACTGATGCAGAGGCTTCTTCCATTTGCTTTTACCCATCTCCTTCCTCAAACTGTCCACGAAGCTATTGCAGCAGTTGGTGCTTTCTTTAGGGATTTATGCACGAGGACACCTACAGTTGAGGGGATCCGCAATTTAGATGCCAATATACCAGTGATCCTTTGCAATCTTGAGAAGATCTTTCCGCCGTCTTTTTTTGATGTTATGGAACATCTTCCCCTACACCTCCCCCGCGAAGCTGAACTAGGTGGTCCCGTTCAATTTCGTTGGATGTATCCTTTTGAGCGGTACATGTTCCATCTAAAGAAGAAGGTCAAAAATTTGGCTCGAGTTGAAGGTTCTATTGTCGCACAGAGTATCAATGAAGAATCATCACAATTTGCGGAACATTACTTTCCGCGGGAAGTTAGTACGAAGAGTAGACGTCCTGCTCGTTATGATGATAAAGGTGAGAGAGTCACATATGCCGCGATTGTCCCTGAGATGTTTTCGCAAGTTGGCCGAGTGATTGGGAGAGGGAAGAGACGCTTCCTATCACAAGCAGAGTGGAGTCACTTACATATGTATATCCTAACGAATTGTGAGGAGATGGCGGAGTACGAAAGGTAAAAACAGAACTTATTTAAATACATCTTGTTTTTAATACCTAAGTAATATATAGGTTTCATATGTTATATATTTTTTGTTTGCTTTCAGGATTTACATTGCATCAATACGTCGCTATTATCCAGAAATGACAGAAGACGAACTTGGAGAATCTAAGGAAAACGAGTTTCCAAATTGGCTGCAATATTACGTAAGTTTTAAAAAAACGCTTACATTTCTTAAAATTACTGAATTAATTATTACTTAATTAAATGTTTGTTTATTAATTTGTCTAAATTATTATCTCAGGTTTCTGAAGGAATGAAGAATGGAGAAAGGTTTCCGACATGGTTACAAGAGATAGTTTCAGGCCCAAGCTTTGAAGCAACTTCATACGCTCGGTATTGCACTAGGGGATTTGCATTTAGGATTCATGAAGAAAGGCCGAGGGCAACTGCAGATTACGGTATTTCAGCTACAAGTGGTGATGTAGTCTACTACGGGATTCTGAAAGAAATATTGCAAGTGCGCTATCCAGGAATGTTGGGCATGAGGTGCATTGTTTTCTTGTGTGAGTGGTATGATCCGTCATATCCAGAAGGTGTCCAGGTGAGCCAATTTGGCGTCACTTCAGTAAATTCTTCTAGGAGACTGCAAAAGTATGACCCATTCATCCTAGCATCACAGGCAGACCAGGTTTGATTTTAAAATTTTATAATACGTGCCTTATAGATAAATAATGATATTGTAATTGCCTAAACTAAATATGTTTGTTTCAGGTATGCTACATTTCTTATCCTAGGGTGACACATCGAGGAGATCCTTGGATTACAGTGACTCCAATTAATCCAAGAGGGAGACTATATGGAGTTGCTGAGCAAGATGCTATGCAACCAACTAGAATTACTCTGATGGCTCCAGTTGATCATTCTTCAGCGGTGGACCTTTTTGTTGATTTCACTGAATTTGGTGATAATATCGTACATTCAGAATCAAAAGAAGAAGTTGGAGAATTTGATGAAGACGAAGACACAATTCCTTCGGAAGGATCTGATGAAGAAGAAGAAGTTGGAGAATTTGATGACAAAGAAGTTGGATAATTTATATATATATATATATATATATATATATATATATATTTTAAATGATATATATAATTTCGACTTATCTGTATATTTATTTATATATATATATTTAATATAAAATGATTTATATATATATATATTTTTTTAAAAAAAATGATATATCTGTCGGAAATCTGTCGGAAACATATATATATTTCCGACAGATTTCCGACAGTTAATCATTTTTATATAAATAAGCTTTTTTATTTTATCCGTCGGAAATCTGTCGGAAATATATATATATTTCTGACAGATTTCCGACAGATTTGGGGTTTTAAGCTTGTTTATGATCCGTTTTCGTAGTTACAAGTTAATAGTATGGTTGAAGCAATATTTGGAAGATAAAATACTTGATAATGGTCATTGTTACTTTCAAATTCTAAACATTTAGTATTTTCCGTAAATATCTACTGTTTTGTATATGTAACTGTATGAAAGGCTTTTGGTTGAAACATGACAAAATCGAAAAACATGTTCGGTATAACATCGAGAATGTTATTTACTCAATTATCTTTCACTTTAGTTGTCAGAATTGTATGCCGAGACTTTGTCTTCTCAAAATTCAGGAATTTGGCCTCAAAACCCTAAATCTGTCGGAAATCAGTCCGAAATCAGTCGGAAAAATATATATATTTCCGACTGATTTCCGACAGATGTAAGGGTAACACGTGTCGTCTTTTAAGGTTAGCATGATATGAATATTGCGTCGGAAATATGTCGGAAATATATATATATTTCTGACAGATTTCCGACGGATAAAATTAAAAAAAAGTTTATTTATATCAAAATGATATATCTGTCGGAAATCTGTCGGAAATATATATATATATATATATTTCCGACAGATTTCCGACAGATTTAGGGTTTTGAGGCCAAATTCCTGAATTTTGAGAAGACAAAGTCTCGGCATACAATTCTGACAACTAAAGTGAAAGATAATTGAGTAAATAACATTCTCGATGTTATACCGAACATGTTTTTCGATTTTGTCATGTTTCAACCAAAAGCCTTTCATACAGTTACATATACAAAACAGTAGATGTTTACGGAAAATACTAAATGTTTAGAATTTGAAAGTAACAATGACCATTATCAAGTATTTTTTCTTCCAAATACTAAATGTTTAGAATTTAAAACTTATGCTAACAATTTTTCCAAAATAAGCATTTTGGTTTAAAATTCTTATTTTGCTATATATTGTTTAAAAATATACAATGCTTAAATTTCCAAAAAAAACATTTCTTAAATTTAATAAACATTTCTTAAATTTATTAAATTTAATAAACATTGCTTAAATTTCTTAAATTTAATAAACATTTCTTCAATTTCTTCAATTCCTTAACCCTAAAACAACAAAAAAACATTTCTTAAATTTCCCATACCCTAAAACCACAATTCCGTCGGAAATCTGTCGGAAATATATTTATATTTCTAACGGATTTCCGACGGATGTGCCAAATTTAACCCGCGAAATGAAAAATAAATACCGCGAAATGAAAATTATTAAATTAGAATTTCCGACGGATTTCCGACAGATTTAATTCCGTCAGAAATTCTAATTTAATAACAGAACCGACTCTTCTTCTTCTTCTTCTCCACGGGTTGAAATCACTTCTTCTTCTTCGCCACCACCGCTCCTCCTCGCCGGAATTCGCCGATTAATCTCCTCCTCCTCGCCGGAATCGCCCTTCCGCCTATCCTCTCCGCCTCCGAGCCTCTCCTCCTCCGAGACTCGCCCCAACCGCCTCCTCCTCTCCCCTTAGCCGCCACCGAGAATCCCCTCTTCCTCGCCGGAATTCGCCGCCGTCTCCTCCTCGCCGGATTACCCATGGCGGATCTTCCTTCTCATTTGTAAGTATCCTCAAATTTCATGTTGATTTTGGTTAGATTTTATATAAATGAGTTTGTGAATTGATTTTTGCTAGATTTAGGATTAGGATTAGGGTTTGGAAATTGTTAGTATTTTATAAAATAAAATTTGGAAATTGTTACTAATTTTATGAAATTGTTAGTAAATTGTTAGTATTTTTACTAATTTTTACTAAATTGTTAGGGTTTTTAAATTGTTATGAAATGGTTAGGGTTTTTAAATTGTTATGAAAAATTAGATTTATGATTAGGAAAAATGAGGGAAATTGATTTAGAGAAATTGATTTAGGGAAATTATTTTTTCCATAAATTTTTAGAATATTGTTAGCAAGTTTTACTAATTTTTAAACAATTATAACGATTAATTTAAAATTTTAGAATTTTAACTTTTTAGAATTTTAAATTATGTAACAGTTACTTAAGAATTTTAGAATATCGAAATAATTGTAAATTTAAAGATAATGACTTAATTTTTGAATTTATATCTGTATTTTAAAGAATTTTAAACAATTAGATTTAGGAAAGTTTTTAAAAGGTTTATAAGATTGTTTACAAAACCTTATAAAAATATTTAAAAACCTTATAAAACTATTTAAAAACCTTATAAAACTTTACAAAAACCTTATAACACTATTTAAAAACCTTATAAAACTTTAAATTTTAAATTTTAGAATTTTGGAAATTTAAATTTTAAATTCCACCACAGAATTTTAAATTTTACAATTTTGGAAATTTAAATTTGAGAATTTTGGAAATTTAAAGCAATGTTTTTTTAAACCATTATATTTTTATAATTATAGATTTGTCATATATTTAAAATATATTATCATATAAATCTAGGGATTACGGTGGTTTCGCCACTGCATCTGGCAGCGGCCAACATCGTCGTCGTCGTGTGAGTAGAGCTCATTCGACTTCGACGTCTACACCTACACCGTCGTCTATACCTGTAGAGACGCCGGTGACACCAGCAGCCACCACAGCACCGTCGCAGATTAGCGTCGAGGAGTTCATGGGTCTTCCTGGACGAGAGAGGTTGACTAGACTCCATCCAGATCAGTTCGGTAGAGACAGATGGTAAGTTTTTTGTTTCATTTCTGTTTTTTTTTAACAAATTTAATTTAATTGCGACTAATGTTGCATTTTTTCCCGTAGGTTTGGTGATTCTCGCAGCGGGATTTCGAAGTCCCTGAACAAGATAGAAAACTCTATGCTCAGCCGTCCTTATGCGACGTACACCGCCATGCCACTAGAGGATCAAGATATGTGGTTTCGCCAATTTGCGGTAAGTCATCTTTTTCACAATTTTTACTTTCATTTAAATTATTATTATTTATATTTAATTTTTGTATTTGCAGAAAGAATTTAGGTGGGACCCACACATGACCGCTCTGGTTAGGAGAGAATTCGACTCTTATGCAGCACTGCACTACTCGAAGAAGGTGTTCGAGTGGAAGGATAAGTGGCTACACGGTCAGGTGCCAAAGGAGATGGTGGAAAAGGCGGAGTTCTGGAGCGGGTTCATCGCCTATTGGCAACTAGAGGCGACCAAGGAGAGCTCTACATATCACTCTAGCAACCGGAACAGCCAGCGCAACGGCAAGGGACCTGCCACCCACAACCTTGGAGCTACCAGCAAGAAGACAAAGGCTAGGGATATGGTAAGTTTTTCATTGAACGTCTTGATTTTTATTAAATTTTTTTTTTATACATTTATATTATTAAATAAATATCTAACAACTGCAGGCTAAGGAGTTGGGTCGGGATCCCAACAACTTGGAACTTCTGCTAGCGACACACACCGACAAGAATGGTGTTGTCCAGGATCAGGTAGCTCGGGAGATTCAGGAGAGCGTCCAAAGAATGGAAGAGGAGTACATTCTCTCTCAGCCAGACGTCGAAGGAACCCCTCCCCTCACCCAAGCCCCGGACGACATCATCAACCAATTCGTCTTAAAGGTATGTAAAATTTAAATTAGTTTTCAAGTCTTTTTCATTTACAATTTAATTTGTTCCGCAGGTTGCTCTGCAGAGCAAAGGGCGGCTTTATGGTCTTCCCGACGATGCGGGATCATCGGAGTCTTCTTGTTACTACAGCGAGACATCCGACCTGAGAGCCCAGATGAAGGAAAAGGACGTCGAAATTGAAGGTTTGAAGACGACGGTCCAAGAGATACGAGATGCACAAGCCGTCCTAGAAGCCGAGCGGGTGAAGGAGAGAGCCGAGCGGGACAAGGACAGGGAGATGATGCAACGGATGATGGCGTACTTGGGGCGCAACCCGGATTTTCCGCCGGGGCCCACCACTTAGATTTTTATTATTAACGTTTTGTAAAACAATATTACTTTTTATTTCTACTTTTAATTTTATTTTAATTTCTACTTTTAATTTTATTTTAATTTCTACTTTTAATTTTATTTTAATTTAAATAATTCAAAATTTAAAATTTAAATTTATATTAAATTAATTATTATTTAATTTATTATTATATTTAATTATTTCTACGAATACGTCGGAAATCCGTCGGAAAGCTGTCGGAAATAAATCCGTCGGAAATATGTCAGAAATAATGACGTCGGAAGTCTGTCGGTTTACTAGTAGTCGGAACCCATCGGAAAGCTGTCGGTTTTATTTCCGATAGCTTTCCGACGGAATTTCCATTTCCGACAAGATAGAAACGACAGACATATCCGTCGGAAATCTATCGGAAAACTTTTATTCCGACAGACTTCCGACGGATATTTCCGTAGGAATCGCGCTGTTTTCTTGTAGTGATAATCCAATACTAAAATTCTTTCTAAAAGTCATTCACAAAAGTAGGAAATGTTTTGAAATGCCAATTACTTTTACTTTTTTGTAATGTGAAATCTATTTAATTAAATAAATTTATATAACACTAATAACGATCAAACCCAACGTTTCCGAAATAGACTGCTTATTACTAATTTTGGAATCAAATTGATTTCCTCATTAATTGTGAATCAATTCTAATTCAACCAAATTTAAAAACATGAAACGCCCATAATTTTAATTCCTAACCTTCCAAAGTTAATCTTCCCATTTATTTATTAATTATAATTCAACACTAAATCTTAAAACGCCCATATAATTCACTTATTTTGCTGTATATAAGTGTTGAAAATCAATTTACTTTTTATATGTTTATGCAATATAAATAAGAAAAATCACTAATTTAATTTCACGTCAATTACAAAGAATTGGTTATTTTTGTCAAACATAAATAATAAGATAAAACATATTATTTGTCTTTACGTCATATAGTTTCATATTATGATTTTTTTTAAATATAACTTGTGAGAATATTTCTTAATTATCACTTATATACAGTAAAATAATTTTAAAAATTGTGTGACTTTTTTCTAGTATAGTATATTGTGTGACGTTTTCGGGTGGATTATAGTAACCAATTAATGAACAAATAATTAAAAAACAAACTTAGAGGGGAAAATAGAAGAATACAATTAATTCTATCTGTAAATGGGTTTTGAACGTGTTCTAGAATGATTTCTAAAATCTTCTGCATTTCAACTTAGATTTCCTAAAATTGAACATCTTACATAGTCTCTTAGTTAGTGGCACTCAACAGAAGTTGCAATACATAGGGTTACTCATGGTTAGCAAGATAAAAACAATTTTGTCTAGGTTGAAAAAATAGCAGCAATAAAAGTTCAAAGACACATTGCTTTTGTTTATGAGAGAGTAAGCAAACTTTTTCGGTTAAATCAAACGTGGAAAATTTAACTTTCTGTTTCTTCTTCTAATCATAATTCTTTGCTTATTTCTATTCAACGAATAATATATTAGTATTCAATCCATTCCTCTCGTCAATTACCGGCTAAAATCATATTCTTGATTAAGGAAAGTTAACAACTCCACTTAATTATACTTATATGACCCGTTTCAAAATGTTTGAAATTTTACCATAACTAAGTGTATAATATTATCGATGCGTCGTTTGTGGAAATTGGCTTGAACTTTGCATAATCTAAATTGCCTTCAACAATAATATTTTTTAAAATTAAATATTTTAGTAATCCAATTTAGAACCTTGAAGCGTACTTGTGACAGTGGTTTGTTGAATTCATCACTTTCACTAGGTTTTACATAAATATTTCATTTTATGGTGCTAAAGAAATGAATAGAATATTGCAAAACAAAGGCATTTCTCAACATATATAATTCATAGTTTTGGATGAGTATGGATTACATTTTACAAATCTTTGAAGATACGTATACGGTATTTGGAGTTCAGCGTTGAAGAAATTAGTAGATGGGATAGGTCTAGACTTCTAGTCTTAGGTTGGTACTCAGTTTTAGTGGAAGCAGCTATGGAACTATGGAATAAAGTTTAAACTATGTGTGAACGTACGACCAATTATGGAACATTGTGCTGTATAATATGGTAGCGTTTACTGCGTTACAAATGGTCCAACGACTTTAGATGTGTCAATTTCGATCCAAATCTTTACAATGCTTTGTCTGACATTTTGAGTCATACTACCAAAAGATTTCATTTGTTTAATGTGTCGGGCCTATAATCGGACCAATCTTGACCCCTAAAAGAAATGGGACTAATCCTGACCCCTAAATAAAACCAAACTAATCATGACCCCTACATAAAAACTAGACTAATCTTGACCCCTAAAACGAAATGGACCAATTTTTGATATTTGTCACAAGTTCATAACAAATTCTCCTCTCTTTTATTTGCTTTAACTCTAATATTTTCCGCAAATCTTTTTACGTTAGCTATTCTCAAATTTCGTAGGTAAATATGGTCGAAATTTGAAAGCTGGGAATTTTTTATGACCATTTTTCCAATGACAAATATAGATAGGGTCAAGTAACCTCGAGTTTAGGAATATCGTTATCCAATTCAAGTAGTCCTGGGCGCGGATCGGATATCCGAAAAAAGCAATATTTGCGATTTGATTTGTTTTTGACGGATATCTAATTTTCCGATTTGCTTTGCTTCGAAAACTTTCGGATATCCGGGATGGCGGATATTCGGATTTTTTCCGAATATTTGCGGATATCCGGATTTTCGCGGATATTTGTTTTAAACAAAAAAAAAATGAAAACACCATAGTATTTTTTTCAAAAAAAAAGTTTTAATATAAGATTTAAACTAACTAATCAATAAAATATATAAAATGGGTCTAATTTTATTCAATAAATTGTTTAAAAAAATGAAAATGAAAGATTAAAACGGTAAAAAATAAATAAATTTTTTTTTTATTTAAGAAATATATTTCAAATAAAGTTAGTATATATCTATTTTTACTATAAATATATTCGCCAAATATATTTAAAAATAAAACATTTAAATATTCATTATAAATCTACCATATTATATGTATATATAAGTAATATACGGATCGGATCGGATATTCGGATTTTTAAAATTAGTATTTGTGATTTGCTTCGCTTTAGACGGATACTAAATTTTATTATTTGCTTTGCTTTGATTCAAAACAGATATCCGGATTTTTCGGATCGAATCGAAACGAATATCGAATCGGACCGGATTTAACGGATAATTTGCCCAGCCCTAAATTCAAGTAACGGATCAAAAACGGAGCAAATTCGATGACTGGTCACGTGATCAAATTATACTTTTTATTTAAAACAAAGAACACAACTTTTGTTTTCGTCATTAAAATTAAACTCAAAGCTCAAGTCAAGCTCCAATTTTCTTCTTTCCTAACTTTCTTGCCGTAGTGAACAAATCCACGAAGCTCACATGTTCTTGCCACCCTCTCGTGACAATACTAAACATTTCCAAATCACCCATTCTAAACACACAAAAAAAGGAAAACGTTGAAACATCATGACCGATATCCGTTCTAGAACGGTCTGGTGTGGCGGCCTCTAGCTCGTCCGCACATAAGAGCGTTCTTTGGTGGCGGATATTCATCTCGGTACGAATTAGAGGAAGTGTAAACTCGGAGATAGAATTGTTGTCCTAAGTATTGTCTTGCCCAATTCTCGGACCTTATGTTCCACATTCCAACATTGTCTAATGCTATGTAAATCGCTGTCCATGCCCTCGGGTACACCTGAACAGTGGACCGGGAAACCGCATCTCGGAGGTTGTATTTTGTTCGGCTTCCTTGTGTCCATTGGCCTCCGTCCATTCTATTATCCCATAAAATATGAAATACATCAAACATAGTTAGAAGATCAAAGCTTAATAGAACTAAACTTCCTAAATAAAAATAGACGTATAATCAAACCGATACAAAATGAATCGAATCTCAACTAAAATGCTTAAACCAAACCAAATTCTAATTGTGTTCCAACCTAAAATCGATATTAGTGTGACCGAATTAACCAAAAATTATTTAGAAAATTGGTTATACATATACAAAAAAAGTTTAGAAAAATAGTCTTCTTACCCGACGACGAAGAAAGAGTAACCGGAGATGTGCCAAGACTGCATTGAATTTTCCCAGTTTTGGAAGACAATTTCGATGAACTCTCTGAAGTTAGCGGACATAACTGAGCTTTGAAGATACCCTCCGTTTCCACCAGAGGGGCTTGTGGGGATGCTTCCGAGGTTAAAAACTCCGGAAATCTTGAAGTGATCAGCGAGCTTCAATGGCGTGTCAGGGGCAACAAACGAGGCACCGTTCACAGCATATCTTTGCTTGCCATTGATCCAAGGAGCCGAGTTAGCAAGAATGATCGTACGTCCTGGTTTGATCATACCATAATGATACGAGCCTTGTGGGTTAGGTCTTGGACCACTCGCGGTTAGATTCCTCCTGTATATCGCATCAATACATAACATTAGAAAAATTTAACCTAGATGAAATTCCTCTGTTTTTAGCGGTTACTTGTAAGACAAGAAACATGTATTTTACTTGATAGTTCGAGCTTGAAAGAGCGAAGAGGCGATGTCCAAAGTTGGTCCAGATGGTGCAGGACCAGAAACACCTCTTCTCGAGTTACTATAATGAAGAATCGAAGTCGTGGTGAGGACTTTTCGCGTAAACCTAGTGGAGACCACAATGTAGTAGTCCTGAGGCGCTTGGTTAGCCGTCACAAGAACAGAGTAAGACTGTCCTAAATGAATGTCAAGTGAAGTGTAGACGTTTTGAAGAGTGTGAGAGCCTTCTACTTCAACAAGCTTCATCGTGTGGCCTTGAATCCTGAAGTTTAACGAAGTCGCGACCCCAACATTTGATATTCTGAATCTATAGGTCTTACCGGGTTGCACCGTGAAGGTATTTCCTCCCCAGCCACGGCCATTGATTAGAACTCCATCAGGAGCTGGTAGATTCCTTCCCGCTTCCAATAGACGTCTCAAAACCTACAAAATGGAAAACAAAAACAATGAGGTTTTGCTACATAACCAAAACGAAACCGAAACCGGACCAAAATTTGATTAAATTAATTGATTTTCTTACTTTAGAACCCAAAATAACCGAATACGATTTAAGAATAACCAAATCTAATAAACCAAAATAGGTCAAACTTCATAATTTTAGTTATATTTCTAACTAAAACAGAATTATTGGTAGCTTATTTGGGGTTTTCAAATTATATAAAATCAATAAAACCAAAATTTCAAAGGCTAAACAGAAACCGGATTGGCCACTTCTTTTCTTGTGGTACAAGTCAAAGGGATTAGGGCATTAAGGAGTGTACTTACATAGTGATTGGTTTTGTACCAATCTCCAGCGAGAAGCCAGAAGTCGCCCTCTGGGGGAGGGAACGGGACAGGGATGCGAGGACGGCTCCAGACACGGATGGCTCCAAATGCACCGGCAGCTTTATGGAAGGCAAGAGAAGGGAAATAGTAGAAACTACCGATTTGATCTTTAACTTGGAATATGTAAGTGAAGTTTTTGCCAGGTGGAATTGGACATGTTGTCCCAACTACTCCATCTTGCCATGAGTTCTTCCTCTGTTCAACACCGTTCCTGCAAAAGGAACAAAAGAAAATGGCATGTTTGAGGATTAGGGACCTTTTGGAAGAAATTAAGAATTTCGGGCTACATATTGTAAATTTTATTAGCACAAGGACTCATAGGTTAATTTGAATAATGCCTTCCTATTGTTTTCCACTGACACTTAAACCGCACATGTGACTAGTTTGTATGGATCAGTGGAATACTTTAATTTTCTGATGGCATCTTTATATGAAAAAAAATCTAATTTTTTAATTTTGACAGCCAATTTTGTCGGGTGTAAGAAGAGCTTTTAAGGCTCAAAAGATAAAAAGAAAATGACATTCCCAAATGAAGTAAAACAAGAAAATTATTTTGTAATTTCTTGGTATCAAATCTACTTTTATTGCACAGTTGAATGGTATTATTTTTATAATTATTCCCCAAACTAAAGTTATCCTCCCTAAAGACATAGTTTTATTTTCCAAAGACATCCTCGTGGCCCAAGAGACTAATATGTGTCACCGGCGATGCCCAAATGAATACTCCTTTTAAAAATTAAGTAACAAATAATACTCCTTAAACCTATTATATACTGTAGTACGTTTTTAATAGCATTAAATCATCGAGATTAATCAATGAATCTATAATTTCCTGTTTTCTAAATTAAAAAGTTATTGTTCTTTGGAATATATCTACATTTTTAAAAATTCTAGTCTAATGCATAGTCAGTCATACGCATGTAGATGTACTCAAAGCCATTTGTCCAAAAGTACATCGTGTTTTTGAGACAACACAACAACAACAACTAAACTCCTAAACTCAAAAGTTAAGATCTTATCCAATTTTCAATTATTGTTGCTTTTTTTTTTTTTTTAATTATAATAACTTTGTTGCTTCTTTCTGTCTTGAATATTCAATTTTCTTGGCAGCCCATAAAGCACATTTTCCGGGAAGAAAAGAGTAAATATTTGCGAAAGAAACTTACCAAGAAATAAGGAAAGGCTCTTTCAAGTAATTGAAAACACTGACAATGATATTATCGTTCGTAATTGCGTCAATGTGCGGTCCAGGAAACTGTCCATTAATCAAAATTCCCTACATTCCACAAAACCCCAATCAAACAAAATTACCACCAGAATTTCTCAGGAAAACAAACAGAGAA
The DNA here is from genome assembly GCA_963576765.1 of Draba incana. Taxonomy (NCBI): domain Eukaryota; kingdom Viridiplantae; phylum Streptophyta; class Magnoliopsida; order Brassicales; family Brassicaceae; genus Draba; species Draba incana. Next base: position 5,473,392 of record OY755210.1, on the reverse strand, counting down.
AATGTGGGGAAAAAAAAACAAGTAAAAATACCTGTTGTTTGACACCAAGGGGATAAATGTCACCATAAGTTATTTTCCAGGTGAAGAATCTATAAGGATTATCTCCAAAGACACCATTGATTAGAACTAGTAGAAGAACTATAGACACTTTGCAAGAATCCTTCATACTGAGTTTTTTTCTTTCTCTCTTCTGGTTTCTGTTTTTGGGGTTTGGGTTATTAATTTGAGTCTCAGACTGAGAAGAGGTGTACATCCATATACAGAGAGGATTTTGGAAAATTTATTGAAGATGCTCTCTTAAATATTAGTGACAGTGGCACCGACGTAATTAATATGTTATCTTCTATAATGAATAATAATAGTAGTATTTTTTTTATATAAGAAAAGGTAACTTATCTCTTCGAATGTTATCAAATTTATCCCCAATTTTGTTAGGTAAATTTGAGTGGTAACTTTTTGCCTTTGATACTGCTGCTTTAATAGTTAGCAATTAAAAAACAAAATTGTACAATTGTTTTTTATTTTTTTAAAAAATTTGGTATGGTTTATTGTTCTCTCTTGTCATTTTGTGTCATCAATTGAATCCATAACTCAATGAATAATGAATATTTTCACTGCTAACAATAAATATGAACTTTAAATTGGTAGAGAATTAAAATTAAGAGACTGTGTTAAATAAGTCAACTTCAACATTTTCATATTTTCCACTGTTCAATGTTATATAAGAAATTTCATTTTCAGGTACAGGTTTAGAGTTTTTTTAAAAATATTTCTTTTTTACTTCATTCTACCAAAAATGCTCATAAAGTACATTTTCATATTGTTTCCATTAGATTCAGGGGGCTAGTAGTTACCAATTCGGTGTAACCTTTTAGAATACAAATTATGCATAAATCATAGTAGTTAGTTATATATCCCACTGAAAAAATATTAAATTTATCATAAGATTCTCTGCCTTTTCACACTTTAGATCTCACTTTTCTTGATTTAAAATTTATTTAAAAAAATTATTGGGTTTTTTTGGGTCAAGACGAGTACATCGACCATCGCTCCGTATTGTCCGCAAGTGAAACGCGGCGTGTGAGCTGTCAGGAGGTAGTAATCACGTGTTAACCATCAAAACCTCGTAATCAATTAAGCCCGTTGGATTAAAATAATACACGAGTCAATACTATTTTAACGGTGGAGATTACAGATCATATTTATTTAGAGGTGAGGGTATACGGTGGATATGAAGTGGAAGATTCAATTTCTGCGTTTTCACGTGCTTGAGTTACTATTCTGCACCATAAGCAAAAATTGAAGGGAAACACAAAGACAAAACAATGGTGTTGCTTTAAAAATTATTACTAGAAGTCTATTCTGCACCATAAGCAAAATTAAATTTTATGCATGTGTGTATATGGGGCCATGTTGTTATACAATCACAGATATACTGGACCAAAAAGTCTGGTTATGTCATCAACGAGTTCCGATAATTTCGGTTGAAGGAAAGTCCTTTTGAGTTTGAACAATTTCGAGTTTTTTGGTTCTTCTAGCGTAATTGTAGCTATTCTTTAACTATGAAATTGTGTAGGTTTTTTATTTTAGGTTTTCAAGGTTTAGGATTAAATTGTATATGACCGATCTTTAATGTTTTTAATAATCAACCAAGTTTTTGGGTCTAGTGGTTTCCTTAAAAGAAAAAATTCTAGATAGAGTCCAGATGAGAACTTTTTTGGAAAAAAATAGATTATGATCCAAAGCTGATGTAAATTTTTTAGCAATTTATATATAGTTTGATTAATCGTGGCAGTTCTAGAACTTTGGTTCACAATCAAACTATTTATAATCCATGAGTTATGGTGCCATGAGTGGTGTGATCTTCTTCTCCTTAAAGGAGAAGTTTCTCATCCCTTTCACTCATGACTAATAACACACAATATTTAACCAAGCACGGATTTCATGACTAGACCATCAGCATGATCTTATAACCGGATTATACTACTACTTTGGACGTAGAGGAACAATACAATTGTTCGTTTACGTGGAAGTTGGAACTAGAGGAAGGTTCCTGACGATTGAATGAATACTAGTAATTAATATACATACTGCCATGCACCGCTTAGTTATTACGAGGGAATCGACCGTCTCTTCGTCACCAATAATGTGTAATAAATAAACTAATGCAATTTTGGATCTCATTTAATGATATTTGACTGTATGTTTAAACCGATATTGCGTCTAACCTAATCACGATTATAATAACCCAAGTTTAGTTAAATCTTGAATTCAAACCCTATATAGAACCCTCCTTTTCATTGAGAGGGTTCCAATAGGGGTTATATCAAACGCGATTATGAACCAAGTGAATCTAAACCTCATTCTCTTAAACGCAATTTTCGGTTAATTAAACAAAATCAATGGTTTAACTTGATTTCAGAAAATTTGAAGAGTTGAAATAGTTTAGGAGGAAATATGAAGAGATATACTTTCCAAGGGGGGAAAATAAAGAAGTCAAAAGTCTGGGAGGAATGGAGCGGAATGAGAAAAGCTGAGGGGGCGGCCTAGTCCATTCAACCCAAATATATTTGGTGCTGATCAAGAGTTAGAATGGATCCCTATTGAAATTGATATAAGACTAGGCCCGGCTCCAAAAAATATTTCTTTTTTTGCCTATTATATATGTCAATTTATTTTTACTTTAAAGATGGAGAAGAAATATATAGAATATAGTACTGAATTACTGATATGCCTTCGAATCCTTCACCTAGAAGACGGAGAATTGTGCTGCTTCGCCTGGGCGTTCAGGTACCCGTTCGGGTTCGAGGCAAGTAGTTATATTTGTCGGGTATCCATTTTCACAATTATAAAACCCATTCGGGTATAACGTATAAGCGGGTCGGGTACTAGCGGGTTCGGGTAATACCCGAATACCCGAATATTATGATTTTTTTTTTTGAAACACATCCGAATATTATGATTATACTAAAAAAAATAAAACAAAATGATCAAAAGACTAAATTTTTTATTCAAAAAAAAAAAATTTAAACACAAATTGAGTTTAAAAATGCCAAAGTTGACAACACACCAAGATATGACAGTAAAAAAAACGGAAAAAATTCAAAACACAACCCAAATGTAGTAAATTTACCACTAAATAAACACACAACAAATAAAAGAAACAAAAGAATAATAGTTTTCAATCCAGAAGCACAAGGATCTCGATCAAGTAAGCCGTAGGCGAAAAAAAGAAGATGAAATGAGTGTTTTAGGGTTAGTTTAGTGATTTAAATACATAATCGTGTATGTATATGTATAGATTCGGGTATCCGATCGGGTATCGGGTTTTACCCTATCGGGTTCGAATACCCGAATGTTGATAAAATAAAACCCGATCGGGTAATTTACGATACTCGTACCCTACCCATACCCTAATTTTCGGGTCGGATTCGGGTTTGGGTATCGGGTACGGATTTTAAGCCCAGCCCTAGTGTTGCAACCTGAAAAGGAACATAATCGCACACCTATCAGATCTTCATTATATTTGGAATGCTGAGCTTTATATCCTTAAGACCAAATCTATAATTAATTAAGTTTTGATATTGTATCTTCTTATTTAAAATTGGATGTATCCATGCATGGTTTATTTTTTTCTCTAAATATCAAAGTTTAAATTTTCTTAAACAAAATTAGATGTTTTTTTTTTAGTTTAGGGAAAATATAACAAATTAAAGGAAAAAAAGAGTATCATATCTCTTATGTACATGCATCCAAATCTTGATTTTTAAATATATTACCACATATACATAATACATGTCTTTTATAGATTTGAGGAGGGTATTTAAAGAGATCGAATTATCTAGTTTCCAACGTATCTAATATTTGATGTAATGAGAGGAGTTTACTTTCGATAAACTTATTAAAAACAAAAAGAAAGAAACAACAATTTTCTTCGAGCAACTTTCTTGCACGTCTCCCTTGGATGATGAACCGTCCTTCTCTAGACCCCCATGGATCAAGCTGGTCAAAGCTTCCTTCAGATCTCTTGCACTCGATTTTCGAACGGCTTGGCTTTGCAGATTTTCAACGAGCTAAATGTGTTTGTTCACCTTGGGAATCTGCTTCTAGACAATTAGTACCAAACAATCAAATCCCTTGGCTGATTCAATTTCCCGAAAAAGGTAAAGATTATTGTCTATTGCTTAATCCTGAAGAAAAAAACAAAATGTATAAAATTCGAGATCTTGGTGTCAACTTTGCAAGTAGTCTTTTTTTTGGCGATTTATGGAAGTTGGCTCCTTAGCATATTTCCTATGGCGTGGAAACCACATCGAAATCTTCCATCCTTTATTATGGATAGACGAGAAAACCAAAGATTATGTGGTTATGTGGAGAGCCGAATGTCAAGATTATGTTTTGGTTCATTGCAGAAAATGAGATAATTTTTGGAGACAAACAAAGCTTTCATGTTGTGTTGACATGGTATACAAAGATCATAAGCTTTACTTGTATGAATATTATGATCGTAATGTTGAAATCTTAGATTTTTCTGGCGATAGTCCTCGAAAAATCTTTAAGTCGCAAGTTAAGCATATGCTATTCAAAATGCCAATGCGCGTTTACCCAGAGCTTGGTGAAACGTGGAATATCAAGAAAGACCATCTTATAGTCACCATGACCGGATAAATCCTAAGAGTTAAGAGCATTGTAAGGAATGATTCTGATGTTTGGTCCTTCCGCATTTACAAGATGGATTCATCAAAAAGCGAGTGGGAGAAACTTACTTCTTTGGGAGACGAGGCAATACTTCTGAATCTAGGTATCACCGTTCTTGCAAACAACATCGAAGGTGTCAATAGAAATTCAATATATCTTAGTGGTGACAATTGCCTTCGTTATACTGAATTTGATCGTGTTTGGAGTGAAAAAGATATATTTAACTTCGATCTCGACACACACATGGTTGAAAGACCGCATCGAAGTATTTGTTCGCCCATTTAGCCATCTAATGCTCGATGGTTTGTCCCAAATTCCAAATGGAAATAATTGATCTCAACATTATTGTATCTTCTTTTCTCATAATATTCCCTAACCACATCTCTGTTGGATTTGTCTCCTCTTTATTGTTTGTGGGAAAATAGACAAAATATTAAATTAGAAAGGTTTGTTGGGTTTGAAACGGTAAGAAACATTTTAATTTCAAAAAAAAAAAAATAGACCAAATAGAAGCTAAAAAGAACAAAGCTTTCTTCTTCTCTTAGGGTTTTTTCTTCTTGAGTTACAGAGTTTTGGTGAGAGATGCTTATATAGATCTTAGCTATACAATTGTGACTCTTGAGGAACTGAATTTTGTCTTCTTCTGGCTCTCATCCTCCGTCACCACTCGTACATCACATAGCTTTGGTGTGAAGGAGACACAAGATGTAATTGGGCCTGAGTTGTTGGGCTTTTGTTCTGATTTTGATGATAAATCCAAACTCTGTTTTTGTTTCTCCTCTTTCCGTGACTGTGCTCTTCTTCTTCTTCTTTTTCATGTTACAAATCAAAGTCTTCTGGAGCGCCTATTACCTCCGTGTGAGGATGTTACTAAGGAAGTATTAGCAAGTTGCACTATTGATGTTAAGATTATTTGTCTTAGTATATTTCATCCCTTTGAGGTTTCTTTCACGGATGGTTTGGTGTATTCGAAGACTCTTATTCATCATTTGGTATATGATGTACTGGATAATCATCCATGCCATGTCTACTCTTTTGTGGAGTGCGTGTTATCAAATTCCTTTTATGAAAGATGGAAGATATTGGAATTAGTAGGGAGTCACTTTCAAAACTCCCTCGGCTCACTCTTTAGCCTCTTACCTCCTGTCAACCGGAGGACTCTCCTTCAAAGCTCCGCCTCGACTTTGATTGTAGAAGTGTTCACTATTAAAGCCGCTTTAATTGCCGGTACCAACGTAGGTTATCGGTCACTCATGTGTTTCCCGAAACCTCTATCTTTTGTCACATTGCTCAATTCGACCTATGTGATAAATGAGTTGAAATCTCTACTTAGCTACATATATTGTCTTAGTATAGGTTTTAAATCTATCTCTATTGCTTTTACTCCGTGTTCGGCAATTGTTTTCGTCAACGCTTTAGCTAAGTTCGGTCTTGTATCGTTGAACAACTTCTCCATTCTTGGAGTGTAAGCTTTTTATTTAAATGAAAAAATCGGTTTGGTCAAAAAAAAAAAAAAAAAAAAAAATCAAAGTCTTCAATAAGAAAACTAGAGGATGTCGAATCCAAAAGGTCTGTTTCAATCTTCTTCTCTCAATTTCTCTCTATGCTTCTTCTTCCTTCCGACCGAGTTTTGAGTTTTGTTTCTTAATGCAATTCTTACTAAACATATTATTAGAATGCAATTCTTAATAGATAAGTGGTAATCAATTATAATTCAACAAAATTGCAGGTAATTAGGTAATATTTTGAAATGTCATTTAATTTTCTTTCTTCTTTTTACCGTGGATCACAATTAATTCAATTATTTCCATATCTCAATAAAAATGAATCTTACCCCATTAATTGTGAATCAATTCTAATTCAACCAAATTTAAAAACACGACATATAATTCGGGATTGGTATTAGGAAATATTTTGGAATGTCAATTAATTTTTTTTTATCAAACTCAACGTTTCCAAATTTGACTACTTATTAATAATTTTGAAATTAAATTTCTTAATACAAATGAATCTTACCCCATTAATTGTCAATCAATTCTTAATTTAACCAAATTCAAAAAACATGCATATAAATTCGGGATTGGTAATAGGAAATGTTTTGGAATGCCAATTAATTATTTTATATCGAACCCAACGTTTCCAAATTTATGTTCTGGAATCCCAATTAATTTTTATATCAAACCCAACGTTTCCAAATTTCGCTACTTATTAATAATTTTCAAATTAAATTGATTACCCCATTAATTATGAATCAATTCTAATTCAACCAAATTAAAAAACATGGCAGAATTCGGGATTGGTATTTAATTCCTTACCTTACAAAGTTAATCTTCCCATATATTTAAAATCAAAACTACATCTTAAAACGTCTCGTATAACATTCACATTAATTCAATTCAACCAATTATTAATTATTTTACCATCAAATTGATTCTCCCATTATTTGGTCGCTTTTGAATTCAACGTCCACATTTACTTACTACCATAAACTTACAGCATCAAATCGATTTATTATTGAACAATCTTTCATATTCCATATATATATATGTATATCTTCGTATATATATAATACAATTCTTACCTTACAAAACACCACTACTCATTAATTTGAAAATCACACATCTTTTTTAATGGCATCCAGTGATACTAATTCAACCATTGCTCCATTCTCATACTCGACCATTGCTGCAACATATGACAAGCTTGACTCCCAGTGCATAGTTATTCATCTTTTACGCACGTGTGAAGCTCGTGATTTCAAACGAAACTATGTTTTGGTCAGCGTCAACTGCTTGCTTCTCGATGAGAAGGTACGGCTGAGTTAGTTCCAACACAACTTTAGTCACCTCTACTTCATATATGCCTAATATATTTTCCATTTCCCTTACATAATACAAGCAAGTATCCATCCCCGCCGACTACACAAGTTTAGGAATAAGCTTAAAGAGGGGCAAATATTCTCTGTTACCGCATTTGACGTCGCGGCAAACCAGACCGTCTTTCGGTTAACTAACCATCCCTACAAGATCTACTTCAATGACAAAACTGATCTGGAAGAGGTCAATGGTGACCAATACGACATTCCCCTTCAGTACTTTCGTATTCGTACTTCAGTACCATTTCGTCATACCTTTTTATTTTTATTTTTCTTCCCCAAACCCATTCCATCAAACTAAGCAATTAAATTCTTATGAGACATGATGTAGCTAAGAACAGTGGTTCTGCCGAATTAGTTCCCCAAGCTATTCAAGATATTATTTGAAAAGATCATACATTTTATATCAAAGTTGGGAAATATAATTTCACTGCCAGAGCTTTTCAGTTTATGACGTAGCCTTGCCTTCCATTGTTGTCACCAAAAAGGTAAATTAATGAACCCGTTTTTTTCTGAATTAAATATCATCCACTGGTTTTCTTGTCAATATATATCCATGCACTCTCTATTTTATAGCGGACCAAAACATGTGAAACCAATGAGGCCAAATCTACCAAGCTACGCATTGCTTCACCAACTAATGCAAAATCGGGAATGAAATCAAACTCTGAACTTCATGAGGCTAAGAAACCGCGCACAAATAGGTGCAACTACATTTACTATTAACAGTTCATTTTTACATTACACATTTTAAACCCCTCAACATAATCCCTTTTTCTTAATCTTCATTTGCAGCAGAAAAAAACAAAACTCAAGTTGTTCTTGATGGCCTGAAGACTAGACCTTGACTAAAGTTGTTCTCCAAGAGTCTTAAGAGTAGACTTTGAGTTACCCGTACTTGGATCATAAGATGTGAAACAACCAAGTTTTTTTTTTTACTAATTAATTAGCCCGAATTATTAATTCTCAACGGCTAAACAACAATTACCAACAAAACAGCGGAAACAACAATTCATTTAAATCAATTAAATCTCACAACAATTTAGTTCTAAGGTAATATAGCAACCTAACCACCGGTTCTAGAATTCAACCTATAACATACAAACTAGAGTTTCTAATCAACCTCTCGTCCCAGCCATGATTCCACAATCTCAAACTTTTACATGCAGCACATGGAAATAAGGGTTGCGTAAATATTTCATAAATACTTAGTGAGTTGTTCATCCCGCCTACTGGCGTAACAAGCAAGCTCAGATAACATTGCAACAATCCAAATAAACCATCACAACACATAACAATAATTAGTAACACAAAATCAACACATTCGAGAAAACAGACTGCGTGTCGAGCGACACCACAAAGGCGTCGATCGACACGACCAAAAATGTGGTGTCGAGCAACGCCACAAAGGTGTCGATCGACACTTGGCTAACACTCGTTGATATGCTCAAATTTCCTTTGAACTACTCTCTCAAATTAAGAGATCAATTGCAATACTTAAGGTTATCGAATCCACAGTGAATCAGGGACACAATAGATTATATACTTTGAGATTAAGCTAGGCAAAATATAATGTATGAAAAGCAAATAAAAAAACCAGGATAGATGAAGCTTTAAAACAATCAAGATAAAAGCTAGGTTCAGGGAAATCTCAGGAGAATCGGAATTGCAGATAAATCAAGTGATAGGAATATTAAAGCTCTGTTCATGAACATGCACACGAATGAAAAACAAACCAGCTTCCGCTGCGAATATTATCTATGAATAAATCCAAGAAAACCAAATTCCTTTGCGAATCCTATGAATCTAAACAAGCATTAAAGATCAGACACAATTGTTCACAAAACCCTAAACCAAATCCCTTTGCGAATAGGTATTTTGCTCATCAAAAACTAGTTCAGGTTATCAATCAAACTGTCATTTCTATTAATAAACCCTAGATCAGATTCAAGGTAGCTAATCAAGAATCAGCAATAAGAACAAGTTAAGATGAAGAACTTTCTAATGATATTATCCTAATAAGAAATCAGATCTAGCAATTCATCAAAACCTTTGAAAACCCTAAACCTAACAGAGAAATTACTCAGACATATTCAATGAAGCACAAAACATCTTTATTAGAGATATCTCTTAAGAGTAATTCTAAACACAATAAAATAAAGCTTAAGCCTAAACAATGGCTGAAAACACATATATATATAGGGTCCCAAACCGACTAGAAAAGAAAAGTAAACATCTGGAATTCCTTCGCAAAAACGGAAATCTTCAATTTGGGCTTTTTGGCTCGTCAGACCTGTCTGTCGATCGACACGGAATTCCTGTCGATCGACACGGAATTCCTGTCGATCGACGCTGCACTCTCTGGAAAATCTTCTTGTCTCGTCAGACCTCCTGTCGATCGACGCAAATCTCTGTCGATCGACGCTGGCTCTGCTGGCAGATTTTGACTCTTTGACGCTCCATTCCGCAATGCTCCAAAACTTCCAGTAAACATCTTTTTTTGCTCCAATCGGTCTAGTTTCTGTAAAGACTATAAAAACACATAGAAAACACCAAAAGACTCTAAAACATGGACTTATATCATGGTTGAAAACCAGTAAAAACCATGATATATCAACTCCCCCAGACTTAGCTTTTTGCTTGTCCCTAAGCAAAACAGTGTACTCACTCTTTTAAGAACCACATACCTTTGCAAAGCAATTTGGTGATACTTCGATGTTTCCCTAGAAGTATAGCAGTCCTCCAGATTGAATCCAAACTCCTTAGAGAAACTCAGACTTTTAGTCGCAAACCCCTTTAGTTCAATTTGGTGCAGTCTCATTGAGGGAATATCGATCGCTGGACCTTCTAGATTCTTTCACTTCCTTTAACACTTTTCTGCGTTTCACCCTCTCTCTTCCCTCTGAAACTGTATCCAATTAAGGATATCATAGAGATGCAATGCCTTTTGATGATTGATTTTTTTTTTTTTTGTGATGGCGGGTACCTCAGCAGAGGGTCCTTTACCACCAGAGCTTGAGGCTCCACTTTCTTTCTCTGCTGATTTTTTTTTTCTTGGCATCTCTACGATCACTAGATCATCGCTCACTACTAGTGTTCTTGTGGAGACAGGGTCATGAGGCTTTTTATTTTTTTTCGATCTAGGCCAGTTGTACTCGTCATTTGGGAAGAAGTTTCAAGAGCGGTCCGTCCTCACTTTCAAGTGTTTGGAAGCTGAATCAAGTCTTGCGATTAGCCAACGCCCTTGACAAGAAATTAGAGTTCATTAGGGTCGGGGTCTTTGACATCCTTTCTGGCGTTCTCCAGAAATTTGAACTCGCTCCGTTAAACCGATCCACTTCCAGTTACCCACCTTAGTAAAACCAGCCAACTTGCATTGGAAATTGTCTTTGAGTGCTGTTCAAAGTAAGTTGGAAAGGGGAGTTTTGACCCGAATAAAACAAATTTTTTTTGAAAAACACCATAAAAACTCAAAATAAAACACAATAATTAGCAACTACCTCCCCCAGACTTAAACAACACTGTCCCCAGTGTTATTAAGCCTAAGATTGGTGAAAGAAATATAAACAAAACTGAAACAAATTGAAAAAGGAAGAAAAAACTTACCTGCCGAGGGGGTGTCGAGCGACACTGCCTATGGTGTCGCTTGACAACAAGAAATCTGGTCCAAATCAGATCGATTGATCAGGTCGATCCGCGGCTCCATCTATTGGTCTTCTCCTTGGGTGTCGATCGACGCTTGACTCTCTGTTTTTTTTTTTTTTTTTTTTTTAACTGAAACATTTAAGTAAAAATGTTAGTAAAACAAAACGAAAATCAAAACTTAAATATACTTACCAGTGGGTTGCCTCCCACTCAACGCTTGTTTTAAGTCGTTAGCTTGACATGCTTAGGCGTTCGGATCGTCGGGAAGTGTTGTACCTCCTTTATCCGTTAGGATGGTTGCAGCTCTGTCCTTTGTTCGACCTTTCTTTGCAGCTCCCCCAGACTTATCAAAAACTATTCATGGGAAAAGTTTCATCGTGTTTTCCATCATTCGCTGAATGACTTCTTCTCCTTTCTCCTCTAAGTCTGAAGGGATGATGATCCTGATTTTCGCAAAAGGCTTTGAGGTCCTTTTAAGCTTCGCCTTGGTTTGATTACTTCGCTTTCCTGCAGAAACATCAATAGAAAAACCAAGCTTTCGAGAAACTCGTTGCTTGCATAAGTGCGAAACAGTTTTTCCATAGTTTAAATTTTTATTGATAAGAGCAGGAGAATTAGAAATAAGTACAGGAAGTTCATACCTTGGCTCTTTCAGAGGATTTTCAATAAAGATCATCATGGATAAAGCTTCTTCAACCTTTGGTGAGGACTTTCGAGCTCTGGGGAAAGGAAGCTTAGGAGTATAGACCTTTTCCTTGGACGATTCAGGCGTTTCGCGAAGTTTTGACTCGGATTGGGCTTGGTGTCGAGCGATGCTGGGGTGGTGTCGCTCGACACCACTATGAAATTCAGATTCTGCATCGTTTCCCATGTCGAGCGATGCTACTTCTTCTGATGGTGTCGATCGACACATATCACTATTGTCGATCGACACTAGCTCTTCTGTTTTAGATTTTCGATTTTCTTCACGTGTCGATCGACACAACTCCTTAGTGTCGATCGACGCTTGCTCTGCAACTCCGAAAATTGCTTTAAACTCGTCGAAATAATCCTTATTTTCCTCTGGAATAGCATCTCGAGCACGCTTAGGGTCCGTATCAGTCATCGCATGAAGAAATTCGTCTCGCCACTTGATAGAATCAACAGCTTCAACAACCTGAACATCCAACTCCTCAAGATGAGTACCCAAAGCTTCGAGCTTCCCAATCAGATCTGCGTACATTGAATCCAGCCTCTCATTAAGCGCTTCAGTCATCTTCTGCTGTCCTTCGAGGAGCTTTGCAAGCATAGCCTCCATCCTTGTTACGCCTGAAACTCAAAACAAAACAAAAACAAAAAGAAAAATAGTTAGTAAAACAAAGAAAAATAAAAACCTAGACAAAATCCTAGTAATAAAAATCTAATGGTATGAGTCCCCGGCAACGGTGCCAAAATTTGATATGCTCAAATTTCCTTTGAACTACTCTCTCAAATTAAGAGATCAATTGCAATACTTAAGGTTATCGAATCCACAGGGAATCAGGGACACAATAGATTATATACTTTGAGATTAAGCTTGGCAAAATATAATGTATGAAAAGCAAATAAAACAAGCAGGATAGATGAAGCTTTAAAACAATCAAGATAAAAGCTAGGTTCAGGGAAATCTCAGGAGAATCAGAATTGCAGATAAATCAAGTGATAGGAATATTAAAGCTCTGTTCATGAACATGCACACGAATGTAAAACAAACCAGCTTCCGCTGCGAATATTATCTATGAATAAATCCAAGAAAACCAAATTCCTTTTGATATATTAGGATTTTAGCCTAAGTTACTTATTGTTTTATGTTGCTTTTCGAGTCTTTTTGGTTCTTTTTGGTATCTTTGCAGGTTCTAGGATGCTTTGGAGCATGATTTGGAGCTGCTGGAGCTCTTTGAGGGAAAGGAGAAGAATTGGAGCAAAAAGAAGACTTTTCACCCGACCGAGCACCTGCTCGGTCTGTGCGAGCACCTGCTCGCCCCTTTTACCCAGACCCGAATCCGAGAAGTATTTATTCCTTGAAGCAACCAGCCTTGATAGGGCCCCACTCGCCAGATTCTCCCCTTGATAGCTCAGAAGTATCTCCTAAAGTTACTCCCCTTAGATGATGTTGACTTACCATTTTTAAGAAGATTTGATCCTCCCCTTAATGAGAGATCAAGACTTGGTGCAAATTAAGGAAGATGTTGACTGGATTGGAGGAGATCACGCTGGGAAATTAAAGGAGGATTTGGCCGAGCAAAAATAAGGAGACTTTGATTTGATTTTCAATTCTATTCTATTACTTTCTCTTCTACACTTGAAAAACCTCTCTGTTCTTATTTTATTATTTCTTTCTCTTCTTCCTTTGGCTACGCACTGCTCTCTTTCAGAAAGCTTGATATTGTTGACTTTGGAATTTTTGATTATTCTATTGAAACGTTTGTTTGGTTCCATCGTTCCTTAATTGTCAAGTCTCTGCCTTGGAGAAAATCATTACATTCCGAATCATTCCACAACAATTCCTTACTAGAGAAGAATTCTAAACCCCCTTTCATTTTCCATTTTCCATTATGAATTCTTATCTATTGATTGTTGCATTTGATTTGACCATGTCCGAGTAGTTTCATAACTAAGTTGGGGTGATTTCAATGGTGATTTAGGATCTTAGATGGTTGAGCCAAATAGGGTAATCTTATGTCTTCATCTCTAGGAAGTCTTAACGCTTAGGCTAAATTGATCACTTAGTCTATGATCTCTAGGTTTAATCTATTCACCGAAAATGATATAGGTTGCTAGAATTACCATTGATGAGCATTCGGTGGTAAGCAAAACGCCATTGATCGTTGCCATCGAGTGTGAACATATCGAACCATTGCATTAAGGCTTGTTTACTTCATTACTAAATCCACTCGGAAGTTTAGGTATTTAGGTTGTAGACAAAGATATTGATACGCCGCCGAAAGCGGGGCAATATTACATTCATGTTTGAGTTCTGGACCGTGTTCAATTAAACCCTGAATAGATGCTCAACCTAAGTATCCGAAATCACCGGAGAATCATCTCGGCTTAGTGCTTTTATCATCTTTTTTTAATCCGATTTTCCAAGCACCTGCTCTATTGCATTGAGCACCTGCTCGTTACCATTTCCAACTATTTAATTTATCTTAGCTTTATTTTAGAACCTATAAATTCATAGTGTAACATTGGTCTCTGTGGATTCGATACCTCTTATACTACTGCTCTTGTCTGTACACTTGCAGTTTATTTTGGGTTAAAACTCGAGACATCAAGTTTTTGGCGCCGTTGCCGGGGACCAATAGCGTTACCTTTGAATTTTGGTTTTATTTATAGTCTAAGAATTTTGCTAATTTTGTTTTTTGTTTTTGTTTTTGTTATGTTTCAGGTGTATGACCAGTAGAAGAACGAGGAGAAATCTGAACGAAGATTTAGTCAGTCATACGAACGAAGAGTTAGCTCGTCTCGAACGTCAGAATCGCCGCCGAGCACCTGCTCAAACCGAACGAGCACCTGCTCGCACAGAAATTATGGCTGATCAGGAAATGAATGTTCAGCTACAGTTGTTGAGAGATCAGATTGCCCAGTTACAACAACATCAGCCGCAAGCTCAGCCGGGTATAGGGGATAGGGATAATCCCCATGCTTTCTATCAGAACCGTTCAGCCATTGTAATCCCAACTATTCAGAGGCAGGATTATGAGATCAAGCCTCAGATGATCTCTTTGGTGATACAGCACTTGTTCCATGGATCACCGGCTGAGATACCGATGGATCACATCGAGAATTTCGAGGAAATTTGCAGCACTACGGTGTCTAATGGAGTGCCGAGTGAGTTTCTGAAGTGTAAGCTGTTTCCATTCTCACTCTCGAACAAGGCTTTTAGGTGGTTGAAGTCTTTACCTGCTGGTTCCTTGAAGACTTGGGATGAGGTTAGAGATGCGTTCTTGGACCATTTCTACACCAAGTCCAAGACAACGTCTTTGAGGAACAAGATCTCGTCTTTTCAGCAACATTCTGGAGAAGCTTTCTGTGAAGCTTGGGAAAGACTCAAGGAATACCGTAGGGAATGTCCTCATCACGGTTTCAAAGATGAGGAGATTCTTGGAATATTCTACGATGGAGTCGAATGGGATTATCGAAATGCCCTAAATGCTGCGAGTAATGGCAACTTTATGACCAAGACTAAAGATGGTGCTTTTGAGCTGATTGAGAACCTTGCTTCAAGCTCTAGCAACAAGGCTCCTGAGTACGATAGGTCCAGGAAAGTCTATAGTATGGACACTCAGAAGATTGATGAGCTGACAGCAAAGGTGAATCTACTTTTACGTGAGAACCAGAGACCGGTAAAATCTGTGGAAGAGAATGGGGCTGCTCCTATTTCTCAAGAGTTTGAAGGTTATGAGGTCGCCGAAGTACAAGAGGTTAACTTTGTGAATGGTCAAGGATACCAAAACCATGGGTTAAACCCCAATTATCAGAGCTCACACGGTCAAGGATTTCAGAAGTTCTACTCCAGCAACACTCAGGGGAATCAGTTCGTTCCTAACCAGAATCAGAATCGTTTCCAAGGAGTGAGCCAACAACAATTCGCTGCGCCACAACAAGCTACTTTCGCGCCTACATCTCAGGATGAGTTGAAGAGTCTCATGCTGCAACTGATGGATAACCAACAGAAGGCGTCCATTGAGATTAATGGCAAGGTGGATTACATGTACGATGATCTGAATGCAAAGTACGAGGCTGTTACCGCGCATGTGAAGAAATTGGATACACAAGTTGCTCAAACTGCTGAGGCGACTAAGAGAGCAACTGGAAACCTTCCAAGGAAAGGGGAGATGAATCCTACGAATGGGTATGCCAATGCTGTAGAAATCACTAGTGGAATCCCTAGCACCCACAGAAAAGGTAAGGAGCACGTAACCGAGCACCTGCTCGATTTGGAGCGAGCACCTGCTCGCCAGGATGCTCATGCCAAATCTTCAGAAATTTCTCCAGAGAGAGTTTACGCACCCAAGGTTCCTTACCCACGTGCGTATGTCAACTTTGTCGAGGACCAAGAACCCAATCAGAGTAGAGAACATCAAGCACCACCACTTCAAGAGAATAGACTTGAGCTCATGATGCAGCAGATTTTAGATGGGCAAAGCAAGAGTGCACGGGAAGTGAATGAGAAGATAACTTCTCTTGACGACAAGATAAACGTCATGAACAACGAACTCAGCTGTAAACTAGAGAGTTTAACTTGTCAGGTTGACTTTCTTGATTCACAAGTTGCTTCTATGTCTCAGAGTAAAGCGTTAGGTTCTGCGAAAAAGGTTGCATTGATTCCTGCGGAGGAACCAGATCGATCGATCCCATTTGAACCAGCTACGGATCCTCAGAGTCAAAGCATAGATGTCACTCCAGGTAACACTCAGAAACCATTATTGAGGAAACTGCATAAGCTAGAGGATCCAGGTAAGTTTGTTGTTCCATGTTTTATCTTTGGAGTTGATTTTGAGGATTCTTTATGTGATTCTGGATCTAGTGTTAACCTCATGTCAAGGGATATTGCAGAATCTTTAGGTATTGTTGATATCCAGACTTCTCAGATGTCTATTAGGTTTGCGGATGCCTCGGTAACAACTTCGCAAGGATTCATTGGGAATTTAGATGTCCAGATTGGGGATTGCTTGATCCCGGCTGATTTCCAAGTTGTGGAGATGAACAATGGTTCATACATGCCTTTGATTCTGGGGAGACCTTTCCTTGCGACAGCAGGTGCAGTTGTTGACTTACCAAACAGAAAGATAGTTCTCTCTAACATCGACAAGCGGATCTCCTACAACGCCACTTCGGATGGCGACAAGTATGGCTCTTGTGTTGCCATAGACGATGTAACAGGAAGGATAAGTGTCCTGCCAGCTGCAACACTTTGTAATAAGAATAAGGTTAATGAAGTCCTGGATGGAGACACTCGTTCTTATGAAAGGAAACCCAAGGTAGTCAACAAGCGGGACAAACCAAAGCACGAGAAGAATGCTACAGGTTTGCATATAACCTTGACACCGCAGAGATGTGTTGGAGACACCATTGAGTACAAGCTAAAGAGCAAAGGCATGTCTAGGCCTTTCTCTAAGGTCAAAGCTATCGTTACTCCGGTATTTAAGGAAAAGAGTCAAGCAGCTATGGATAGTATGCTAAGCAAGGTTCTGCAACTGAATATAAGTGATCAAAGAGCAAATCGACCACGCCTTAACCCACCTCCACCGAGCCCTGACCCGGACAAGAAAGTCTCTAATCATCACATAGATTCTGCCCACGCCTAAACTGTCTACAAAGTCGAGCTAACGACTTAAAACAAGCGCTTGGTGGGAGGCAACCCACCGGTACATTTTCTAACCTTTTTCAATTTGATTCCTTTTTCTACTAACTTTGGTTTTAAGTTTTGAGTTTTCAGGTTTTGAAAAAAAAAAAAAAAAAAAAAAAAAAATATTCAGCGAGCACCTGCTCGTTCGCATTCGAGCACCTGCTCGGGTCAGCCAGAAGGAAGAGGAGGACAGCTGATGGCGAGGACGACGCTACTTCCGGGTGATATCTTCTTTCACCTTCTACCACCATTGTTTAATCCATATTTGCTTTGATTTTATTTCTTGCTTTGAGTCGCCGATCTTTTGAACTTTTTCACACCGGAGACGGTGTGATTTAAGTCCGGGGGAGCGGTTAGTTATTTGAATTTTCGTTGAGTCTGCTTTCTGATTTCAGTTTTTCTTGAGTCTGTTTTATTTTGTTTGGAAATGGAATTATGAACTTGATCTATTGGATTTATTTTTGGACTAGGGATTACTTGTATGACTTAGTTGGCCACGGTTCTGTATCGGAAAAGTTATGGGTAGATATATGGATGGATAAATTTTTCCTAAAGCCCATATTCATCGAAAATTAGGTGGATCCAATATCATCTCAAACCCTTATTTGGTTAATCTTGACTTTTAATTTCTTTTTCAAGGGTTTGATGTTCATTGGGCAAGACTTCTCTCGAACCATACAAGACACCGCAACTCTCCACCAAGTAAACTCTTTACTCTCTAACTCTCCTCTCCTTTAGCAAAGCAACATGTCCAGGTGGCCCAAGGGATTATGCGAATAAGCCCGCGTATCTTTTGGGACTCGCGGAAGGCATGTTGTAAGGGAAACTAAAAGATTCGAAGTGAACCAGGGGATGATGCGTAAACCCGTATCTCCTTTGTGACCTCATTTAGATTCGTCCCATAAAAAAAATATTAAAAAAAAAAAAAAAAAAACACATAAAATTTTCGAAGTGAGCCAGGGGACGATGCGTAAACCCGTATCTCTTCGCGGTCTTATTTCGATTCAAAAAAAAAAAAAAAAAAAAAAAAAAACGTGCTAACCAATCATTTAACCATTTTTGGGAGAGGATTTGAGTTGAGAAAAAGAGTATACAGGAGAGGGTCTTGGTTAGAAAAGTCGGCACCCCTTGAAACGATTCCCCTTGGGTAAGATCACTGTACTTCATTTTCTTTAATCCTATTTAAGAGATGATATTGAGGATACCGACGTTTTGATGAGTTGTGGGTGATTAAGTTTAGGTTATGAACCCCATGGTTGACTACGATACATGTTCCAAAGCCCGATGACGAAAGTATGAAGTCTAAAATATTTCCAACAAGCGAGTGAATTCCATCTGGTTTTTCAGACGCTTTCCCGTTCTTGATTTTGTTTTGTTTGAGGACAAACAAAGGTCTAGGTCCGGGGGAGTTGATATATTAGGATTTTAGCCTAAGTTACTTATTGTTTTATGTTGCTTTTCGAGTCTTTTTGGTTCTTTTTGGTATCTTTGCAGGTTCTAGGATGCTTTGGAGCATTATTTGGAGCTGCTGGAGCTCTTTGAGGGAAAGGAGAAGAATTGGAGCAAAAAGAAGACTTTTCACCCGACCGAGCACCTGCTCGGTCTGTGCGAGCACCTGCTCGGTCTGTGCGAGCACCTGCTCGCCCCTTTTACCCAGACCCGAATCCGAGAAGCATTTATTCCTTGAAGCAACCGGCCTTGATAGGGCCCCACTCGCCAGATTCTCCCCTTGATAGCTCAGAAGTATCTCCTAAAGTTACTCCCCTTAGATGATGTTGACTTACCATTTTTAAGAAGATTTGATCCTCCCCTTAATGAGAGATCAAGACTTGGTGCAAATTAAGGAAGATGTTGACTGGATTGGAGGAGATCACGTTGGGAAATTAAAGGAGGATTTGGCCGAGCAAAAATAAGGAGACTTTGATTTGATTTTCAATTCTATTCTATTACTTTCTCTTCTACACTTGAAAAACCTCTCTGTTCTTATTTTATTATTTCTTTCTCTTCTTCCTTTGGCTACGCACTGCTCTCTTTCAGAAAGCTTGATATTGTTGACTTTGGAATTTTTGATTATTCTATTGAAACGTTTGTTTGGTTCCATCGTTCCTTAATTGTCAAGTCTCTGCCTTGGAGAAAATCATTACATTCCGAATCATTCCACAACAATTCCTTACTAGAGAAGAATTCTAAACCCCCTTTCATTTTCCATTTTCCATTATGAATTCTTATCTATTGATTGTTGCATTTGATTTGACCATGTCCGAGTAGTTTCATAACTAAGTTGGGGTGATTTCAATGGTGATTTAGGATCTTAGATGGTTGAGCCAAATAGGGTAATCTTATGTCTTCGTCTCTAGGAAGTCTTAACGCTTAGGCTAAATTGATCACTTAGTCTATGATCTCTAGGTTTAATCTATTCACCGAAAATTATATAGGTTGCTAGAATTACCATTGATGAGCATTCGGTGGTAACCAAAACGCCATTGATCGTTGCCATCGAGTGTGAACATATCGAACCATTGCATTAAGGCTTGTTTACTTCATTACTAAATCCACTCGGAAGTTTAGGTATTTAGGTTGTAGACAAAGATATTGATACGCCGCCGAAAGCGGGGCAATATTACATTCATGTTTGAGTTCTGGACCGTGTTCAATTAAACCCTGAATAGATGCTCAACCTAAGTATCCGAAATCACCGGAGAATCATCTCGGCTTAGTGCTTTTATCATCTGTTTTTAATCCGATTTTTATTCCAAGCACCTGCTCTATTGCATTGAGCACCTGCTCGTTACCATTTCCAACTATTTAATTTATCTTAGCTTTATTTTAGAACCTATATATTCATAGTGTAACCTTGGTCTCTGTGGATTCGATACCTCTTATACTACTGCTTTTGTCTGTACACTTGCAGTTTATTTTGGGTTAAAACTCGAGACATCACCTTTGCGAATCCTATGAATCTAAACAAGCATTAAAGATCAGACACAATTGTTCACAAAATCCTAAACCAAATCCCTTTGCGAATAGGTAATTTGCTCATCAAAAACTAGTTCAGGTTATCAATCAAACTGTCGTTTCTATTAATAAACCCTAGATCAGATTCAAGGTAGCTAATCAAGAATCAGCAATAAGAACAAGTTAAGATGAAGAACTTTCTAATGATATTATCCTAATAAGAAATCAGATCTAACAATTCATCAAAACCTTTGAAAACCCTAAACCTAACATAGAAATTACTCAGACATATTCAATGAAGCACAAAACATCTTTATTAGAGATATCTCTTAAGAGTAATTCTAAACACAATAAAATAAAGCTTAAGCCTAAACAATGGCTGAAAACACACATATATATAGGGTCCCAAACCGACTAGAAAAGAAAAGTAAACATCTGGAATTCCTTCGCAAAAACAGAAATCTTCAATTTGGGCTTTTTGGCTCGTCAGACCTGTCTGTCGATCGACACAGAATTCCTGTTGATCGACGCTGCACTCTCTGGAAAATCTTCTTGTCTCGTCAGACCTCATGTCGATCGACGCAAATCTCTGTCGATCGACGCTGGCTCTGCTGGCAGATTTTGACTTTTTGACGCTCCATTCCGCAATGCTCCAAAACTTCCAGTAAACATCTTTTTTTGCTCCAATCGGTCTAGTTCCTGTAAAGACTCTAAAAACACATAGAAAACACCAAAAGACTCTAAAACATGGACTTATATCATGGTTGAAATCCGGTAAAAACCATGATATATCACTCGTGTCGAGCAACACCCTCCTGGTGTCGATTGACACGCCTCTGTAACTGCACTAGAATCGAGTTCATCCTCTCTCGACTCGGTTCTGGTGATTACGAGTCGCAACTGCACGACATACACAACAAGAACACAATTGCAATCTACAGAATCCATATCCAACAACAGCACACGAAATCACACAAAAAATCAACACAAAAACGCAACGTTATCATCATCATTTAGAAACCAACGGTCACAACTCACCTTAGTCTAAAATGGAACGAAAAGGAAACGAATGATGAACGAGGACAGACTCTCTAGACCCTAGAATCCACTGATCGGATTGAACCAAACGATCAACGCGACGAACGGATGATTCGACACCTCTAAACACACAAAATAAACGATGTCTCGAGGATTTCTTTGCAACAATCCTCAAGAACGATTAAATTCTCTCTTCTCTCTCTCACTAATTCTCTGCTCAAAATGTATCTCTCGACGGCCAAGGGGAAACACACAACCCTAGGCACGTTTTACGTTAAACCGAGCCAAAACCGCAATTAAAAATCCATTCGGTTCGGTTCTGCAGACTAAGTGTCGAGCGACACCAAGCCAGTGTTGATCGACACGACCACCAGAATCGACATATCTGGTTCGCGGATGTTACAAGACGGAAGCTTCAAATTACTTTCTATGCTTTGAACTTCCATTAGCCATCATACTTATTTTTTAACTTTTTTTTGTTAAAGAACCATTAGTTCAGCTTCAAATTTCAAAATGGATCATACGTTACCCTTCCAACAAGGGACTCTAAATAGCTATGAAACTCAAGCTACCAACACTACTTTAGCAGGTACCTTTTTCCTTATATTTTATTTACCTCTTTTGCCATATATATATATAGATCTAAAAGACATCCAATACCATACATCCACTCCTAAAAAATATTTTAAATTCAATAAACAAATTTTCATAATCGATTTACATATTATGAAGCAATTATGTTAGCAAGGAATAGAAGAAGGCAAATCATGGCAGACAAAAGCCAGAGCCAAAGCTCATCAATCCCAAATGCGGTCTTGCATAGTAATGGTATATAATAAGTCAATCCACTTTAGTTCAGTCATTTGAAATTTCATGTATTTTAACGTATTACGGTCATATTCTCTTTGGCAGAACTCTTGGTTTCTCAAAGACCACGAGAAGCAAGGCGATCAATATTGGGAGCGCCACATGAATCCGTTCTCACAACCCAATCAATCAACCCGCTTGCCCACAAGAAAGGAAAATGTTTGTTTCCTTTTCTTTATTGACTTAATAAATGTCTTGACTTATAAGGTAGTCTTACTAGTATTATTGATATGGACAACAAAACTGAACTAGGTAAGACAACCAGTCGGAAACAAGGGCAAACCACCCCTCCAAATGCACAACAAAAAGGTTACAACTACATGCTCTCCTGTATTTTGTTAATTCCTAAACTATGTAATATTTTTATACATTTATAATATTTTAAGGTTTACACTAAGTTGAAGTTATGAGAGAATGTCATGTGTCATTTCACATTTGACTTTTTCATATTAAAAGAAAAAAATATCTTTTCATAACTTTAACAATTAATTTCAACAATTTAATAGTTAATTCCAACAATTTAATGTGTTATTATGAACTTTTAATGGTTCATGTCATATACAAATTTGATCTTTGATTTTTTATAAAGAATTTTTTTTATGCAAATAACCAAAAGACATCAAATAAAACATTGTATAAGTTATATAGATTATATATTATCTGAATCAAATTGTGTAAACCAATATGTGATCATTGAATTTCATTTAAGAAATATAACTTGTGAGCATAAATATTAAATATCATTTATGTATATTAAAATTATTTTCAAAATTATTTAAGTATTTTTCCGCGCAACGCGTGGACTTTTTCAAGTATAGAATATAGTATTGATATGGCTTCGAATCCTTCATCCAGAAAACGAGAAAATTGTGTAGGGGCAGACAAATTAACTGAACCAAACCGAACTAGGCCCGAACCAAACCAAACCAAACTAAAATATATATACAAACCATTGGTTAAGTTTATTGTCAATCCGAATGGTTCGGTTGAGTTCGGTTTTCAACCAAACCAAACTGATACACCAATACGTTTTTGTATTTAATTAGTTAATTATAATTTAAGTAATATTATAGATGTATTCTTAAAAATTAGATCTACCACCTTTGATTATTTATTTTCCTTTTTTATTTTCTCAATATAAATAGTTCTTCCTATTAAAACTTTAATTATTTAACCTTAATCATAAACATATAATTTTTTTTTTGTTCTTCACTCTACTTCCAACTATTATATCTTTTTTTTCTTTGTAACAGAGACCGAAAGAGTGAATATAATTGTATTAGAATTTCATTTTTCTTTTAATTTTCACAAGATTTTTTTCGTTTAGGTATTTAGTTTGGATTTACATAATTTATTTTCGAAAAATGATATCGTATCATTGAATTTTTCTTTTTTAGTTTTAAAAACCTAAATAAAATCAAACCAAACTAAAACCAAACTGAACCAAAACCAAACCGAACTAAATTGAACCAAACCAAATTTACTCCGGTTTGAATTTGGTTACTATTTTATTAAAACCGACAACCCGAACCAAACCGAAGCCGAACCAAACCTAAAAATAAACATAAATTCCCACCCCTAAAATTAGGGTTGGGAAAATGGGAATATGGGACGGGATCTAACGGGAACGAGACGGGAACGGGACTTATGAGACTAGAAAAATACGTCACATTTATGTCCCATTTCAAATACGGGATGGGAACGGGATAAAACGGGATGAGACGGGAACGGTACGGGAAATCCCATAAAATAACCGGACTCAAAAATTAGATTAAACAATGCTTCAAATTGTAAATATGTATACAACAAGCTTTTTCAATTAATGAAAAACATGTTTAAATTAAAGAAAATTCAATTGCATTTCATAAAAGTTATAAATTTAAAATAAAATAAAAACCATAATCTTCAAATTGAATCAAACTTAAACCACATTAAACCATTTTCATATTATCCCATTAAAAATAGATATATGTATATATCCCATATTAAACCATATTTCATATTATCCTTATAATTTCATATATCCCATATCCCATATTAAACCATATAAAAACCATAATCTTCAAATTGAATCATATATCCCATATCCCATATCAAACTACATTAAACCACATTTCATATTATCCTTATAATTTCATATTATCCCATTAAAAATATATATATATATATATATTAATATTTATAGTTATATCAAACGAGATTTTCAAACGGGACTTTGAGATATCCCGTTCTCGTCCCGTCCCGTCCCGGTCCCAATTGGGATTTGAAAACTTGTCCCATATGGGAATACGGGAAATATATGGGACGGGAATTCGGGAACGGGTACGGGATGCAACGGGACGGGAATTATGCCTACCCCTACCTAAAATTGTGCTACAACCTGAAAAAATAAAAATAATCTCACACCTATCAGATCTTTATTATATTTGGAATGCTTAGCTGTATATCTTTAGACCAAATCTATAACTAATTAAGTTTTGATATTGTGTTTTCTTATTTAAAATTGGATGTATCCATGGTTTATTTTTTTCTCTAAATATCAAGTTTAATATTTTATTAAACAAAATTAGATGTTATTTCCTTTATTTAATTTAAGGAAAATATAAGAAATTAAAGGGGAAAAAAGTACCATACCTCTTATGCACATGCATCCAATTCTTGATTTTTATATATATTACGGTTTTACATGTGTTCTTATAGATTTGAGTTGGGTATTTAAAGAGATCGAGTTATCTAGGTTCCAATGTACCTAGTATTTGATGTAATGACTGAAGTTTACTTTCGATAAACTTATTAAAAACAAAAAGAAAGAAACAACAACTTTCTTCGAGCAACTTTCTTGCACGTCTCCCTTGGATGATGAACCGTCCTTCTCTAGACCCCCATGGATCAAGCTGGTCAAAGCTTCCTTCAGATCTCTTGCACTCGATTTTCGAACGGCTTAGCTTTGCAGATTTTCAACGAGCTAAATGTGTTTGTTCACCTTGGGAATCTGCTTCTAGACAATTAGTAGTACCAAACAATCAAATTCCTTGGCTGATTCAATTTCCCGAAAAAGGTAAAGATTATTGTCTATTGCTTAATCCTGAAGAAAAAAACAAAATGTATAAAATTCGAGATCTTGGTGTCAACTTTGCAAGTAGTCTTTTTTTGGCGATTTATGGAAGTTGGCTCCTTAGCAGATTTCCTATGGCGTGGAAACCACATCGAAATCTTCCATCCTTTATTATGGATAGACGAGAAAACCAAAGATTATGTGGTTGTGTGGAGAGCCGAATGTCAAGATTATGTTTTGGTTCATTGCAGAAAAGGAGATAATTTTTGGAGACAAACAAGGCTTTCCACTACAAGAAAACAAGGGAATTTCCGACGGCCAAAACCATCGGAATAAGGGTGTTTCCGACGGATTCCCGACGTATTTCGACCGTCGGTTCTATCTCGTCGGAAATTGAAGATCCGTCGGAAATTTGCGACGGATTTCCGACGGATCTTGGTATATCGGAAATCCGTCATAAATTCGTCGGAATACGTATCCGACGGATTTATGACGGATTTCTGATATGTTAGTATTTTGGTGTCTTTTACGCTTTGTTTCTTTAGTCTTTTTGGTTCTTTCTAGTTTATTTTGTGTCTTTTCAGGTTCTAGGAGGCCCTCGAGCATAGATTAGAGTCCATGAGGGTCATTGGAGCAAAAAGGGACGAATCTGGAGGAAAGACAGTGATTTTCATAAATCGAGCACCTGCTCGGTTTGGAGCGAGCACCTGCTCGCCTGAAGACCCAAGGAAGTCGAAGTCTCTGGAATCCGGACCGACCGGTCCGGATGAGAGGACCGACCGGCCCACACTCGAAGACCCGAAGCCAAAAGTCTCTGGAATCCGGACCGACCGGTCCGAATTGTAAGACCGACCGATCCCAGACCCGAAGACATGCCTCGTGCTGACACGGACCGACCGGTCTGACATCAGACCGACCGGTCGGGCTCCCAGAACCAAGTTGCCCTAAAATTTCCTTATAAATAAGTTGTAGCCACTTTCCAAGTGTGTGTGCTATTTTTCTGAGATATTTTTTCCCTGAGACGTTTTTGAGAGCTGAGACTACTTGTTTCCATTGTTGAGATCCTTTCAAGGTGTTTTTCATTTCCAGGGATTTTGATTGTAAGATTTGGAGGATCATCCACAACTTTCCATTGAGAAGATTTCTTAAACCCTATTCTCTTATTTTATCATGATGCTTTCTTCTCATTTGATTGTTGTGATTTTGTCCTCCATGACTGAGTAGTCTCATTGCTAGATTAGGGAAATTCAATGGTGGATTAGGATGATAGTGACTGAGCCAAATAGGAAATGTTATCATTTGTCTTCATCAATCGGGATTCGTACTGCTTAGGCTAATTTGATCACCTAGTCTATGATTTTAGGATTAACTTATTCACGAAAGTGCTCTAGGTTGCTAGATAAACCATTGATGAGCAATCGGTGTGTAACCAACGACAGTTGATTGTTACCATCGATTGTGAACAAATCGAACCAAATTGTTAATGCTTATCTTCATTTCTGAATTCGAACGACAGTTTATGCATTTAGGATGCTAGATAAAGTTATTGATGCATCACGACAGTGAGGCAATATTACATTCATGTTCGAGTTCGAGATTGCGCTAAATTGAATCCTGAATAGATTGCTCAGTCCATAATCCGAATCCACCGGCGAATGACTCTAATCTAGTGCCTTTATCTTATTGAATTTACATCATTTTTAGTTGCTATTTCGTTCATTAATTCGTCACAAACAAATTCCCATTTTATCTTAGCTTTAAACGATAATTCATATTTTCATAGTGTGACCTTGGTCCCTGAGGATTCGATACCTAAAATACTACTGCTTTTGTCTGTGCACTTGCGGATACTATTTAGGTTGAAAACTTCACGTATCAATTTCCTACGGATTCCGTAACCGTATACCGGATTCCGTATACCGTATACGGATACCGTAACCGTCGGAAATCTGTCACAATTTACCGACGGAATTTCAATTTAAAAAAAAAAAAAAATTCTCCGGCCGGCGGAGAATTTTCCGGCGGCGAAGAATGTTCTGAAATCGATCCTTCTTCTTCTTCTTCTTCTTCTTCTTCTTCTTCTTCTTCTTCTTCTTCTTCTTCTTCTTCTTCTTCTTCTTCTTCTTCTTCTTCTTCTTCTTCTTCTTCTTCTTCTTCTTCTTCTTCTTCTTCTTCTTCTTCTTCTTCTTCTTCTTCTTCTTCTTCTTCTTCTTCTTCTTCCTTCTTCTTCTTCTTCTACTTCTTCTTCTTACAAGAAAATGTGTTTTGGGCGTATGCATTCCGTCGGAAATCCGTCGGAAATTTGCGACGGACTTCCGACAGAATTTTTTAAATTAAATTAATTTAAATTAAAATTAATTAAAAATGAAATTCTAAATTCATAAAATTATCATAATCCCTAAATCCTTAAATTTCTAAATTAATAAAATTCTCATAATTCCTAAATCCCTAAATTTTAAATTCCTAAAATTCTCATAACCTAAATCCCTAAATTTCTAAATTCATAAAATTCTCATAATTCCTAAATCCCTAAATTTTAAATTCCTAAAATTTTCATAATCCCTAAATCTCTAAATTTCTAAATTCATAAAATTCTCATAATCCCTAAATTTCTAAATTCCTAAAATTCTCATAATCCCTAAATTTTTAAATTCCTAAAATTCTCATAATCTCTAAATTTCTAAATTCCTAAAATTCTCATAATTCATAAATCCCTAAATTTCTAAATTCTTAAATTTAGGGATTTAGGGATTATGAGAATTTTAGGAATTTAGAATTTAGGGATTATGAGAATTATGAGAATTTTATGAATTTATAATTTTAGGGATTTAGGAATTATGAGAATTTAGAAATTTCCGACGGATTTCCGATGGTTTGTGTTATTTATATATTTTATTTTTAAAAAAAGGCATTCCGTCATAAATCCGTCGGAAATTTGCGACGGATTTATGACGGATACCGTATCCGTATAACTCATATCCGGTATACGGTATACGGTATACGATATCCGTCATAAATCCGTCGCAAATTTCCGACGGATTTATGACGGAATGCCTTTTTTATTTAAATTGAAAAAAAAAATCAATCTGTCATAAATCCGTCAGAAAATTATGACGGATTTATGACAGAATGCGTTTTTTTTTTTTTTAAAACGCAATCCGTCGGAAAGCCGTCGTAAATTTCCGACGGATTTTCCGACGGTCGTAAAATCCGTCGGAAAATGCCTTGTTTTCTTGTAGTGTTCATGCTGTGTTGACATGGTATACAAAGATCATAAGCTTTACTTGTATGAATATTATGATCGTAATGTTGGAATCTTAGATTTTTCTGGCGATAGTCCTCGAAAAATCTTTAAGTCGCAAGTTAAGCATAGGCTATTCAAAATGCCAATGCGCGTTTACCCAGAGCTTGGTGAAACGTGGAATATCGAGAAAGACCATCTTATAGTCACCATGACCGGAGAAATCCTAAGAGTTAAGAGCATTGTAAGGAATGATTCTGATGTTTGGTCCTTCCGCATTTACAAGATGGATTCATCAAAAAGCGAGTGGGAGAAACTTACTTCTTTGGGAGACGAGGCAATACTTTTGGATCTAGGTATCACCGTTCTTGCAAACAACATCGAAGGTGTCAATAGAAATTCAATATATTTTAGTGGTGACCATGCCCTCCGTTACAGTAAATATGATCGCGTTTGGAGTGAAAAAGATATATTTATCTTCGATCTCAACACACACATGGTTGAAAGACCGCATCGAAGTATTTGTTCGTCCATGCATTCATCTAATGCTCGATGGTTTGTCCCAAATTCCAAATGGAAATAATTGATCTCAACGTTATTGTATCTTCTTTTTTCATAATATTCCCTAAACACATCTCTGTTGGACATGTCTCCTCTTTATTGTTTGTGGGAAAATAGACAAATTATTAAATTAGCAAGGTTTGTTGGGTTTGAAACGGTAAGAAACATTTTAATTTCAAAAAATAGACCAAATAGACCAAATAGAAGCTAAAAAGAACAAAGCTTTTTTCTTCTCTTAGGGTTTTTTCTTCTTGAGTTACAGAGTTTTGGTGAGAGATGCTTATATAGATCTTAGCTATACAATTGTGACTCTTGAGGAACTGAATTTTGTCTTCTTCTGGCTCTCATCCTCCGTCACCACTCGTATATCACATAGCTTTGGTGTGAAGGAGACACAAGATGTAATTGGGCCTGAGTTGTTGGGCTTTTGTTCTGATTTTGATGATAAATCCAAACTCTGTTTTTGTTTCTCCTCTTTCCGTGCTCTTCTTCTTCTTCTTTTTCATGTTACAAATCAAAGTCTTCAATAAGAAAACTAAACTAGAGGAGGTCGAATCCAAAAGGTCTGTTTCAATCTTCTTCTCTCAATTTCTCTCTATGCTTCTTCTTCCTTCCGACCGAGTTTTGAGTTTTGTTTCTTCATGCAATTCTTATTAAACATACTCTCTCCGTTTCATTTATAAGATGTTTTGATTTATTTCGCGAGAATTAAAAAATATATATACAAACAAAATCTCATTTAATAATTAATTAAAATTATAACTCAACCAATCATATATAAGACTACGAAATTTAGAAGGACAAAAATATCAAATCACATTAAAATTTTCATAGAAACTAGTAAAACATCTTATAAAATGAAACTAAAAAAAATTCTCTTTAAAATCTTATATAATGAAACTGTGGGAGTATTATTAGAATGCAATTCTTAATAGATAAGTGGTAATCAATTATAATTCCAAAATTGCAGGTAATTAGGTAATATTTTGAAATGTCATTTAATTTTCTTTCTTCTTTTTACCGTGGATCACAATTAATTCAATTATTTCTATTTCTCAATACAAATGAATCTTACCCCATTAATTGTGAATCAATTCTTAATTCAACCAAATTAAAAAATATGCATATAAATTCGGGATTGGTATTAGGAAATGTTTTGGAATGCCAATTAATTATTTTATATCGAACCCAATGTTTCCAAATTTATGTTCTGGAATCCCAATTAATTTTTTTATATCAAACCCAACGTTTCCAAATTTGGCAACTTATTAATAATTTTCAAATTAAATTGATTACCCCATTAATTATGAATCAATTCTTATTCAACCAAATTTAAAAACATGGCAGAATTCGGGATTGGTATTTAATTCCTTACCTTACAAAATTAATCTTCTCATATATTTAGAATCAAAACTACATCTGAAAACGTCCCGTATAACGTTCACATTAATTCAATTTAACCAATTATTAATTATTTTACCTTCAAATTGATTATCCCATTATTTGGTCGCTTTTGAATTCAACATCCACATTTACTTACTACCATAAACTTACAGCATCAAATCGATTTATTATTGAACGATCTTCCATAGTCCATATATATATATTTTTTTAACACTGAATTGATTGAATTAAAACCAAAGTCTCTGAACAGAGTTACAAAGATTATAGAGGTGACACCAATAGGTGCTTAAACAAAGGAATAGTAAAGATTCAAGTTTAGGTGATCAGAGGAAGCCTAAACGTGAGGTGATAAGAAACATCACCAGTTATCGTGGGGAAATTGGGAAGCAAAGCTCTCATGTCCAGTAGCGCACTCCGCTTCCATGAGAGCAAGAAGCCATGAAGGGCCGGCACGAGCGACGTAGGATTGGTATCTGGATTCGTTTGTGACGCTCCCTGCAATGGCGGTGGTACTGCGGTTGTAAGAGACTAGAACAGAAATAATGTTCCATGAATCAAAAGAGGCCAGAAAGCTCCGAATTTCACTCAGTAAATGTCTTAGTTTCGGAGACTGATGTGGTTTTAAGGAAGGCTGATTTCATAAGCTCAGATGAGCATTCAAAGACAACATTCTTGAAGTGCAAGGACGATAAACTTTCCGCAGCCCAAGCAAAACTAAGTAACTCGGTTTCAAGCATAGAGGTTACCTTGGAATACGATCGCCGACTCTGGAACAGAGGCGTACCAAGATGATCACGCAATAGCCAAGCAACACCGCAGTTCTGATGTGAGTTTATCCAAGAGGCCCCTAGAATGCATTTAAGAGTCCCTGGTGATGGTTTAATCCATGCAACAATCTCGGTTTGTGCCAAAGAATCACAATTCATGACGGGAGGGGAGGAGGAATTGATGTGCAACCATATCTCTGAATCATCTTTAGTTTTATTATAGATCGAAACGGGGTCATAACGGATTCTCTCAAACACCACTTTGTTCCTAGCTTTCCAAATATGCCATAGTAGCCAAGGGAATAAGAGTCTAACTTCCAACTCAATTCTTTGATCTTTGCTACATCGTAGGAGATGGTAGAAGTTTAATAACACCGAATTTTGAGAGAAACCAGAAGGAGGCAATGGTAAACCATGTGTGGAGAGAGGTGCTGCCTGGTTGTGTGGAGTCTCGGGCTCGGATTCGAGTAATCTGTACCCGCTTTGAGATGTGTACACACCGTGTTTTGTGAAACCCCAAAAATACGCATCTTGTAATGATGATGATACTCTGAGCTTCAGAATATACTCGGCATCCTGAATGACAAAGAGACTCCTAACCAAAGGTGCGTTCCAACAGTTTGAATGAGGGTATAATAAGTCTGAGATCTTGAGAGTGAAGTCTATGATGCCCGGTAAGTTATTCGGTACCCTAGGAGCATGACCAAGGATCCATTTTTCCGACCAGACAAGAGTATCTTGACCATTGCCGATAGACTTAACTAGTCCACGTTTAAGCAACTCTCTCCCATGTAAGATGCTTGTCCAAGCATAAGATGGTCGACGACCAGCACCGCACTCTAGAAAGTTACCGCTCTTGAAGTATCTATGTTTGAGAATTTGAGACAAGAGAGAGTTGGGCCTTTCAATGATACGCCATGCCTGTTTTGCCAACAAAGCTTGATTAAACCGACTAATGTCATGAAACCTGAGACCTCCGTCTTCTTTTTTCCTGCACAACTTTTGCCATGCTACCCACGGTATCTTTTTCTTGTTTGGTCCATTACTCCACCAGAACTCTGTCATAGCCGATGTCAATCGTTTGCAAAGATCTTTAGACAGTTGAAAGCACGACATCGCATACACCGGAAGAGCTAAAGCAATCGACTTTAATAGTACTTCCTTACCACCTTGAGATAGAGACTGAGCAAACCATCCATTGAGTCATGATTGGAGTTTCTCATGAATGAATTGTAGGAGAGCTCATTTCGAACAGCTAAAACTTTAAGGGAGACCAAGGTAGGAACCTTCACCACCTTCATTATTAATACCCAAGGCAGCTTTGATTTCATCCTTACGGTTATTTTCGATGTGAGAACCGAAGATGATTGATGACTTTTGATGATTAATGACCTGACCCGAAGCTGCACCATATAAGTTATGACAATGGAGTATCTCGTGACATTCACTAACCGAAGCTTGACACAAGAGGAGACTATCATCCGCGAATAAGAGATGATGGACCGATGGAGAAGATAGAGTGATTTTGATTCCATGTAATCGGCCCGCAGCTTCTGAGGTGTTTAAGCACCACTACTCTCTTACCTTACAAAACACCACTACTCTCTTCCACACATCTTTTTTAATGGCATCCAGTGATACTAATTCAGCCATTGCTTAATTCTCACACTCGACCATTGCTGCAATAGAGGACAAGCTTGACTCCCAGTGCATAGTTGTTCGTCTTTTATGCACGTGTGAAGCTCGTAATTTCAAACGAAACCATGTTTTGGTCAGCGTCAACTGCTTGCTTCTCGATGAGAAGGTATGGCTGAGTTAGTTCCAACACAACTTTAGTCACCTCTACTTCATATATGCCTCATATATTTTCCATTTCCCTCACATAATACAAGCAAGTATCCATCCCCGCCGACTACACAAGTTTAGGAATAAGCTTATAGAGGGGCAAATATTCTCTGTTACCGCATTTGACGTCGCAGCAAACCAGACCGTCTTTTGGTTAACTGACCATCCCTACAAGATCTACTTCAATGACAAGACTGATCTGGAAGAGATCAATGATGACCAATACGAGATTCCCCTTCAGTACTTTCGTATTCGTACTTCAGTACCATTTCGTCATACCTTTTTATTTTTATTTTTCTTCCCCAACCCCATTCCGTCAAACTAAGCAATTAAATTCTTATGAGACAGTATGAAGCTATGAACAGTGGTTCTGCCGAATTAATTCCCCAAGCTATTCAAGATATTGTTGGAAAAGATTATACATTTTATATCAAAGTTAGGAAATACAATTTCACTGCCAGAGCTTTTCAGTTTATGACATAGCCTTGCCTTCCATTGTTGTCACCAAAAAGGTAAATTAATGAACCCGTTCTATATGAATTAAATATCATCCACTGGTTTTCTTGTCAATATATATCCATGCACTCTCTATTTTATAGCGGACCAAAACATGTGAAACCAATGAGGCCAAATCTACCAAGCTACGCATTGCTTCACCAACTAATGCAAAATCAGGAATGAAATCAAACTCTGAACTTCATGAGGCTAAGAAACCGCGCACAAATAGGTGCAACTACATTTACTATTAACGGTTCACTTTTACATTACACATTTTAAACTTCTCAACATAATTCCTTTTTCTTAATCTTCATTTGCAGCAGAAAAAACAAAGCTCAAGTTGTTCTCGACGAGCCTGAAGACTAGACATTGACTAAAGTTGTTCTCCAAGAGTCTTAAAAGTAGACTTTGAGTTACCCGTACTTGGATCATGAGATGGAAGATTCAAATTACTTTCTATGCTTTGAACTTTTAATGCATTTCCTTGTTAAACTAAACATAAAAATAGGCTTTGAACTTCCATTAGCCGTCATACTTATTTTTTTTTACTTTTTTTTGTTAAAGAACCATTAGGTGAACTACCAGCACTACTTTAGCAGGTACCTTTTTCCTTACATTTTATTTACCTCTTTTGCCCTATATATATATATATATATCTAAAAGACATCCAATACCATACATCCACTCCTAAAAAAATATTTTAAATTCGACAAAGAAATTTTCATAATCGATTTACATATCGTGAAGCAATTATGTCAGCAAGAAATAGAAGAAGGCAAATCATGGCAGACAAAAATCAGAGGCAAAGCTCATCAATCTCAAATGCGGTCTTGCATAGTAATGGTATATAATAAGTCAATCCACTTTAGTTCAGTCATTTGAAATTTCATGTATTTTAACGTATTACGTACGGTCATATTCTCTTTGGTAGAACTCTTGGTTTCTCAAAGACCACGAGAAGCAAGGCGATCAATATTGGGAGCACCACAGGCATCCGTTCTCACAACCCAATCAATCAACCAGCTTGCCCACAAGAAAGGAAAATGTTTGTTTCCTTTTCTTTATTGACTTAATAAATGTCTTGACTTATAAGGTAGTCTTGCCAGTATTATTGATATGGACAGCAAAACTGAACTAGATAAGACAACCAGTTGGAAACAAGGGCAAACCACTCCTCCGAATGCATAACAAAAAGGTTACAACTACATGCTCTCCCGTATTTTGTTAATTCCTAAACTATGTATTATTTTTATACCTTTATAATATTTTAAGGTTTACATTAATTTGAAGTTGTGAGAGAATGTCATGTGTCATTTGACATTTGACTTTTTCATATTAAAAGAAAAAAAGTAAATGTCTTTTCATAACTTTAACAATTAATTTCAACAATTTAATAGTTAATTAGGTGATTGATCCACACCGTGTGCGGGTACGAACTCTTTTTATGAATGTAAGCTCGTTTATTTAATAACCACATTTTATCAGATTTCTTGTTAGGCACCCAAAGCCGGATCTGAAGACATGTTTATGAAACATTTGAATGGGCTCTCATTTTAGAAGTGGCCCATTTAAAAAAAAATTATATAATTTTTTTTTCTTTTTGATCAAAAAAGTTATATAGTTCTAAAAGTTAAAAAAAACTATTTTGAAAGTTTTACAATAATATGTTGGTGGGTTATCAAAAAAATATCATAATGGTACTTAACGATTATAGACAACAATAGTATATTTATAAGAGGAAAAAAAAGAAACACTTGTTCTCTGTTAGTGACTTCTTTTTCCTTTTTAAAGAAAAAAAAAAGAACAAATTAGCTTCTAATTTTTGGGTGAGGTCTACGTTTACTCTCTATGTTTGTGTTCTAGATATATGTTTCAATGTTATTGTTACTTTTCTTTTGCTATGAAACTTTTTTTTTACGTGAAGTTTATATGGTTTTTCCGTTGATTCTATAATTATTTCACATTTAAATTTTATACTATTAAGTATATTTCGTTTAGGGCCCCCGATATCTCAGATTCGGCTCTGTAGGCACCTCCATATTTCTGAAAAATGAGAGAAATATTGTTTAGAATTATGAATTTCTAAAAATGTTATCAGATGATTTGAGATGTGTCTGACAATCAATTCTGTAACTCGTTCTTTATATTGGATAGGGTGATTAATTACCATATTTATAGGGTTTTCAAAATAAAATCTTTAAGAATCATTTTTTTTATCTAAAAGGAAAATTCAAATTATGTTTGTTGGTATACCGACTAATACTCTTTGTTTTGGAGGAAGATTTGCATAATGTATCTTTATTTTTGGAAAAAAATCCGGAATAGTTGTGAATATCAAAAAAAAGAAAAGAAATTGAAATATAAATGATAATTTCAGAAATTTATAATGGTGATTTTAATTGTGATAGAATTTGGTTTAATAGATAAATTGGAGATTTAAGTTATGCCATTTTTTTTTAAAAGTCATATCATCATTCCATGTCACAATTTTTTGTTAACTAAACCAATATGATTAAAACACATAAGCTTTTTCAATAAAAATACTTCCCTTTTAATAGTAAGGGGATTCCAACAATTTAATGTGTTATTGTGAACTTTTAATGGTTCATGTCATGTACAAATTTGATTTTTTGATTTTTTATAAAGAATTTTTTTTATGCAAATAACCAAAAGACATCAAACAAAACATTGTAGAAGTTAAATAGATTATATATTATAAGAATCAAATTTTGTAAACCGATATGTGATCATTGAATTTCATTTAAGAAATATAACTAATGAGCATAAATATTAAATATCATTTATGTATATTAAAATTATTTTCAAAATTATTTAAGTATTTTTTTGCGCAACACATGACTTTTTCTAGTATAGAATATAGTATTGATATGGCTTCGAACCCTTCATCCAGAAGACGAGAAAATTATGTAGGGTCGGGCAAATTAACTGAACCAAATCGAACCAACCGAATTTGGCCCGAACCAAACCAAACAAAAAAATATAACCATTGGTTGAGTTTATCGTCAATCCGAATAGTTCGGTTGAGTTCCGTTTTCAACCAAACCAAAATGATAAACCAATATGTTTTTGTATTTAATTTTTTAATTATAATTTAAATAATATTAAAGATGTATTCTTAAAAATTAGATCTACTAGACACCTTTGATTATTTATTTTCTCAATATAAATAGTTTTTCCTATTAAAACTTTAATTATTTAACCATAATCATAAACATATAATTTTTGTTGTTGTTCACTCTACTTCCAACTATTATATCCTTTTTTGTTTGTAATAGAGACCAAAGAGTGAATATAATTGTATTAGAGTTTGATTTTTCTTTTAATTTTCACAAGGATTTTTTTCGTTTGAGTATTTAGTTTTGATTTACATAATTTATTTTCGAAAACTGATTTCGTATCATTAATTTTTTTTTAATTTTAAAAACCTAAATAAAATCAAACCAAACTAAAACCAAACTAAACAAAAACCGAACCGAATCGAACAAAATCGAACTAAACCAAATTTACTTCGGTTTGAATTTGGTTACTATTTTACTAAAAATTAACAACCCGAACCAAACCGAAGACGAATCAAAGATGAAAATAAACAGAAATGCCCACCCTTACAATTGTGCTACAACCTGAAAAAGGAAAATAATCTCACACCTATCAGATCTTCATTATATTTGGAATGCTGAGCTGTATATCTTTAGACCAAATCTATAACTAATTAAGTTTTGATATTGTGTTTTCTTATTTAAAATTGGATGTATCAATGGTTTATTTTTTTCTCTAAATATCAAGTTTAAATTTTATTAAACAAAATTAGATGTTATTTCCTTTATTTAGTTTAAGGAAAACTAGATGATTGGCCGGCACCATGTGCGGGTATGAAATATATTTTAAAATGATTATATTTTAGTATTAATAACATAATTTTATTATTTATTATATTTACAAACAATATACTAATAAGAATTATTATAATTATTATTTTTAAATTTATAAAATTTTAAAGATGTTGAGAAAAAAGAGAAATCTCAAGGAAATATAATTAAAACTGATTCTAAACACTGAGTGAAATATAGAACCATCGACTGAAACAGCTCGGGCTGGTTTATCAAGACTTATAAGTATCATCGATCTTCTTGCTTATATTGTGACCTTGTAAAATGTTTATGATTCCAAAACAATTTCATAGATCTTCTTATGGGATAAATTTGTGGGAAAAAATTACCTTTTTCTCACAATTTCATACTCCATAAGGTATGTTTGTGTCTATTCTAGTTGACGGTTTTAGGAAACGACAATCTATAGATAAAATTTGATTTGTAAAAAAGTTGTTGCAAGCGGCTCTTGATGTGAAAGCTAATGTTTTGGTTACCCCTATATACGATTCTAAAGTAAAAGTAATCAAGAAAAATATTGATCAATTAATTTCTTTTTACGATGTTTATTACTTTTAATGTGTATATTTTTTAGTTTTGGCTATTGACGTTGGTCTCATTTGCTACTGTTTAATTAGCCAAATTATTATACACAATTTTAGTTTTGATTAGCCAAATTTTAGACAGGACTGTGTTTTTGATGTAAGGATTAAGATAAAAAGAACTCAAGTTTGAAATTTTGTGGATGTTTTGTATTTGCAACATCTAACGGCTTTGAGATACTTTGACTCTCCCTCGTCTCATTTAATTATCTACGTGTCTCATTTAATTATCTACGTAAACCAAAATCAAAATCCAAACCAAAATTGAATTACTACATTCAAGCATATAGAAAAATAGAAACAAATCAAATTAGTACATTTAAACGTATAAAATAAATATAAGCGATTTAGTAAAGAAAAGAAAGCACAAAGACGTTCTTATGTTCGGATGTTGAAGTGTTTCTTTATATTGTGCATGGAGGAAGGAGTACTTAATACGATTCTAAATAATAGCTGATTTAAATAAATTATAAATTATAGAATATAAATTTATTCCTTCATTATTGATTATTTTCCTAAATATATATATCAATTTAAAGTTTTCTTCTTAAACAGAAAATCTTTAAATTTAAG
Organism: Draba incana; assembly: GCA_963576765.1. Taxonomy (NCBI): domain Eukaryota; kingdom Viridiplantae; phylum Streptophyta; class Magnoliopsida; order Brassicales; family Brassicaceae; genus Draba; species Draba incana. The sequence continues at coordinate 5,434,511 of OY755210.1, read as the reverse complement.
AGATAATTTCGGCATATTTTTGGCACCAAGATTTAAAAGATATTTAAAATTTTCTAGCTTTAAATATTTTTTATGTATCGATAAAAGTATATGGGCAATTCTTAAAAATACCACCAATTTTCAAAAGTTCCAAAACTACCACTTTTTCCAAAAGTTTCAAAATACACAAAACTAAAACGAACTTTAAATATTCAAAACTAAAACCCTAAACCCCAAACTTAATCCTACCCCCTAAAACTATATCCTAATTGTACAATAGTTACCCAAACCCAAAAATTTAAATTCTAGGCTCTTGAAAATCAATTTTTGAGGTTGTGGTATTTTTGGAACTTTTGAAAATAAATGGTATTTTTGGAACTTTTAGTGATATTTATGGAACTTTTGAAAATTGGTGGTATTTTTGGGGGAAAAAATATTTTTGATGGTATTTTAGGGAATTTCTCAAAGTGTAATTTTTTTTTTAAAAAAGGGATTTAAATGTATAGTTAGATATTTCTAAATTTTTATATATTCTAAATGTTTATTTGAAAATTTTCATACCGAGGAGAGCTAAACCAAACAAATAGTTGGGATAATGTAGTACATTTGGTTTTAAAAAATAAGTTTGTTATAAAATCTTGAGGTATATTTTTCTCAGAATTTAAATTCTTGTTTAGCAAAATTAGAAAAGGAAGATTTAAAATTAATAATTCAAAGAAATATAATTAATTTTTTCATGTTAAAAAAATGATTTAAATAGTTTAAAAGCCATGTCATCTTTTTCATCATTCCATGTCACCATTCCAAGTCATCATTTTTTGAAGAATTGACCAATGAAATTAAAACATTAAAACACCTAATCATCTTTCACTAAAACAACTTTCCATTTAATAGGAAGGGGATATAACAAATTAAAGGAAAAAAAAGTACCATATCTATTATTTACATGCATCCAATTCTTGATTTTTAAATATATTACGGTTTACATGTGTTTTTTATAGATTTGAGTTGGGTATTTAAAGAGATCGAGTTATCTAGGTTCCAATGTACCTAGTATTTGATGTAATGACTGAAGTTTACTTTCGGCAAACTTGTTAAAAACAAAGAGAGAGAGAGAGAGAGAGAGAGAGAGAGAGAGAGAGAGAGAGAGAGAGAGAGAGAGAGAGAGAGAGAGAGAGAGAGAGAATCTTCCTTTGAGCAACTTTCTTGCAAGTCTCCGGTGGATGATGAACCCTCCTTCTCTAGACCCCCATGGATCAAGCTGGTCAAAGCTTCCTTCAGATCTCTTGCACTCGATTTTCGAACGGCTTGGCTTTGCAGATTTTCAACGAGCTAAATGTGTTTGTTCACCTTGGGAATCTGCTTCTAGACAATTAGTACCAAACAATCAAATCCCTTGGCTGATTCAGTTTCCCGAAAAAGGTGAAGATTACTGTCTCTTGCTTAATCCTGAAGAAAAAAACAAGATGTATAAAATTCGAGATCTTGATGTCAACTTTGCAAGTAGTCGTTGTTTGGCGACTCATGGAAGTTGGCTCCTTATGCAAGATCATCGATACAATCTCTATATTTTCAATATATTCAACCGTGAAAGCATCGATCTGCCCCCCGTGGTGCCACAACATGGCATGTTAAAGATCGAACGAACCATTGATGATATGTTCCTTGTAAAGTTAAGTTATGATACGTGACTATGGTTAGGGATTTAGAGTATGTTAGGGCTTATTAAGTTAATGGGTTTTGGTGTTTTATTTTATTAGGCTTTCATAATTTAATATGTTAGTGTTTTCCTTTTTACATTAGGGTTATGATTAAATTGTATCAAGACTCTATATAAGGGTCTCTATTGATTAATAAGAAAGAAACTTCCAAGAATTAACCTTAACCTCCAAAGAGAGTTTAGGGTTAAGAGGAAGATTAGCCTAAATCTTTCAATCTAATTCGTGTGTGAACAAAGGTTCATATCAATTTGGTATCAGAGCCGAGCGATTCGATGGGAGAGCATGATGCGGCAGAACTCGCAAAAGTGATGGAATTGATTCAAAGGCTTCACGCAAAGTTGGATTCAATTCTCGCAAAGGGGGAGATGAAAACGTCTCTTGCTGCGCATAAGAAGAAAGCACCCGAGCAGACCGAGATGGAGATTGAAGAACTTTGTGAGGAGAAGATTCATGAGGAGAAGGAAGTCTTCCAGGAAGACAAGCCTCTGAAATTTTTAGTATCGTCAGCACCAACTGATGTTCATGTCGTGGAATCTAGATATCTAGTGGAAGCCATGAACAGTGAACCAGAAGAGACACTTTCCACCAAAGGGGATTGTTGTGTAGCTAAAGAGGAAGGTGTGGCGCGTCGAACAGCCATGGATTATCGGTCCACGCTGATCCACCATCAACTACTACATCTTTTGACTCCGTATTTTGAATCAAGAATGCTACAATCCGATACCAAGAATTGGAGCTTGAGGACAAGCTCCGAGTCGAGGAGGAGAGTAATGATACGAGACCATGGTTAGGGCTTATTTAGTTAATGGGTTTTGGTGTTTTACTTTATTTATAAATTAGGCTTTCTTAATTCTATATGTTAGTGTTTTCCTTTTTACATTAGGTTAGGGTTATGATTAAGTTGTATCAAGACTCTATATAAGAGTCTCTATTGATTAATAAAAAACAACTTCCAAGAATTAACCTTAACCTCCAAAGAGATTTTAGGGTTAAGAGGAAGCTTAGCCTAAATCTTTCAATCTAATTCGTGTGTGAACAAAGGTTCATTTCAAGTTACAACGCAAATTTCCTATGCCGTGAAAACCACTTCGAAATCTTCGATTCTTTATTATGGATGGACGAGAAAACCAAAGATTATGTGGTTATGTGGAAAACCAAATGCGGAGATTTGGTTTTGGTTCATTGCAGAAAAGGAGATAATTTTTGGAGACAAACTAGGCTTTCATGTCGTGTTGACATGGTATACAAAGATCATAAGCTTTACTTGTATGAATATTATGATCGTAATGTTAAAATCTTAGATTTTTCTGGCGATAGTCCTCGAAAAATCTTTAAGTCGCAAGTTAAGCATAGGTCATTCAAAATGCCAATGCCCGTTTTCCCAGAGCTCGGTGAAACGTGGAATATCAAGAAAGACTATCTTGTAGTCACCATGACCAGAGAAATCCTAAGAGTTAAGAGCATTATAAGGAATGATTCTGATGTTTGGTCCTTCCGCATTTACAAGATGGATTCATCAAAAAGCGAGTGGGAGAAACTTACTTCTTTGGGAGACGAGGCAATACTTCTGGATCTAGGTATCACCGTTCTTGCAAACAACATCGAAGGTGTCAATAGAAATTCAATATATTTTAGTGGTGACCATGCCCTTCGTTACAGTAAATATGATCGCGTTTGGAGTGAAAAAGATATATTTATCTTCGATCTCGACACACACATGGTTGAAAGACCACAACGAAGTATTTGTTCGTCCATTCAGTCATCTAATGCTCGATGGTTTGTCCCAAATTCCAAATGGAAATAATTGATCTCAACATTATTGTATCTTCTTTTCTCATAATATTCCCAAACCACATCTCTGTTGGATTTGTCTCCTGTTTATTGTTTGCAAGTATGATAATAAAATATATTGAATGAAACTCTGTTATATCTTTTCAAATTTATTTAATTTGGAAAAGAAGGAGCATGCTTTTGTTAATTTTATAGCCTATGAGCTTTGACATGATAGAAGAAACTCAAAATGTATTTTCCATAGCTATCAGTTAGTTTAAGATCAGTAACATGTCTAGAAACATGAATATTTGTCATAGATAACCGAACATGTAGGGTCGGATGGGTGCTTCATTTACATGATGGAACTAAAGTGCGCTTCTCGGCACACTCTCTCCGTGGATTCAACTAATTTCAAGCATAAATTACCAAATATCACATTTTATTATAATCAAATTATTCGTTTACATAATAATATAGCCACCCTTTTTGAGAACGCATATCAACAAGTAGCTAGAATTTGTATAACTACTCATGAAAAATGGAAAATATACAGAATAGAATAACTGTAATTTTTTTGAATTATTCTTGAGTTTGAAATTAGAGGCCTATCAATGAGTTCATCATGTATACGAATGAACAAGCCATTCATTTGGAGTGGTGGGCCAATTGACAATAATAATGTATTATTCACTATGTGAAGTAAGACGCTTATTAGTTTCTCCACTTCCAAATTAAAATATTCTTTGGATTAGTGAGTTAATCTAGTTTCAAAATTTGCTAACCAATTTCAATTGATAACGAGATAGTAATGAGTTTCTATATACTTTTATGATCGATTTTTGTAGTAAATCAAAGAGATAAATCTAATTAGTTGCAATTAAAAGGGAAAATATGCATATACACCCAAAAAAGAAAAAACATACCAATATGCCCTGTTAAAAAAATCGGCCGCCTAGCCGATTAATCGCTGTCGAATACTCTCCGCCACGATTATCGTCTGATTAATCGTTGTCGGACAATCTTTTGAATTTTTTGAAAAAACTCACATTTTTCATCATTTTAAGTTCAAAATCGATTAAAACTTGATGGATAAGTCATATTTTGATATTAAGAAAAGTAAAAAAAAATGAAGAATAACGTGAGGAAATTGAACATATATGGCTGCTAGGGCTGCAGAAATCGTTTTCCTTCATGAGGAACACGATGGATAATTTCGTTATTTTGCATTTCGTTAAAGTAAATACGCAGATACGCATAAATAGATCAAAAAGGCAGATGAGATATTCGAACACGCGTTCTCAATGTATAATTAGTCTCATTTTACCACCAGACTATCTTAACTTATTGCTATTTATCCGCAAAAATAATATATATACTATATTTCTTTAAAAATGTGTAAAACTAATCCCCGATTAATCCCCGTTTAATTTCCGATTTTCTCATTAATCGCTAGGTCTACTCCGACCGCCCGATTAACGCATAGCGAATTTTTGAACATTGCCAATATGTGATTTTTGTACACATTTTTTTTTTTTTTTTTTTGTCACAAAAGAATATTCACTATTTTATTTAACAAAATTGGAAAAAAAAAAAAAAAAAAAAACTCAGGAGAAGGGTTTCGAAACCCAAACCTTGTCCCGTGTTCTTCATTTTGCGCCGCTTCTCACACTCTCGTAAAATTTCTCCGATCTTCCTCACTGTAAGTTTTCTTCTTTAAATGCTTATCTCAAATCCCAAAGTAGATCATCTTAGCAGAAACTTAGTAATCAAGATCGATAGATAAACCCTAATCGGTAGAATTGAATCCTAGATTCCTCAGTTTTTTTAAAATCGAAACTGATTTTGGTAATCCAGATAACGAAAACCCAGTTAGGGAATTGTGATCAAACCCTAATTTCAGCCGATCTGGGGTAGTGTTAGCTTTGTTAGTAATGAAAGATCCATTTGCATCACATTTCTGCTAAGTGATCAACTAATTTGTATGAAATGTTATGTCAATTTCACTCTCCTTATGATGTTCTTCATCACCAAATCTCTCTATAGCTTCAAAATTTTCTTCATTGCTTCTATGCATCACCAAAATCATTCCTTTTAGTTTACACAAAACGTATAATTTACGAGGTTTTTGATTCAGAAGATAAAATTGAGCTATTAGACTACAATTACCACTGCTTGTATAAGTTTAGAGGTTCTTAGATATGTTAGAGCTAATTTGTTAACGATTTACGATTGTTGCGGTGTGTTGTTTTTGAGGAATTTTGTTTCTGGTTACAGAAGCTATGGCTGGAAAAGCTGCAGAAGCTGTGGCAAAGACGGTAACGGGGTTTCAGTATCCATGGAGGGCGAAACTCGATAAATACAGAACCGAGCTGACCAAAGGAGTGTGGGGTTACTGGGAGATGGGAGCATGGAAGCCGTTAGGGATAAGTGCGCGTAGGAGAGCGATGCTGAGGAAAGAAGTGTTGACTAATGGTGAAGATTGGCCTTACGATCCAGAGAGGAAAGCGATGAGGACAAAGAGGAAAGGTCATAAGTGCGATAGGATTTCGGCTGAGAAAAGAGAGAACACGGCGAAGCTTATGCTGAAAATGCCGCAGATGCTTCTTGATTACAAGAAGAGAAGGTGGGAGAAGAAGATGAAGGAAGAAGAGAAAGCTAAAGAAGACAAGTGAAAGGTTTTACTACAAATCTGATGAATAATGTAATTTTGGTTCTTGATGGTATGAAATCTGAGGGTTTTGATTTTATGGAATTGGGTTTTAAGATCTCAAGTTTGTTTCTGGTATCGTATGATTTGTCTTTTGTCTTGGCTTTTTAACAGAGACCAAAAACATTGTTGCTGTTAGGATCAGATTCTGTGGATAAAAATGATAAATTGATAAGAGCAAGTATACAAAAATGTCTAGGAAGATTTATTAGTATTAGACTTCAGAATAAAGATGTGAGTTACATTGAGCCGTATATAGAGATAGGGTTAAATTAAGATAAACATACATGTGAAAAGCTAAATCTATTAAACTAATTAAGATATTGAAAATTATCAACAAGTTTCTAGATTTTTCTTAATTCTTTTATAATCGAGTCTTCATAATCTTGGTTAATAATCTCGATTGTTTGATTTACACAATCACATTCAGTTTTCTTATCAAAAACTTTTAGACTAATCTTTTGACTTTAACAATTGGGTTTTTTTTTTTTTAATTTTGTTAAAAAAACTATAAGTAAAATAGAACGAGTTTTTTGTTTTTGTCAAAATTAAATAGCTATTTTCAGATGAAATTTCTAGAAAAACACACGAACTTTTTGCAATTATACAAAACAAGCAATGAAAATCTATAAAATAAATTTCGGATTTTATTAAGGGGAAATTAGCAAAAATAGCCAACAAAAAAATTATAATTAATTATCTAGCCAAAATTACTATTCATAGTGTATAAATGTATATATGGATGAAAATGCCCTTTTGATTTGGATAAAATCTATACTATGTTATTTTCATATAGTATAGAATATGCTAACTCTTGTAACATTAAAACTATTTTTGAATTTTAAATTTATTTATAAAGTTTAATGTTTAATTTTTTGGACTAGAGTTTAATGCTTAAGTTTGCAATATCATAATTTGAATTTCACATTTAGTTATATGAAATAAATTTTTATTTTTGAATTTCCCCTTTACATAGAATAAACTTTCTAATGTGGGTAATTTTGTCATTTTGCAATCTCCAATGGTTATTTACTACATTTTATTTATTACATGGTTAGTTTGTTAATTAATAATTCAAATTTGGCTAGTTTGCTAATTAACCCTTAATAGTTTTACCTATTAGAGAAAAGAATCGTTGGGCCAGTATTGATTAGCTTTCTCTACCACACGACCAAAGTGACGCAAGCAATGATATAGAGAATCACTCAAAATGCCGCCACCGAAACAAAAGGCGTCTAGGTTCAATGAATCTCTATTTCACCTGTTTCTTTTATATTCCCCATTTTTTCTGATCTCAAACATAAAACAAACAAAAAAAAACCATTAGATCATATTCAGATTTTCATTTTGGTGTGAAAAAATGGCATTATCAATCAACGTCTCTTCATCTTCTTCTTCTACGATCTCGTCCTCTAGCTTCCCTTCTTCTGACCTCAAAGGTAATTTCATGAAAAATCATATTTTTAACAGAATTAGAGACAAATTTCCTGAATTTTTTTTTTAGGAATTGCTTGATGGGTCATTGTATTTTGTGGTTAATTTCGTTCTAATTCGAATTTTTTTTTCTTGAAAACAGTTCCAAAAATCGGTTCTTTGAGATTATCAGATCGTATTCATGTCTCCTCTGTTTCTCTGAGTTTGTCTGGGAAGCGATCCACGGTGAAACCTTTGAATGTGCAATCAATAACCAAGGAATCAATTGTGGTTTCTGGTAAGTTTTGTTTAATTTTTTCCATTTGTGATTAATTTCGTTGGTTTAAGGTTTAAATGCTAATGATCTTTGTGTTTTTTATTACAAAAACAGAGGTTACAGAGAAACTAGATGTGATTGAGGTTGAAGATTTTGAAGAATTAGCCAAAAAGCTAGAGAATGCTTCTCCTCTTGAAATCATGGACAAAGCTCTTGAGAAATTTGGAAATGACATTGCTATTGCATTTAGGTAAATGATAATCTAATCAAAGATTTTGATTTTTATTGTTATTATTGATTACAGTTTTGCTTAATTGTGAAAATTTGTTGTCTTTTGGTTTTGGTTTCAGTGGAGCTGAAGATGTTGCTCTTATTGAGTATGCTCATTTAACAGGAAGGCCATTTAGGGTTTTCAGTTTAGACACAGGGAGATTGAATCCAGAAACATACCGGCTTTTCGATACCGTTGAGAAACACTACGGTATTCGAATCGAGTATATGTTTCCTGATGCTGTTGAGGTTCAAGGTTTAGTTAGGAACAAGGGTTTGTTCTCTTTCTACGAAGACGGTCACCAAGAATGTTGCCGTATTCGAAAGGTTAGACCTTTGAGACGCGCTTTGAAAGGTTTACGCGCTTGGATCACGGGACAACGAAAAGACCAATCTCCCGGAACAAGATCGGAGATTCCGGTTGTTCAAGTTGATCCAGTGTTTGAAGGATTAGATGGTGGAGCTGGTAGTTTGGTGAAGTGGAATCCGGTTGCGAATGTCGAAGGGAATGATGTTTGGAATTTCTTGAGGACTATGGATGTTCCGGTCAACACGCTTCACGCTGCAGGTTATGTTTCGATCGGGTGTGAGCCGTGCACGAGAGCGGTTTTACCGGGTCAGCACGAGAGAGAAGGGAGATGGTGGTGGGAAGATGCTAAGGCTAAAGAGTGTGGACTTCACAAAGGGAATATCAAAGAGAATGAAAATGGAAACGCAACCGCTAATGTCAATGGAAACGCAACCGCAGATATCTTCAATAACGAGAATGTGGTGAATTTGAGCAGGCAGGGGGTAGAGAATCTGATGAAGTTGGAGAACCGGAAAGAGGCTTGGGTCGTTGTGCTTTACGCTCCGTGGTGCCCGTTCTGTCAAGCGATGGAAAGTTCGTTCGATGAATTGGCGGATAAGTTGAACGGAAACGGCGTGAAGGTTGCTAAGTTTAGAGCTGATGGTGACCAAAAGGAGTTTGCTAAAAGAGAGTTGCAGCTTGGGAGCTTCCCTACAATACTTGTGTTCCCAAAGAACTCTTCAAGACCCATCAAGTATCCGTCCGAGAAGAGAGATGTCGATTCTTTGACATCGTTCTTGAGTCTTGTACGGTAAAACCACAAAAAAAAAAACCGTCGACTTTACAACAAAGAGATCAATAAAGAAGTATTCCAGTCTCGTTCCAGAATGCTAGAACAGATGAAGAATGGTCATGAGATTCTCTACTGCTTTAGCTTTTGTATAGGTATGGTAAAGAATAGTTACATCAAGGTTTTGCCTTTTGAGATGATATTTTTACCAATCTTCTCACTTGTTTACACCTTGTTAGTGATGAAATGAAACAAGTTTTGCTTTGATATGGAATTAAATCATTGTTATTTGAGTAAAATCACCAAATCCAAAATCAAAAGCAAAAAACCCAAAAGGTAAAAGATCCAAAACACCAAAGCAGAGTAAAAGCCAGAGAGACTAAGGAAGGAATGTACATCTTATCTTCCTGATTTTATGTATGTACATCATCATCAAAGTCATCGAAAGATCGATATTTCTTCAAGCAGCGATGAAAGATCCGAATGTGTTCTCTCCGCTGTAAGTCATGTAGAGGAACCCGTCTTCATCTTTGTGTTCTTCGTAGATCGCAGACATCGATGCAGCTATTAAGAAAACAAAAAAGAGAAATAAGAAACCATGTTTAGCGATAAAGAACGAAACTTTTGATCTTGAATGGTGCAAGAGTTTAAAAAAGCCTTACCAGTTGGAGGCAATGTGTTCTTGACAAAGACGAAGATCGCTTTCTCGGCTCCAAGCTTGATTCTTTTGCGAACCACGTACACAAACTGGCCAACGGTTAAATCTGCTGGAACAAGATACCTAAAAAGAAAGTTCAAGAACAATATTAATGTTTGATTAAACAAAACTTTCCAAGATTATGATTAGCACAAAAAGAGAAAATTACTCACTTCTTCTTGTCAATGTCAGGAACATCACTTTGTCCAGCCTTTTCCACAATCACCTACAAAAACCAAGTTTCTAAATTAGAACAATGCTTGCTTAATCTAAAATTAGTAAACAAACAAAAGTTAATCGAGCTGAGGAATTCGCATACGGGAATTCTGTCGGGGTACTTCTCTCTGATTCGGGTAGATTCACCCATCCTTGCCTCTGAATCAACAAAGTAAAACCAAAAGATTAATCACAAAGTAAAGCATTAAACATCATTAAGAACAAAGCTACCACTAGTAAAGATCACGAAATCTCGAATCGATTCAAAGATTAAGTAAGACTTGGTTTAGTTCAATTCAAGGAACAAACATAAATCAAGAATCAAATTCATATGCAGAGATTGAATCAAAAATCAGAACCAGAATCCGTAATTCTCGTCGAACAAAAATATCAGAATCCTACACGATCTAAAGCAAATTTCACAATCGAATCAGAAACCCAGAAAACTCGAACCGATCGATGATCGCGAAAACTATACGCAGAGCTAGAAATCGAACGGGAAAATAAAGAAATCCGAACAAACCGAGAGGATTAGAAAGCTTGAAGGAACTCTTAGCCATGGCGATTCGATCTCTCTCTGCAAATTTCAAACACGCAAAGATCATGATTACAAAATTATAAACACGATCGGTGACCCAGAAACCCTAGAAATCGAAAAAGAGAGAAAAAGGAAACATACCGGAAGAAGAAACTGTATACGATTCGTGGAAAGTTAGGGTTAGTTTCGATTTGATGGAAACTGGTGAAGAATCAGAGAGAGAAGTCAATATCAAAAGAGAAGAGAGGAGTATTTAAATTAAAAAATAAAGAAATTGATTAGTTAGGGTTTTTGTGAAGGTTACCTACACGAAACCGTAAGTTGCAATATTTGGGAATCAATTAAGCCACTTGGATTAATATTAATATAGTTGATTGGATTACAAGATATCTTTGCTTCTTACGATTGGATTACGTCAGCAACATCGGTTTATTATTTCGTAGTTATTGGGCCGAACTAGGCCTTTATATACAATAGTAGGTTCCAATTATTAGCCGAGAAAAAAAAAAAAAAAGTTTTTTTTTCAATTTGCTAAGTAGCAAAGAAAAATTTAATAATTGAGGAAGTAACAAAATGTGGCATATGTGGCAAATTGTAAACCCTTAGATTTAGGTTAATTTGCTAGTTTATAAGTTATTGTTTTTTTCATAGTTATTTCACCCAATTTCCCTTCTTTTTTTTTTTGTCAACAGGTTCCGATTGTTATCACACAACAACAACAACAAAATTCAAATATGTGTATCATTAACCAATTTTATATATTTGTCAAGGAATTCAAAAAATAAGGAAAGTTGAAAAACCATAGATAAAATTTAAATTGGAAACAATAGCTGTAACATATAGATTCTCTCGGGAGAGATTTTGTTATATCAAAAATCTAAAAACAATTATATTTTATTAAAAATATATTAAAGAGAATTCTATGATTTTTTTTTTAGATATTTGCTATAGTCACAAACAAAAGAAGAAACATTCCCACATAAAATTTCAATATCTTGGCCATGGATTGTCTCATTGTGTGAAAAAATATTAAAGAGAAACGTGAGAATCTATTATTTTTTTTTGGAAAAATATAATTGTTTTTAGATATTTGCTATAGTCACAAACAAAAGAAGAGACATTCCCACAGAGATTTCAATATCTTGGCTATGGATTGTGTCATTGTGTGGATGTTATGGAAAAATCACATGAACGGAATGAGCTTCCTACCACTCCACACTGTGGCGAAAATAAAGGAAGATGCAAACCAATGGTTCTTGGCTCAAGAATGTGCAAGCTTAGTCTCCAATGAGGTAATATATCCTCTCAAACAAAAAGTATTTTCAAAATATTGCTTCTTCTTTTGATGCAAATCTGGCTTTTTCGGATGAGAAATTGAAAGTATAGACAACCTCAAAGTGGCTAAGGTGGTCTTTAGTATGGAAGTAAAAGAGTTTATTGGTCCTCCTTGGCTTTCCTATAAATATCATTCAAACAATATTTTAAAACTTTTGAATCGAATCTATATTTGGTTAGTGAAGCATAAAGCAAGAGCAATTAACAAGGGATCATTTTAGACTACAAGTTTTATATCCTCGATGGCAATTGTACATTAATGTCTCAGGACCACCATCTTGGCTACAAGATCTCTTCGATGGTGAAAGTAACATTGCCTCGGTTTAATGTTCTTGTTCTCCTTTGGCCTTTCGTTTCTCTTTGGTTTTCCTTGTGGTAGCAAATAACTTTGGTTATTATTGTTTTGTAAATCTTATTCTTATCAATATAATCTACTTGCAGTGAAAACAAAAAAAATGTCGGATGTGTATTAATGAAATTGTGTGCGAAAATAATTGATGTTTATAGTTTTTTGTAGATGCGATATATATTTGATAATATGACCATGAAGATGACTCTCTACTAGTATATATAATATCATTATGGTGAGTGGAAGAAGAAAAAATGGAAGACGTGGTCGAGGTCTCGGACCAACTCCATAAAAAAGTTAAAAGGTTTATCCATCTTAATTAACTCTACTTTGTTGTATGCTACGTACTTAAATATCTTCCAAGGTTCTTTTTTGAGCTATATGATCTAGTCATCTAGACAATCATATCTTTATTATTTTTTTCATGCAATTCAAGAAAGTCTTTAATAAAAAAAACCATAGTACATATATATTATTATACTCCAAATCATATACATTCATCTCTAAACACAGCATTAGAGTCGAACTCACATTTTTTAACAGTTGAGTTATCCATACTGAATGAAAAATGTAAATAATATTTTTTCAATTATCTATAATTATATAAAACTATGTTTACTAAAAATATAATTATAAATCCGCATCAAAATATCTTGTGCTAGTAAAGCTTAATTTAACTCGAAACTATGGATTAAAATTGGACCAAATTTGTTTATACATTGATTTTTATTTATTTTAATATTTACTAAATCATATTATAAAACAGACCTAGCTATTTTAAAATGGTTAAATATTAAATAATAATTTTATTATGTATATTTGATTTTTCCAAATTAATCTGAAGATTGAACCGAATCCAATCCGATTAAAATATCTAAATTGATATTTTTCAAACTAAACCCATCCCGTATAGAGCAACACCATCCCTAGTTGCTACAACTTCTACGTACAACATTGACAAGAGTAAACTAATGTGCAATATGACACGAGCCCCTTAACCTTATGTCGGACCAAATATGTTAACACCATTCACAACATTTTCTCTACTGATCGAGCCCATAAATGGCGAAAACATCGAAAACCTCTCAAATTTTCTTATCAAAAGGTTCCAAAGGATATGCCATTTTTGCTCTAAATTACAAAAATTAATTAAGCTCACAATACTAAATACTAAATTACCATTGAGAACTACAAAAAACAACATAAGAAGAAACATAATATTTTGGGTCCCATCCATGGGCTTGACAAGTCATCCTCATTGTCATCATACTTATCTAAAAATCCAAAAACCTAACAACAACAAAAATAAATAAATAAAAGAGAACTCAACAATATATTGGTAGTGTCATGATTCCCCTACATGATGATAACGACAATAACATTGATATTTAAATAAATCATGTGGATACCATAAAGTTTAGGTTTTTTTTCCTCTCATGATAATGATATATAGGTATGGTAGTAAAAAAAGGATTTTTTGGTGCGTAATATTGATATCATTCTCCATAGTCCATACCATAACATAAATTATGGTGATGGTGATGTGATATTCGATTCCAAGAAACCTGTTTTTGTTAAGACATCATTTCTTGTTTTGCTTAGATCTCTTCCTTTGAGTGTTCTTCCAATTCCTTCACACATTGAGAAAGATGAGATCTGTGTTCTTGCAAGCCTTTTTGCTACTAACTCGTGTGGAGGAACCATAGACTCATCATCATCATCGTCATGAATGGCCAATGAATGCAAACGGCTACTTCTTGTGTTCTTGGTCATTGTGTTTCCATAAATCTTGGACCAGTCAGGAACATTCATTGGAGCAGATGACTGTTTTGCCCCTGAGACCTCATTGCCCTTAGGAATGTACTTTGCCGAAGATGATGAAGAAGAAGCCATGAAGAGATTCTTACAGCTCTTAGACATTTTCATTTCAGGACTTGGACTTTCTTTATCTCTCAAAACTGACCACATTTCTTCTTCTTCAAACTCTTCACCCCTTTCCATTGCCACTCAAGAAACCACTTCCTCCTAAATGATGCAAACAAGTGAAGTTTTTACTCTTGAGTCCATGAAAATACTCTAAAATCCAAAATAAGAAGAGATAGAGAGAGAGAAGGATAAGGTTGGGAGAGGAGAGAGAGAGAGATAGAGAGAGAATTAAATTTACCTGAGAGAAGCAGAGAGAAGATTCAGTGAAAATGTAATGTATAAAAATGTGAACCATAAACAACATTAAACAATCTCTCTTTGCTGGCAAATGAGAGACAGAGAGGTCATTGATTGCTTCAAAGGAATCAAAAGCCTCCACAATAGGCAGAGGTTTTTCAGAAACCTCCAAAACTGTAATAATTTATTTCGTACTATTTTTTTTATTTTTATTGTTGTGTGGAGTGCCATAACTATGAATTAAATATAAATAATTTAAATGGGGTTAGATAGATAGAGGAGTGTAGCCTTTGGTACTATTTTTAGTTTTTACTAAGGACCTGCCAAAATTATTGAAAAGAGTCTGATTCATGCAAGAAGACAAAAAATATGTACTATTGTGAAAGACTTGCTTTATCTTAAATGATACTTTTTCCTAACCTTTTTTCAAATTATACTTTCTAATCTTCTTTTGGCTATAATCATATATTTTATTATATATAAATTGTAAATTGGCTCAAAAGGGTTAATTTGTGATATTGTTACCCTTCTTAGCATTTTTTTAACAAAGGTTATGATTAATTCTTCTTTCCTATTGTGTAATTATTGAAATGGTGTTTTTTATTGTTGTATGATAATAATAATAAAAAAAATTTGTATTATCACACACAAAAATCTGAATCCGTGTCCGTACACACATAAATACATGAGACTTTGGTGGGGTAAGAATAAAAAGCGATTTATAACAAAAAATCAATTTGTTAAGCTATCCAATCCAAAGCTTTGTGGGTCTCAATCTCAAAGGATATCATTCAAAATCAAATCACAATACATTACAATTTTTTTTTCATATAAGACCTCTAAATTCACGTAGCTTTCTTGTTTCACACCTCCAAGTTTACAAAAAATACTAAATATGCCTAAGCTGTAAGAACCTCCAATTAACCACAATATATACATCTTCATTTATTCCTAACTTCAATACTCTTTCAAAATAACCAAAATGTGATTCAGTATACAGATAAAATAGATTCAAAAAAATGCTCACTATTCACTTAATTTTTGTTTTTATTTTTATTTTAATTGCATTAATTTAAATGAAGCAAGTGTACTCATCATGCGTTGGGTAATGGTTAGCAGCAGGGCCGACCCTGGGCTGAAGCCTGTGAAGCCCATGCGTTAGACAACAACATATATTTAAAATTTAAAGGGCATCATGTTCAGATCATTGGCTATGGTGTGGTGGTAAGAATGACATTTCTTCTGTCTCAGTTTGAGAGTTTGAACCACGGTAAGAACATCAAATATTATTTTTGCTTTAGGTAGCAAATTATAACGGGTCGGGCCTGGTTAGCAGGTTAGTCCTGTTGTATGCGTTCATGTTAGTTTAGGTTGTTCTCGCTCCGGTTCTGCTCTGGTGTTTTGCTTTTTTTGTCTTGGGTTGGTGTTGTTTGTATGGAAGACTTGTTTGGTCGCGATTCAAATGCATGTCTTCTCGAACATCCTGACTTGCTCGACAAAGTTTGGTCTCTTTGTTCGTTTGGAATGTTTGGTTTCGTCCTTCCTCTCCTTTACATGTAGTTGTGAAGGTTTCTACTATCTTCGTGGGGTTAAATAACGTAACCCGACTAAGGACTTGGTGATATATATTCCTTTTAGTAATATGTATCCTTAATGTAAATTATAGTCTTTTTGTTATACCTAGCTCTATTATTGTTCTTTTAATATTTTACCATTTTGTAACACTTCCCATGCTTTTAACAATCTTATTATATAAAAAAGAAGCCGGGACACGTAAGTAAAATTGTAATTCACGAGATCGTGACATGTGTCTAATATTGATTGAGATTATGACATGTGTTAATATTAAAATTAAAAATTAAAAATAGAATATTAACAATGAAATCATTAAGTAAAAACTAAAATTAAAATGGAAAACTAACAATGAAATTATTAGGTAACTGATCAAATATTAAAAAGAAAAATTTCTAATAGTCCAAGCTATACTACAAACTGATTATAAAAAAAACAAGAAAAAAAATCGAGAAAAATGAAGTCGTAAAAAACAGAAAGTAGAGAAAATAAAAAGTGAAAAAGTAATTTAGAGATAATAGAAGTTGTAGAAAAACAAAAAAATATTGAGAGAATGAAAGAAAAAGAAGAAAATGATAAAACAAAAAAGGATATATAAACTGAAAAACAAAAAATAATTAGAAGGGTATGAAAATCTAAATTTAAAAATTTAAGATATGCATAGCCATTGCAAACATCACCTAAATCTATAAGCATACTTTTCAACATAATTATAGAATCACACAAAAAAAGAAAATTTTGATTGAAGATAAGATTGGTACATTCAATATTTTTCTTAAAAAAGAAATTGTATAAAATGAAAATTGTATAAGTTAAAAGGATAATAACAATACAGCTACTGTTATAATAATTTTATAGGTATTATGAGATTGTTTACATGAAGTTTATTATGTCCAAAATTAACTATACATTATTTGAAGAATATATATTTATTATGGGTAAGAGTATAGTAATTTGGTTTCTTTATTATTAAGATTATGAATTGAATTATACTTATATATTTTAAGATTCGTATAAGATAAATTAGAATATGAAAATGTAGATATGTAACATCCGCAAACCAAAATTGGGATTTTGGTGAGGGTGTCGATCGACACCCACGTTTTCGGTTTTGTTTCGGTTCGATTTTAATTGCTCGGTTTGAGTCGGTTTTGGGTGCCGAACCCTAGGTTGACGTATATAAGTGTATGTCGACGAGCAGCCGTGTTTTTCAAAGAAAAACAAAGGTTTCTAGAGTTTTGAGAAGAAAGTGAGAGTTTAGTGTGTTCTTGAGTGATTATTGATCGAACAGGGCTCGTTTGTGGTTAGTGAAGGGTTTAGAAGTCTCGGTGGTCGTTTGAGCGTGATTCTTAGTGACTGCGGTGAGAAATCAGAGGCTCTAGGACGTGATCAACCTGATTTCGTGTGTCATTCTCAATCCTTTTCCAAATCCCTAAGGTGAGTGTGTGACCATGGCTTATGGGCGATTTGGATTTATAATGATGCGTTTTTGTGAAATTGATCGATTGATAACTTGTTTTATATGTGTTATATGCTTGTGGATTGTGCTGTTTATGATTTGGGAAATCGTTTGTCGCTATTCGCGATCAAGTCAGAGAGGAGCCGGCTTGATCCAAATGTGTTCTGCGATAAGTGTCGATCGACACCATTGCTTGGTGTCGATTGACACCAGAGACTGTTATGTGTTGTTTTCGCAAATCGTTGATTTATCGATTGTTTGTGTAACACCCAAGTTTTTTTTTTTTAAACAATTGCGGAAGTTCTCATAAAAATAAATCCATAAAATATTAAATCAATAAAACACCTATTCAATTCCCTAATTCCAATTCCAGAACAATAATAAAAATCTAGCAACCTAAACACCAGGTTCTACTAGACTAAACAAAAGCAAATAAAATATCCTATCATCCTCTCGTCCCAGCCATGATTCCACAATCTCACACTTTTCATTTACCTGCAACTCAAAGGGAAAAACAGAGTTGCGTGAGTATTACCATAAATACTCAGTGAAGCGGTCATCCCGCCTACCGATTACAAAATAGGGAAATAGCATGCCAATCACTACGCAACAACCAACATTTAACAGATATGCAACGATCAGCGGATATGCAATCACTCAACGGATATGCAACGATTAACAAATATGCAACTTTTCACACACTACAAGAAAACAGGGCCATTTGCAACGGAAATTTGCGACGGAAATAAAGCCTCGCAAATTTGCGACGATTTTGCGACCAATCGGCGACGACATTTGGCAAAATGACGCAAAAACGTTGCTAATTTGTGTGGGAAAATATAGCAGCAAAACCGTCGCAAAATTGCGACGATTTTGCGTCTGTGGAAATGTTTAGACGCAACTTCGACGCACATTTTGCGACGATTTTGCGTCGAATAAACGTTTGCGACGCTTTTGCGTCCAAAATTACAACTCGACGCAAACTGGTCACAAAACGTGCGTCGAATTTGCGACGATTTAAGTGTTGCGAAGGATTTGCGACGAAAGTTGGTTACACACGTTTTAATTGATTCTTACTTGTTTATATGTGTAATATTTAAGTCGCAAATCGGTCACAAAAGTCTTGGAAAATACTAGCAATTTAGTCGCAAACTGAAATGAACATTCTATAAAATCGATTTTATATCCACATTAATTACCTCGCATTCTATACTTCAACAAATATGGATAACAATCGATCTTTGATTCCGGGTCCGGCTGGTGGGAGACAAGCAGAAGAACGGGCAAGGAAAAAACTTGAAGAATCGATGTTGGAAGCATGCAATTCTTATGAGAGACATGTACAAATGGTTAACTGTGTTGTCGAGGCAGAAGATCCATCGTTCACCGATGTCCTTTGGAAGACGAAAATTGCTAATGTCAACAAATTAACAGGTATAATGAAATTTTATTATTATTAATATATTATATTTCTGAGTTTGTATATTGTTTAATTGACAATTTAATTATATATAGTTTACTTATTCTACGTTGAATATATACAGGTGGACACACCCGTGGGTGGACACTGGTAAAAGAGTTGCATAAAATGGCGTCACGTACCATATGTGGTAGGAGTGATTCATAAAATGGAACCTAATGGATTGGGGGACGCGATGATCATACTAAAGGTAAAATTTATATATAAGTTATAACAAAAGATATTTTTAACAAATGTGTACATTAATTACATATTACAAAAATATTTAGTAATCGATAAATGTTATTTGTTTTCGTTGAAGGATCCTACCGGGACTGTACAAGCGAGCATTCATAGGTCCGCCATATCTGATAACAAATATGGGCCGCACATAAAGGAGGGTTCGGTATTGGTTCTAAAGGAGGTTGTAGTTGTTAAGTTTGATAGGGCGACACCATATCTTAACATTACTCTGAATAACATAAACAATGTAAGTTACAATATATATTTTAAAGGTATTGTACTAAGTAGTATCATTACACAAAATCAAGTTATTTATTTCATTTGACAGGTTATATCTAAAGAAAACATGGGTACAACGTTCACAGAAGAAGGTAGTAGCAGTCGTGTTAATCGAAATCCTAACAATTGGTTATCCCAAGTAGATGACGAAGGGTCGACGACGGATGATGGTGAAGAAATTGATGATGAGTAATACATGTCATCAATTGAAGGAAATAAAAATAAATATGTGTTTATGTTAGCAGTTTATTTGTATTACGTTTTTAAGCAATAATGCACTATATATATATATATATATATCTCGATTGTACGTACGTTTATAAACATCGATATCAATTAGTAATTAATGTTAAAATAATAAATTAAATAATGTTAAAATATCAGAATATTATATTATTAATATAAGTTTCAAAAATTTTACTTGTCACCCAA
This sequence comes from Draba incana, assembly GCA_963576765.1. Lineage (NCBI taxonomy): Eukaryota > Viridiplantae > Streptophyta > Magnoliopsida > Brassicales > Brassicaceae > Draba > Draba incana. Next base: position 5,414,550 of record OY755210.1, on the reverse strand, counting down.
ACATATTAATACTAATAACAAAAAAGTACAAATTACATCTTAAGTTACCAAACTATAAAAACAAAAGTTTCGTCGTAATAACTTACCAAATTATAAATACAACATTTGCAACAATTTTGCTTCGAATTTAACTTTTAGACGCAAAAACGTCGCAAAGTTTGCGAGAATTTTGCGACGAATTTATTAGAACACGTGTTTAGGATGCTTACCTAACTATGGGTGCAATATTGTTGTCGCAAATGTGTCGCAAATGTGTCGCAAAAATGTCGCAAATTAGTAGCAAAATAATCCAGTTTTCTATAAAAAACCTCGAATGTGTGATGAACAAATTCACAACAAACATTCCAATCGTAATCAAAAAAACCAATCCGAGGAGAAATTTTTTTTTTTCCAAAAATTTCTGAAAGAGAAATTATTTTGATACTTACTCGAAGATGTCTTCACATCATGAGGTCTACGTGGTTCGAGCATGGATGTACAACCACAAAGATCCAGAAACTGGCGAAGTGTCTAGAGAATTTAGAGAAGGGCTTGACCAGTTTTTGGCGCAGGTGACAAACAACCCAGGGGCGGTCGCAGGATATACCAACGACGGTAACGTGAAAATTTTCTGTCCTTGTGTGAAATGCAAAAACTTTGCTCCACATGATACGCGAACTGTTTGGAAACATTTATTTACGAGGGGGTTTTTACCTAACTACTATGTTTGGTTTTCGCATGGGGAGGATTTTGTTGTCAATGTTCCGGGTAGTTCAAGTAGAAGTTATAATCCTGGGAATGTAGAAGGTGGTACTAATTATGAAGATAGTAATTATCAGTATGGTCATGATAATTTTACTGAATCTGCATATCGAAATACAGATGGGAATAGGTTTAATGATATGGTCAATGATGCATTTCAACAAACTACTGCTTCGTTTAGTGATAATACTTTTGAAGAACCAAACCCGAGTGCTAAAAATTTTTATGATATGTTAGAGGCTGCTAACCAACCTATCTACGAAGGATGTAGAGAAGGGCTTTCAAAATTGTCGTTAGCATCTAGGATGATGACAATTAAAAGCGAATATAACCTTAGTGAAAATTGCATGGATAAATGGGGTGAATTGTTTAAAGAGTATTTGCCAGAGGGTAATAACTCTGCAGAGAGTTACTATGAGATACAAAGATTGGTAGGAAGTCTTGGATTACCGTCAGAGATGATTGATGTTTGCATTGATAATTGTATGATTTTTTGGAAAGATGATGCTCAGCTGCAGGAATGTCGTTTTTGCTCTCATCCAAGATATAAGAATACTAGTGGTCGCACCAAAGTCCCATTCAAGCGTATGTGGTACCTTCCAATAACAGATAGGCTGAAGCGATTATATCAATCAAAGCAGACAACAGGGGCAATGAGGTGGCACGCGGAACACGATTGTGAGGAAGGAGTTGTCGCCCATCCATCAGATGCAAAGGCGTGGAAACACTTTCACACGGTATATCCAGACTTTGCTGTAGAACATAGAAATGTGTATTTGGGTCTTTGCACTGATGGATTTAGTCCATTTGGGATGTCTGGTAGGCAATATTCGTTGTGGCCAGTCATAGTGACGCCTTATAATCTCCCACCGGAAATGTGTATGCATCGAGAATTTTTATTTCTCAGCATTTTGGTTCCAGGGCCAAAGCATCCAAAAAGATCACTTGATGTCTTCCTACAACCTCTTATACAGGAACTACAGCAGTTGTGGCATGTTGGTGTACGCACATTTGATTCGTCGAGCCGTCAGAACTTCAACATGAAGGCAGTCCTCATGTGGACGATAAGCGACTTTCTGGCGTATGGTATGCTATCTGGATGGACAACGCACGGAAAGTTATCTTGTCCTTATTGTTTAGACAAGACCGAATCGTTTCAATTGTCAGCGGGAGGGAAAGCTTGCTGGTTTGATTGCTATCGTCGTTTTCTTCCAAGGGGTCATTCTTATAGAAAGAGTAGAACGTTGTTCCGAAATCGAACTGTTAAAACCTCCCCCTTGGTTTACCTCTCAGGTGAGGAGTTGGAAGAACAAATGGATGGATATGGTGCGCAGGAAACTGTAAAAGTTGGAGGTAATTGGCAAAGTAATCCATCAAATATGCCTGTTGGGTATGGGGTATACCATAACTGGCATAAGAAAAGTATATTTTGGGAATTACCTTACTGGAAGGACCATCTGCTGAGGCACAACTTGGATGTCATGCATGTGGAGAAAAATTTCCTTGAGAATATTATACACACATTGTTGAATGTTGCAGGAAAAACAAAAGACAATCGGAAATCTCGTCTGGATCTCGCGGCTTTATGCATAAGGCCTGAGTTGCATCTAACAAGAGATGGTAGGGCACCTATTCCCAGTTTCCGACTATCACCTGCTGCGAAGGATGCTTTGATTAACTGGATTAAGGAGTGGGTGAAGTTCCCAGATGGCTATGTGTCAACTTTTCAAGGTGTGTTGAGCAAGGGGGGAAATTTTCTGGGATGAAGAGCCACGATTGTCATGTGTTCATGCAGCGACTACTCCCTTTTGCCTTTCAAGAGCTTTTACCACAGGAAGTACACGAGGCAATTGCAAGTGACGTTATATTTATATATGGTTATTAATATATACATACATGTATTTAGTTTGTAACTTACTCCGGACCGTATTGGCGTTTTAGGTATTGGAGCATTTTTCAGAGACATATGTGCCAGAACCTTAATGAAGGATGAAATCTCGAAGTTGAATTCAGATATTCCACTCACAATTTGCAACTTAGAGAAGATATTTCCACCTTCCTTTTTTGATGTGATGGAACATTTGGTTGTACACTTACCACATGAGTTAGATTTGGGTGGTCCAGTCCAATTTCGATGGATGTACCCCTTCGAAAGGTTCTTCAAACATTTGAAGAAGAAGGCCAAAAATCTCGCAAGAGTAGAGGGATCAATCATTGCTGGAAATTTGACAGAAGAGACATCAAACTTCTGTACTTACTACTTTAGCCAAACCGTGCAAACTAAGAAAACCCGTTGTAGACGATACGACGATGGTGGGGTTGGCCGAACATATCACTTGGAGGGTGTATTAGATGTTTTCTGTGATGTAGGTCGGATGGGTGGAAAAGTGAAGGAATCAACGTGGTGTGATTTCAAGCATATGGAAGCTGCCCATACGTATATAATGCTAAATTGTAGCTACTTTCAGCCATATGAGAGGTATATATATATATATATATATATATATATATATATGTGTTTATATTTATATATATATTAATTGAGAATATATATACAACTAATTAATTAATTAACGGGTGTACAGAATGTTAGAAGACCAAATACGAGAAGCATTTCCTGAACTAAATGATGACCAAGTTCAATTTTACCTAGAACGTGATTTCGCAGGCTCGATGCGGGAGAAGGTAAGAACCATGCATGATTTATCTTAGTATTACTTATATATATACTAATTATTTCAATTTGACAATAGGTGGCGAAGACATCTCGACAAAGTTGGCCTTTATGGGTACATGAGTTTGTTTTGGGGCCCATTGCAACCATAAAAACGAGTAAGATGTATTGTACTCGCGGCTTTATTTTTTACACATTTCAACATGGACAAAATAAAGCCACTGCAAATTATGGTATTCATGTCCCGGGCGATACAAACTTCTATGGTATTTTGAAAGAAATCATTGAGATTGAGTATGCTGGTGTGCTTAACTTGAAAAGTGTACTATTTCTCTGTGATTGGTTTGATCCATCCAATGGTCTCGGGGTTAGAACCAGCAAATTTGGAGTTGTTGATGTCAAAGGGAATAGGAGCTACACTGACAAGTTTGAGGCATTTGTTTTAGCATCCCAAGCAGAGCAAGTAGTCTTCATTCCTTACCCTCGTACTCGTGGACAACGGGATCAAGATTGGCTATCCGTGATTAAAGTTAACCCAAGGGGTCGAATTGTCGGGGGGTTAGCAGCTGATGCTGATGATGATCAACCCCCAGTGCAACCTGCAAGAACCGAAGAAGTTTCGATCCCTACAGAGGTAACCACCGATTTGACAAGAATCGACCCACTTCATAGTGGTTTGATGTGATATTCGAGGATTCAGAAGGAAACGAAGATGAGTTTGATGAAGACGAAGAGGAAGATGAGGACGACGATGGTGACGAAGATGGCAGAGTAGAACGTTATGTTTCTGATCATGATGAAGAAGATAAATAAATTTAAAATTAATTATGTGTATATTTTAAGTATGTATTTTCGAGTGTGGTGTTAAAAAAATAATATTTTAAACAAGATATATAACCATTTGCAAATAGCACACTATTTATACCGTTTCAATTGAATGTTCGATCTTCGAATATAAAAACATATCATAGAGGGCCTAATTCATATATTAAAATAACAGCTAAACGACTGCAATCTAAACAAAGGTTTAGGGTATAGGTTTTTGCGACGCATTTGCGACGATATCGTCGCAATTACGTTGCAATTATGAACGTTTGCAACGATTTTGCGACGAAATCATCGCAAAAACGTAGCAAATATCTTTACCCTATACACTAAGCAATTCATTATTTTTATTGTTTAAATTGGCTCTATTTGGAATATATACATATCATAGAGGCCCTTTTTGGAATATAAACATATCATAGAGACCCTATGATACGTGAAGTTTTAAACCTAAATAGTATCCGCAAGTGCACAGACAAAAGCAGTAGTATTTTAGGTATCGAATCCTCAGGGACCACGGTCACACTATGAAAATATGGATTATCGTTTAAAGCTAAGATAAAATGGGAATTTGTTTGTGACGAATTAATGAACGAAATAGCAACTAAAAATGATGTAAATTCAATAAGATAAAGGCACTAGATTAGAGTCATTCGCCGGTGGTTTCGGATTATGGACTGAGCAATCTATTCAGGATTCAAATTAGCGCAATCTAGAACTCAAACATGAATGTAATATTGCCTCACTGTTGTGATGCATCAATAACTTTATCTAGCATCCTAAATGCATAACTGTCGTTCGAATTCAGAAATGAAGATAAGCATTAACAATTTGGTTCGATTTGTTCACAATCGATGGTAACAATCAACTGTCGTTGGTTACACACCGATTGCTCATCAATGGTTTATCTAGCAACCTAGAGCACTTTCGTGAATAAGTTAATCCTAAAATCATAGACTAGGTGATCAAATTAGCCTAAGCAGTATGAATCCCGATTGATGAAGACAAATGATAACATTTCCTATTTGGCTCAGTCACTATCATCCTAATCCACCATTGAATTTCCCTAATCTAGCAATGAGACTACTCAGTCATGGAGGACAAAATCACAGCAATCAAATGAGAAGAAAGCATCATGATAAAATAAGAGAATAGGGTTTTAGAAATCTTCTCAATGGAAAGTTGTGGATGATCCTTCAATTCTTACAATCAAAATCCTTGGAAAATGAAAAACACCTTGAAAGGATCTCAACAATGGAAACAAGTAGTCTCAGCTCTCAAAAAACGTCTCAGGGAAAAATATCTCAGAGAAAAAAAAAAAAATAGAACTTGGCACTTGGAAAGTGGCTACAACTTATTTATAAGGAAATTTTAGGGCAACTTGGTTCTGGGAGCCCGACCGGTCGGTCTGATGTCAGACCGGTCGGTCCGTGTCAGCACGAGGCATGTCTTCGGGTCTGGGATCGGTCGGTCTTACAATTCGGACCGGTCGGTCCGGATTCCAGAGACTTTTGGCTTCGGGTCTTCGAGTGTGGACCGGTCGGTCCTCTCATCCGGACCGGTCGGTCCGGATTCTAGAGACTTCGACTTCCTTGGGTCTTCAGGCGAGCAGGTGCTCGCTCCAAACCGAGCAGGTGCTCGATTTATGAAAATCACTGTCTTTCCTCCAGATTCGTCCCTTTTTGCTCTAATGACCCTCACGGACTCTAATCTATGCTCGAGAGCCTCCTAGAACCTGAAAAAACACAAAATAAACTAGAAAGAACCAAAAAGACTAAAGAAACAAAGCGTAAAAGACACCAAAATACTAACATATCAACTCCCCCGGACTTGCCTTTTGCTTGTCCGCAAGCAAACAAGAAAATACGAATCCGGAAAAGAGGTTTTAAGGCGGGAACTCAAATCCAAAAGAAGCACTAAAGGGTTCAACAACATGTCCTAAAAAGAACTAACTCGATGCACAACAAACTCTACTCAAGAAGCTTTCGCCATACTCATCACTTATGAAATATTACTCCAAATCCTGAGACTCAAAAGAAATCTTGCAATCAACAAATATTCAACTCTTTAACATTCATTATTGTGTTTGGTGCGGTCTCACAATTGGAAATTGAATCAATACCATTTGGCTAGATAGAAGAAGGCTTGAAAATGATATAAAGAGAAGGTTCATATTCTTTTTGGTGGTTAACTCTCAAATGAAAGTGTCACATTTAGCAAAAGCAAGAAAGAAAAGAGACAATTGATGCATACAAGGCTAGGAATCCAAAGTTCTACCCATTATCCCCTTGTTGCATTCTCTCATCTCTCTTTTCTCACTATCCCATGTTTAACCACTAGCCCTTTTGGCTAAATTTTTCTTTCAAATCTTTCTCAACCTTACTCTTTCCTTTTCGATCAAAATCCTAGGGTATACTCTTTTCATTGCACTAGCTCTTTCTATCTTAGCATTCTCTAACATATTTTCTTCTCTTTTGATTTTATTCTAGGAGAATGCCGTTTTCTTTTCAAACACTTAGAGCTATATACTGGTCCTTTTAATTCCCTTCCCTAGAACTTATTCTTTCTTCTCCTTTTCTTTATTTTCTTTCTTTTCACACTCAACCACAAACCCAAAGATATTCAAATAAGCATTTAACCATTTCGGTTTCATTCCCCACCTAAGACTAGTCTTAGACACAAGAAACTAGTCTATTGGAAACTTTGCCTTGTCGTCTCTAATGCTTGCAAGATTTTGCCAATGCAACACAAAGAAAAAGGCCTCACTCAAAGAACATATGCAAGGGCTTGAACAAAATGGTCGGGTTTAAAATGTGTGGTACTATCCTCATCTAAAAGATGAACTTAGATCGAGATAGCCATTCAAATCAAGTTAAGAGTGGTAAAAATAAGGCAAACATGATTTGAATGTCAAGTGTTTATCCATGGTTATGATTCAAAGTCCAAAAATGAAAGAGATTAGTCAGGATTAAGTTCAAATTGATAGAGTCGAATCTAGATCATGCAAGTTTCTAATGAGATGGGACTTTCAAAGAAATAAGATCCAAGTATGGATGAGCCTCTACTTCATGATTGTTAATGCATCGAAAAAGTTCTAACGAGGGCATATCATTAAATCCTAAAATGAGACTTTACGGAAATTTCATCATTGTTCCCTATGCAAAAATGCAGATGCAATCCTAGAAATTCGTTTTTTTTTTTTTTTTTTTTTTTTTTTTAAAAACAATTAAAAATCCGACTCAATGAAAATTCAAATAACTAACCGCTCCCCCGGACTTAAATCACACCGTCTCCGGTGTGTAAAAGTTCAAGAGAATGGTGACACAAGAAACTAGTGAACACAAAACATAGATAAATAAAAGAAACGGATAAAACAATGATAGTGGAGGGTGAAAGAGATATCACCGAGTAGAGGCTTCATCGCCTCCTTCGCCGCGCGTTCTCCTCCTCTTCCTTTCCAATGGTTGACCCGAACCGGAGGTAGAGCTTGAAGGGACCGGCTGAGCATCTCTTGCTACTGTAGCGTGACAACATCCTTTTGAGAGCTTCTCCATAATCCTTTGCATTAGGCTGTTGTTCTTCTTCGTTGCTTGGATCATCCATCGCCTATATTCACCACTGTCAGCATCATCAGCGATGTGTGGGAGATCAAACTCACCTTGGGGAACGGTGTGGTATGTTAGGCGCGGAATGGATGGGTCAGCTTCTCCGGTTTGAGAAATCGAGCAGGTGCTCGGTCTGGATGTACTTCTGCGCGAGCAGGTGCTCGGTCTTGCGGCTGAAGAAGAACGGCTCGGGCTTGGCACAAGGTACTCCAGAGGTGGGTGAAACGCAAGGTCCTCCCACGTGTTGAGCTGTGTGAGGAGGGGGCATGGAAGCATGATGAAGTTAGGTTCTCCATTTGCAGCAATGAACTGATAAGCACTCGGCTTAACGATAATCTTCGAGTTTAGCAAATGCTGCATATCCACACGTGAAACTTCGTCGACGCAGGAAGCCTTGGATAAGTCCAATCTAAGGTGGCGAAATAGTGACGTGAGCAAGCTTCCAATGCGCTCAACACGAGGGCCACTAGCGGTTGAAGCAGGTTGAGCCTTGATTGCGCATAATGTCTCGGCAAACCGGATGCCCAAATTATAACGGTAGTGCTCAAATTGCGCTAAGTCTCCATCTCCTACAATATTACCAACACAAAAAAACAAAAGCATCAACTCATCATTATGCACTTTGTTACCTACGGGTCGGTCGAAGAGCATGTTGCTTAGAAGTCGCGCAACAATGCGGAGAGCGGGATGACGGAGCCGGTTTTGACTTGCAGAGTTGCTTGAGTACGTTCACGAAGCTATGACGTTCCAGAACGTCTTTGATTCCTTAAGTCTCCCGGGGCTTTCTAGCCTCGTATCGGTCGTGTGAAAACCGTAGACGTTGCAAAAGTCAATCATTGGAATCTCGTATCTCGTTCCTCCAGCAAAGAACAAGAATGTAGCCTCTTCAAGGGACGGTGACTCCGGATTTGCATACGTGAGAGTGGCGGTCGCGAGGCATTGTCTTGTCAAATCTGGGTAAAGCACGACTTCTTCTAAAGCGAAACACATGCAACGAGCGTGCAGAAGGATGATATGGACTTGCTCTTTTAAGCCAAGCTCAGTCAATGTTTGGTCACACAAGAACCTAGTTGGCTCGAGCGTTAAGGCCAAAAGTTTGTTGTAGTTGAAAGCGTCGATTTCGTCCCACGCGGTTGCTGAAGAAGGTGGGAGTTCGGCGGTGTCAATGTCAATCGGAGTCTCTTCGGGGCGAGGCCACGGATAGGTTACGGGTCTCCGAGCAGTGGAGGATGTGGCAATACCCTTGCCCTTAGCCTTGTTCCCGAATCGCATCCTTGGTGGCATTGTTAAAGATCGTTGAGAGAGACGAGCGACGGTGAGGAACTTGGTTTGGAGCGAGTAGAAGTCTCGGTGGTGGACGATGGAGATTGATGAGGATTAAAGCTTGATGGAGAGATTGGTGAGAGGGATAGCTTGATCGTGTGAGGAGGAGGAAGTGAGCGGCTGCAAAATAGGGAAGAAGAAGAAGTTAGTAAAAAAAATTTTTTTTTAGGTTTTTAAAGGGGTTTTTTTTTTTTTTTTTTTTTTTTTTTTTTTTAAAGGGGGAAGGAAAGTCGGATTGGTTGCTCGGGCACAGGACCGACCGGTCCCGATACTGGATCGGTCGGTCTCATTTCCAGAGACTTATCGTGTGTTGATCCGCGCGTGAGAACGGTCGGTCCGGCATTCGGAACGATCGGTCCATCGTCTGCTCTGGATCGACCGGTCGTCCTGGGGGATCGACCGGTCTCATTTCCAGAGACTTGGCCGAGTCTCTTGACTGCTCTGGATCGACCGGTCTCTCTATGGGATCGACCGGTCTCATTTCCAGAGACTTAATCCAGGCTTTTTCCGAAACTGAGCAGGTGCTCAAAAGAGATTCCTTCACCATTTTTCTAGAATTCAAATACTGAAAACACAAGTAAAATGTTAGTGATAAAAGGAATTTAAAACTAAATTATGTACGAAAAACCTTACCGATGGGTTGCCTCCCATCGAGCGCTTGTTTAGAGTCGTTAGCTCGACTTTGTAAAGCATTTAAGCTTGAGGAGGATCGCTAAGGGGAATTGATCCACCTTCTTCGACGCATGTGTCGGCGAGATACGGCTTGACCCGCTGGCCATTCACAACAAACTCTCCTCCTTTAGTATCCAGCAACACTATAGCTCCATATGGTCTCACTTCTTTGATCGTAAACGGTCCTGACCATCTTGATTTGAGCTTGCCCGGAAACAATCTGAGGCGCGAGTTAAACAACAAGACTTTGTCGTTAGGAGCAAAGTTACGGGGAATAATCCTCTTGTCGTGATAAACTTTGGTTCGCTCCTTATAGATCCTCGAGCTATCATAGGCTAGATGCCTAATCTCCTCTAACTCGTGGATCTGCATAGACCTCCTCTCGGCTGCACTAAGAATGTCGAAGTTGAGCATTTTAACAGCCCATGCCGCCTTGTACTCAAGTTCTACTGGGAGGTGGCATGCCTTCCCATACACCAAATGAAAAGGCGTTGTCCCCAACGGAGTTTTGTAGGCAGTCCTATAGGCCCATATTGCATCGTCCAACTTGGCGGCCCAGTCTTTTCTAGTGGTTCCTACTATCTTTTGTAGGATACTCTTGATTTCTCTGTTGCTAATCTCAACTTGACCACTAGTTTGCGGGTGATAAGCTGTTGCAACCTTATGCTTTACGCCATGCTTCCATAGAAGGTTCTCAAAAACCTTGTTGATGAAATGAGTCCCTCCATCACTTATCACCACTCGGGGGACTCCAAACTGGGGGAATATTATGGTCTTGAACATCTTTAAAACCACAGCGGCATCATTTGTTGGGGAAGCAATGGCTTCAACCCATTTGGACACGTAATCAACAGCCACTAAGATGTACTCATTTCCATAGGAGGATGGGAAAGGTCCCATAAAGTCTATTCCCCAAACATCAAAGACCTCTACTTCCAGAATGAAGTTTTGAGGCATCTCATTGCGTTTACTGATGTTGCCTTGCCTCTGACAGGCATCACACTTAGACACGAATCTGTTCGCATCCCGGAACATCGTTGGCCACCAAAAACCGGCTTGTAACACTTTCGAAACCGTCTTGAATGTGGCGAAATGTCCAGCATAAGATGAACTGTGACAACGTTGCAAAATCCCAGGTATTTCAGCCTCTGATACGGATCTTCTATAGAGCCCATCCGAACAATGCTTGTACAAGTACGGCTCATCCCAAAAGTAGCGCCTAATATCGCGGAAGAACTTCTTTCGCTCACTTCCTTTTAGGTTCTCAGGAACTTTTTCAGCAGCAAGGAAGTTAGCGAACTTAGCAAACCAAGGGAAACTCGGAGAGTGGGCATTCTGAATTATACCGCAGAATTCTGACTGAGCAGGTGCTTGGAAATTATCGTAGATTTCAATCGCATAGATATGCTCATCCGGCAGACTATCATCCATTGGCGTTTCATCTTCAACGTGTAGCCTACTTAAATGATCCGCAACTCCATTTTCGGACCCTTTCTTGTCCTGAATCTCAAGATCGAACTCTTGAAGCAATAGAATCCACCTCAATAATCTAGGCTTAGCATCCTTCTTGGTTAGCAAATACTTCAATGCAGCATGATCGGTGTGAACAATCACCTTAGATCCGACGAGGTATGACCTGAACTTCTCAAAAGCAAATACAATTGCTAATAGCTCCTTCTCGGTAGTTGCATACCGGCATTGAGCATCATCCATAGTCCGACTAGCATAATATATCACATGGAGCTTCTTGTCTTTCCTTTGACCCAGAACAGCTCCCACAGCGAAATCACTCGCATCAGTCATGACTTCAAAAGGTAATTCCCAATCCGGTGGTTGTACTATTGGCGCACTAACCAAGGCATCCTTAATAGTATGAAACGCCGCCAAACAGTCACTATTGAAGTCAAACTTTACCTCTTGACAAAGCAATCTAGTGAGGGGTCTAGCAATGTTGGAGAAATCCTTGATGAACCGACGATAGAACCCAGCGTGTCCTAGAAAGCTTCGGATACCCTTTACCGTAGTAGGCGGTTGCAATGCCATCATCACTTCTATCTTAGCCTTGTCGACCTCGATCCCTTTTTCTGAAATCCGGTGCCCAAGAACTATCCCATCACGGACCATGAAGTGACACTTTTCCCAATTTAGAACAAGATGCTTCTCCTCGCACCTTTACAACACCCTGCACAGATTAGACAAACAAACAGAAAAAGAACTCCCATACATAGAGAAGTCATCCATAAAAACTTCCATAATATCCTCAATAAGATCAGTAAAAATGGACATCATACAACATTGAAACGTTGCTGGAGCGTTACACAAACCGAAAGGCATGCGTCTATACGCGAAAGTGCCGTAGGGGCATGTGAACGTCGTCTTCTCTTGGTCCTCTGGGTGGATAGGAATCTGAAAGAAACCTGAATAACCATCTAAGAAACAGTAGTAAGGATGGTTAGCTAAACGCTCAAGCATCTGATCGATAAATGGTAAAGGAAAATGATCCTTGCGAGTAGCAGCATTCAATTTCCGATAATCTATACACATCCTATGTCTAGTTACTGTTCTAGTTGGTATCAATTCGTTTCTATCGTTTTTAATTACCGTGATACCTCCTTTCTTTGGCACAACATGCACAGGACTGACCCACTTACTGTCAGATATAGCATAAATCACCCCAGCATCTAGAAGTTTCATTATCTCTTTCTTGACGACATCCTTGAGATTCGGATTTAACCGTCTCTGATGCTCGACAGAGGTCATAGATTCATCTTCTAGATGTATTCTGTGCATGCATAAATCAGGAGATATCCCAGCAATATCATCAAGTGAATATCCTAGAGCTTTCCTATACTTCCTTAATTCACACAAAAGTAAGGTAATCTCAACATTATTCAGTTCAACATTCACTATAACGGGATAAGCAGAGTTAGGACCGAGAAATGCGTACCTGAGCCCTGCTGGGAGGGTCTTTAATTCCAGCTTTGGAGCTTTCAGCTCGCTCCAAGAACTGTGAACAGTAGACTGAGCAGGTGCTCGGTTTTCCTCGATTCTCGTATCATCTTCCAAACTTAGAAACTCCACTCCCTTATCCATCTTGGTGTTAGAATCCAGAAACTTAGCAAATTCTTGGGCGTCTCTGCTCAGAAAACCATGTTTTCCTTCGGCTTTAGTTAACGCGACTTCAAGCGGATCCTTTGCTAAAATCTCTTCAACGTCATCCTCTAATAACTCTGACCCGTTATGGACAACAAATGTCTACCCATCTATCATTGGTCTCTTGAGGAGCTTGCTCATCTCGAATCGAACCACCATATCTCCTAGATGGAGGTCCACTATGCCTTGTTCGACATCAATGATAGCGCGCGCCGTGTTAAGGAAGGCTCTGCCCAAAATCAGCGGGTCTCTCGGTTCTTCATCGAGCTCCAAAACCATGAAATCAGCTGGGATAAGAGTGTCCCCTATGCGGACGTGCAAATCCTCGATAATACCTATAGAAAGTTTTGTAGACCGGTCTGCAAAAACCAAAGAGATCTTAGTTGGTTTGAAATGAGTTAAACCTAAACGTTTAGCAACTGAATAAGGCATTAAATTAACGCTGGAACCCAAATCAACCAATGAGCATGCAAACGTGCAAGGCCCAATCTTCACGGAGATCACAAATCTTCCCGGATCACCCTTCTTTGTCAACACCTTACTCTGAAGTATGGCGCTACATTCCTTGGAAACCATCATCACATTCTCATCCTCAACGACTTTTCCAGCGACTAGCTCTTTCATGTACCTCTTGAGTGAAGGAATCATTTGAACGACATCGGTTAAAGGAAGCTTTACCGTGATATCCTTAAGCATTTCCTTACACTTAGCATTCTCCAAATCCCTTCTAGACTTCCTTGGGGGTACTGGGTAAGGGATCTTTGGTACATAAATTCGCTCGGGCGGAATTTCGGAAGTTTTCTTGGAAGCATCTCGACTGAGCAGGTGCTCGGTAGGAGTGAGTAGGTGCTCACTAAACTTTTTCGCAGAATCGACTTGGACAGAAACTCGAGGTGCTCTTGAGCTTGTTTTAACCTCCTCATTCATATCTTCTTCCAATAAACCATCCTCATGAGCTTGATGCTCGGGTAACTTCTCCTTAGCCTTCACTTGAGAGCTTGTAATCGTAGGCGGTACCATCTTCCTTCCACTCCTCAACTCAACAGCATTAACTTGATACTCCTTCCTAGGATTAACTTCACCATGTCCCGGAAGAGACCCAGCTGGTCTTTTGATAGCTTCAGCGGTTTGAGCTACTTGAGTATCAAGTTTCTTAACGTGCGCGGTGACAGCTTCGTACTTTGCGTTTAGATCATTATACATATGCTCCACCCTTGTGTTTATCTCTGTAGATGCCTTTTGTTGATTGACCATCAGCTGCTGCATGAGACTCTTCAACTCGTCTTGAGAGGTAGGCGCGGTAGTAGCTTGCGGTTGCGGAGTGAATTGTTGTTGGTTCTGGTTAGGGACGTATTGCTTCCCTTGAGTGTTACTAGGATAGAACTTCTGATATCCTTGTCCTTGTTTGCTTTGATTCGCACTTGCTTGCTGCGGGTAAACCTGATCTTGTGGGTTCTCAACATTAGTGCTTCGGTAAGAGAGGTTAGGATGGGTTCGATAGTTGGAATTAAAACCGCGGTTTTGATATCCTTGGCCAGTCACGAAGTTAACCTCTTGAACTCCAGCATCTTCATCATCCTCAAACTCTTGAGGGATAAGAGTTCCCTCATTCTCTTCCACAAGCTTTACCGACCTTTGATTCTCACGAAGAAGCAGATTAACCTTTGCCGTCAACTCGTCCATTTTCTGAGTGTCAACATTATCGACCTTCTTAGTCCTATCATACTCGGGAGCTTTGTTATTGGAACTCGCAGCGAGGTTCTCAATTAGCTCAAAGGCTCCATCCCTTGTCTTGGTCATGAAGTCCCCGTTACTTGCAGCGTTAAGAGCATTCCTATAGTCCCACTCAACTCCATCGTAGAAAATTCCAAGAATCTGCTCATCTTTGAAACCGTGATGAGGACATTCCCTACGGTATTCCTTGAGTCTCTCCCAAGCTTCACAGAAAGCTTCACCAGAATGTTGTCGAAACGAAGAAATCTTGTTCCTCAAAGACGCAGTTTTGGACTTGGTGTAGAAGTGGTCCAAAAACACAGCTCTAACTTCGTCCCAAGTCTTCAAAGAACCAACCGGTAAAGACTTCAACCATCTAGAAGCCTTATCCGAGAGTGAGAACGAAAACAGCTTGCACTTCAGAAATTCACTCGGCACTCCATTAGACCCCATAGTAGTGCAGATTTCCTCGAAATTCTCAATGTGATTCATCGGTATTTCAGCCGGTAATCCATGGAACAAGAGTTGTTTCACCAGAGATATCATCTGAGGCTTGATCTCATAATCCTGCCTCTGAATAGTTGGAATCACAATGGCGGAACGGTTCTGATAGAAGGCATGGGGATTATCCGTATCCCCTATACCCGGCTGTGCTGGAGGGGCATGTGGTTGATTTCTTTGCAATTGAGTAATCTGATCCCTTAGCACTTGCAACTGAGCATTCATCTCCTCCTGATTAGCCATATTATCCGGATTCGGTGAGTTTCTTCGCCGACGGTTTTCTCGTTCAATACGTGCTAACTCTTCGTTCGAAACGTTGATTAAGGATTCAGTGATGTTTCTTAATCTAAATTACTGATCATGCACCTGAAACACACCGAATGCAAACAAAAGAAAACAAAATTAGCAAAAATAAATTCTTAGACTATAAACTAAATCGAAATTCAAAGGCAACGCAATTGGTCCCCGGCAACGGCGCCAAAAACTAGATACGTGAAGTTTTAAACCTAAATAGTATCCGCAAGTGCATAGACAAAAGCAGTAGTATTTTAGGTATCGAATCCTCAGGGACCACGGTCACACTATGAAAATATGGATTATCGTTTAAAGCTAAGATAAAATGGGAATTTGTTTGTGACGAATTAATGAACGAAATAGCAACTAAAAATGATGTAAATTCAATAAGATAAAGGCACTAGATTAGAGTCATTCGCCGGTGGTTTCGGATTATGGACTGAGCAATCTATTCAGGATTCAAATTAGCGCAATCTAGAACTCGAACATGAATGTAATATTGCCTCACTGTTGTGATGCATCAATAACTTTATCTAGCATCCTAAATGCATAACTGTCGTTCGAATTCAGAAATGAAGATAAGCATTAACAATTTGGTTCGATTTGTTCACAATCGATGGTAACAATCAACTGTCGTTGGTTACACACCGATTGCTCATCAATGGTTTATCTAGCAACCTAGAGCACTTTCGTGAATAAGTTAATCCTAAAATCATAGACTAGGTGATCAAATTAGCCTAAGCAGTATGAATCCCGATTGATGAAGACAAATGATAACATTTCCTATTTGGCTCAGTCACTATCATCATAATCCACCATTGAATTTCCCTAATCTAGCAATGAGACTACTCAGTCATGGAGGACAAAATCACAGCAATCAAATGAGAAGAAAGCATCATGATAAAATAAGAGAATAGGGTTTTAGAAATCTTCTCAATGGAAAGTTGTGGATGATCCTTCAATTCTTACAATCAAAATCCTTGGAAAATGAAAAACACCTTGAAAGGATCTCAACAATGGAAACAAGTAGTCTCAGCTCTCAAAAAACGTCTCAGGGAAAAATATCTCAGAGAAAAAAAAAAAAATAGAACTTGGCACTTGGAAAGTGGCTACAACTTATTTATAAGGAAATTTTAGGGCAACTTGGTTCTGGGAGCCCGACCGGTCGGTCTGATGTCAGACCGGTCGGTCCGTGTCAGCACGAGGCATGTCTTCGGGTCTGGGATCGGTCGGTCTTACAATTCGGACCGGTCGGTCCGGATTCCAGAGACTTTTGGCTTCGGGTCTTCGAGTGTGGACCGGTCGGTCCTCTCATCCGGACCGGTCGGTCCGGATTCCAGAGACTTCGACTTCCTTGGGTCTTCAGGCGAGCAGGTGCTCGCTCCAAACCGAGCAGGTGCTCGATTTATGAAAATCACTGTCTTTCCTCCAGATTCGTCCCTTTTTGCTCTAATGACCCTCACGGACTCTAATCTATGCTCGAGAGCCTCCTAGAACCTGAAAAGACACAAAATAAACTAGAAAGAACCAAAAAGACTAAAGAAACAAAGCGTAAAAGACACCAAAATACTAACATATCACCCTAATTGATAAATAAAATTATTTGCATCAATGTTCAAATAATAAGAATTGGTAATTAACACAAAGGTTTTGGGTATAGGCATTTGCTACATTCACCTAGAGATTTACACTTTGCGAGGCTTTTGCGATTGGTATTATAAAATTTGCGACTCATTTGCGACGATTTCGTCGCATATCAGTTGCTAAATTTGCTACATTTTTGCGACTACAATTACGGTCAACTCTATTAAATGACAGTACATGCATTGGGTGGAAAAATCGGGCCTTTTTGCGACTAAATTACGAGTGAATTGCGAGGAAAGGTTTTCCTATAAAACCAATTCCAATCCCTCGCTCATTCCTCACATCTCTCTTCATATATGTCGATAGTGAGTTGATTCCAAACGGTGGATTTAGCCCTATAATCTACTATAATGTCGGATATGGCATTCAGAGTACATTATGAGGCTAAATCCACTGTTAGGAATCAAAGTTTCTGTCGAAGCATTTTAACAGAGGTTTGGAATCCACGTTTACCTTCATAACAAAATTCATGGATGGATCGGATTATTTAGGGGCTCGATCACTGTTGCATACAAATGCCACCGTTGAACGAGTCCCTAAATAATCTGATATAACCTTGAATTTGCCACGTAACTCGAAATAACAACTAAATGACTGCAACCTAAACAAAGGTATAGGGTAAAGGTTTTTGCGTCGAATTTGCGACGCTTTCGTCGCAATTACGTCGCAATTATGAACGCTTGCAACGATTTTGCGACGAAATCGTCGCAAAAACGTAGCAAATGTCTTTACCCTATACACTAAGCAATTCATTATTTTTATTGTTTAAATTTGCTCTATTTGGAATATATACATATCATAGAGGCCCTTTTTGGAATATAAACATATCATAGAGGCCCTAATTGATAAATAAAATTATTTGCATCAATGTCCAAGTAATAAGAATTGGTAATTAACACAAAGGTTTAGGGTATAGGCATTTGCTACTTTTTTGCGAGGGAGTCGTCGCAATTGCGTTGCAAAGCCTTCTATTAGCGACGAACTTGCGACGATTGCCTCGCAAGACCGTAGCAAATTCCTATACCCTAAACTCTAACCAATACGTTTTGTATAACCTTTTAATTAGCTCTTCTTCGAATGTAAATGTATGAGTCTAATAAATAACAATCCCTCTGTAATTATTGAAATATAACTTTTCAAAACATTTTTGAGAAACATATATAACGAAGTATGATATACATGTACTTATACTAAGAATTCGATCAATCTATCATTTTTGCCGATTTTACGGAAAACTTCAATTAGTACACTAACTCTGCTTCATACATGCACTAAGGACCCCAAAAGTGTATATTTACATTTTATGAATCATATTTTTGGTCTAAAACATCCAAACCCCTAAGTATACCCTAAACCTAATTTGCGTAGGATTTGCGACGAAGTCGTCGCAAATACGTTGCAATTGCTAAATTGCAACGCAATTGCGACGATTTCATCGCAAAAACGTAGCAAACTTTGCTACACGTTTGCGACTAAAATCACTGTCAACTATATTAACTGATCGTTCATTCACCTAGAAATTCATACTTTGCGAGGCTTTTGCGACGGTTTTTTAATATTTGCGAGGTATTTGCGACGATTTGTGCGCGGCAAACGAAAAAGTCGTGGGCGGCAAACATGTATTGGGTCAAATTTTTGGCCCATTTAGCAACCGATTTGCGACGAACTTGCGAGGTTTTTTTTTCCTATATAAGGAAATCCAATCCCTCGCTCATTCCTCACAAAATCACTTATCTCTCAACAAAATCACTTTTCTCTCTCTAATAAAAAGTGCCATCGAGCTTCCTAATCATTCCCGATCCCGAACTCATAAGGTAAATCTCTAAATTTTTCTTTTCTTTTATGAATTTTAAATTTTGCGAATGGTTAGGAATAATTAATTAGGAATGGAATTGTACTTGGGATTTTAGGATTAACTAATTAGAATTTTTAATTTACTAATTATGTTAAATTATTTTGATCTGTTTATTACAATTGTTAAAATCAATATTAAATTATATATTTTTTTAAATGCAATAACTAATTTCAAAAATTATCAAATTTAGATCGCAGAAGAGAACGAGTGGTTAGAGTTCGTACAGTCTGGTGCTGGTCGTGGTACTGGTCATTCACGACCAGGACAGCGACAGCGTAGACATCCCTCGCAGGCCTCTGCTTCCCACTCTGGTTCCGGGATTCCTGAGTCACAGCCGACGCCACCTCCCGAGCCAACCCCTGGCCCAAACCCTGGAGCAGTTCCTTCATGGGATGACATGACCTTCGCGCAGCTTCTCGTTACTCCAAGACGGCAGGTTCTTCCCCATTTAGTACCTGACCCTACCACTTCCGACAACCCTAACGATGTGTGGTAAGTATTTTTTTTACATAGTTTTAATTTTATTTTGTTTAATAATTATTAATATATGCTTTTATATTATTTTTTAGGTTTTGCAAAAATTCGGTCGGAAAAGATGTTAGGAAGATCATAGAGCGAGATTTCAAGATATGTCACACGAGCTGGAAGTTTGTTAACCTGGAGACCAAGGATCGGTGGTACAAACAATTTGCGGTAATTTTTTTTTTTTTTCTTTTTTTTTACTTTTATTTATTTATTAATTTATTTAATTTTGTAATTTTATAACTTATGCTCTAATTTCTGACAATTTGCAGCAAAAATACTATTGGGACCCCGCGATCGATGGTTTAGTTCGTGAGGCATTTGAGGAGAAAGCGAAGAACCGTCTGAACAACCAAATAGGACGGTGGAAGGAGAAGTGGCTTTTGAATCCGGATCCGAAGGTATGTATGCCATCTTTCTTCAATCCCAATATTTGGGATGGCCTTGTCGCCTTCTGGCAGTTGGAGAAATCGAAGGAGATTGCTGCCCGGTGCAAGGCTGCTCAATTGACGAAGGTTGGCGATACTGACCAGCCTTCAAAACACTGTTCGGGCCAGATTTTCTATGCTCAGCATGTTGTTAACATTGTAAGTTATTATATTTTTTACTTTCAATTTTTATGCTCACAACAATTTGAACTTCTAATATGTTTTCATTGTCAGACGGTGGAAAAAGGAGTTCCCGCAACGATGCCAGAGGTTTGGGAGAAGACCCACCGCAGGCCGGACGGGACATGGGTTGATGAACGTGTCCACAAGCTCCACGACGATGTCATTGAGCGAGTCGGCGAACTATCAACCCAGCTTACTCCCGATGGTCTACCTACTCAGGTGACACCGATGGAGGTCAACCGTGTCGCATCACAGGTAAAAACTTAATTTTTTTTTTAATTTTATTCACAATTTTAAATAATACTATTAACAATTTAAAAACAAAATTATATTATTATCATTTATGTAAAATTGTAAACTTTTAATTTTATTTTGTAGTTGGCTCCTCGAAACCGTAAGGGAAAGATGGCATTTACCGGATCTATCCGGACGGATGATCACGGAGTGCCATTTTGTCCCGTTTCGAGATTGGCGACGGATCCGCAAATAGTCAAGGAGCTCCATGAAACAAAACAAGAGCTCCATAAAACAAGAAAAGAGTGAGGGAAGACGAAGAAAACCTTAGCGAGGAAGACCAACACCTATGATAGGATGTTCGCGGAGTTAGCGAAGACGAACCCCACCCTTGGCGAGATTCTAGATGGGGAAGAAGACGAAGACGAAGACGAAGCTGGAGGCACATCGAGGACCGAGGATCCGATCGATGATATTTGTTTCGATTAGATTTGTGTATTTTTTGGATTTAGCTTTTATTTGTTTTTGGTTTTAAAATACTTTATTTTATGTTTAATTTTTAATTTAAAATATTACGAATTTATTTTTTTTTAAATTATTATTTTTTAATTAATAATATAAATAATAATAATAAAAAAAGAGTCGAAAATCGTCGCAAAACCATCGCAAATTTTAGTCGCAATTTAGTCGCAAATCTTATAACAGCAAAATCGTCGCAAAAGTTATCGCCGCAATTCCGTCGCAAAAGGTTTCGACGCAAAATAGCCGCAAATTCGTCGCAAACCATTTAAACGCAAATAAGTCGCAAAAGCTTTAGCCGCAATTTCGTCGCAAATTATTTCCTCGCAAAACAGCCGCAAAATGACGCCGCAATACCGTTGCAAATCCGTCGAGAGTTTGGCGACGGATTTGCAACGAAACTTGAATTTGCGGCGATTTTGCGACGATTTTCGGTTTGCAACGAGCTAGTTGCGACAAACCTAAAATCGTCGCAAAACCGTCGCAATTCGCCATTTGCAACGGTTTTGCGACGAAAACGGCTGTTGCAAATGGCCCTGTTTTCTTGTAGTGACAGTTTAACAAGTGGTGTCGATCGACACTCCACCTGGGTGTCGACCGACACTCCAATTTCAAAACCGAACCTCGCAATACAAAAGAGTGGTGTCGATCGACACTACCACTAGGTATCGATCGACACCTCTCGCAGAAATCGAATCCGAGTCAAATCCTCTCGCAGACTCGATTCGTTTCCTTGTACAAGATCAATCATGACCAAGCCACAACATAACATATGAAATAACACGGAAATATCAATCAATTATCATCACAATTCAATTATACGATCACAATCATCACAATTCAATCACACAATCACCTAACAAGCTAATCCCGTAACCGCGATCACGCACTCACCTTAGCTTAAACGAAGGAAAGGAACGAGATGATCACAAACAAGCGACGAACAGAGCCTCTACACCCTGGTACGGATTAATCCGAGCGATCCCCACACAAAATCGCGAAGAAGAATGATCCCACGACTCTTAAAAATCGAAAAGACGATGTCTCGAGGATTTCTTTGCAACAATCCTCAAGAACGATCGGATTCTCTCTTCTCTCTCACTATTTTTCTTTGATTTCTCTCCTCCTTGCGGCCACAAGTCGGCGTCAGCCTTATAAAGGCGAAACCCTAGGTCTAATCCATTAAACCGAGCCCAACCGCGATTAAAATTTTAACCCGAACGATCAAAAACGCATGGTGTCGATCGACATTCACCATGGGTGTCGATCAACACCCTTACCGAATTTCTACTTTTCGGTTTGGGGTGTTACAGTTTGGTTATTGTTGTGTTGCTATGTGTTTTCCTGGTATTGTTATTCTTTACTTTGAGCCTGAGTGATAGGCCGTAGATGGTATGACCGTCTCACTAAGTATTTATGAAATACTTACGCATCTCTTTTTCCCATGTGATGCAGGTAAAGATAAAGTGTGATCGTGGAATCATGGCTGGGACGAGAAGATGATTAGGATCTCTAGTTTATTTTTTTAAGTGTTGGAATCTAGAACCTGGTGTTTAGGTTACTAGATTATTATGGAATTGATGTTTTGGAATAGTTGTTCATTGAGTTATTGTTTTAAATGATTTATGGTTAAATGAATTATTTGCTGGTTTACTGGTTTATGTGTATTTCCCGCTGGTTCGTTGAATTGGGTATTAGACTCTGAGGATCAATTAATTAAAAAAAAAGGTATAGTTGTTTTAAGATAAAAAAATGATATCTAATGATTTAAGATGCGTATTTTATTATATATCGATATATTTAAGTAATTGAACGGGTTACTAACTAAAACTCAAACATTTATTTGAATAACTTTTAACATGATTAGCCGCGCATCGACGCGGGTCCTAACCTAACCTAGTAATATAAAAAAGTGTACTCGTTATAACATTACAATAAGCCAACTCTAGAAAATAAGCCCAAATTCGAAGAACCCCAAATGAACCAAAATACATCGGCCTACGATGGAGTCCAACAGGAAGTTAATTCGGACTAGGTCAAGTAACCAAATCGATGCAATGGGTAAGGGACGAGAATATGATGGAGTAGTGATCCGGTTACACACTGGAACTCTTTACATTAAAGGCAAACAAGATCAAGATCGAGATGAAACCAATGCATATGCTCCCAACAGCTTTTACGAATACCTTTTGCAAAGTTATATGGGGGACCAATTTACCATGGACCATTAAAATCTGACTATGAATTCAAATTCGTGAAACGGAAAGAATAATTATCTATACCTAGTTATTATTTTTAGCATATTTTTATTTTGGATTAGAGTTGAATTATAAAAGTTTACGTACGTACATAAAATTAAGTGAGTATTAGCATTATGTTAATGAGTTGATCCAAAAAAAAAAGAAGCATAACATAAATGCTATGACTATGTGTGGTAGGATTTCATATCACGACAACTTAGTAACAAGTCAATAGTATCATATCCGGTAAGATTTACCAAGATTTATTACCCTAAGAATCTGATCGTTGAGGTTTAAAGGAAACAAAGCATCGAAAATCTGAACAATTTGTTTTCAAAAAAAAAAAAAGAATCTGAACAATTGCTTCCGAAATTTCCGTAGATGAGAAAGATCTCTCTACTAACGTGTGTATCACGGGATTTGTATTTTGGACTTTACAATTCAAAAGGTTGAGTTTATTGGATTTTGATACATCTAGAACTTGGGCTCACTGTATTCGCTCCAATTGGACCTACAATACCCATACTTATTTCCTTCCAAGTTTTAAAACAATTTGAATCTTTCAGACTTTTGTACGGTTTTTCGTCCCCTTTTTTTTGGCTCAGCGTAAATTCATTTCTTGAAAGAAAAGGAAAATATTACATCTCCGGTTTGGTTTATAGGGTTGTAAGTTATAATTTTCATGAACCCTAAGACCTTTAAACATCTAAGTTAATCACATAATAGAATCTATGAGGAGGATTATCGGGGTACCTCATTGTAGTGGAGAGGTCTTCCTGAATAGATTCCTGAATAGAAGACGGAAAGCCTGATCTCTAAGCAGGCCCGTGCCTCATGGCAAAACAAAAAGACATTGGCCTTAGGGCCCCTAATAATATATAAATTTTAGGGGCCCCAAATTACCAATGGTTGGTTATAGTCTAGTGGTTTGAGATAGACAAATAAAAAAACCAAAGTTTTAGGAGTCCCAAGTTCGAAACTCTGATGATGCAATTCTTTTTTTTTTCTTTTGATTGTTTGGTTTATTTATTAACCCTAGGATTCTAATCTTATGTTCTGCCCCATCCACCGAACAAATAACTAGCCTGAAAAAAAAAAAAACACAATCCTGCAACAAAATTGAAATCAAGAGCTTCTCCATTCATCTTCTTCCTAAATCAAACCGAACAATCAATATTTTAAGGTTTTTATTCTTTGTCTTCTTGTATCTTGTACTTTATAATCAATTCTGTCTTTTTATTCTTTTGATTTCAGATTTAGTGGAGTGTTTTGTTTCTAATTCTTCTTGATTGTGATTTTGTTTATTATCTAAATCCATGACTCGTTGATACCCAGGCTGTTGACTCGTTGATATAGGCTTATTATATCTAAATCCATGACTCGTTGACTTTTCTAATGTGTTTTGGTTTTCTTTTGATTTGTAAAAAGCAATACACGAGATGTATCCATGGAGAAAGCATGATTTTGGAGCCAAAAAATGAGCAAAAAAAGCAAGAGTAGAAGCATCGAACAAGTCTCAAACAAATGTATTGCACATCTATTTTAAAAAGGCTGAAAACTTTGATGAACCTGTGGGAGTGGATGATGAGTTTGATGAGCAAATGGAACAGAATGGCAATTTTTTTTAGAAAAGGGCCCCTTTTTTAAAACTCGCCTTGGGCCTCAACACGTCTAGGAACGGTACTGTCTCTAAGCTTGTTTCTCTCCCCTTCCCATAAACTTATCTTTTAGGTGTTGTGAATTAGGATGCCTTTATGATGGTGTAAAGGCATATACTTATAGGCCGGAGAGAGGACTTAATTCCTCTTTAGGGTTTCCTTAGAATTAATCTCAACCGTCTATCAAAGTAGAGATTTAGGAATTAACTCCATTATTTCCATTTAATTGGTTACCAAATATATTATAGAATAACATTAATCCAATAGAAAACGGATCTCTATATGACCACATAAAAGGAAAAAAAAATATTATAATATATTTCTTACAAGGGTATTTAAGCGTGAAAAATGTTTCCATAAATACTAATCAGACATTTTGATCAGTATAAAGATAATGTCTCGGTGGTACTCCAAGCTACGAACTTGCGCTTTCGAGTTGCCGAGCATTGATGATTGCCGAGCGAAAATCAATTTCTTGTGTTGACACTTTACAACTATATCACCGCCAGAGAGCTTTTGGAAATCCCAACTTGCAAAAAAAGCTGGCATAAGTAAGTAGTTGCTGCATTTGTTTGAATACAAATAAGATTCACGCAATCACTCGTGTTTGTTATATAGTTTTTGTTGTTGTTGTTGGGTAATCCTGAAGAATCATGGGTTTGTAAAGAACCGAGAATTTTTTTCAGTTCAAACGTTTACGGTGGCCTTATAGGTTTCCCAGTCCGGTGATTGATAAATGCATTCCTTAGGAATCCCAGTCCAGTGATTGAGAAAGAACCGGGTATTTTTTTCAGTTCAAACGTATATATAGATTGGAGCCTTGGGTTTTATTGTTTTTAATTTTCTATGGGACTACTTGTTTTTAGTATTGGTTTTTGTTTTGGTTGTTTTAGGTTAAAAATGATTAATATATCTTTTTTTTGGTAGAGCATTCATCAATCACGGCAAGGCCCAAAGATTAATATATGTTACGATGTAAAATGTCATTTTCTCTATGGACTACACTAGCAGTAGACAGCCGTACATCTTTGTGTGTGTTTTTTTTTTTTTTGAAACTTGTACATCTTTGTTGAGAATTTGATTTAGGTCTACTTGGTTGGATAAGTACGTATTATCATTATATCTTTCGTTAGTTCATCTCAAACTTTTCTCCACTAGCTATTAATATTCCATGAAAGTAGCTTATGGGCAGAGATTTAATTAGCAACCTTGTTGGACAACTAGTTGCTGGTTTAACCAATCATGGTGGGTGTTTTTTAATGAATCATGTTGGAGTTTGGCGACTAGTATTCAATTTTTTCCGCTTGTGATTGGTTGATCAATGTAAAAGTTTTATTGATCGACTGAGATTAGTGGTACAATATGTCTAGTATGGGATTTTCCCCGCAATTTTCACTATCAAGCAAGGGTTTACAACTTTACACAAACACTCTAAACAGTTTTTTTTTTGTTTCAGGTGACAGCAAAAAAAAAAGACATAACAAGGACGAAAACAAAAAAAAAATTCTCTCTCGAAAAACATTACAATTTATCTTTTGTTTTAGGATTCTTCTCTTCCAATTTCTTCATAATTTCTCTCGGCTCTCTCACTCTCTATGTTGTGTTCTTCCCTTCTAATTTACGCTCAATGATTTCTCATACATTAGTTTGGGCTCGTGGCCCATCTGATACTAAAAAGAAGGATCACATCCAAAGACATGTAATTAAGCACACGTAACTTCTTGGACAGAAGCAAAACATGTCCACAATCACTACAAAAGTCTAAACTAACAAGAATATTTGGCGCTTAATAATCTCTGAAAATTGGTTCAGGCTGCTTCGTACATCCAAGTCCAAGATATCAAGAAAAGAAAATGAAAAAAAAACTAATTTCCGGTCTTTTGAGTATATATGCTTAGTCGTATATCCCCAAACTAGTTTTTTTTTTTTTTAATTTAATTTAAAATTGTTAGTCAAAAAAAAATAAAAATTAAACTAGCTTGGGGATGAGCATATACTCACAATAATTTTTATTTTTTTGGAATGAATGTAAAATCATATTCAATCAAATGCTTTGTTACAATAAATGTGTTGTGTATTTAAAAAAAATGAAGTACACTAAAGAAATTAGAGTGTGTTTGATATTCTACTACATATCGTGTCATGAGCTTCGTGAAGCTTTCGGTTCCCTGCGGGTCGGTTCCCTGCGGGTCGGTTCCCTACTCCCAAGACTTTGTATCCTCATCAAGCTTGTTTAACTTTTGCAAAACTTTGTATTGCTTAGTACAAGTCATATAGTTTTCTTTTTATAATTCGATGTTATTATAATTATACTTTTTGAAGGGAACGTAGTGCTCCAACATTAATCTATGTTGCTTTCGAAGTTACCATATCAGCCTTATACAAATAATGAATTTTTTTTAAATGGCAAGTATTTTAAGCTCTATATCCTTCACTATTTATGGAAACTCAGATTATGATACTTCTAAACAAATCTAGTGAGAAAATATTAACTTCTCTTGTCTTGGTATTGAATCTTGCAGGTCCCATGGTGAATGCAACGTTAAGGACACGGAAGAGTACAGTTTCTTCCACGTGTCAGATGAAGAACCGATGATAACTGACGTTGTCTGATATCATATTGATAACTGGAAGTTTCAAAAAAAAAAAAAAAAATAGATAACCGGGTTTGTTTACTGAACGTCTGAACCGGTAATCTAATGAATATATCTTGCACAGGGGAAAACGGTCATTTCAGTCCTGGATTATTTGCAAAGTGCCAATTGATACCTGACCATTAGACATCGGTCAATTTAATCCCAAACTGAACTAAAATTTAAATTTCAAACCTCATCTAACACATTGGTGCAAATTTACATCTGTAAATGTTGACCGTGAGTCAACGTGAACGGAATGGTGACATGGCTAACGGAACACTGACGACGTCGTTCTGGATTTATTTGGAAAGTGCCAATTTGGACCTGAACACGAATAATTCAAATTATGCATCTGAACTAAAGAATTGGTGCCGATTTATACCCTAAAATGTTGATCACAAGTCAATGTCAACAAAATAATGACATTTTCATCATTTCAACTCTTAATTCATCAATTTAATTTCAAATTTTTTTCTTATTTTTAAAAATAAAATTTATTTTTTTCAATTACATTATGAAAATTCAATTTTAAGTAAATACAATTATTTTAAAAATTAAAATTTCCTTATTTTGTTTCTAAATATTTCTGAAATTAATGTTAAACATATAAAATCTAAAGGAAATATACATAAATTATGTCTGAAGGATATATACATTAATGTTGGCTAAAATTGTCTAAAGGAAATATACATTAATGTTGGCTAAAATTGTCTTTAATATATAATAGATAATACATTGACTTGTGTTAGATGAAGTTTGAAATTTGAATTTTAGTTTAGTTTGGGATTAAATTGACCGATGTCTAAATGTCATGTATCAATTGGCGCTTTGCAAATAATTCAGGGGTGAATTGGCCGTTTTCCTCTTACACAGTTACTTGCATGTCAACAATTTGAAATTTGTTGGTTAGAACTTCTTAATCAGTGTTTTAGTAAACGTGGAGCCCATTGAGTTAGAGCGAATTATGGTGTGGGTCACTTGAGTGGCATTTGGCGACACTTGGATAGGAAACTAAAGTGTCGGTGGTCACAGTGTTTTCGTTTTTGTTTATCAGTCTAAATTATTCTTAGTATTGAATTTATATTCGGTTACTTGAATTCTGAATCTACTACGGATTCAATGTGATCTTGGTAAAAGCACCGATACTTCTCCCAGATAAAAAAAAAAAAAAATTTATAGTTTTTAAGGTTGAAAAAAAACTCAACTCTTAGATTGAACGTTTTAGGTTATAATCAACACGATTTTCGTGAGGAAGGTAAATTTTCTAACCGTAGTTGAGTAAAACACAGACTAGTGTAATTACCCTATACAGCTCCTTAATTCGGAAATTACTACACCTCGTCTGTCAATACGTTTATGGCAGTGTTTTGAAAATCGGACCAGACCGGGGTCGGACCGGATTCAAGTCGGGTTGGGTTAACCTGGGTTTGAGTTTTTTTTTTTTTTTTTGTAAATTTCCATTTTTCATATTTAATTTTTTCTGATTAAAATTTATAAAAACAAATACTAGTTTTGAATTTAGTTAATTTTTGTTATGGTTTAATGTTTTTAATTTTTTTTTTACATATAAATTTAACTATTTCTCATTAAATTTTGTCTTTTAATAGTTTTTTTTGTTATTAAAATAATTTTTCTAATTTTTAAAAATATATATTTATTCAAAGACTATATTATTTATTTGAAATTTTGGATATTATGTTATACATAAACTATTTATATTACTATTTTTTAAAAAACTATTAAATCCGGTTCGACCCGGTCGGATCACATTGACCTATGACCCAAAAAAATTTCCGGTTCGGTTATCGGTTCGGTTTTCAAAACATTGGTTTATGGTCAATACGATGCCTCAACGCTCTATCTAATAATGAAGTATTAAAAAAATCATTCTAAGAAGAAATATAATAATTCCGCAACGAATAATGGCGGAGCCTTTAGCTTTTGGCACGCACTGGTTATCATCAAAGCAAATAGTATATGTTATGTGTTATGAATAAAACCTTATGAATAATAGCGGAGCCTAGTGTTATTTATAAAAGTTTCAATAATGTAGAGGATTGGCGAGTCTTAAACTATTATAAGGTTGGAGTGTGAGCCTTTAGGCCCTTTTCATTTTTTCTTTTCTTTTCAGTAAGACCTAGTTTACCCATAATAATTAACTTAGTACGTAATAAAAAAACATAACGATAAGATAATTTCATTTGTGTGAAAGATATAAAAACGACTGCAAACAGTAAAACATATAAAATATGATGACATTATTCTGATTGTATAATTCTCTCCGTTTCATAATATTGTGTTCTAGAACAATTTTTTTTACAAAATCAATAGTATCTTGTAAATTCGAAGAAAAATCTAGATTAAATTTCGAATTTATTTTTGGTATAAATAAAATTGTATTAGGTGTTACAAAAGAAAAATCTCTGGTTACAAATTCTCTTTTGATATACGTGAAAAGTTTATAACATCTAACATCACTGTAAAATGAATGGAGGATATTCTAAGTGTAATAGGAAATGAACTAGTAAAATTAAATTCAATCCACAAAACTGATAACAAACAGGGAACAAGAGTGAATAGTGGTGAATGTGTTATAAATTGTTAATGCTCATCTCGACGATCTAGATGCCATCAATATTTGAGAAGATTTTACATTTCATAACTCTACTGACAATTATTACATTAAACCAACTAGTTGAATAGTACTCTCTCTCTCTGTTTTTAAGTGTCGTTTAAGGTTTTTACACGCTTAATCAATAAATTTATCTTGTTTTTTGAAATAAAACAATAAGTTTTATATTTTCAAGACATTTCAACATATAGAAATTCAATCTGCAGAATTTGAATAGTCAAAAACACTAAAAAATTAATTAATTGTGCATTGAGAAGTGAGAACGTTACTTATTTATAACAAAAAATTACTCCTAAAACGATACTTAAAAAAATACGGAGGGAGTAGTATATAAATAGTTTCAGATGGAAAAGTAACTGATTATGGACAAATGGAATTATATTTCATATTAGTATAATTTATGAGACTAAGCTTGCAAAGATAAATAAGAATCTACCTTGACTTCATCCAAAAATAAAAAATTCCCAGATACGGAGGAGCGATTAATCCGCTATTTGACAATAACAAAAAAAATTTCAGATAATTACAAATCGACCCGTGAATGTTTTCAACTTTTGCTATCACACCCCAAAGTGTTATATTTGTCATAGCCGCCCCCCTTTGTATATAACAAAAGAAGCAACAAAATTGAAAGATTCTATGGTCACACACTCACAAGGTCCACTTATGCACTCAATAAGACCAAAATCCAAAACTTGGTGAATGGTTTAGGTAACAAAAAAACCCTTCTAAATGAGGTAAATTATCCAAAATACCATTCACTTTAAAATCCCCAACAAACTTATTTATATCTCACTATGTACTGAACTAGCATGAGCTAGCTACGACCACTCACATAATCGTCGTATTAGTAAAATGGTTTGTAGTATTGTATAACCAAAAACTTTATATAAAACGAGATTATTATACTATATACCACTTTTACACCAAATCTTTACAAACTCTACAGCTTTTCCTAATCTCTTATTAAATCTACTACATTTTTTGTCTTTTTCCTGCTTCAAATTACTCTCTTACCCATAATACATCATCTTCTTCTTTTTTCTCCTTTCTCTCTTTATTTCTTCCTTCAAACGGAAAAAATGGTGACGATGGTGATAGACGGCGACAACGGAGACATGGGCGGCTCATTAAAATTGTGGGCCCTATGCGAAATAAAAAAAATTTGGCCATTTTTTTGCAAAGTTTTAAGAAATTTGGGCACTTTTTGCCCAAAGTTTTAAAAAATTTGGGCACTTTTTGAAAAGTTTTAAAAAATTTGGGCCCTAAAATACAAAGAAAAAAAAAATTCGCGAGCCTCGGGCATTTGCTCCACCTGCTCCCCTCCATCGCCGGCCCTGAACGGAGATGATGGTTGATGGCGGCGACGGAGGCGGGAACGGCGGCGGGGACGACAATGATGGTCGGAGACAGAACGGAGATAACGATGACCGTGGACCAGACGACGACGGTGGACACGACGGCGGCGGTGACCACGACGGAGATGGAGACGATGACAGTGGATCAGACGACGACGGCGGTGACCACAACGGAGATGGGGACGATGACCGTGGACCAGACGACGATGGTGGACACGACGGCGGCGGTGACCACGACGGAGATGGAGACGATGACAGAACGAAGATCGGCGAAGATAGTCACGACAGAGACGATGATCGTGGACAAGATGACGACGGTGGACATGATGACGACGGTGACCATGACGGAGATGGAGATGGCCGTGAACAGAACAACGATGGTGAGCACGCGACGGTGACGGTAGCCGTGGACATGGCGACGACGGTGGTTAACGACGACGGTAGTTGTAAACGGAATCGGTGGACATCCAGGGGTTCGGGGACGAAATGCAAATAGATAGGTGATAAAGAAGGGCAATTGTGTTAATTTCGCTCACTAGAAGACAATAATGTGGTAAATTTTGTAAGGAATTATGAGAAAAAGTAGATTTTGTGAAGATCGAAAAAAAGTGGTAGATTCAAAAATAATTTATCATGACATGTAATTTAATGATTTGTGTCACTATGCTTTATTACTGAGTTTCAAATATGAAGCAATGCATATTGCTTACAAACAAAAATTATTAGAACTTACATGTAAAGCTCCAAAATATGTATTTAATAAATTAGTAAATCAAATCTTAGAAAATAAAATTAGAACTTTGCATTAAATACAATTTATGTCTTGAAAAAATATAAGTTTGAAATACAACAATAACATGAAACTTCATACAGAAAATATTACTTAGAAAATTTTATGTTATGTAACTGTTAATTTTAAATTACATAGATTCAGCTGTCACTTCAATTAGAAATCAAATTTTCATTTTTCTTTATAAAAACGTATGCAATTTATTAAACATGAATTCTTTCTTAATCACGACTGACAGGACAGACAATTATTGTAGTATTATATTATTCATTTGGCTTTCACAAAGTTAAAAATAATTCAGAAAGTAAAGCTTAATGGTATATTAGTATATGATCTTTTATACATAATTGAATTCGTACGTAGTAGAAACGTATAAACTTCACCTACTTGCCTTGGTTTATAATAATCTCCAAATTAAACATTGGTTTCCTTTATTTTACTCTGTTTTATTTACTCTATTTTGTTTTATTTACTCTATTTTCCTTTATTTAAGGACCCTGCATTGCTTCCTCACATACTCAACACAAAGAGTGGTAGTAAGAGAAAAAAAAAGAGAGAAAAAAATGGGAGGAGGAAATAGTTTGATGATGGTGGCGATACTTTGCCTTTGGGCACTCTCTGCAACAACAGAAGCAGTTGTAACAGAGGGAGAACCAGGTTTGATGATGAACTTCTACAAAGACACGTGTCCTCAAGCCGAAGATATCATCCGTGAACAAGTCAAACTTCTGTACAAACGCCACAAGAACACCGCTTTCTCTTGGCTCCGTAACATCTTCCACGACTGTGCCGTCGAGGTCCGATCTCTCTCCCTCTCTCTATTTACAAATTCTTTTTTTTTTTTTTTTTTGAAACTATCTTTCGTGTTTTGCATGGTGATTTTAGTGTAAAACATAGCAAAAAGTATGATCATTAACCATAAACAAGAGTAAAGATTTGTTAGGAGATCTTGGGGATTACGAGATCGATCTGTTAACGTATGTCAAAATAGCTAAATTTTAACTTTATTTTTAACTCAATCTCGTAATCTCCGAGATATCCTAGCAAGATTTACTCTTTACTCTGTTTTATTTACTCTATTTTGTTCGTCTGCTTTGATCTCTTACATGTTTTTGGGTAGTGAGTTTTATGGCTGATTTCTGAAAACAGGGCTAAAGATTTACTCTGTTTTGGATTTTGTTTTTGTGAATGAATACAGTCATGCGATGCGTCG
Organism: Draba incana; assembly: GCA_963576765.1. Classification (NCBI taxonomy): domain Eukaryota; kingdom Viridiplantae; phylum Streptophyta; class Magnoliopsida; order Brassicales; family Brassicaceae; genus Draba; species Draba incana. Next base: position 5,381,137 of record OY755210.1, on the reverse strand, counting down.
CTTTTGTTGGATTCAACAAGAAGAGAGCTAGGAGAGAAAGAACACGACAGGAGCTTCGGTTTAAGAAACTTTAGGTACATTGAAGAGATCAAGGAAGCTCTCGAGAGGGAGTGTCCTGGTGTTGTCTCATGTTCTGACATTCTCGTCTTATCCGCAAGAGAAGGGATTGAAGCAGTAAGTACTTTGAAAAATCATGTCGTTTCACTCTCTGGTTATGAAACTGCATGTTGTTTTTTTTACTCTGTTTTGGGAATGTTTTGTGAAGTATGTGTGTGGTTTTGTGTAGGTTGGTGGACCGCATATTCCGTTGAAGACAGGAAGGAGAGATGGACTTAAAAGCAGGACTGATATGCTTGAGTCTTATCTTCCCGACCACAACGAGAGTATCTCCGTGGTTATTGAAAAGTTTAAATCCATTGGAATCGACACTCCCGGCTTCGTCGCCCTCCTTGGTACCGTTACTTTCCTCCTCCTTGATTATATCACTCACTAGTCTCTCCGGCTAAAATGTGTCGCTTGAAAATCGAGACTCTTGACTATCCAAGAAATACTCTTGCTAATTGACCAACAGTTTAAAAATTTCAATTCAAGGGTAGTTTGGTCAATTTACTCATCCATGAAACCACTCTCAGGAAGATTAATAAAACAATTCGTGCTAAGCCTTGTCGGATCCCATCGGAGTGTGCGATCTGAGTTGGAAAGTTGAATGTAATTCTTATATCATTACTTAAAACTCAAAAATTATCTTAAAAGACTAGAATAACGCTTATGGCCCGATTTAATGGCCGTAGCCAAGGTTATGTTGGTAAATTCACTCATGCATGCATGATTTAGTTGGATATTGTAAGATTTTGACTTTTTGTAATGTCACGTGTAACAGGATCACACAGCGTGGGAAGAACTCACTGTGTGAAGTTGGTTCACCGTTTGTACCCTGAGGTGGACCCGTCCTTGAACCCGGACCACGTTCCTCACATGCTACACAAGTGTCCTGACTCGATCCCTGACCCGAAAGCGGTCCAGTACGTGCGTAACGACCGCGGAACACCCATGGTGCTAGACAACAACTACTATCGTAACATACTAGACAACAAGGGTTTGCTCCTTGTTGACCACCAGATGGCACACGACAAACGAACTAGACCAATTGTTAAAAAGATGGCTAAGGACCAAGCTTACTTCTTCAAGGAGTTCACTAGAGCAATCCAGATCTTGTCCGAGAACAATCCTTTGACTGGTTCCAAGGGTGAGATCAGGAAGCAGTGTAACCTCGCCAACAAGATGCATTGAATTTGGTAAGAGTGGGAAATGGGAGAGCCTCTTTTGTGTTTGGAGTTCTCTATGCACTTACTTGGCATCGAGCCAAGATAAATAAAAAAAATCTTTTTAAAAAGTTGAAATCAAATGAAGAGTGATGTTGATGAATGCATCATGGTGATCACATTCTTCTTTGTGCGTGTGTTGTTGTAGCCTTAATGCTTTAATTATGATGTTAGTGGTCTTTGAGTTAATTAATCTATATGTTTGCTTCTTTGTTGATTTTGGGTTTGTGGTGGGGTTAATGGAATGGATGTATGATATGATGTATGGTGTTTGGGTATCATGTATGATGTATGATAAGTGAATGGTGGAATCCAACTTTAATCTTTGATTTAATTCACTGATAAATATACACCACTATGGCGAAGCAACGAATTAGATGTAATTGGTGTACTTTGGTGTATTAAGGAGATTTTGTGCCCAAAAGAACCATTTCTAAAGCTATGGTTCTCTGATACAAGAAGAAAATCTCTAATTATTCAACATGCATGATATCTATACAGTACTTATGATGCTATATTTCTCACTAATATTCAACATGCAATATATTGATTTTAAATTATTATTCAACATGCAATATATTGATTTTAAATTATTATTCAACATGCAATATATTGATCTATTTCTCACTAAAGTTGTTTGTTGGTAGTAAAGTAAATGACGTATTAATATGATATGACCCATGAAAAAGATTCCAAAAGAAAATATTCAAAAAAACGGGGCCTATGCCAAGAATAAAGCCAATAGTCACGAGCAAATAAATTAAACAAAAGATGGCGTTAGAGTAATAAATATTTTGAAACCACATGTCCCACGATGAATTATTAAGGACAAAGACGTTCCAAAAATAATATCCAACGGCTGTGATTAAAAACACTTTATAAGCTATATACTTTGTCGGGAAAAAGAAAAAAAAAGCTATATACTTTTATTTTAAAATAGTATATAGCAAACGTTAGGTAGACTGAAAAATATAATACGTGAGACAATAAAATCGAATGGTAGTGGCGTGGAGCAACAAGAGGAGTGGTGTATAGTTAAAGATATTTACATTTTTAATTATTTATTTTCTAGTGAAACAGTTGAGATCGAATAATGATACGTGGCTTCTACTTGTTAGCTTCTGTATTAGATACTATTTCAATCTGACGATTTCAAAATCCATTTCCAACAAAATTTCAGCACAATAATTCAGACGATTACGAATTCAATCGAACCCACATCTTTTTTAACTGGTCTCGTCGATAAGACCTTGCATTTTTTTAAAAAATCCGAAATTTCTTGGCAACAAAACATTATTACTAAGATGTATACTGCATGAGTTTTAGAAATTTAATAAGTATTCATCTAAGAAAAAAGAAGCTGATTATAAAAAAGTTCAAAGATGAAGATGCAAGTCCTGTAGCAGTCGCTGTACCAAAGGTAGCACAGTCGGAGCTGAAGCAAGTACAAAGAACGTGGGTCTTATGGAGTTGGGTCGTGGCCTAGGTTATGGTGTGGAGCCTACATGAAGTGAAACTGAGTGGCGGCCAAGGAATCTTTACGTAGATAAAAAAGATATAGGAAGATCCAAGAGAGATTTAAGGAACTTTTGGAGATTTGAAAAGAAACCACATCTTACCAAACTTTGAGACCAAGGCTAAGGTTAGTCTTTGGAACATGATGATAAATACCAAGAGGCTGTGACAAGAAATCTCACACGCCTAGGGTATCATTAAGAGAGGCACACATGTGTGTTGGGGTCGGTTTTCACCCACTCAACGTTAACATTCAAAGTCAGGTGACTGAAGAAATGGCCCTCCGGACTCTCGATGAAGAAGGCGAAATAGCTCCTAGGTCTTCACGCGAAGCAAATCCAGTAATCAAGGAAGCTGTCTGGGCAAGGTGGAGGACCGTCCAAGACTTGACGAATGGAGGCGTGTTCGGTCTGACGGAGCCGACCACAGCCTCGCCAGAGGAAGGCGACCACGAGCTCGCTCCCACTCGAGACCGCGACCACGAGCTCGCGACCACTCGAGACCGCGACCACGCGCTCGCTCCCAACCGCGACCACGCGCTCGCTCCCAACCGCGACCACGGGCTCGCTCCCACTCGACCGCTACCACGAGCTCGCTCCCACTTAAGACCGCGACCACGCGCTCGCTCCCAACCGCGACCACGCGCTCGCTCAAAGGCCGGCCACGACCTCTCCGATACAGTCTTCAGCCCAACGACACAGAGATAGCCTGAAGCCTGGTCCAGACAGCGAAGCCAATGTTGGTGCAACCGACTCCGCGAAGACTTAGGAGGCTTAGGCGACTTAGGAAGCTATATATACTTCTTTGTACAAACCCTAAGGGGAGATACACAATCTTATTCACAACTTTGTACTCAAACACATTCAAAGCAATAACAAGCTACTTTCTCATCTCTTGTTGTCCTAGCTTACCCTAGAAGTCTCTGCTTCCTCTCGAAACCCTTACAAATCTAATTGTGCTAGTTTAAGCTCCAACAATGTGTGTGTGGCGTTGTCCACCAGATGAGATTAGAAAACAAGATCTGCATGTTGGTGTTTATCTATGAAAATGGCAATCGTGTGAAGACGGTTGGTTGTCAAGCTGCGGGCTTGATTCTCTTCGTAGTAAGTTGATTCATGTAGAAAAGAATGGTAGGCATTGTAGTGCTGGATATCATACACAATTGTATGTTATGGCCTTTTCTATAGTGGATGATTATGGACGAGGTCCCGGGGATTAGGAAACGAACCTCGTTAAAAAATCTCTTGTGTTAGTTTCTCTTTATGCTCTTATAAATTTGTTGCATGTTGGGGTTAATTTCCACCCTTCCAAGATCAATGTTCGAAATAACTAAGTATAAGGATTAATAAGCTCTGTGAGGTGAATGAGGTCAACAAGCTCCGCGAGGTAGATGCTCAGAACAAATAACGAAGCTAACGAAGCAACAGAGCTAACAGGTCCGAGTGTAAACAAAATGTTTTAAGTCTGTTAAGGTCAGGTCAGCATTGAAGGTGACGTGGGTTAGGCCCAGATGACTTGAAGGAATTAGAACAAGCTCGCTAACAAATCCCAACAAACATCAGGAAAGTTTCCTAATCTCCAAGGAAGAGGACCTTGCCGACTTAGTAGACCTAGCCGACCTAGCAGACCTAGCAGAAACTATATATACTTGTAAACATCTCTTGTAAAAGGGATAAACAACTTGTTACACAAACATCAATAAAAGCTTTCTTTATAGCAATTGCAACCTACGTTTTTGAGCTTTAACCTAGAGATCTCTTTCCCTTCACAAACCCTTGAAAAATCTAATTGTGTTAGTTTTGACTCCCACAATTTGGCGCCGACTAAGGGGAAACTTAAGATCCTCAGACTCGAAAAAGCTTACGAACGACCTTACGATGGCTACGAGCGACGATCAACAACTCACTGCTGAACAGCAACGTATCGCCAAAGAGCAACGCATCGCCGAAGAACAACATATCGCTGAGCAGCAACGCGCCGCCGAGCATCAACGCGTCGCTCAAGAGCAATGTATCGTCGAAGAACGACGCATCACCGATTAGCAGCGTCGCGATAACACCGACGACACAATCATTCCTGAAACTACAGGAACGGTGACTCCTACGTTCTTAACTGGCCTATAAGCGACGCTAGAAGCGCTACTCAAGAGAACACCAGACCAAGAGAAAGCTGTAAACGAGCTACGGGTCCTCACAATCGCAGACCGAGGTCGCAGAAGAGAGCCTATATTCAGACAAACCCAATGCCGCAAGTGACAAATCAACCTCGCCGACGTCGACGAAAACATCTCGCTTCACTCACTGCGACAAAGGATAGGCAGTGCAAGCTTGAATTGAAGAGATGATTTTTATGAATTTTAACTCGCGATTTCAGTTCCACCGCACTGCTAGACGTCACGAGTTTTGGTCAAGTAAACCACTGGAAACCACCTCGCGCGCTCATACCACCTCGTCGCGACCTCATCTTATTTTCCTCACCTCGCAGAGCTCGCCAAATTTTAATTACACTTCGCAAACTTGACTGGATCGATTCGCAGTCGCGACCTCGTCTTTTTCTCCTCACCTCGTCGTCACTTAGCAAAGCCATTAGGCGGTTCTTGTCAAAATCCACCTCGCCGTGAGTCACTTTGTCATGGAGGAGAAGAGAACCTAAAATCGAAGTAAAGAATGACACAATATCTGACCTCGCTTTGACGATTCGTCGACCTCGCCGTGACAATTCGTCAACCTCATCGTGACAGAACTCACCTCTTGAACTCATCTTGACGGAGCTCGTCCCACCTCGTCAATTCTCACCTCACAATGTTTCAACTTTGGCAAAATTCCTTCACCTCGCGTAGCTCACCTCCTTCGAGTCAACTCGCTCTCATCCTTCGAGTCAACCTCTCGATTTTGGTTATGTTTATATCCACCGCGCTACCTCCTCTTGTTCATAATCACCTTGCCTAGTCGATTCATAGCTTGGATTTGTTTTCATTACCACAACACAACACAATAATGATCCACTTCGCAGAGCTCAGGTTTTTACATCTCGACAAAACACGAGCTAATTTTTAGACTCAAAACAACCTTGTGGACTTGGTCACCACGTCGAGTTAATTCGCCGCTTGGTAATATGACCTCACCACCTCGCGTCGATTGAAATTCAAGGTATCACTTCGCGACCTTGTCACATGATAGACAAATACGGAGAGCCGGGGAAGCTCTGATGAACTCAATATTGCGGTAAATCATAACCGACCTCGTGGCAAAGCTCTTAATCAACTTCACAGTCTCTTTTGCTCACATCGTTGAACTTGAATTAACTTCGCTTCACTACTTGGTTAACTTCGTCGATTCAAAACTCGCTGCATTCAATCTCACTACAAAATCAGACCCAATAATTGAAAGGAGTTATCTCTACCAAAAGCCGACAACACATACCTCGTCGCAAGCTACAGACCAACATCGGCGAGCTTCGATTAACCAAATCAACCTCGACAAGCTTGCGCCTCGCATTCACCAAGACAACGGTAAATTAAGCTGGACCTTGTCGTCAAAGCTTCATCTCGATGCTACTTGTGATAACAACCTCGCCATAGCTAATGTTAGAAGACCCATTGGGCGAATAAATCCTATATCCTTGGATTTTTTGACCCCGGTTAACGCTCCTAGGGTCCGGAGCCTTCACTTCGATCATCCTGATGCATTACATGTGGAAAGAAATTCGGACGCACTTGCTGCAACTGCACAACTGCAAGCGATTGCGGCAACGGTAATCAGCTTACCCAGAGAATGAACACGCCCCACGTCGCTTACCTGCTCGTAAAGAGGCGACTACCCGGATCAACGATACCACCGATCAGAACAAAGAGTCTCAGGGCAAAGAAGATAATTTTCTCTAGTTGTCGCATCCTGGGCTCTAGCCTCGCAAAGAGACTTGCAGAAGGAAAGCTCGGTAACAACATTCACGTTGACGACTTCACTGACGCGGATGCCAATCAACGAGAACATGCGCAACTTCCAGCGCTACCCCGGAGAGGAAGAGACAACAACGCGAAACCGCAACCTGTAGCAAAGATACCAAAAATTCTTATAATAATGGGAGGATCCCATTACTGCGCATATACGGTTTCTTCGATCAAAGCTTACCAGCGACGTGCCGAAGTTAGTGCCAATTTCTCTGCACCCTCCAAGTTTCCAAATGACGTGCTGTCCTTTGAGGAAGAGGAAACCAACAGCTTCGATAGGCCACATGATGATCCACTGGTAATCTAGTGAGTCGTCGCTGACTTTCTTGTCTCAAGGGTGTTGATCGATACAGGAAGCACGGTCGACATCATTTTCAAAGATACGCTCGAAAGAATGGGTGTCACCTTGTATGAGATCAAAGCATTTCCAAAGTCACTGATTGGTTTCTCTGGCCAAACAGCTATGACGTTTGGAACTATCCGACTACCAGTTTTGGCTGAATGTGTGACGAAGGGGGTAGAATTTTCGGTATCTGATATTCTGGTACCATACAACATCATCATGGAAACCCCGTGGTTAAACACAATGAGAGCAGTCGTGTCTACGTACCACCTGTGTGTTAAATTTCCTAGTCCTGGCAGAACCAAGACGTTTCGAGGAAGTCAAAAGGAGTTCCGAATGTGTTTCATGGCTGCACACAAACTACGCAACCCGATTACTGATAAAATCTCTGAAGCCGAACGCAAAAAGATGAAGGTAGACAAGGAGCCGATAAAGTCCTCTCTCAATTCCCACTAAGGTACTTTCATGGAACTATGGGTGGCTTGATCCCTGCAAATGGTATGTAGGCAGCTTATTTTCTGACGGGTTTTAACAAAACCATATTACCTGGAGTCATCTCCAGTTTTTCATAAGCATCTTTCTTGGATTACTCTATGTCTTAGCTACAAAGCTCAATCACATCCTTTACTGATTATTCTATGTCTTAGCTACAATGCTCAATCATATCGTTTACGGATTTATAACAGTCTTAACTACATCAGACTTGTTTCTTGAATACAACCGTCTTTGCTGGCCACAGTAACGCATCTTACACTTAAGGAATTGTAAGATCAGACTACTACATCCTCATACAGATTTAAAGCGCGCGATGATCATCAATGGAGCTTGTGTTTTAATGAGAAAACACTTGTAACCCCAGCGATGTTCATCTTCGAAATCCAACAACACGTTTGTCACTACGTGGTCATTGTAGGAGCGTATTTGTTACGAGGATAACATTTGCGTAAACCCGAATGATCATCAGAAAACTCAATTAGCATAACATTGGTGTCAACTAAACTCAACAGTCCACAACGTTGGTCTCATCGCCAATAACAATGTTCATTACCGGAGCAGATACGTTAGTAGAGAACGTATTTGTAAACCCAAATGTTCATAACACCTCTGTGACCCAGGGTGATCACAAAACGATCTAAAAAACATGAAGAGGAACTATGGAGCAACCTCCTTGGTCTCCTCCTCGCCGTGGTCCGCGGCCTCCACTCGTCTATCCGCGACACCAAGCTCACTCATATGATCCTTAGAATGAAACTTAACTATAGTGTTCACGATGGATGTCGAGGTTTCTGAGTCACCTAAATTAACACTGGAAGTCTGCTATAAAAGTTTATCTTACCAAGAGCTACATTCTGAATCAAAATCATCCACCTCAGGGACATCGTGGTCACTTCACACCACCTCGCTGCTTCAGAAATCAAGCTCGTTGCTTTGAAAATTGAGCTCGTCGAGCTCAAATATCTATCTCAACTCCACCTCGATTAACCACTTCGCTGATAACTATAATTAGGTGCAATAAGATTCTCTTTGAAGATCTAAGAGGAATTCACAGGAAAAGTCGGACATAGGAGGCAGCGCTTAAGCTTAACTTTATCAAGTTCTACTCCAGCTACGTAAGATGAGCAAACAAGATAAGCTAGAGCATCTAACAAAAAAAAAATCGAATTGGAAAAATGCTTACCTTGTCAACGTTTCGAAGCGTGATCAAGCTCACGAGGCAGGAAGAAAAGAAATTTTCGAAATAATTGTAAATGGGCTTGAAGATTGGAGTTATAGGCCCAAATCCATACAACTCAACATCTTTTCCTTCATCCACCTCGTCGACCGGAGGACCTTGCCGAAGCTCGATCTCAACTCGCGAGCTAATCTACCTCGCCGCGATATCAAGTTTACCCCGAAGCCTTGATTCGAGCTCGCTGCCCTAATACAACGCAGACGCGAGCTCCTTCTCACTTCAATCACGAGCTCTTGTGTCACTTGACCTCACGGCTCGCGGCACAATGACTACCTTGACTTGCATGCTCGAGCTCGACGTCTCCAAGTTTGACAACTACACAAGATCGTCGATTCAACCTCAAATCAACTTTGCAATCAAGTTCGTCAGTATAGTTCCACCTCGCAGATCCACCTCGTAGCTCGCAGTTCCACCTCGTTGCCTCTTCTTCTTAAGAATCACCTTGCAGCAATAGAGCACCTTGATATCTCGTCTCTTCATTAAAAACAAAACAACAGAAAGCACTGGTCTGAATTTTGAAGAATTGAGATAAGATGTTAAAGGAATTGATATTCTCAAGTCGTCTTCACCTCGCAAGCTGATTCGTCGCTATAAATCAGCACACGACCTCATCCTATTCTTACCAACCTCGCACCTCGCTGGTTGAGTTCACGAGCTCACCGCAATGCCAAATCAACTCGCCGTGCCTCATAATTTTGACTGAGTTAAATCGCCCACTGAGTCAATTTGCTTACCTTGGTAGCTCGCAACGACACAACAAATAAACCTTGCGAGCTCACATACAAACCAATCTACCACTTTGCAAGCTTCTCTCTCTCCTACAAATCGCTTCACGAGCTTTACCAGCAACCAAACAAACACGCAAGCAATGCTCTTTAACTTATGCAAGCATAGTTTTTTGATATCACAAGCTCGACGACCTCGCAGCCTCCTCTTTGGAAAATCACTTCGCTGAACTATGCTCACCTCGTCGCTATACCGAATCAACGCGATGTCCGAATCGATTAGTTGCAGCTAAGTTCTGCCTCACAAACTCAAGCTCGATGACATTATCACCTCGCCACTTCGCCGAGATCGATGTACCGCCGTTTCACCTCGTCGACCTCGACGTATCCTTGCTTCACCTCGCTGAGCTTAAGTTGACGCTCAATCAACCTCGTCGAGCTTGTTTACTATGGAATCGACCTCGCCACCACGTCTACGTCTCCAAGCTCGCAACTCGACAAGATAATTTAACCTCGTAGCTCGCGCTCGTCTTCAACTTACTCCACCTCGCACCTCGCGAGTTTTTTCTCCAAAATCAGCCTTCACCTTGCAATCGGGTCGAATCAACGAGTTGGGGTTATCTTGTCGCACCTCGCAAGCTCGCCGAGCTCGACCACCTTGCAACTAGACGACTCGTTTCTTCTCCACATCGCCGAGCTCGATTTGCCGTTCAAACAACCTCGCCGAGCTCGACCACCTCGCCGCAACTCCTCCGCTTCAAATCAACCTCATGGAGCTCGAGTTACCACTCAAACGACCTTGTCAAGCTCGATATTCTCCACTTAAATCACCTCGCAGCCGAACTCACCACCTCGCTTCACCTCGCACCTTACGTAACGGTTCGAATCAACCTCGCCGAGCTCAATTCATCACCTCGCCGAGCTCGATTCACCGCTCAAAACACCTCCACCGGATTCATTTTTGAAAAACAACAATCAAACCCATTGGATCTCAAGAACACTTTGATTCTCAATCTCTTAAACGCAACACTTGAACTTGGTTAAACATAACACCAGAGTTCGGTTAAACATTAACACTTAAGCTGGATTAGATTCCTTAGTGGTGTAAGACTCGTAACATTGATCCTAACTCTGTAACTTTTAGCTCGGCATTATCACATATGATATTACCGAGCTGGGGGGCTAGCTGTTGGGGTCAATTTCCACCTTTCCAGAATCAATGTTCAAAATAACTAAGTATAAGGATTAATAAGCTATGTGAGGTGAATGAGGTCAACAAGCTCCGCGAGGTAGATGCTCAGAACAAATAGCGAAGCTAACAGATCCGAGTGTATACAAAATATTTTAAGTCTGTTAAGGTCTGGTCAGCATTGAAGGTGACGTGGGTTAGGCCCAGATGACTTGAAGGAATTAGAACAAGGTCGCTAACAAAGCCCAGCAAACATCAGGAAAGTTTCCTAATCTCCCAGGAAGAGGACCTTGCCGACTTAGTAGACCTAGCCGACCTAGCATAAACTATATATACTTGTTAACATCTCTTGTAAAAGGGATCAACAACTTGTTACACAAACATCAATAAAAGCTTTCTTTACAGCAATTGCAACCTACGTTCTTGAGCTTTAACCTAGAGATCTCTTTCCCTTCACAAACCCTTGACAAATCTAATTGTGTTAGTTTTGACTCCCACATTGTACACATAATCGTATCGATTTTACCACGAAATCGCACTTACATTTGGTATCAGAGCGTGACTCGATAGAGATTCGTTTTTATTTCGGGTATGATCCTGGACTAGGTTTTCGTGGTTAAGATTCAAGGGCATAATTTGAGATTAGGGTTCATCATGTTTTTGTGCTAGTGGAAAAGAAGAATTGAATGAGCGTAAATACAAGTTGTGACCAGCCACTTGCAGGACGTTTTTCCGGTGAACCAAAAAGAACCAAGAGTTCATTTTGGTACCGTTACGAAGATATCGAAGCCAGCTGTACACTGGAGAAAACAGAGCTCAATTCCGACATGAATTGTGGAAGATATGAGCATTTGCTTATGACTGAATCTGTGAACAAATTGCAACAATGGTTGGTACTGTAACAGTGTAGTGGTTGGCAGAAGATTGGTACAGACTGCAGCTGAAGATTGGTACAGACTACAAAAGAAGATTACTATTGGTTGTAAACTGCAACAGAGGTTGGTACAGAACTTCAACAGAGGTTGGTACAGAACTGTAACAGAGGTTGATACAGAGCTGCAAGAGAGTATGGATCCTCTGAACTGCTACCACATCAATTAGACATTGTCTTGTGCGTACGATAATCTTGGATCTTGTTCTATTAGCGACAACAATATATTTTGGTGTTGGGACAACTGATTCAAGGATATGTTCATTAATTTGATAACGTGGTTTTTAAGGCTTTTCACTAAAGCATGGTGTTAGGGGAGAATGTTAGTGTATTGGTGATTGGTTTAAGAGTGTCTGAGACAGATGCTGAAGCCGAGCTGAAACAGAGACACTGAAACAGATGATGAAGCAGAGCTAAAACAGAGACACTGAGACAGATGATGAAGCAGAGCTGAAACAAAGACACTAAAGCAGGACGCTGAAGCAGAACGCTGAAGCAGAAGAGGAGACATTGTCACTGGATAAGATTGGTTCGGAAGAACGAATCAAGTCAAGGATGCGAATGGGACGCGGAAAAAAAAAGGAATCAGGAAGAACTATCATGAGATTCATCATGGAACAAAGAAGAAGAATGTAAGTGAGATAGTTGAGTTTGTCTGCTTTGTATCAGTCCTCAAACCAAGGACACATGTTCAAGCCCTTGAAGACGAATTTTGGTTAGTTGCCATGGAACAGGAACTGGAACAGTTCCAAAGAAACGATGTTTGGGAACTTATACTGCGACCTGAAGCAGTTGCAGAAGTTGATACTAAGTTCTAGTATTCAAGCAGGGGGAGAATAAAAAGTTTGATGAACAAGAAGCTTAATGTTGGTACACGATCAAGGGGGAGTTTGAAGTTCATCAAAAAATTGCTTGAATTCTAAAACTCAGTCATCAAGGGGGAGAATGAAGATGTATGCTGCATGAGTTTTAGAATTTAATAAGTATTTATCTAAGGAAGAAGAAGCTGATGATAAAAGAGTTCAAAGATGAAGATGCAAGTCCTGTAGCAGTCGCTGTACCAAAGGTAGTACAGTCGGAGCTGAAGCAAGTACAAAGAACGTGGGCCTTATGGAGTTGGGCCGTGGCCTAGGTTATGGTGTGGAGCCAACATGAAGTGAAGCTGAGTGGCGGCCAAAGGATCTTTACGTAGAGAAAAAGATATGGGAAGATCCAAGAGAGATTTGAGGAAGTTTTGGAGATTTGGAAAGAAACCAAATCTTACCAAACTTGGAGACTAAGGCTAAGGTTAGTCTTTGGAACATGATGATAAATACCAAGAGGTTGTGACAAGAAACCTCACACACCTAGGGTATCATTGAGAGAGGCACACATGTGTGTTTGGCGTTGTCCACCAGATGAGATTAGAAAACAAAATCTGCATGTTGGTGTTTGTCTATGAAGATGGAAATCGTGTGAAGACGATGATGCACCGGTGCGTCTAGTTGGTAGTCAAGCTGCGGGCTTGATTCTCTTCGTAGTAAGTTGATTCATGTAGAAAAGAATGGTAGGCATTGTAGTGCTGGATATCATACACAATTGTATGTTGTGGCCTTTTCTATAGTGGATTGATTATGGACGAGGTCCCATGGATTAGGAAACGAACCTCGTTAAAAAATCTTTTATGTTAGTTTCTGTTTATGCTCTTACAAATTTGTTGCACACACAAGCGTATCGATTTTACCACGAAATCGCACTTACAATTACACCTTGAAGAAAAGAAAAGAGTTTTAACTAAAAGCTAAAAATTGAAGAGGTTAGACTAATGTCACTTGGATGGTTTATTTTTATTTTTATGATAATCTCGAAATTCGGACATAAATTTTAACGATTTTGAGCCGATTGATAGAGAAAAAGGTTTTGAGTGACTAAAATCCAGACCAAAATTTCTCACTGCTCAGGGTAAAAAAGCTCGTTTGATGAATGACATGACTGGCTTCAAGGTACACCTATCAGAGACAAGAAATTCTATATTTTTTGCTAGTAATTTTATTTTAATCAATGTATAACTGAACATGCATGACGGCATAATTAAGTAGAGGGTGTAGAGTGACTGCAACCAAGTACTACATGAATCAATATGGGGTTAGCAAAGAGGAAACGCTGAGAGAGTTCAATAGAATGATTAGAGAGATTGAGAAGTCAGTGAACGAGGAGTTTTTAAAAACGAGAAAGATAATATCACGCCCTATCTTGGCAGAGCCGTGACATGGTAGGAATTTTTTAAAAATTCGCTTGGGGCATGATATAACGTGAATTTGGACGTTCCTAACCACGAACTTAACGAGTTTTCAGAGTCTTTTGAGTTGTTTTGAGCTGATATTTAGATTAATACCCGAAGATTTGGAACCACATGCGTACGGGAAGGAGATTCAAGCATTCAAGCGAAAACTGGAGGTTTCTGGACTTGGGACTGACCGGTCCAACCTAGGGACCGGCCGGTCTACATAGGATTGCTTGAAGACCGACCGTTCTACTTGAAAACATGAAGATTTGGAGCCTCTGGAAACCGGACCGACCGGTCCAACCCAAGGACCGGCCGGTCCACTTGAAGACATGAAGAAAACTTTTGATTCTGGAAACTGGACCTACCAGTCCAGAATCAGACCGACCGGTCCCAGTCCCAGATTTTTAGGAAAATTTCCAGATTCCGTTTTTATCCTATAAATACCTATAGGGTTTCGTTTTATTTTGGGACCACCTCTTTTATTAGTTTTATTCTGACGTTTTGTAAGCAAGGGAGAAGATCTCATCGCCCTTTGGAGAAGATTTCTGAACCCTTATTGATTTTTTATTTATATGATTATGCTATTCTCATCCATGGTTTTTGCTTATTCTTTAATCATGTCTGAGTAATTCTCTAGTTAGGTTTTAGGGTTTTCAATGGATTTCACATATTAAATCAGACACAGATAGATTACTTATTCTTTACCATCTTCATCACTGTTAGGCATAATGCTAGGATTGAACTGGCCATTTAATCACTAGATCTTAGGTTGATACACATTCCAAAAGCTTGTGTATTGCTAGAACTACTGTTGATGAGTAATGCGTTATAACAATTCAAAAGGTTAGTTATAGAGTATTATGAACTGATCAAACCTGAACTATAATGCTTGTCTAGGATAGCCGTGACCATTCCAAAAGTTTAGGCACTCAGATCTCTAGGGAAAGTAATTGTTATCACAAAAGTGGAGCAATTTATATCAGTGTTTGAGTTTAAGATGCATGCATATTAAAATCTGAATAGTTGTCTGGTTTATGATTGTAATTTCCTGAGAATTCCCTAATGCCTAGCGCTTTTATTTATCTGAATTTAAATCGTTTTTACTTGCAATCTTGTCTTTCAATTTGATAACAATCACCCATCTTTGTTTCCTGCTTAGCTTAGTTCAATTATCTATAGTTTGTTGTGTAACACTTGGTCCTTGTGGATTCGATCCCTGAATATACTACTGCGTGAATGTGCACTTGCAGTGATCTATTTTGGGTAAAACCTGAGCATATCAGGGCATCAAATTTTTTTGAAAAATTTAAGGGCATCAATTTTTATTCTTAATTTTAATTAGTTAGAATATTAATTAGATATTAATAGTTTTGTGATAAACAAAATATAGACACGATAGTATGGATTTCTTGAAAATTTTTAAAACATAGAAAAAATGATTTACTGTTAAAATATAAAGTAAACATAGATAGGTTTGTTTTATTCTCTATCATGTTACATAAAAAAAAGCTAAAATTGAAGTTTCACAATGACACAATTTGTCAATTTATGTTTCTTTCGGTGAATTACTCTCTTTTTCGGTAAAATAGGAGTTAGATATCTTATCCATTGAAAAAGAATTGGGTAGAAATGTTGATTTTCAAAGCTTTGTTAAGAATATTTTTTTTAAATGATGAGAAATTAATAGTTTAGCTCTTTATATATTTTTGATATATGACGATAAAGTTTTACCGTAAACAATTTTTTTTTTAATAAACTGAAACTCTTTTTCTCTTAGGACATCCGCTTATGTTGTCACGACTCTGGCTAGTCTTGGGCATTCGGGTCTCGGGCCGGGTTCGGTTCGGGTCCATTCGGGTTCGGGTCTTTCGGGTGTAGGTGTTTAGGACCCATTAGGGTATTTAAAATATTCGGTTCGGGTTCGGTTCGAATCCGTTCGGGTTCGGGTCGGGTCCGAGTTTTAAAATAGGACCCATTAGGTTAATTTTTTACCCTAAATACTAAAAATAACATAAAAATAGATTTACTATGTTTTAATTATTTTTTATACAAGTTTTTCCAAAAAAACCCGAAAATGACTAAAATTTTATAAAAGTACCCGAATTTTTTTTTTATGTTTCGGGTATTCGGGTACAAGTTCGGATCTCGGTTCGGTTCGGGTTCCATTCGGGTATAAGTGTTTAGGACCCATTAGGGTATTTAAAAATTTCGGTTTGGGTTCAGTTCGGGTTTTTTCGGGTCGGGTCTTCGGGTTCGGGTTTTATACCCAGGACTAGCTCTGGCTCTGTATCTTGGCACAAGCCACTAAGAGCATGTGCATTGTAGACACTTTCATAAGTGTCTAAAAACTTTTTAGAATTAAATATATTAAATTTTAGGAACTTTGAGTGTTTAAAACCAGAAAGTGTCTAATATTGCACACTTTTTCTGGTTTTAGACACTCAAAATTTCTAAAATTTAATATATTTAATTCTAAAAAGTTTTTAGACTCTTATGAAAGTGTCTACAATGCACATGCTCTAATGTTGGAAAAATGATAGATGTGACCTATAGGACTGGGGAAGAGTTCACCAATCCCCAAGGGAAGTTCAAAGACTATATATAACGTCTTTATTTGTCAGTCTCATTCCTCTTTGAAGATCAGTTACCATATTGTATGTATAGTCAATGAAGACAATGTTTAGATATCTCTTAAAATCCAGATATATGACAAAATTATTGATATATCTCTTAAATAAAAGTATATATGTATGTAACTATAGTTTTGAATTTTAACTGATACCGATACTTTTGAATTTAAGTATTTGTGTACTCTGACCGATATTAAATTACGTAGCTTCGCAAACTTAATTTATTTTCCGAATCTAATAATATTGAAGGGGATATAACGAATATCTTGTTAGTCCTAATTTTTCTTGGCAACACAGTTGGACCCTAGGATGAAGTTTCGAGAGAAGATTCCTATCTTTGCTCTGAAATTGTAAGTGTGAACGTAGTAGAGATATTCTTGGATTTTAATTGAGCATAGCTTCCTTGAATATGCCTATGCTTTTCCTTTACTATTTTTTTTTTGTTCATTCTTGGGATAGAAAAACAAGAATGATGGAGCCATACATTAAAGTTCAACTTTACGTAGAATAATTTTTGTTTGTTACGAGTTTTCTACAAAGACTCTCTTAGTCAATACATAGAGTCAACGTTTTGTGTATTCAATTACATACAAATAAACTCTTGTTTCATTCCTTCTCCACATTTCTCTCTTTAATTAGAAAGCTCACTGATCCTCTCTCTCCACCATACAAATGGATTTTTCTCTTTTCCTTACCATAATTGCTGCTGCAATTTGCTTCTTCGCGATTTTTCGAAAATTTAGATTCCGTCAAGAAAACCAAGAAATCGATCCTTCTTCTTCAATATCACCTCCATCTTCATTATCTATTTCAACAGTCAATCCTCTAATTTCTTCGTCTCATAACGATGTATTTCCGAGCTTCCGCGGGGAAGATGTCCGCATAGACTTTCTCAGTCATATTCAAAAGGAGTTTGGAAGAAAGGGAATCACACCTTTCTTTGATAATGAGATCAAGAGAGGAGAATCCATAGGTCCTGAACTCAGACGGGGGATTAGAGGATCTAAGATCGCGGTCATCTTGCTATCCAAGAACTATGCTTCTTCAAAGTGGTGTCTTGACGACTTGGTGGAGATTATGAACTGTAGGGAGGAGGTTGGTCAAACTGTGATGGCCATTTTCTATAAAGTAGATCCATCTCATGTCAAGAAGCTGACCGGAGAATTTGGGACGGCTTTTAAGAAAACTTGTGCGGGTAAAAGTAAGGAAGATATTGAAAGATGGAGACAAGCTCTTGAGAAAGTGGCTACAATCGCAGGCTATGATTCAAGCAATTGGTTAGTCCTTTTGCATCCTCCTTGCTCTTAAAATAATTTAACTTAAACAAAATCAGTGGTTTAACACTTGGAGTTAGTTCATTTTGCTTCTAGTTCAATCCTCTTTGAGATAGGGGATATTCTCAAAGAGAATAAACTAAATGTTGGCTTCGGACCCACGGAGATTAGGGTTTAGGTCCAAACTTTGAAGTTATTATAAAAAAAACTCAAACAAAAGAAAAGCTAATTTTGAAAGACAATTAAGTAATAATTTGAAGTTCAAAATTATGGAGTGTACTTAAAAGTGTAAGTAATCCTTAGATGTTGTGTTTTATGTTTTTGATTGAATGTAAAAATATTTTTCAGTACTCATCCAAAAACCATATAACTCGAATGTTGTGTTTATGTTTTTGAATGAATGTACAAATATTTTCTGATCAAATATGCTTTACAACCGAATGTTACTCTACTGTAGTTTGCAATTTGACAAAGTTTGAAAAAAGCGTGGGAAAAACAGAGCATACGTGAGCTACTTAAGAGCTTGAAATGCAAACCATGCCAACATTCATACCAAACTTGGCTAAGACAAATGTTTTTAAGCATAAAAATCTGATAGAGAAAAATATCTATATCCGGCGTAGCATTTCTCAGCTCATTCGAGTAGTACTCCATTAACATAACAAATGTGAATGTGAATGTGAATATCTCATGATTATTTAACGGATATATGCGTCTTTACTCTTGTAAGGGATAATGAAGCGGTCATGATCGAAGAAATCGCCACTGATGTTTTACGCGAGCTGATTAATTCTGCGCCCTCAAGTGATTTCAACAGTTTAGTTGGGATGGAAGCTCATATGGAGAAAATGAATTTATTCTTACACTTAGACTCCAATGAAGTGAAGATGATAGGGATTTGGGGTCCTTCTGGAATTGGTAAGAGTATCATCGCCAGAGTTTTATATAGTAAACACTCTCATCTGTTTCAACTCAGTGTCTTCATGGAGAATATCAAAAGACGCTATCCAACTATTCATGGTTATGACGATTACAGTGTGAAATTGCAATTACAGAAAGAGTTCTTGGCTCATATAATCAACCATAAGGACATCGAGATTCGTCATTTAGGAGTTGCACAAGACAGGTTAAAAGACAAGAGAGTGCTTGTGGTTCTTGATGACGTGGATCACTCTATGCAACTAGAGGCAATGGCGAAAGATACTCGGTGGTTTGGTCCTGGAAGTCGGATTATCATCACAACACAAGATAAAAAGCTTTTGACTGCTCATGGGATTAACCATATTTACAAGGTGGATTTTCCACATGACAAAGAGGCTCTTGAAATCTTGTGTACTTATGCTTTTGGTCAAAAGTATCCATATGATGGGTTTGAGGAGCTTGCTTGGGAAGTTACTAAACTTGCTGGTAACCTCCCGTTGGGACTTAGGGTTATGGGATCTTATTTGAAAGGAATGACCAAACAAGAATGGAAAAGGGAACTACCAAGGTTAAAGACTAGTCTTGACGGAGAAATCGAAAGCATCTTAAAGTTTAGTTATGATGCTTTATGTGATGACGATAAAGAATTATTTCTTTATATAGCTTGCATTTTCAACAATGAACGAACTGAGAAAGTGGAAGCGCATCTAGCAAATAATTTCTCTAATGTTAGTCAAGGTCTTCACATTTTAGCTGAGAAATCTCTCATATCTGTCAACTGGGGATATATAAAGATGCATGATTTGCTAGCACGTTTTGGTAGAGATATTGATCGTAAACAATCTAGTCAGTTCTTGGTTGATGCTAGAGATATATGCAAAGTACTGAATCAGAATACAACTGTAAGTTTCCACATTGGTCTCACTACAAGAAAACAGCGAGAAACTGACGGAAATATCCGTCGGAAATCTGTAGGAAATGGCATTTTCTGACAGATTTCCGACGGATATATCCGTCCGTTATAGATTGTCGGAAATGATAATTCTGTCGGAAATCCGTCACAAATTCCGACAGATTTCCGACAGAGTTCCGACAGCTCGCCGGAATCCGGCGAGCTGTCGGAACTCTGTCGAAAATAAGTCTCCGGCAACCTGTCAGAACGCAGTCGGAAATACGTCTGTCGGAAATCTGTCGGAACAATATTCCGACAGATTTCCGACAGTTTCCGACAACATCTAAACGAACAACGTTCCGACTGAGTTCCGACAGGTGTATTTCCGACTGCGTTCCGACAGATTTATTTCCGACTGAGTTCCGACATTGCAAAGGATCACTGGTATATTGGCATCTAATTTGCGGATCCCCTCAACTGTAAGTGTCCTCGTGCATAAATCATTAAAGAAAGCACCAACAGCTGCAATAGCTTCGTGGATTGTTTGAGGAAGGAGATGGGTAAAAGCAAATGGAAGAAGCCTCTGCATCACTACATGAAAATCATGACTCTTCATTCCCATAAACTTTAGGTTTTGCGAGTCTACGCAGTTACCCAGATTAGCTGCATATCCATCAGTGAATTTAACTTCGTCTTTAATCCACCGGAAAAACGCTCTGACCTTTTCTTTTTGCAATTGGTACGGAGGAAAAGGATATGTGCCATCGGGAAGACGTTCAAGATAATCACGGTTGTAAATCATTGAAACATCCATCCTAGACTTCACATTGTCTTTTGTCTTTCCCGGGACGTTTAACACCGTATTCATGATGTTGTCAAAGAAATTCTTTTCAACATGCATCACATCGAGGTTGTGCCTTAATAAATGATCCTTCCAATACGGCAAATCCCAAAATATACTCTTCTTGTGCCAGTTATGAGCTTCCCCTACACCACAAAGAGGTTCATGCCCATTACCCCCACAATCAGGAGTCCTATCAGCACCAAAATCTCTCAACTGCTCCAATATAGTACGACCGTCTATCTCATCAATTGGAGCATCAACCACTTGGTTATTTTTCTTAAATAATCTTTTAGACCGACGATAGGGGTGGCCGTCCAGTAGAAACCTTCTATGGCAATCAAACCAACATGGCTTTCTTCCATTCCTCAATTGGAAAGCGTCAGTGTTGTCATGGCAAAACGGGCACGATAATCTTCCATGAGTAGTCCATCCAGATAGCATACCGTATGCTGGGAAATCGCTAATAGTCCACATAAGGACCGCACGCATATGGAAATTCTCCCGCCGTGAAACATCAAACGCTTCGACACCGTGACTCCATAGCATTTGTAACTCATAAATCAATGGCTGGAGGAATACATCAAGTGATCTCTTCGGATGCTCAGGGCCGGGAATTAGAAGGGAGAGGAATAAAAACTCTCGACGCATGCACACACCAGGGGGCAAATTGTACGGTGTTAGGATTATGGGCCACAAAGAATACTGCCTTCCATGCTTCCCAAATGGGTTGAAACCATCCGTACTTAACCCGAGGTACACATTTCTTGGCTCGTATGCAAAATCCGGATTCAACATTTGAAAATGTTTCCACGCTTTTGCATCTGAAGGATGTGTAATCTCTCCATCTTGACGATGCTCTGCATGCCATCTCATTTCTTCTGCCGTTCGCGCAGATTGATATAACCTCTTTAACCTTGCTGTCAATGGTAAGTACCACATACGTTTATATGGAATTGGAACTCTGCCACCAGTATCCTGATACCGTGGTTTACAACAAAATCTACATCTTCTCTGGTCTTCGTCTTCTCTCCAATATAGCATACAGTTGTCGATGCATACGTCTATCACCTGATACGGCATACCAAGACCAGCTACGAGTTTCTGTACCTCGTAGTATGATGCAGGTGCCTGATTATCTTCAGGCAAAATATCCCTCACAAAATCTGCTATCGCATCAACACACTCTTCTGCCAAATTGAAGTCCGTCTTAAGGGTCATCAGTCTACTAGCAGTTGATAAAGGTGAATGTCCGTCTCTACACCCATGATATAATGGCTGCTTCCCTGCGTCTAACATTTCCAAAAATCTTCTAGCTTCTTCATTTGGTTCTTCTACTCTATCCTCCCCTATTACGATCGATGGCAAATTCTCTCTAAACGCATCATGAACCATCTCAGCGGTACCTACACCAAAATCTACTTCCGTTCTATGTTCGCCTAAGCTATCCGTTCTATGTTCGCCTAAGCTATCCGCAACATATGGTGCACTGCTACTACTACCACCATCATAATTAGTTTCTCCATGATAAAACCAAATTTTGTATCCCGGCATAAAACCATCCCTATACAAGTGATGCCAAACTTGTTCTACCTTAAAATTACGCGAATTGCAACAATTTAAACATGGACATTTTATTACCTTTCGATTCCCGACAACCTCCATGAACTCGCATATACCTCATGCATAACTTTGATTTAATGCTTTCGACTCCGGATCATACATCTCTTCATCCATCCACGATCTATAATATCTAGAAGATGACATCTCACTCTCTTAACGATTTTTTCTAACAAATGTTTGATTGGAAGTTGTTGTTGTTGTGAGTGAATGAAGATGTGTGGAATCATATATATAAAAACGCTGACCGTAGGAAATCTGTAGGAAATCTGTCGGAAAGACAACGGATATAATAACGGCTATAATAACGGCTATTTTTCCGACAGATTTCCTACAGACATTTGAGTGTCTGTAGGAAATCTGTCGGAAATTGTTAACGGCAATTTATTTCCGACAGATTTCCGACAAACCGCCGGCATCTCCTCCGGCGTCGACGTCGGCTAGTTACACCGTCCGACATTCCGAGCGATTTCCGACGGTTTTATTGTCTGTCGGAAATAATTCCGACAGATTTCCGACATAAGTGAAAAATTTTAGTTCCGTTGGTAAGCAGTCGGGAATCTGTCGGAAATTTCCGACAGAATTAAAGTCTGTCGGAAATGCTGTCGGATTTGCGGCTGTTTTCTTGTAGTGTCTCTCACTGGGTTTCTCTTACAAAATTTGATAATTAATCATCGTTACTTATGTGTCTTTGGATTCTCTTTCAGAGTCGTGGAAGTGTTAGAGGCGCAGTTATCAACTTCTCTGAAATCTCTGAGATCGAGGATGAGTTAAGTAAATGTTACAATGCCGTCGAAAGCCTGTCTTGTCTCTAGTTCTTAAAACTCAGCCACAACAGTCCACCTCGAAATGTACTAGATAGGCAATATTATCGAAACTTGACACAAATTCTGAAAAATCTAAAAGTAAGATTACTAGAATGGCAATATTTTCCGATGTCATTTCTACCTTCTGAATTTAATCCGGAGTTCCTAGTCGAACTAAAGATGCGGAAGAGTAAGCTTGAAGAATTGTGGAGCGGAAATAAAGTAAGTAACCTTTTTTATTATTTGTTTCTATAAATCTTTGTATGCTTGGTTTATTCGAATCTTTAATTTGTATTCTCGTACAATATGATTTGCTACAAAAGAAAAAAAGTGATCTCCTCAAGAATTAAATGTAACTGGTATTGCAATGTGTTCTATGAATAGTTTTTTTTTTATGAGTTCACTACTAATTCTATCACATATTTGTTTTATTGCACAGACGATTAGAAACCTCAAGTGGATAGATTTGAGTGGTTCCAAAAATCTGAGGAAGCTTCCTGATCTCTCTACTGCCACTAATCTCCACGAACTGGATCTTAGTTATTGCGAAGTTCTGACGAAGCTCCCATCTTCTATTGGGAATGCTATTAATCTCGCGATATTGAATCTTCGTGGTTGCTGCAGTCTAATGGAGCTTCCATCTTCTATTGGGAATGTCACTAGTCTTGAAGACTTGGATCTCAGTTTCACGAGTCTTAGAAAGCTCCCATCTTCTATTGGGAATGCTATTAATCTCACGAAATTGAATCTTTCTGGTTGCTGAAGTCTAATGGAGCTTCCATCTTCTATTGGGAATGTCACTAGTCTTGAAAAGTTGGATCTCAGTTGGACGAGTCTTCAAGAGCTTCCATCTTCTATTATGAATGTCACTAGTCTTCGTAAACTTGTAATCAAGAAATGCACAAAGCTGGTTTCGCTACCACAGCTTCCAGACTCCTTAGAAGTCCTTGATGCAGAAGACTGTGCGTCCCTTGAGAGACTACATTGCTCTTTTCACAATAAAAGGTTTGTTGAACTCAACTTTGCCGACTGCTTCAAACTGAATCAAGAAGCAAGAGACTTCATTGGGAGTTCACTTACCTGGAGATTCATGTTCAATGAAATTAAATGGAACGATGTCGATGATTTACGCATCTTCCTACATCATTGAGTTTGATGATTGGGACGATGTCGAAGTAACTTATCGCATGGCGCAAAAACAGATGGTATCAGTGTTACGGCCAGATCTGACAAAATGAAGATATCGGGACATTGTTGGAAGCATCTACGTTTGAAGAAGCATCTGTACATATCCGAATTTGAAAGAGAGCCGCTGAGTTTTTGGCTTCCTGTCGAAAGAGTAAATTCATAATCAAATCTCACCATTTCAGATGAAAACTTAGACAGGACTCAACTGTCCCTTCTGTTGGAGTTGCGCTTCAAGCCTCTCAACTTTAGCTTCAAGCCTAGCAATATCCGATTGTTTGTCTATTCAACACAGTTAGGGAAGTCACAAAAACCATAAGGCAAACCCTTTCGCTAGTCAGAGTAGAAATGTTCAAACACCAAACAATTAAGCAACGTAAACCAATAAAACGGCACGAATATATAGCCAATGAATTACAAACGATAATCTCTTAGAAGCACAAAATAAATTCCCAAATTGTCTTTAACAAAACTCACATATTATCATATAGCTGAAACACTCTAAATAACTAAACAATGAATAATCTCAAGTGGCTCGAAACCAAAATGACAGCGTAACGTTCACGAAAATAACTACGTTAGCCAGCCCCGTTTTTAGTTCTTCGTAAGTGATTGAACCGCTCTTATTAGCAAATATTGTTTTAAGACCTTTAATTTCCTCTTCGGAGAGACTTTCGGCAATAACCTGCAAAAGAAAAAATTACAAACACAACCAATGATATGGAAAAACAAAACAGAATACGTACTAGCAAATGAGAAGTTTTGTAGCCTTACCTTTAAATCTAGCTTCTTAAGCTTGTTCATTGCTCGGAATTGCTTCATCCGAGATAACACAGCACTATCAATAGGCTTGTCTGGTGCTTCTCCATCTCTGATCCAAGGATGTTCTAAGAAGAAAAATACATTTATGTAAGTTGATGATAAAATTGCAGTTAAAATTTTGGGATTAGACTAATCTACAATGTCACAACAACAACAACACAAAACAATATAAAATTACATAACTAAATGGTTAGACCAAAACAAATCATCTATCAGTTTTTACTAACCAGCTCAAAAACGAGGTACACCACAAAGCAAGATGTATAGGATAATCCCTGCACTCCAAATATCGATTTCTTTTCCGTAACTTCGCCTTAGTACTTCAGGAGCTACATAGTAAGCACTTCCCACTATATCCCTGTAAACTTTCCCTGCAAATTTTATTTTTCAATTTATAAAACAACACATCAACCATAAAAATACAAGACTACCAAATAAGGGCATGTTCGTTTGCTCATTTGACATTCTCATTTCCATCTGAATGAATCATTTCCATTCAAATGATCTAATTTGGTTCATCGTCATTTGACAATAATATCAACTAACTAAATTGGCATAAGCATAGCATTCTCACCTTCTTCGATGAAGACGGACAATCCAAAATCAGTAGCTTTAAGCATAGCATTCTCATCTTTACTAGCAAGCAAGAAATTCTCAGGCTTAAGGTCACGATGCATCACTCCCATGAAATGACAAATCTGCACAACATTCACAATCGATCTAATAACACTAGCAGCCGCTCTTTCCGAGTAATGTCCATGAGCTATAATCCTATCGAACAATTCACTACCACCACACAATTCCATCACAAGATGAATCGAATGTCTATCTTCATAAGCACCTCTGATCTCAACAATGTTCTCTTGTCCTGATAAACGTTGTTGCATTATCTGAAGCTCTCTTTTCACATCATCTCTGTCTTGTTTTCTCATTAGTTTCCTTTTGAGTATTCATTTGCAAGCGTATGTGTTTCCTGTTGAAATCTCATTGCAAGTGCTGGTTATACCGAATTGACCTCGACCTAGTTCGTTACCTAATGTGTAAAGTTTCCTTATTTCTTCAAAGGGTTTGCCTAGAATCGTCTCTGTTTCTCGTAGAGCGATTGGTTTCAATGGAATTGTAACCTCTTTCTCTACGACCACCAGACTAACCGGGTTAACCGGTTTCTATTGTTCTTGTTGTTGATGATGATGATTCGTTTGAGTCGTCGTTGTCGGAATTTGAACATATTGATGTTTCTCGGGCTCGGAGACATGGGTTTGTGATCGATTGGTCGAATTTGAGCTCTGAACACTGCCACTGATGACATCACTGTGAGATTCACGGTGTTTTCTGCTGAAGCAACCCATTTTAGGGGTTGTGGTGTGTTGAGAGGCTTTTCAAGCCTATGTCTATTGTCCGCTTTGCGCCTAAGTGGCAAAGCCCGTACGGATTTATCTTTGGTTTCTTTCCCAAAAGGCCTCATACTAATTTGGTTGGACTTTACTTATATATTAGACAAATCTTGTCTAATCTTTAGATGTGAGACTTGGATTGATATCCCAACATTCTCTCTTTCAAACCAAGGACCACATGACTCGTGTCCTCCCCTCTAGCTAAACCTTAAGTACCATATTGTACCCATCTCGTTTGTTTGATAGGGTCTAGCGAAATCTTGGCACCGTCTTGTACCTTCTTATTCGCAAGGTCATCTTATGAGGAGTCTGCTCCCACATCATTTATTACCCATCCACTTCTCCAGGTCCACTCCTCGAACCTGGGCTCTGATAACATGTTGAGAGGCTTTTCAAGCCTATGTCCAACTTCCCAAACTAGTATGATATTGTCCGCTTTGGGCTTAAGTGGCAAAGCCCGCACGAATTTATCTTTGGTTTCCTTCCCAAAAAGTCTCATACTAATTTGGTTGGACTTTACTTATATATTAGACAAATCTTGTCTAATCTTTAGATGTGAGACTTGGATTGATATCCCAACATTGTGTCACTACAAGAAATGACCCGCGTTTGCGACGGCGATATTCATCGCAAACGTAAATTTGCGACGATTTTGAGTTTGTCGCGAATGGCTCGTCGCAAACTCAGAATTGTCGCAAATTTGAAAAACGTCGCAAATTCGTCGCAAAGTTTGCGACGTACTTGCGGCAAACGTTTGCGACGTTTTAGCGGCAGATTCATTTCGACGCTTTTTTGCGACGTGTTTGCATCCAGTTTGCGGCGACAATGTTTGCGACGATTTTGCGACCAATTTAATTTGCGACGGTTTTGCGACTAGAATTTTGCTACGCGTTTGCGTCGGAACGTTGCGACGAAATTGCGACGTTCTGTAGTTCTGATTAAAAAATTAAAATTAAAATAATTATTAATTTTAAAATATAAAGTATAAAATATTTTTAAAAGTTATAATTAAAATACTAAAACCGTTTGAGAATAATTAAAATTACACAATAATTTTAAAAGTTTAAAAACATAAAAATAAAACCGACATAAAATCTAATCGAAATTAATTTGGTTTTCGATCGGTTCCTCGTCTTCGTCTTCCTCTTCTATCGCTCTCCTCTGCGCTTCTGCCGCCTCTCTCTTCTCCCGCAACAACTCGTGTAAGAGGGGGTTACCGTGCGCTAACATCTCGAACATCTTATCGTAGGCCGTATCGCTAGCTTGCAACATCTTGATAATCTTTGCATCTTTCTTCTGTTTTTTTCGTGTTACAAGACCGCCTTTTGCAACGTTGGATCAGTAGGATAGCTGGAAACGAGACAAAACGGAACTCCTTGTTCATTCATCCGGATAGATCCAGTAAATGCCATCTTCCCCTTACGGTTTTTTGGAGCCATCTACAAAAAAAAAAAAAGAAGGTTATAATGTAATTAAAATTACTAATAAAAATTAAATTTTAATATAATAATTCTTACCTCAGCGGCAATGCGGTTGACCTCAAATGTACACACCTGAGTAGGCTGACCATCGGGAGTAGGCTGGGTTGTGAATTCTTCGACCCGGGCAAGCACATCGTCGTGGAGCTTCTCGACACGTTGATCAACCCATGTTCCATCCGGCCTACGGTGCGTGTTCTCCCAAAGTTCTGGCATCGTAGTGGGACCTCCTTTTTTTAATGCCTAAAAATAAAAATATTTTTAAAATGTTATTTTTGTAATACGTAAAAAAAAAAACATTACAAACTTACAATTTCTCGCGCGTTCTCCTCATAAGATATTTGTCCCGCACAATGCCTGGTCACCGTTAACCGGCGTCAATCGAGCGGATGAACACTGGGCCGATTTGAGCTTGCTAGCCTCCTTCTCCCAAAACTCGACAAGACCAGCCCAAATGTTTGGGTTAAACCAGCGAGGCATACCGATCGACTCATGTTCGTCCATTATGAGATTCTCAAATTTTGACGCCAACATATCCACTCTTGATCGCTTCACCTTTGTTGTTCCTTCAAAATGTTTCTGCAAAATGTCCCACGCATCCTTTGCCTTTTCACACCCTTGTACTAAGTTGAATTGTTCCATCTCAAGGCTACAATGAATGGCAGTGATTGCCCTTGCATTGTACTTTGACATCTTTTTCTCCTCGTTAGTCCAATCAGCCTTAGGTTTAAGTGTCACCACTCCATTAACATCAGTCGCCGTCGGTTCAGTCCATCCAGACTCCGTAGCCGTCCAAGCATCCTCGTCGATGCCTCTAATATATTGTTTCATTTTGGACTTCCAATAACCATAGTTGTCTATATCCAACACCAACTTGGAGCTTGACACCAAGTATTTGTAGGTCTCCATTTTTCTCCACAAGATCTCACTTGTATGTATACGGACAAGTGCCGCTCTGATACCAATTGAAAAAACAAGAACTACTTAACTCATGCGCTAGCACAGAGATTGACGTAGGGAATTCTCTACTAAGAATTTTATTAGAAATTTCTCTTAGAAGCACCTACAAGTTTCTTCTAGAAGATGATTACAAGATCAAGACACACCTTGACTTGTTCACGAAATCTCAAACCTAAAATGTTCAATGGATCTATACTTAATCCAATGAACCACTCACCCACCCTTAGCTCTCTATTTTTGATCTCACTTAAAAACCTATAGCTAAGAAATGATTCCCAGAATGCGCAGCTTTTACAAAGCGTGAGTCCTTCTATTTATTCTGATAGACAACACCACTTATCCTAACAAACTACCCAAGAAGAGATAACTCTAAATCTCTTGTTACAAAGATATTGAATCCCTTGATTTTCTCTCCAAGTGATTCGATCAAATCTTCCAATTGCAGATCGCCTACGAGCTTATCCACAAGACTTCTAGATCCTCCAAGATCGTCCAGTTCAGCTCCTATCTTCACTGGTCCAGCTCAACAATTTGTTCCACGTCAATCATCCTGCAGTTGCTTCCTGAGGTAACTCCTGAGTGACTCAGCTGTCTTAGAAACATATACATCTTCAAATTCATCATCAAGAAATTGGTGAAGACATTGATTTTCATCGGTGCTTTGTTGAAATGACTCTTCCTTGTTTTTTCCTTATTAACAGAAGACTCGAATAATGAAAACAATGATATTAATTAAATGCAAAAAAAAAAAAGAAAAAAAAACAAACAAACAAACGTAAAATGGTGGAGCAATATTATCATCTTCCGAAACTCCCAATTGCAATTAACTCCTCCTGGATCGAAAGATCGTTTGTAGCCACCATAAGCTCCAAACGTGAGAAGCTTGATATCAACAACCCTTCCAACAAAATTAGATGACTCTTGCACCTCTATAACCTGACCAATGAGTAGCATCATCTGCTTTATACACCACCAGCAATATATTTCTACTCACGAATTTGCTTTTGTACCAGAGCTAAAACACACTTTATAACTTGGATTTGCAATTTTCAGACCTCGACGACATTGTGAACTCTCAGTATCCAAACACACTGTATTTTTTTTAACTTGTAATCTGCCTCGCTCCCACACACGATTAGCTTGTTCTGAGTTTAGAACTCTTTTTCCATTGGCACAAGCTCGAGCCGAGAAAGTCATCGCATCATTCACACTTCTAATGAGCAGATCATCGGTTTGGTTTCGAGAAATTGACAGTATAACAAAAATTGACAAAAGAAAATTTTGGGTTTCTCATCTGTTGAGGTTCCACATATCCCTCTTGAACTGCCTCATCACTCATCTGATGGGTCAAATCAATCTCCACAGATTTCTCTTTATACTTAGAGGATAAACACACTGGTTCCCAAGCCTTTACAGATTTCTTCCCTTGAGGAAATGCACCATGACCGACTCTGTAATGCAGAAACTGGAATCGTTTCATGCGATTCCTTGCTGTTGGAGAACCAAAATGCATACCATACCATATCATCAACAATCGATCTTTTTGCTAGTCGAAAACGTATATCATCTTTACGAACTCTGAAACTTGGAGAATTGAGGAACATACCATAACTCTTACAAGATCTGGTCCTGATGCGGATTTCTTTTTACGAGTCTACTTTCGTTTCACATGGATCTTTCTAATTCCCAGATTTTTCCACCAAGGGTTAGGGAAAAGTCGGAGTTGGGTCGAGTCCTTCGCTCAGACCAAAATGTTGAAGAAGTTGGCGTACAAATTTTTCCATCCACAAATTTCTCTGTCATGTTGATCGAGCCTCTGTTCCAACGAAAGAGATGGCAATCGTGAATCCGATATTCGTGACTCGAGTTCATGTGAGCCTGTGCTCAGATCCGAATCGATAGCTTCACTAGGTAGAGAAGCCATCGTTACTCTCAATGAAAGCACCATTGAGAGTCTTGTGGACAAGGTAGAGAAGACTAGTCACTCTGCATCTTCAAAGACTAGCCTTGACGGAGAAATCGAAAGCATTTTTGAGATCAGTTACGATGCTTTAGGTGATGAAGATAAAGAATTATTTCTTTATATAGTCTCACTACAAGAAAACAGATGCTTTTGCGACGGAAATAAGTCGTCGCAAATTTGCGTCTTAGTGGCGACAGATTTGCGACGAAGAGTCTTAATAACTCGCAAAACCGTCGCAAATTTGCGTAGGAACTTGACGACGCAAAATCGTCGCAATTTTGCGACAATTTGGCGTCGACTTATACATTTGGACGCAAAACCGTCGCAAAATGTGCGACGCATTTGCGTCGATTTAAATTTTGCGACGGTTTTGCGTCGAGCTGTACGTTTAGACGCAAAACCGTCGCAACATGTGCGTCGAATTTGCGACGACTTAAGGGTTGCGAGGAATTTGCGACAAAAGTAGGTTGAACACGTTTTAATTGATTCTTACTTGTTTATGAGTGTAATATTTTAGCCGCAAATCAGTCGCAAAAGTCTTGGAAAATAGTTGCAAATTAGTCGCAAATTGAAATGAATATTCTATAAAATCCACCTTATGGATCTCACAATATTCTATAATTCAAAAATATGGATAACAATCGATCTTTGATTCCGGGTCCGGCTGGTGTGAGACAAGCAGAAGCACGGGCAAGGAAAAAACTTGAAGAACCGATGTTGGAAGAATGAAATTCTTATGAGAGACATGTACAGATGGTTAACTGTGTTGTTGAGGCAGAAGATCCATCGTTCACTGATGTCCTTTGGAAGACACAATTGGAAATGTCAACAAATTAACAGGTATAATGAAATGTTATTAATACAAACTTTGAAATATATATTAGTAAGAAACATAAATAATTATATTTCGAAGTTTTTATATTGTTTTATTGACATTTAATTATATTTTACTTATTCTATGTTGAATATATACAGGTGGACACACACGTGGGTGGACACTGGTAAAAGAGTTGCATAAAATAAAACCACAATGGCGTCACATACCATATGTGGTAGCAGTGATTCATAAAATAAAACCTAATGGATTGGGGGATGCGATGGTCATACTAAAGGTAAAATGTATATATAAGTTATAAGAAAATATGTTTTTAACAAATTATATATTTAGTAATCGATAAATGTTATTTGTTTTCCTTGAAGGATCCTACCGGGACTGTACAAGCGAGCATTCATAGGTCCGCCATATCTGATAACAAATATGGGCCACACATAAAGGAGGGTTCGATATTGGTTCTAAAGGAGGTTGTAGTTGTTAAGTTTGATAAGTCGACAACATATCTTAACATTATTCTTGAGAACATAAGGAATGTAAGTTAATTACAATATATATTTTAAAGGTATTGTATTAAGTAGTATCCTTACACATAAATCAAGTTTTTATTTCACAGGTTATATCTAAAGAAAACATGGCTACAGCGTTCATAGAAGAAGGTAGTAGCAGTCGTGTTCATCGAAATCCAAACAATTGGCTATCCCAAGAATATGACGAAGGGTCGACGACGGATGATGGTGAAGAAATTGATGATGAGTAAAACATTACGTCATCAATAAAAGAAATGAAAATAAATATGTGTTTATGTTAGCAGTTTATTTGTATTACATTTTTAAGCAATAATATACGTACGTTTATGAACATCGATGTTAATGTTAAAATATCATAATATTATATTAATATAAGTTTCCAAAAATTTACTTGTAACCCTAACACATTAATACTAATAACAAAAAATTTACTCCGAAGAAAGCCGGAGCAGCCGGCGGCGACAAGAAGAAGAAGCGCGTGGAGACTTACAAGATCTACATCTTAAAGGTTCTGAAGCAAGTGCATCGAGATATCGGAATCTCGAGCAAAGCGATGGGAATCATGAACAGTTTCATCAACGATATTGGTGTGATAAGTTTTAATCCCAAAATAATTCTGCAAGTGCACAAACAATCGCAGTAGTTTAAAGGGTATCGAATCCACAGAGACCAAGGTTACACTATGAATTTATAGATTTTAAATTAAAGCTAAGATAAAATATGGGTTTTGGTTGTAACGAAACAATGAAAACAACAATTAAACGATGTGAAATTCAATAAGGAAAAGCACTAGATCAAGGTTATTCTCTGGTGATCTCGGATTAAGGACTGAGCTACTATTCAGGAACTAATGCAATTTGGTCTAGAACTCAAACATAAAGGTCATATTGCCCCACTGTCGTGATGTATCAATATCTTTATCCAGCAACCTAAATACCTAAACTGTCGTTTGGATTTAGTAATGATGCAGACAAGCATTAAGAGTTGGTTCAATTCGTTCACAATTAATGGTAACAATCAACTGTCGTTGGTTACACACCAATTGCTCACCAATGGGTTATCTAGCAACCTAGAGCACTGTCGTGAATAAGTTTAACTTATATATGTTCATAGATTAAGTGATCAATATTAATCTAAGCATGAAGAACCCCTATTGATGAAGACGTATGACCATGCCATCCTATTTGTCTCAGTCACTAACAATCCTAAATTACCATTGAAAACCTCAATCTAGCCAAAGAACTACTCAATCATGGAGGAAGCAATCACAACAAAACAAGAGAGAGAATTCATGATGGAATTGAAATAGGCAAGGGTTTAGAATTCTTCTCAATAGATGTTGTAAAATGAATCTCCAATCTTCAATCCAAAAACAAAAGTACAAAACTAAGGGCAGCCGAGAGAGTCTCCGAAAAGTAACGAGTGAAAATGAAATGAATCGTCATCCTCGTTTTTGAGGCGGCTACCCCTTATTTATAAATAAAAATAGGTTAAAATCGGATCTAGGTGACCGACCGGTCGGTCTGGTCTTGGACCGGTCGGTCTGGTCTTCAAGTCTTTGGGTCTTCAAGCATGGACCGGTCGGTCCCGAGGTCAGATCGACCGGTCCAGTTTCCAGAGGGATCCAAATCTTCGAGTCCTCGGACGAGAAGGTGCTTCGTTCTTCAAAACGCCATTTTTCTCCGGATTCGTCCCGTTTACTTCAATGACCCCCAAATGCTCAAATCCATGTTCCCAAACCTCTTTTAAACCTAAAATGACTCAAAAGAGAGAAAAATTACTCGATAAAACCCTACAAAACAAAGGTTAGAATGTGCCAAAAACGTATTATATCAATTCCCCCAGACTTAGATCTTTGCTTGTCCTCAA
Source organism: Draba incana (assembly GCA_963576765.1). Classification (NCBI taxonomy): domain Eukaryota; kingdom Viridiplantae; phylum Streptophyta; class Magnoliopsida; order Brassicales; family Brassicaceae; genus Draba; species Draba incana. The sequence goes on along the minus strand of OY755210.1, from coordinate 5,347,148 downwards.
GTTAAGACAAACTAGAAATAAATTCAAGGAAGCTATAAAAACCAAACTAACCTTTATAAGCTGAATACAATCCTTTAAGACCCCACAGATGTAATACCAACAACCCTCATAAACAGATTAAAAACCAAGATGGTACTTCATATACTTTGCCAAATACATAGCAGTGCTACCATACTCAAGCTCCTATGTCTCAACGACTCTATACCAGGGTCCAGAAATCTTACCAGAGGGAAAAAATTCGTCGCATAAGGGTTAAGGTTTTGGGCTATTTAATGGTGGGGTAAAAGTGTTTTAGGCTAACCTCAGTCGCGGCCGAATGCAAATCATGGCGCAAAATCCCAAGAGAACTAAGTCCAAAGATGATGCACAACTTTTCAAACTTAAAACCCTTTTTCCTTATTTAGATGAAAACTTTATGCATATCTAAAGAACTAATGCTAAGAAAACTACATAGAAATGTGCTTGTATATTAAACATGAGGCTTTATTCTAATCCCTTTCAACATTTCATATAAAATCTGTTTTTTTTTTTTTTTATTTTTTATTTTTTTATTAGATGTTGGGGATTAGTTCTTACCCTTTCTAAAGCACGAGAACGAAAATTTAAAATAGAAAGGAAATACAGAGTCAAAAAACAAAAATCCTAAGCAGAAAGTTTTGAAATGGTACCAAATGGTCTTTTAGAATGATTGGCTGGCCGGACTACGTCTCCGGAGGTTTTGCGCTTGAGTGCATGTCAATGTCTTGGACAGAAAGCATGAGGTTTGAAAGGAAGGTTAAGGTAAGGGTGTGGTACCAGACTAAAAATGAGCCTGGCCATTAGGAGTCCTGAAGAGGGGATAGTGTTTGAAAAAGGATAGGACTCCTAACGTGGTTGATACTTCTTATGCGATTTCGAATTCCCTGAATTAAGAAAAATAGATTAGTATAAAAAGTGTCAGCGTTAGCTTTCAAGGAGACGGGAACCTTTTGGTAATACTGATCCGCCTAGGGCGTTTTTAATCTTCCCATGGCATTGGTTAATCACTGTTAGAGGGGTTAGCAAACATCATGTGGTCCTAGCATGCATATCACAAAGGTTTTAATACAAAATGACTCGATAAAACAGAAAACGACTCAAGAAAAAGAAAAAGAAAATAAGAAAATAAAAAACATGATTAGTACCAATAACACTCCCCCCAGACTTACTTCACACCGACCCGGTATGAGAATAAATCGAAAGGAAAGAACTATTAAAAAGAAAGAAAAAAATGCACAAATGAAAAAAAAAAGTAAGAAGGGCTAACGTCATCAGAAATCTAGGGACTAATCGGACCCGGGATCGTCATCGTCTGATCCCATATCCGTGGAGGGTCCGGGAGGTGGAGGCATGTGACTTCCAGCATAGTTTGATCCTCAAATTGCATATGTGCCTCGTGAACACGAAAGGGCACCCCAAATGGCAGACATCATGTTGTGGAGCTTCTGAAAGCTTCTGTGTTGCCAATGCATGTGCTCATGTGTAGTCTATTCGTCACGAATCGGGGAGACGGCAAACTGGTTGGCGTATAGAGGAAGGAGGTAGCTCGGCTCAGGCGGGGCAGGACCACTACTAGTACCTGCAGTATCATCATCGCGACTAACATGGCGGCGCTTTCGGCGCCGCAGAGATGTATCTGGACCGGTGAGCTGAGGTGAGACGGGTGGAAGAAACCTCACGGTATCCATGGAGGTGAGTAGTGCATGATCACTAGGTAATGAAATGGAGCACTGAACCCCATCCAAATCGAAGTATTTCCACTTACCCCCAACTATCCATCTGCTCTACGTCAAATGTTGCATGTCTAAAAGTGAAGGAGTATGGATAGTCTCGGTGTCTCTCGTATCAATCCGATGGAATGTAAAGATGGGTGTGAGGAGACTTCCACAGACCTCCTGCTTCTTCTGGCCCGGTCCAGCTAGACCCCTGAACTTCCTCTCTGCTAGGAATTGTGCAAACACTGCCCCGAAGTTAGTGCGGTTTTCATGAGGAGGCTCCGTGTAAATCATAGACACAAACTCAGGCTCCCTAGATGCAGTAGGAATAGCTCACCGAGACGCAAAGCTCCCGGCTCCTCCTTGCAGAACATAGTAGTGCTCAGAGCCTTAGCAATGAGACGGATAATCGGATTCCTGATAAGAGTGAGCTTCATGCTACGCGACTCTGCAGGACCCATCCCGATCAAGTTCCATAATCGGAAGGCATGTTGCGTAAACCCGTGTCTCTTTTGTGACCTCACGGAAGGCATGTTGTAAGGGAAACTAAAAGTTTTGAGTGAACCAGGGGATGATGCGTAAACCCGTATCTCTTTTGCGACATCAAAAGATTCGTCCTATAAAAAAAAAATAATAATAAAAAAAAAAAAAAAAATTGTGTTGAAGGCCTCAGAGAACCAGACCGGTCGATCCTAACCCAGGACCGGTCGGTCTGGCAGCAAGACACGACCAAGGTCCCTGGAATTGGGACCGATCGATCCACACCTAGGAAAAAAAAAAAAAAAAAATCAAGTATATAACTATTAAAGCCAATAACAATAACTAATTTTGAGAGAGGATTTGAGTTTTAAATGAGTATGCAGGAGAGGGTCTTGGTTAGAAGAAGTCGGCACCCCTTGAAACGATCTCCTTTGGGTAAGATCACCGTACTTTCATTTTCATTAATCTATTTAAGAGATGATATTGAGGATGCCAACGTTTGATGAGTTTTGGATGACTAAGCTTAAGCTATGAACCCCATGGTTGATTACGGTACATGTTCTAAGGCCCGATGACGAAAGTATGAAGTCTGAAATATTTTCAACTAGCGAGTGAATTCCATCCAGTTTTTTTCGAACACTTTTCTGTTCTAGATTTTGTTTTGTTTGAGGACAAACAAAGGTCTAAGTTCGGGGGAGTTGATGTATTAGTATTTTGGTCTCTTTTACATATTGTTTTCTATATATTTTTGGTTCTTTCTAGTTCATTTCGTGTCTTTTCAGGTTCTAGGAGGCTCTCAAGCATGGATTGGAGTCATTTGGGGTCATTGGAGCGAAAGAGAAGAATTCGGAGCAAAAAGGTGATTTTTCCTAACCGAGCACCTGTTCGGTTTGGAGCGAGCACCTGCTCGCCCGAAGAGCCGAAGCCCCTGGAATCCAGACCGACCGGTCCGTAAAGGTAGACCGACCGGTCCACTCTTGAAGCTCAAGGAGCCGAAGCCCCTGGAATCCGGACCGACCTGTCCGGATGTATATCGACCGGTCTCCTGACCTGAAGACCCGAGACTTTGTGAAGATGGACTGCCCGGTCCAGATCCAGACCGACCGGTCGGTCACCCAGAACCGGTTGCCCTAATTTTTTATTATAAATAAGACCCAGCCACTCTCTAAAACTGAGTTCACTTTTTTTTCTGATTTTTCATTTTTCCCCATTCAAAAGGCTAAGACTCATTTGTTCTGAGATCTTGAGATCCATCAAGTGTTTTCATTTCCTTGGATTTTGCTTGTAAGATTTGGAGGATCATCCACGACTTTCTATTGAGAAGATTTCTTAAACCCTTATCTCTTTGCTTTTTCATGATGAATCATTCTCATTTGATTGCAGCGTTTTTGATCTCCATGGTTGAGTAGTCTCATATCTAGATTAGGGGATTTCAATGGTGAATTAGGATGATAGTGACTGAGCCAAATAGGAAATGATATCATTGTCTTCATCAATCGGGATTCGTAATGCTTAGGCTAATTTGACCACCTAGTCTATGATTTCAAGTTTAACTTATTCACGACAGTGCTCTAGGTTGCTAGATAAACCATTGATGAGCAATCGGTGTGTAACCAACGACAGTTGATTGTTGCCATCGATTGTGAACAAATCGAACCATTTTGTTAATGCTTATCAACATCTCTGAATCCAAACGACAGTTTAGGCATTTAGGGTGTTAGATAAGATATTGATACATCACGACAGTGGGGCAATATTACATTTATGTTTGAGTTCTAGATTGCGCTAAAATTGAATCCTGAATAGATGCTCAGTCCTAAATCCGAATTCACCGGCGAATGATCCTGATCTAGTGCCTTTATCTTATTGAATTTACATCGTTTTAATTATCGTTCTGTTCATTGTTTCACTGCAAACCAACTCCCATTTTGTCTTAGCTTTAAATATAAATCCATAGCTTCATAGAGTAACCTTGGTGTTTGTGGATTCGATACCTAAAATACTACTGCTTTTGTCTGTACACTTGCAGATTTATTTTGGGGTTAAAACCTCTGGAATCACATATGCTATTGTACCTAACCCAACCGTCTCCTTTCCGTTTGTTCTCGTAAGACAGTTCCCTAACTAAATCCTTCCGTCTATCTTAGGATGAATATCAATTCCAGGGAAGGGAATACCGTCCGGTCATGGCCATTGAATATTCGTACTGCGGGATCGACGCAGAGCATCCGGTTGGCTAGAACTCGCTATCCCCTTGCCCTTTTCCTTTCTCGTTGAATTCCGCGGTTTGTCGTGAATACGCTTGGTCCGATTTTCATGTTCTTCATTCGAGTCAACCTCGGGTGGCGAATTTGTTGCTTGTGGACGTCCCGTGCGACCCATAGCTTGCAGATCAAATAAATTGATTGGATAATCGGAAAGAGCTTGAAAACATAAGCGATTTAGTGCCAAAAATCGTTTGATTCGGGTGAGAAATCAAAGAGTTAGGGTTTGATGAAATTTTGTTGAAAAATCACCTATAAACTCGTGAAAGAGAAGAGCAAAAGGAGTTTTGATCTGAAAAATGGGTTTGGATCGAGTTTGCTCATGTTTATGGGACCAAACCGGTTCAATTTGATTGGATTAAACCGGAATAAACCAGAAAAATGACCAAAATTTGGCTTACCCGGGTAGTCGGACCGACCGGTCCCGATACTGGACCGGTCGGTCTGATTTCCAGACACTTACCTGATCTGTGGGACTGAGGAGACCGACCGGTCTTCCTATGTGGACCGACCGGTCCGATTTCCAGGCCCCAAAAATTTCTGTGACGAAAAATCCTAAGGAAAACGAACAGGAAGGTAAAATTGAAACAAAAAATGAAAAATAAAAGAATGTATATACACTTACAAGTGGGTTGCCTCCCACCAAGCGCTTTGTTTAACGTCATTAGCTTGACGTTGTATGATGCCTAGGCGTGAGCAGAATTTGTTTGAGGATTAGATTGCTTCTTTTCCGGATCAGGGCTCGGTGGAGGTGGGTTGAGGCATTGTCCATTCTCTCTTTGATTACTTATATTTAGTTGCAGGACCTCGCTCGGTATTCCATTCACAACACTAATACCCTTCTCTTTAAACTCTAACGGGAGAATAGCTCTAACTCTTGAGAAAGGCTTAGGGGTACCTTTGCAGTTCACCTTGTATTCGACTGAGTTTCCATCATATCCTTGAGGGATCAAAGTTACCTTAGGATCACACTTTGTCCTTTTGCATTGTACATTTCCCTGCACCTTTGACTTTTCCCCAAATAACTTGGCTATATGAGAACGATTTCCATCTAGAACTCCATTGATCTCACTCTTATCACCAAGCTATTTGACAACATTGACCAATAGGTCTTCTCTTTCTACTTCCGAGATGCAGGAGGCGTGAGTGGTGGTTCTTTTGGGAATGGCTCTATAGAATACATTTTCGTTGACCTTGGAAAAAGAGAGTCGCTTATTTGGCATATCAATGATTGCACCCACCGTAGCCATGAATGTTCTCCCAAGGAGGAGAGACGTATTGTAACCTTCTCTCATCTCTACAACTTGAAAATCAGTTAGAGCTAGGCAATCCCCTATTCGGATAGGTAAATCATGAATGATGCCATACGATGTTGCGGTGGACGAGTTTGCAAATCTAAGAGTCATATGACTAGGTTCTATCTTAGCCGTTTTCAACTTCCTTGCAATAGCCCTTGACATGAGATTTACACAAGAACCAGAATCGCAAAGAGCTTCTCTAAATTCAAATTTTTCAATGGTGCATGGAACAAAGAATTTCCCAGGGTCCTCACCCTTAGGTAATACCCTCAATGGTGGTGGAAATGGGTAAGGAGTGTAAGCAGGTGACCTAACCTTATTAACGAGCTCATTCGGTCGAAGCACTACAGAAGACGATCCAGCAATCTCTTCTTCCTTTTTCTCTTCTGGAGCAGGTGCTCCTTGTGCACTCTTGACTGCTTCGGCAGGTTGAACTACTGGATTATTGACCTCCTTCACACGAGTGCAGATGGCTTCTATCTTACTGTTGAGATCGTTATACATGTTGTCCATCATGCCAATGATTTCTCTGGCAGAATTCTGCTGGTTGAGTAAAGCCAATTGTATGAGGGATTTTAGTTCGTCTTGAGGGTTCGGTGCACGGGTGTGAATGTTTGGAAGCACATGGTCTCCACCCACATAGTTCACTTCTATGGAGTGCTCATTTCCCTTGTTCTCACAAAGGTCAATACTCTCCTGATTCCTCTTCAACAACAGGTTTACCTTAGCTGTTAGCTCATCAATCTTCTGTGATTCAACACTGCCGGCATATACAGGCTTATCACGGTCATGGCATTGATTCCTGGAACTTGCAGCCAAGTTCTCTATCAATCTAGTCGCTTCTTCCTTGGTCCTGGTCATAAAATCACCATTGCTCGCAGCATGCAAAGGGTTCCTGAAATCACGATCAACTCCATCATAGAAAATACTAAGCAATTTCTCATCGGCGAACCCATGGTGTGGACATTTCCTTTTGTATTCCCTGAACCGTTCCCATGCCTCACTAAAAGATTCTCCGGAACGTTTTTAGAACGTAGAGATCTTGTTCCTTAGGCGCGTGGTCATGGCTTTGGTGTAAAAGTGGCCCAAGAATGCCGCTATACATTGCGGCCAAGTCGTGATGGACCCAGCTGGTAGCGACTTGAGCCAGCAGGATGCTTTGTCCGCGAGTAAGAAAGGGAAAAGCTTGCATCTCATGAAATCCTGGTTCACTCCATTAGAGCTTGTTGTGGAGCAAATCTCCTCGAAGTTCTCGATATGGTCTACTGGAATTTCCGCGGGAAGTCCATGAAACATAGTCTTGCCCCTCAAAAGCGGGCGGAATGATCGTCGCTCGGTTCCGATAGGATGCATGGGGATTGTCCATATCCCCAATTGTACGACGCTGCTGTGGTTGTTGCTTCTGATGCAATTGAGCTATTTGTTGTTCCATTCTCCGAATAGCAGTAGCTACATGACCATTTGCAGCCCGATTGTTGGTTTCGTCGCCCATGTTGGCTGGATTCAAAATTTTTGAGATGCTTGGTTACACCTGAAAAACACGCAAAAGAAAACAAAAACAAAAACGAAATTAGCAAAATTCTTTGACTATAAATAAAATCGAATTTCAAAGGTAACGCAATTGGTCCCCGACAACGGCGCCAAAAACTTGGTGTGATAAGTTTTAATCCCAAAATAATTCTGCAAGTGCACAAACAATCGCAGTAGTATAAAGGGTATCGAATCCACAGAGACCAGGGTTACACTATGAAATTATGGATTTTAAATTAAAGCTAAGATAAAATATGGGTTTTGGTTGTAACGAAACAATGAAAACAGCAATTAAACGATGTGAAATTCAATAAGGAAAAGCACTAGATCAAGGTTATTCTCTGGTGATCTCGGATTAAGGACTAAGCTACTATTCAAGAACTAATGCAATTTGGTCTAGAACTCATACATAAAGTTCATATTGCCCCACTGTCGTGATGTATCAATATCTTTATCCAGCAACCTAAATACCTAAACTGTCGTTTGGATTTAGTAATGATGCAGACAAGCATTAAGAGTTGGTTCAATTCGTTCACAATTAATGGTAACAATCAACTGTCGTTGGTTACACACTAATTGCTCACCAATGGGTTATCTAGCAACCTAGAGCACTGTCGTGAATAAGTTTAACTTATATATGTTCATAGATTAAGTGATCAATATTAATCTAAGCATGAAGAACCCCTATTGATGAAGACGTATGATCATGCTATCCTATTTGGCTCAGTCACTAACAATCCTAAATCACCATTGAAAACCTCAATCTAGCTAAAGAACTACTCAATCATGGAGTAAGCAATCACAACAAAACAAGAGAGAGAATTCATGATGGAATTGAAATAGGCAAGGGTTTAGAATTCTTCTCAATAGATGTTGTAAAATGAATCTCCAATCTTCAATCCAAAAACAAAAGTACAAAACTAAGGGCAGCCGAGAGAGGCTCCGAAAAGTAACGAGTGAAAATGAAATGAATCGTCCTCCTCGTTTTTGAGGGGGCTACCCCTTATTTATAAATAAAAATAGGTTAAAATCGGATCTGGGTGACCGACTGGTCGGTCTGGTCTTGGACCGGTCGGTCTGGTCTTGGACCGGTCGGTCTGGTCTTCAAGTCTTTGGGTCTTCAAGCATGGACCGGTCGGTCCTGAGATCAGATCGACCAGTTTCCAGAGGGATCCAAATCTTCGAGTCCTCGGACGAGCAGGTGCTCGCTCCAAACCGAGCAGGTGCTTCGTTCTTCAAAACGCCATCTTTTCTCCGGATTCGTCCCGTTTACTTCAATGACCCCCAAATGCTCAAATCCATGTTCCCAAACCTCCTTTAAACCTAAAATGACTCAAAAGAGAGAAAAATACTCGATAAAACCCTACAAAACAAAGGTTAGAATGTGCCAAAAACGCATTATGTCAGATATCTTTGAGAAGTTTCCAAAAATTTACTTGTTACCCTAACACATTAATACTATAATAACAAAAAATTTACTCTGAAGAAAGCCGGAGCAGCCGGCAGCGACAAGAAGAAGAAGATGAAGAAGAAGAACGGGGAGACTTACAAGATCTACATCTTCAAGGTTCTGAAGCAAGTGCATCCAGATATCGGAATCTCAAGGAAAGCGATGGGAATCATGAACAGTTTCATCAACGATATCTTTGAGAAGTTTCCAAAAATTTACTTGTAACCCTAACACATTAATACTAATAACAAAAAAGTACAAATTAAATCTTAACTTACCAAACTATAAATACAAAGTTGCGACGATTTTGTGTTGACTATGCGGCGACTATGGAGACTTACAAGATCTACATCTTCAAGGTTCTGAAGCAAGTGCATCCAGATATCGGAATCTCGAGCAAAGCGATGGGAATCATGAACAGTTTCATCAACTATATCTTTGAGAATTTTCCAAAAATTTACTTGTAACCCTAACACATTAATACTAATAACAAAAAATTACAAATTAAATCTTAACTTACCAAACTATAAATACGCAAAATTGCGACAATTTTGCGTCGACTTGTATGTTTAGACGCAAAACCGTCGCAAAATTTGCGACGATTTTGCGTCGATACCGCATAGTCGCCGCAATATCGTCGCAAATATTACGAGGATTTTGCGTGGTAAGATATTTTGTAATAATAGCGACTACTTAGCGTCTGTTTTGCGAGGAAATAAAATTTGCTACCATTTGGCGACGAATTTATTACAACACGTGTTTATGATGCTTACCTGATTATGGGTGCAATATGTTTAGTCGCAAACGTGTCGCAAAATAGAAGCAAAAATGTCGCAAATTAGTAGCAAAACAAACCAATTTTCTATAAAAACCTCGAATGTGTGATGAACGAATTCACAACAAACATTCCAATCATAATTTAAAAACAATCCGAGGAGAAAATTTTTGTTTTCTAAGATTCTTATAAAGAGAAAAATTAATTTGATAATTAATCGAAGATGTCTTCGCATCATGAGGTCTACGTGGTTCGAGCATGGATGTAAAACCGCAAAGATCCAGAAACTGGCGAAGTGTTGAGAGAATTTAGAGAAGGGCTTGACCAGTTCTTGACCCAGGCGATAAACAACCAAGGGGTTGTCGCAGGATATACCAACGGCGGTAACGTGAAAATTTTCCGTCCTTGTGTGAAATGCAAAAACTTTGCTGCACATGATACGCGAACTGTTTGGAAACATTTATTTACGAGGGGGGTTTTACCTAACTACTATGTTTGGTTTTCGCATGGGGAGGATTTTGTTGTCAATGTTCCGGGTAGTTCAAGTACGAGTTATCGTGGGAATGTAGAAGGTGGTAGTAATTATGAGGATAATAATTATCAGTATGGTCATGACAATTTTAATGAATCTGCATATGGAAATACAGATGGAAATAGGTTTAATGATATGGTCAATGATGCATTTCAAGAAACTACTGCTTCGTTTAGTGATAATACTTTTGAAGAACTAAAACCGAGTGCTAAATTTTTTTATGATATGTTAGATGCTGCTAACGAACCTATCTACGAAGGATGTAGAGAAGGGATTTCAAAATTGTCGTTAGCATCTAGGATGATGACAATTAAAAGCGAAGATAACCTTAGTGAAAATTGCATGGATAAATGGGGTGAATTGTTTAAAGAGTATTTGCCAGAGGGTAATAACTCTGCAGAGAGTTACTATGAGATACAAAGATTGGTAGCAAGCCTTGGATTACCGTCTGAGATGATTGATGTCTGCATTGATAATTGTATGATTTTTTGGAAAGATGATGCTCAGCTGCAGGAATGTTGTTTTTGCTCTCATCCAAGATATAAGAAGACTAGTGGTCGCACCAAAGTCCCATTCAAGCGTATGTGGTACCTTCAAATAACAGATAGGCTGAAGCGATTATATCAATCAGAACAGACAGCAGGGGCAATGAGGTGGCACGCAGAACACGATTGTGAGGAAGGGGTGGTCGCCCATCCATCAGATGCAAAGGCGTGGAAACACTTTCACACGGTACATCCAGACTTTGCTGTAGAACATAGAAATGTGTATTTGGGTCTTTGCACTGATGGGTTTAGTCCTTTTGGGATGTCTGGTAGGCAATATTCGTTGTGGCCAGTCCTAGTGAAGCCTTATAATCTCCCACCGAAAATGTGTATGCATCGAGAATTTTTATTTCTCAGCATTTTGGTTCCAAGGCCAAAGCATCCAAAAAGATCACTTGATGTCTTCCTACAACCTCTTATCCAGGAACTAAAGCAGTTATGGCATGTTGGTGTACGCACATTTGATTCATCGAGCCGTAAGAACTTCAACATGAAGGCTATCCTCATGTGGACGATAAGCGACTTTCCGGCGTATGGTATGCTATCTGGATGGACAACGCACGAAAAGTTATCTTGTCCTTATTGTTTAGATAAGACCGAATCATTTCAATTGTCAACAGGAGGGAAAGCTTGCTGGTTTGACTGCCATCGTCGTTTTCTTCCAAGGGATCATCCTTATAGAAAGAGTAGGACGTTATTTCGAAATCGAGTTGTTAAAACTTCCCCCTTGGTTTACTTCTCATGTGAGGAGTTGGAAGAAAAAATGGATGGATATGGTGCGGAAGAAACTGTAAAAGTTGGAGGTAATTGACAAAGTAATCCAGCAAATATGCCTGTTGGGTATAGGGTATACCATAACTGGCATAAAAAAGTATATTTTGGGAATTGCCTTACAGGAAGGACTATCTGCTCAGGCACAACTTGGATGTCATGCATGTGGAGAAAAATTTCTTTGAGAATATTATACACACATTGTTGAATGTTACAGGAAAAACAAAAGACAATCGGAAATCTCGTCTGGATCTCGTGGCTTTATGCATAAGGCATGAGTTGCATCTAACTGGAGATGGTAGGGCACCTATTCCCAGTTTACGACTATCACCTGCTGCGAAGAATGCTTTGATTATCTGGGTTAAGGAGTGGGTAAAGTTCCCAGATGGCTACGTGTCAACTTTTTCAAGGTGTGTTGAGCAAGGGGGGAAATTTTCTGGGATGAAGAGCCATGATTGTCATGTATTCATGCAGCGACTACTCCCTTTTGCCTTTCAAGAGCTTTTACCGCAGGATGTACACGAGGCAATTGCAAGTATTACGTTTATCTATGGTTATTAATATATACACACATGTATTTTATAACTGTATTAATTAACTTAGTCCGGACCGGATTGGCGTTTTAGGTATTGGAGCATTTTTCAGAGACATATGTGCCAGAACCTTAACGGAGGACGAAATCTCAAAGTTGAATTCAGACATTCCACTCACTATTTGCAACTTAGAGAAGATATTTCCACCTTCCTTTTTTGATGTGATGGAACATTTGGTTGTACACTTACCACATGAGTTAGATTTGGGTGGTCCAGTCCAATTTCGATGGATGTACTCCTTCGAAAGGTTCTTCAAACATTTGAAGATGAAGGCGAAAAATCTCGCTAGAGTAGAGGGATCAATCATTGCTGGAAGTTTGATAGAGGAGAAATCAAACTTCTCTACTTACTACTTTAGCCAAACCGTGAAAACTAAGAAAACGTGTCGTAGACGATACGACGATGGTGGGGTTGGTCAAACATATCACTTGGAGGGTGTACCAAATGTTTTCTGTGATGTAGGTCGGATGGGTGGAAAAGTGAAGGAATCAACGTTATGTGATTTCAAGCATATGCAAGCTGTATATAATGCTAAATTGTAACTACTTTCAACCATATGAGAGGTATATATATATATATATATGTATATATTTATATATATTAATTGAAAATATATATACAACTAATTAACGGGTGTACAGAATGTTAGAAGGCCAAATACGAGAAGCATTTCCTGAACTAAATGAAGAAGAAGTTCAATTTTACCTAGAACGTGATTTTGCTGGCTGGATGCGGGAGAAGGTAAGAACCATGCATGAGTTATATTAGTATTGCTTATATATATATATATATATATATATATATATATATATATATATATATATATATACTAATTATTTCAATTTGTCAATAGGTGGCGAAGAAATCTCGACAAAGTTGGCCTTTATGGGTACATGAGTTTGTTTTGGGACCCATTGCAAGCATACAAACGAGTAAGTTGTATTGTACTCGGGGCTTTATTTTTCACACATTTCAACATGGACAAAATAAAGCCACTGCAAATTATGGTATTCATGTCCCGGGCGATACAAACTTATATGGTATTTTGAAAGAAATCATTGAGATTGAGTATGCTGGTGTGTTGAACTTGAAAAGTGTATTATTTCGTTGTGATTGGTTTGATCCATCCAATGGTCTCGGGGTTAGAACCAGCAAATTTGGAGTTGTTGATGTAAAAGGAAATAGGAGCTACACTGACAAGTTTGAGCCATTTGTTTTAGCATCCCAAGCAGAGCAAGTAGTCTTCATTCCTTACCCTCGTACTCGTGGACGACGGGATCAAGATTGGCTATCCGTGATTAAAGTTAACCCAAGGGGTCGAATTGTCGGGGGGTTAGAAGCTGATGCTGATGATGATCATCAACCCCGAGTGCAACCTGCAAGAACCGAAGAAGTTTCGATCCCTACAGAGGTAACCACCAATTTGACAAGAATTGACCCACTTCATAGTGGTCTTGATGTGATATTCGAGGATTCAGAAGGAAACGCAGATGAGTTTGATGAAGACGAAGATGGCGGAGTAGAACGTTATGTTTCTGATCATGATGAAGAAAATTAATAAATTTAATATTAATTATGTGTATATATTAAGTATGTATTTTTGATTGTGGTGAAATTTTTATTTTTTTTAACCAAGATATATAACCATTTGCTTCATTTTTGCGAGGAAAGCGTCGCAAATCCATTGCAATTCACAACTTTTGCGACGGTTTTGCGACGAATCCGTCGCAAAAACGTAGCAATCACACATACCCTAAACTCTAACCAATACATTATTTAGACCGTTTAAATTGGTTCTTCTTGGAATATAAAAACATATCATAGAGGCCCTAATTGATATATATATATTTATTTCCATCAATGTCCAAGTAATAAGAATAAGAACAAAACACTAAGGTTTAGGGTATATAAGTTTGCTACGGTTTTGCGACGAATCAGTCGCAAAATCGTAGCAAACGTCCATACCCTAAACTCTAACCAATACATTATTTATACCGTTTAAATTGGCTTGTATTCGAATATAAATGTATGAGTCGTCTAATAAATAATAATCCCTTTTTAATTTTGAAATAAAAACTTATCAAAACTTTATCTAGAAAACATATATAACGAAGTATCACATACATGCACTTATACTAAGAATATGATCAATCTATCATTTTTGTCGATTTTACGAAAAACTTCAATTAATAGACTAACTTTGTTTCATACATGGACTAAGGACCTAAAGAAGTGTATATTTACCTGTATGAATTGTAATTTTGGTCTAAAACATCCAAAACCCTAAGTATACCCTAAACCTCTTTTGCGTGGGATTTGCGACAAAATCGTCGCAAATCCCATGCTAAATTTGCTACATTTTTGCGACCATTATTACGGTCAACTCTATTAACAGATCGAACATTCGCCTTGGGATTTAAAGTTTGCGAGGCTTTTGCGACGATTTTTAAATATTTGCGAGGCATTTGCCACGGTTTTTTTAATATTTGCGAGGCATTTGCGACGCTTTGTGGGCGGCAAACAAAACGTTGTGGCGGCATACATGCATTGGGTCAAATATTCGGCCCACTTTGCAACCAATTTGCGAGGGATTTTTTTCCCTATATAAGCAATTCCAATCCCTCGCTCATTCCTCACATCTCTCTTCTCTCTCTACAAAAAACCTTTCATCTCTCTTCTCTCTCTACAAAAAACCTTTCTCTCTCTAACAAATCGTTTCCTCGACCTTTCAAATCATTCCCGATCCCTCGACCTTCCAAATCATTTCCGACTTCATAAGGTAATTCTCTAAATTGTTCTTTTCTGTTATGAATTTTAAATTTTTCTTTTAATGTTATCCTTAAAATTGTTAAAATCAATATTAAATTTCAAAAATTTTTAATATGCAATTACTAATTTCATAAATTATAAAATTTATTTAGATGGCGGAGAACGACTATACCGACTACTTAGAGCCTGGTGTTGGTCGTGGTAGAGGTCATTCACGACCAGGACAGCGTATACATTTCGCCCGCGCCTCTCCTTCCGCTTCTGCTAACAGGATTCCGGAGTCACAGCCGACGCCACCTCCCGAGCCAAACCCTAGAGCAGTTCCTTCATGGGATGACATGACCTTCAAGCAGCTTCTCGTTACTCCCGGACGGCAGGCTCTTTCCCATTTAGAACCTGACTCTACCGGCAACGCTGTGTGGTAAGTAATTTTTTTTACATTAGTTTTGTTTAATAATTATTAATATATTTATTTAAACATAATATGCTTTTTATAAAATTTTTTAGGTTTTGCAAAAATAAGGTCGGAAAGGATGTTAAAAAGATCATAGAGTGGGATTTCAAAATGTGCCACACGAGTTGGAAGTATGTTACCCAGGAGATCAAGGATCGGTGGTACAAAATATTCGCGGTAATTTTTTTTTAATTTTTTTAAATTTTTAGTTATTTATTCAATTTTGTAATTTTCTAACTTATATTCTAATTTATGACAATTTGCAGCAAAAATATTATTGGGACCCCGCGATTAATGGTTTAGTTCGTGAGGAATTTGAGGAGAAAGCGAAGAACCGTCTCAACGACCAAATAAGACGGTGGAAGAAGAAGTGGCAAAAGAATCCGGATCCGAAGGTATGTATGCCATCTTTCTTCGATCCCAATATTTGGGCTGGCCTTGTCGCCTTCTGGCAGTTGGAGACATCTCAGGAGAAGTCTGCCCAGTGCTTGTCTGCTCGATTGACGAAGGTTGGCGGTAGTGACCAGCCTTCAAAACACTGTTCGGGACAGATTTCTTATGCTCAGCATGCGGTTGACATTGTAAGTTATTAAATTACTTTCAATTTTTACGGTAACAAAAAAATTCAACTTCTAATATGTTTTCATTTTCAGACCGTGGTAAAAGGAGTTCCCGCAACGATGCCAGAGGTTTGGGAGAAGACCCACCGCAGGCCGGACGGGACATTGGTTGATGAACGTGTCCACAAGCTCCACGACGATGTCGTTGACCGAGTCGAAGAACTCTCAACCCAACTTACTCCCGATGGTAAACCTACTCAGATGACACCGATAGAGATCAACCGTGTCGCATTACAGGTAAAAACTTAATTTTTTTTTTATTTTTATTCACAATTTTAAATATTTGTTATACTATTAACATTTTAAAAAATAAAATTATATTATTATTATTTATGTAAAATTGTAAACTTTTAATTTTTTTGTAGATTGCTCCTCGAACCCGTAAGGGAAAATGGCATTTACAGGATCTATCCGGACGGATGATCAGGGAGTGTCATTTTGTCCCGTTTCGAGATATGCTTCTGATCCGCAAATGGCCAAGGAGCTCCAGGAAACAAAAGAACGGCTCGGCCAAACGGAGAAGAAGTTAGAGAGGACTATGACCGTCTATGATGATTTGTTCGCGGAGTTAGCGAAGACGAACCCCGCCATTGCCAGGATTCTAAGGAGACAAGACGACGAAGGAGGCACATCGAGCCAGGATCCGCTCGATAATTTTAGTTTCGATTAGATTTATGTATTTTATGAATTTTATTATTTTATGAATTTTATTTAAAATTTAAAATATTTTCGAATTTTTTTAAAATTATAAATTATAATTTTTTTTTTTAATAATCACATCTAAATCCCTCGCAAAATCGTCGCAAATAAAAGCTGCAATTGCGTCGCAAAGATTTTTTGACGCTAACCCATCGCAAAACTCAGTCGCAAGGTCGTCGCCAAAAAAAGCCGCAATTCCGTCGCAAAAAAAATCGTCGCAAAAACGACGCAAATAAAAGTCGCAATTCCGTCGCAAATTTCGCCGCAAAACCGCCGCTAAGTTGACGCAAATATTTTCCCCGTAAAACCGATGCAAATCCGTCGCTAATATTAGCGACGAATTTGCGACTATTATTAGGAGGGGTTATTGGATTAAGGATTTTGATGTATTTTAAAATCAGAATAAAATCAGTGTTATTCAATTGTGTATTCAATAGAAATCCATTAAAATCCCTTGTTATTGGATTAAGCATTTGAGTGATGTATTTTAAAATACAATAAAAACAAGTGTTATTCAATATACCCTTGATTTTAGGAGATTTTGATTGTAGTAGATTTTGATGTATTTTTCTTCCTAAAACATGGGTAAAAAAAAAATATGTGCTTTTCACCTCTGCTTTTGATGGATTTCAAATAAAATAAAAAATAAAAAAGAAAATAATTCAAAAAAATTCACTTCTTCTCCGAAAACATTTCTACAAATCTGGAACATGAAATCATGATGAAACTCAACCCACTCTTTCAATTATTAATACACAAAGATCATGAACAAATCAAAATAAATTGGATGTTATCACTTTTGCTAATCCTTGAAATTAGAAAAAAAAATTGAAAACGAAAATGAACAAAAAAAGTGGAGGCCTCTCCGACTATAATCGTGGGTTAAGGGAGGTAGTTAACAAAATTTTAAATTCAACAAAATCAAGTAAAATACTTTCATATACAATGCTAGTTAATACATCAAAATAAGAATCCAACATGGTGAATTCATCATAATACAACAAAATATTTCTAAATACAATTACAATAAAATACACTAAAAACACCAATCCAATAACCCCTAGATTTGCGACGATTTTTTGTTTGCGACGAGCTTTTTGCGACAAACCAAAAATCGTCGCAAAATCGTCGCAAATCATTGTTTGCTACGATTTTGCGACGAAATTCTCCCTCTCAAATGGGGGTGTTTTCTTGTAGTGCCTGCATTTTTAACAATGAACTAATTGAGAAAGTGGAAGCGCATCTAGCAAATAATTTCTCTAATGTGAGACAAGGTCTTCACATCTTAGCTGAGAAATCTCTCATATCTGTCTCCAGCTGGTGGAGACGTATAGAAATGCATGATTTGCTAGCACGTTTTGGTAGAGATATTGTTCGTAAACAATCCAGTCAATTCTTGGTTGATGCTAGAGATATATGCAAAGCACTGAATAATAATACAGCTGTAAGTCTTCACATTGGTCTCTCAATGTGTTTCTCTTACAAAATTTGATGCTAGAGATATATGCAGATACGCTCATCAGTTTCAACATAGTGTTTTCATGCCAAACGTCAAAATACACATTCCAAGACCTTGTTCCGATGAGTACAGGGCGAAGTTGCAACTACAAAAAGAGTTCCTGTCTCAAATAATCAACTATGAGGATATCAAGGATCATCATTTAGGAGTTGCACAAGACAGGTTAAAAGACAAGAGAGTGCTTGTGGTTCTCGATGATGTGGATCACCGTATGCAATTAGAGGCAATGGTGAAAGAAACTCGGTGGTTTGGTCCTAGAAGTCGGATTATCATCACAACGCAAGATAAAAAGGTTTTGACTGCTCATGGGGTTAACCATATTTACGAGGTGGATTTTCCACGTGACGATAAAGCTCTTGAAATCTTCTGCATGTATGCTTTTGATCAAAATTACCCATATGATGGTTTTGAGAAGCTTGCTTGGGAAGTTACACAAGTCCCATTGGCTGGTAAACTCCCTTAGGGACTAAAGGTTATGGCATCTCACTTGAAAAGAATGCCCATAAAGAAGTGGAAAGAGGAAGTACCAAGGTTACATGCTAGCCTTAAAGGAGAAATCGAAAGCATTTTTGAGATCAGTTACAATGCTTTAGAAGATGAAGATAAAGAATTATTTCTTTATATAGCCTGCATTTTCAACAATGAACGAAATGAGAAAGTGGAAGCGCATCTAGCAAATAATTTCTCTGAAGTTAGCCAAGGTCTTCATATCTTAGCTGGTGGAGTTAGCCAAGGTCTTCATATCTTAGCTGGTGGAGACGTATAGAAATGCATGATTTGCTAGCACGTTTTGGTGGAGTCATATTTTATCAAACAAACATAAAATTAAATGCAATGATAGGTACAAAATGATATTTGTTCCGTTGACAAAGCTTAACCTCTTGCTAAATCAAATTTTCTCATACTATGAAAAATTCAACGTTTTGAGTCGCTTTATTCAGTTATATACAAAGCCTCTTTGTTTAATTTTTTCTCAACATTCATATGGATATTTCCATTTTCCTTACCATCGTTGCAGCGGCAATATGTTTTTTCGTGTTTTTAAGAAAACTCAGATTCGATCAGGAAAACCAAGAAATCGACCCTTCTTCTTCTTTATCTTCTTCATCGTTTTTATCACCTCCAACTTTTTCGTCTCACAACTGGATACACGATGTCTTTCCGAGCTTCCGTGGAGAAGATGTCAGCAGAGACTTTCTCAGTCACATTCTAAAAGAGTTTGGAAGAAAAGGAATCACACCGTTCATCGATAATGAGATCAAGAGAGGAGAATCCATTGGTCCCGAACTCATACGGGCCATTAGAGGATCTAAGATTGCGATCATCTTGGTCTCGAAGAACTATGCTTTTTCAAAGTGGTGTCTTGATGAATTGGTGGAGATTATGAAGTGTAAGGAAGAGTTGGGTCAAACGGTGATGGCTATTTTCTATAAAGTAGATCCATCTGATGTTAAGAAACTTGCCGGAGATTTTGGGAAGGTTTTTGAGAAAACTTGTGAGGGTAAAAGTAAAGAGGATATTGAAAGATGGACACAAGCTCTTGTGAAAGTGGCTACAATCGCTGGCTATGATTCAAGCCGTTGGTTAGTCCTTTTGCATCCTACTCGCTCTTATAATCTTTCAAACACATCAACGTAATACCACAAAGTTTGAGGGAAAACAAAAAACTAAATTAAGAAATACCACAAAGTTTATACTATTGTTTGGGGATGTTATTGAATTTTAAAATCAATTTCCTCGGTTTTATAATTTTCAAAATTTTAAATTTTGATGGAACCTATTTGCGTGGATTCTAAAATCTGTGCAGTATCCATTGGATTTTGTTCTTAATAATTTGTTTATTAAACTCTATTTACAAGTCACTTCAAATCCATAAAAAACAAAGATTTTCAATATCATTTGATGTTGAATAATAGTGGATTTTAATAATGGATTTAAAATCGTTCATTGCATAACAATAAAGGGAGTATTTTTGAAAATAACACTTTTTGAAAAACCATGTGCAAATATAACACTTTATTTAGAGAGGTGGGATTTTAACACTTTTGATACTGTTTATCGTTCTTTTGACCTCGTACACTCAACTTATTATGATTATGCCCTCCCTATTTTTTTTTTTATTTTCAGATTTGTTTTGTATTTTTCTTATAAATACGTTTGTAAAAAAAATATTTATTTATATTTATAAACTCAGTTTTTTATTCTTAATCTTTAAAAATCCATATTACCATATTTTTACACAATTAAAATGATATATATATATATATATATATATATATATACATGTGTGTGTACGTGTATGTGTGTACATATATATGGAATATATGCGTGTACGTGTAAGAAATCTGTGCGCGTACGTGTACAAGAAATATTATACTCATAATGTATGTATGTGTATGTGTACATTTATACGTATAAATGTATATGTATATGTATTCCGTAAGTGCGTGTACGTGTATGGAATATGTGCATGTACGTGTATAGAATATGTGCGTGTACATATATATGGAATATGTACGTGTACGTGTACAAGAAATATTATACTTATAATGTGTATGTGTATGTGTACATCTAAATATATATGTACGTATAAATATATATGCAAATGTATTTCATACACATGGTATTTGTGAGTGTTCATACTTGTATAACATATTATATACAATATGTGAGTATAACATTATTAGCAAATTTTATTGTACATATATATATATGACTTGTATATGTATACATTACATATATTATTGTGTTGTGTTGTATTTTTTATATTGATAAAATTAATAAAATATAAAGAAAAATAAATAATAATGAAAGCTGAAACTTAATTTTGATTTTTTAAATAAAATATGTATATATGAGTTAATAAAGAAAAAGGGTTGTAGTAATTAAAAAAATTAAAAAAATATTCGGTCATGTACCGAAGGAAAAGAAAAAAAAAGAGTGGATGAGGATGTGTATAGTAGGCCTGGGAATTCGGGTAATCGGTTCAGGTTCGGGTTATATCCGATCGATTTCGGGTAATCGGGTGTAGGGGTTTTATACCCATAAAAGAACCGAAACATATTCGATTCGGTGTCGGTTCAGTATTTTCGGTTTTGGATTGGTTCGGTTTTTAAATTAATTACCCGAAACAATTCGGTATCGGTTCGGTTTCGGATATTTTTTACTCAAACTACCAAAAAATACCAAAATATCCGAAAATGTTCAATATATTCAAAATTTATATATTTTTTTTAATAAAAAATGAAACAATTCCCATAAAATGGTTTTTTTATTAAACTAACCGAAAATTTTTTTTAACTAACAGAAACAAAATTGTAAAATTCACCAATTTTATCCTACATATCCAACCTAAAACTAAAATGTTTACAAAATAATTTATGTGTCGGATATTTCGAGTATCCATTCGATTTTTGGTTCGGTACTAGTTTGGTTTCG
Organism: Draba incana; assembly: GCA_963576765.1. Lineage (NCBI taxonomy): Eukaryota > Viridiplantae > Streptophyta > Magnoliopsida > Brassicales > Brassicaceae > Draba > Draba incana. Next base: position 5,325,678 of record OY755210.1, on the reverse strand, counting down.
GGTTTTCGGTTCTAGACATATATGATCCATCAGGTATTTTAAAAAAATTGGTTCGGATAATATCGGTTCGGTATCGGATCGGATGTTCGGATCCGGGTAAAAATCTCAGCCCTAGTGTATAGTGTAATTTAGGGGCATTTGGGTAGTTGGCAATAAAAAGTGTTATATGAAACAAGCAAAATTCATAAAGTGCTGAGAAACTAATGAGTTTTGGAAAAAATGCTATTTTTCCCAATTGTTTCAACAATAAATTTGAAGGAGATTATCTAGAATAACCTACTTTTTTAAAAGAATAAGTAAAATAATCTCTCTAATTTGTTTTCCTTAAAATAACCTATTTTGTAATTCATTTTTTTTGTAATACAAAAATTACCATCGATAGGCTCACCCGAAACATTGACAAACTTTACCGAAATATTGGCAGACTAAAATATTTATTAGTTAATAAGGATAGTTTTGGTATTTTAAAAATATATATATTCCAAGTGGGTTATCTGAATAGTAAAAAATTAGAGAGGTTTTTTTAACTATTCTTTAAAAAGTAGGTTGTTCTTCGTAATCTTTTTAGATTTTAAAGTCTTTAAGACATGATTTACAAATACTATATCCAATAACACAAGATTTAAACTATTTAGATTCAGTGATTGAATAAGAGGGAATTCTAGTTTAGATTTTAAACTCTATGCAAATCTCTCATTGAATACACCTCTGAAGAGTACTTAAAAATGCAAGAGTTGCTTTCCTTAATTTTATTGTTTATAAATTCTTAAAAGTTTTGATAATAGTTTAGACAAAACAGCTAAAAGTTTGGATTTTGCAAGAATTATGTATAGATAGGTTTATTATACATACAATATAAGGCAATTCTAAAAAATACCACCATTTTTTTAAAAGTTCCAAAAATACCACTTTTGTTCAAAGTTTCAAAAATACCACAAAATTCAAATGAAATTTTAACAATCAAAATTAAACCCTAAACCCCAAACTCAAACCCTACCCCTTAAAATTATATCCTAATTTGGGAATAGTTAACCCAAACCCAAAATATTAAACTACAAATCAATTTAAAATCAGTTTAGAAAAAATAGAATTTTTGGAACTATTGAAAAGTAGTATTTTTAGAACTTTTTTAAAAATAGTGGCATTTTAAGGAAATTCTCTAAAATTCTATAACTTGAAAGTTGTGATTTTTTTTAATGAATGTAATAATATAATCCCCATAGCCATTTTCATATATGCTTTACAATTAGAATTCAATTTAAAAAAACAGAGCATACATGAGCTGCTACTTAAATAGCTTGAAATGCACACCATTCTAACAAACATACGTGATTTTGATAACTATCCTAAATTTGAATGAAAATTTGAAAACTACACTTATTCTTATAGAAATTGGAAAACTATACTTTTTGTTATTTAAAAATACGTAATTACCCTTGTATATATTTAAAATTATTATATCACTGTAACTTAAAAGGAAAATTAAATTTCGTATTTAGTTTTAATTTTTTTTAAAATATTATGTTAATTAATGATTATGTAAAAGCTAAAATTATAATTATAAAAAAAAATCACGTTAGACTTATTTTACATAGTTGACTTATATTTTGATTGGTTGATTTTTTACTTTGTCGATTTATTTAACCACCGACTTATTTTTCTTTAGCTTCGTCAACTTAATTTTCAGCTTTGTTGACTAAATTGTTGACTTATATTTCATTTGTTTGATTTATTACCTCGTCGACTTATTGAACCGTTGACTTATTTTCTTTTACCCGTTGACTTAATTTACAGTTTCGTCGACTTATTTTAAACTATTGACTTATATTTTATTTTGCTTGATTTTTTACTCTATCGACCTATTTAACCTGCTTCGTCGACTTATTATAAATTGTCTCATTTCATTTGCTTAATTTTTTATATTATCGACTTATTTAAACTATTGACTTAATTTTGTTAAGTTCCTCGACTTAAATTTGTTTGTTCAACGATTTATTTTAAACCGTCGATTTATATATTCGTTGGTTGATTTTTTACATTCTCGACTTGTTTAAACAACAACTTAATTTTTTATGTTCATCGGTTTGACTTATTATTATCTAAATTAATTGACTTCTATATTTAAACGTGTTGGACTACTTATTTTTTTGGATATATTGGATTACATTATATAAAATATATCCAAATTAGTAGTTTTAAAATTATAATTTCTATGTTCAGAAAAAATTAAATCATTTCATAAAAAAATATAATTAATTTATAAAGCTTAAATAAGGATATAATTGTCATTTCAGTATAAAAAGAGGACACTTTTCAAATGTTGAGAAATTTGCTATATATTGCAAATTTTTAAAAAGTTTCAAGGTATAGAAGCCAATTTTCCCAACTTATAACCCTAAGACAATTGTTTTTAAGACTTAAGGCTTTGATTGGTAACATGAGTTACCATGAATTAAGATTGAGTTGTGGATGTAACTCATAATTAACTCAAAAATGTTACCAATCATGAGTTTGAGTAATGAAGTGTTATTGTTGATGTACATGTTTGAGTTATCTCCTTTGTAAATTTGGTAACTCAAAAATTAATTCAACATCATGGAAATTCTCATGTGTTAGAGATGAGTTACTTTTTTTTTATTCCAACTTTTTCCAATCAATACGTGAGTTTTGGTTTTTTATTTTCTTCCACAAAAAAGTTCAAATATTCCACGACACATTTATTTAGTCAAAGATTTTGTTGTAAATTTATAAATTCTTGAACAATATATATGAATAAAATTAGAGATGTGATTCTCTATAAATAATGATATGGAATGTATACAACTTGTTTTCTTGCTTTTTATTTTATGAGAAAATTATTTATTTCTTAAATTTACAATATCTAAGTTATTTTCATTTCATTTGATCTATTTCATTATATACTCCCTCCGTTCCAAAATATAAGTTGTTTTGGGTGTTTTCTTTTGTTTCAAAATATAAGTTTTTTTGAGAATACTATGTACTTTTCATCTTTATTGAATATTGTGTGACCAATAATATTGTGTAGTCTTTTTTAGGTTTGATTAAATTATATTTATTATGTATATTAAATAATATTTTTTATAAGAAAAAGTTGTTCTTAAACAACGTGCTTTTAACCAAAACTACTTACATATTGGAACAGAGGGAGTAGTTTATAATGAAAATGTTAATCTTACTTATTTAAAATTTAATTGCTTTTACTAAGTGCATCTTATACATAAAAAAACTATCTGTCAGTTGTATTGATAAAAACATTAATACATATTTTCACAGCATACTCACCACATAAATCTGTAGTTTCTACCACATTATGTTACTGCAAGTTTACTTCGAATTACAATACTTACTGCAACTCAACTTTGGTAGTGCATGTTACTAATCAGAGCCTAAATCCGATAGAGATAAGAAAAGAAAAATCCGAAAGAGATAAAAAAAGAAAAATGAAAATGTTATATCTATACCCGGCTCCATTAATAGAACAAATGTCACAAACCACAAAATAAATTTTGGAAAATCCGATAGAGATAAGAAATGAAAAATGAAAATGTGAATGTGAATATCTCAAGATTATTTAACTGATGTATGCATCTTTCCTCTTGTAAGGGATAATGAAGCAACCATGATCGAAAAAATCGCCACTGATGTTTTAGGCCAGCTGATTGATTATGCGCCCTCAAGTGATTTCGACAGTTGAGTTGGGATGGAAGCTCATATGGAGAATATGAATTTGTTCTTACACTTAGACTCCAATGAAGTGAAGATGATAGGGATTTGGGGTCCTTCTGGAATTGGTAAGAGTACCATCGCCCGAGTTTTATATAGTAAACACTCTCATCTGTTTCAACTTAGTGTCTTCATGGAGAATATCAAAAGACGCTATCCAATTATTCATGGTTATGACGACTACAGTGTGAAATTGCAATTACAGAAAGAGTTCTTGGCTCATATAATCAACCATAAGGACATCGAGATTCGTCATTTAGGAGTTGCACAAGACAGGTTAAAAGACAAGAAAGTGCTTGTGGTTCTTGATGACGTGGATCACTCTATGCAACTAGAGGCAATGGTGAAAGAAACTCGGTGGTTTGGTCCTGGAAGCCGGATTATCATCACAACGCAAGATAAAGAGATTTTGACTGCTCATGGGGTTAACCATATTTACGAGTTGGATTTTGACCTTGAAATCTTGTGTACGTATGCTTTTGGTCAAAAGTATCCATATGATGGGTTTGAGGAGCTTGCTTGGGAAGTTACTAAACTTGCTGGTAAACTCCCGTTGGAACTAAAGGTTATGGGATCTTATTTGAAAGGAATGACCAAACAAGAGTGGAAAAGGGAACTACCATTGTTAAAGACTAGCCTTGAAATCAAAAGCATCTTAAATTTTAGTTATGATGCTTTATGTGATGAAGATAAAGAATTATTTCTTTATATAGCCTGCATTTTCAACAGTGAACGAATTGAGAAAGTGGAAGCGCATCTAGCAAATATTTTCGCTAATGTTAGTCAAGGTCTTCACATCTTATCTGAGAAATCTCTCATATTTGTCACCGGCTCGGGAGATATAGCAATGCATGATTTGCTAGCACGTTTTGGTAGAGATATTGTTCGTAAACAATCCACTCAATTCTTAGTTGATGCTAAAGATATATGCAAAGTACTGAATAAGAATACAACTGTAAGTTTTCACATTGGTCACTCTTACGAAATTTGATAATTAATCATCGTTACTTATGTGTCTTTGGATTCTTTTTCAGAGTCGTGGAAGTGTTATTGGCGCAGTTTTCAACTTCTCTGAGATCTCTGAGATCGAGGATGAGTTAAATAAATGTAAGAATGCCGTCGAAAGCATGTCTTGTCTCCAGTTCTTAAGACTCAGCCACAACAGTCCACCTCGAAATGTACTAGATTGGCAATATTATCGAAACTTGACACAAATTCTGAAAAATCTAAAAGTAAGATTACTAAATTGGCAATATTGTCCGATGACATTTCTGCCTTCAGAATTTAATCCGGAGTTCCTAGTCGAACTAAATATGCGGAAGAGCAAGCTTGAAAAATTATGGAGGGGAAATAAAGTAAGTAACCATTTTTATTATTTGTTTCTATAAATCTTTGTATACTCGAATCTTTAATTTGTATTCTCGCACAATATGATTTTCTACAAAAGAAAAAAAGTGATCTCCTCAAGAATTAAATCTAACTGGTATTTGACGATTTCACTACTAATTGTATCACATATTTGTTCATTGTACAGACGATTAGAAACCTCAAGTGGATGGATTTGAGTCGTTCCAAAAATCTGAGGGAGGTTCCTGATCTCTCTACTGCCGCTAATCTCCACGAACTGAATCTTCGTGGTTGCATACTTTTGGCGAAGCTCCCATCTTCTATTGGGAATGCCATTAATCTCCAAAGATTGATTCTCGATGGTTGCATTTTTCTTCAAGAGCTCCCATCTTCTATTGGGAATGCTATTAATCTCAAGGAATTGTCTCTAGAGGGTTGCTTAAGTCTTCAAGAGCTCCCATCTTCCTTTGGGAATGCTATTAATCTCACGGAATTGAATCTTTGTGGTTGCTCGTGTCTAATGGAGCTTCCATCTTCTATTGGGAATATCACTAGTCTTCGTGAACTTGTAATCAGTAAATGCACAAAGCTGGTTTCGCTACCACAGCTTCCAGACTCCTTAGAAACCCTTAAAGAAGAAGACTGTGAGTCCCTTAAGAGACTACATTGCTCTTTACACAATAAAAGGTTTGTTGAACTCAACTTTGCCGACTGCTTCAAACTGAATCAAGAAGCAAGAGACCTCATCATCAAGGCATCGAGTAGTAAATATGCAATCTTACCTGGAGAAAATGTGCCTCCACACTTCACTTACCGAGCCATTGGGAGTTCCTGTTCAATGAAATCAAATGGAGCTGACACGCATCTTCCTACATCCTTGACATTTAAGGCTTGCTTCTTGCTGGTTCATAAGGCTGACGTTGGGGTTAATGCTTTGGACGATGTCGAAGTAACTTATCGCATCACCCAAAAACAGAATGGTATCAGTGTTACGGTCTTATCTGACAAAATCAAGATATGGAGACGTTGTTGGAGGCATCTACGTTTGAAGAAGCATCTGTACATGTCCAAATTTGAAGGAGAGGTGTGTTCCAGCGGATTAGTGTTTGAGTTCGAAGCCAACAATACGGGATTGGAGATAGCAGAATGTGGGATTAGTATTTTAAGCTGTTTAGTTGATTAGTATTTCTTCTAATGTATTTGTGAAAGATTATTAATGTGTGATTGGATGTATGTCAAATTGAATTAACTGATGGAATCAAGCAAACAGTTACTCTATACACTAGAAGAGTTTTCAATTAATCAATCAATAGACTTGGTGATTTTCAATTAATCAAACAGTTACTCTATGTTGCATATCGTACCACTTCTCATCATGGCGCAGAATTCTTCATAGTTAATTCTTCCGTCCGGCACAAGAGACCTATTAATCTCAGTCTTGACTTAAGACTTATGCTAAGAATTATACAACTTACATTATCAGTATCGACTTCCGCTATGACTTCTTTGATGCTAGCTTCATCTCCCATACCATACTCACCCTTTCATGGCTGACTCCAACTCATCCATTGTAATAAAATATGCAAGCCAAATCCATATTAGTGTCTAAGAATAGTCATAAATTCTAAGAATATATGTTCGAACATATATTCTTAGACGCTAATGTAATAATTAGCGTCGACGATTTAGCGTCGAAATGTTATTCGACGCTAAGAGGATTAAGCGTCGAAATATGCCAACGCTAAATCAGTGTTTTCTTGTAGTGTTCTCTGTTCCACTTGAAACAACTTACCCGTTGTAATCTTTGTCAAAGTAATGGAAGGCTAATGCTCCCTAAAAGAGAATGCATTGAGCTTTAATAATTTATAAACTCTAATCTGGAAGTGCACAGTTGACAAGTGTAGTACTTAGGGGTCGATCCACATGATACTATGTTGTTACGTTACAAATTTATATGATGCAGAATAAGCTAAGAGAAAATATATTTGGTTTTGGGCTTTATGAAAACGTGAAGAACAATAAAAGCAATAAGATAAATAAACGGATAGATAAATATTATCATGATTTCGATTGTTCACTAAAATCCTTAACTAACCTTTCGAATTGTTAATACGTGTAGCCTATCAAATACTAGATCCGGCGATACAAAAGCTTTTGGAGAATATGTCAACCTTAGATCGATCACTAGTTAGTTACGCTAGATCAAGTTTTGAGCATAAATAGAGATAGAGAATTAATCTAGAACCAAAACTCAATAAAAAGTGTAAGATATGCAACATAAAACTTTTAGAATACCTTTAAATCTAACATACAACTATTCTAACATGTTATTGAACATATAGCAGCTAGAATAGAGGATAAAACATAGTAGATTCATGACTCCATAGAAGGTCTAGGATTATTCTTCTCTTAGATTGAAGATTGAGCAGATATCGATCCTTCATCGCTCCTTAACAAGAAATATTAATAAAGAACAATGAGAGAAACGAAATACATGTTTTTATTAATGATTTGTATGATGATTAGGGTTGCTTCCATATCAAAGGAGGCTTAAAGCAAGTATATATAGTGATACAAGAGGTTCTAGGTCGGCAAAACACTTAGGGTTTCACTTTGGGCGAAAAGGTCTTTTTGGTCGAAACAGCTCCAAAAACCGGACAGAGACACCAGAAAAAATCACGTGTCCGGTGTCTAGGCCAAAACTTTTCCTTGTGTCCAGCACCGGTCATAGACACCGGACCACGAGTCCGATCGGTGTTTAGGTTGATTTTGCGCTTGCTTCATTTCCGAGGCATTTTGACATGTCTTTAGTAGATCAAGTATATCTTCCAAACCACAACTCCAAATGATGTAATTCTAACTCCATTGAAAAGCTGACTCATAGGGCTATCTTCATTGCATTCAAAGTAGATCTGATCATCTTTATGTGGCTAACTTTGAGACGTATATCTTTTGTCCAACTTGAGAAAATCTGCTAACTTGAAGATTTGAGACTTAGATTGGCTCTTTTGACTTTGATAAGTTGTTGTAGAATGTAGAATATTCATTTTTCTCCTTTTCACATCTTTTTGATGATTTAACTTTTATGACTCTTGAAAACCACATATACAACTCCAAATGATGTAATTCTAACTCCATTGAAAAGCTGACTCATAGGGCTATCTTCATTGCATTCAAAGTAGATTTGATTATCTTTATGTGGCTAACTTTGAGACGTATATCTTTTGTCCAACTTGAGAAAATCTGCTAACTTGAAGATTTGAGACTTGGATTGGCTCTTTTGACTTTGATAAGTTGTTGTAGAATGTAGAATATTCATTTTTCTCATTTTCACATCTTTTTGATGATTTAACTTTTATGACTCTTGAAAACCACATATACAAGAAAACTACCTCTTTTGATACAAAATATTATTAAACGGTATAGAAAATATATAAAATTGATAGTATAAGTGGTAAAATACGAGGCATATCAAATACTTTGAATAAATGTTCATCTCGATCCAATTTGTATCTATTCATCGTCATTGAGATAAACTCAATGTAGTCGATTGTTCCATTACCATCTACATCAGCCTGAAATTTATACAGAAACGTTTCACTTCTCACCTTCTATCTTTTTAGAGAAAAATATAAAAGAATCGATGCAGATACTCATGGCTTCCATGAGTTGCTTAACTTCAGGTTATGAAAGTTAAGAACCGAGTTTAGCCAGCCCCGTTTTTAGTTCTTCGTAAGTGATTGAACCGCTTTTATCAGTGTCCATATTAGCAAACATTGTTTTAAGACCTCTAATTTCCTCTTCAGAGAGACTCTTGGCAATAACCTGCAAAAGAAAAAATTACAAACACAACCAGTGATTAGGAAAACCAGAACATAATGCGTACTAGCAAAGGAGAAGTTTTGTGGCCTTACCTTTAGAGCTAGCTTCTTTAGCTTGTTCATTGGTCGGAATTGCATCATCCGAGATAACACAACACTATCAATAGGCTTGTCCGGCGCTTCTCCACCTCTGATCCATGGATGTTCTAAAAAACAAAAAATGATTACTATACAAGATTAGTAAAGCATTTTCAAGTAAGTTGATCACAAAATTTCACTAGAGAGGTGATACGGTCAGGTTTTACCCGAAATAAATACTGCAAGTGCACCGGCAACGCAGTAGTATATCTAGGGATCGAATCCACAGAGACCAAGGTTTACACAACAAATTGTAGACTATTGAACTAAGCTAAGCAGGAAACAGTGATGGGTGATGTTATCAATTTAAAAAACAAGATTGCAAATTAAAACGATGTAAATTCAGATTAATAAAAACGTTAGGCATTAGGGAATTCTCAGGAAATCACATTCATAAACCAGACAACTATTCAGATTCTAATATGCATGCATCTTAAACTCAAAACACTGATATAAATTGCTCCACTTCCGTGATAACAATTACTTTCCCTAGAGATCCGAGTTCCTAAACTTCCGTTTGGTCACGGCTATCCTAGACAAGCATTAATTTTCAGGTTTGATCAGTTCATAATACTCTATAACTAAACTTCCGTTTGTTATAATGCATTACTCATCAACAGTAGTTCAAGAGATACACAAACTTTCGGAATGTGTATCAACCTAAGATCTAGAGACTAAATGGCTAGTTCAATCCTAGCATTATGCCTAACAGTGATGAAGATGGTAATTGATAAGCAACCTATTTGTGTCTGATTTAATCTGTGAAATCCATTGAAAACCCCTAAAACCTAACTAGAAAACTACTAAGACATAGAAAGCATAACAAAAGCAATTGATTAAGATAGGATAATCAATAAAAGAGAAATCAATAGGGTTTAGAAATCTTCTCCAAAGGATGATGAGATCTTCTCCCAATTACAACTCTGAATCTCTAAAAGTCTGAATAAAAAGTGATAAAAACGTGTGTCCCAAAAGTGATAAAAGAGGCGATGTCTAAAAAAAATGAAACCCTATGGTTATTTATAGGATAAAACGGAATCTGAGAATTTTCCTAAAAATCTGGGGACTGGACCGGTCGGTCCAGTTTCCAGAGGGTCTTGGTCTTCGAGTCTTGAATGTGGACAGGTCAGTCTTGATTAGGAACGGTCGGTCTCGTGTGCAAGTGTGGATCGGTCGGTCCTCTTTCTGGACCGGTCGGTCCGGACTCCAGAAAACTCCGGTTTTCGCTCAAATGCTTGAATCTCCCTCCCGTACGCATGTGGTTCCAAATCCTCGAGTATGGATCTAAATATAAACTCAAAACAACTCAAAAGACTCTGAAAACCCGTTAAGTTCGTGGTTAGGAACGTCCAAATTCACGTTATATCAAGTGGCTAAGTCAACTTTACCATAAGCTTGTCCTGCAGATATTTGTTTCTTGGGGTTCTTAGTAAGCATTTTCCTCACAAGATCTTTAGCACTCTCAAATATAGAAGGCCATGGTTGGCTCTCAAAATCAATCTCTCCCTTTAGAATCTCATCAAATATCCCCTTCTCAGTTTCTACAATGTCACAACAACAATATAAAATTACATAACTAAATGATTAAACCAAAACAAAGAATTTATCAGCTTTTTACTAAACAGCCCAAAAAGGAGGTACACCACAAAGCAAGATGTATGGAATAATCCATGCACTCCAAATATTGATTTCTTTTCTGTAACTTTCTCTTAATACTTCAGGAGCTACATAGTACGCACTTCCTACTATGAGGTTGTTCGTCTGACCATTTGAATGGTCCATCCAAATGATCTATTTAACTTGTCCATTTGAATGATCCATTTCAGTGATGTTCATTTCCATTTGTACTATCCATTTGAATGATCAATCTCAATGAACATTTGTTTGTTGTGTATAATTTACATCTCCATTTGAATGATTTTGAAAACAAAATGACTAAAGTGACCTTATTTTAATCTAATCACATTGTTAATTTTATTCTTAACTATATTAATTTTAATTACTGATAGAGAAATTCCCTAAAATACCACCAAAAAAGTTTTTTTTCCAAAAATACCACCAATTTTCAAAAGTTCCATAAATACCACTAAAAGTTCCAAAAATACCATTAATTTTCAAAAGTTCCAAAAATACCACAACCTCAAAAATTGATTTCAAGAGCTTAGAATTTAAATTTTTGGGTTTGGATTAACTATTGTACAATTAGGGTATAGTTTTAAGGGGTGAGATTTAGGTTTGGGGTTTAGGGTTTTAGTTTTGAATATTTAAAGTTCATTTTAATTTTGTGGCATTTTTGGAACTTTTGGAAAAAGTGGTATTTTTGGAACTTTTGAAAATTGGCGGTATTTTTGGAACAAAAACTTTTTTTTAGTAGTATTTTTGAGAATTGCCCTGATTGATATATGTAGTTTTCAAATCATTCAAATTATTATAATTGGTATTTATAAATTTATTTTTTTTGAAATATAATAACACTAATGTAAAAGGGACTCAATGTAAAATGAACATGCAAATTTTTGTTTTATGGGTTATGAACATGCAAACAAAAACAAATGGGATTTTGGCCCTAAACACTCACAACAAAACTAATTTGTAAAATACAAAACTGAAACACAAATTTTTAAGGGCAAATTACTGTTTTTAACCCAAAATTTCATTTTTTCAAAAAAACTAAACCAAAACTTGAATCAAATGCAGCTCTAACCTATCGGGCGTGGAAAATTACAGTTACCCCCATATGACCAAAAAAAAACGCGAAACCGATATCACCATTTTAACCTTCGGGTGTGTCAGGCTTCTTTAAAGGTCTGATATTCGACTCTAACAAAAGTCTGATACTGATTAAATTAGTAAATTTAATTATAAAATAAAATAAAAATAGTTGTTAGCAATTGTTTGGACAAAAATTAAATATTGACGATGTCGATGTATAGAAATTAAAATTTCATAAACTTCAATCAAATTAAACAAGGTTAGTTAATTATGCACATATCCTAAAAATATCAGACTTCTGGAGAAGTCTGATATTTAATTAACTAGTAAATTTAAATTTAAAAATTGTAAAAAATTATTTTCTCAAAATTACTTGTACATAAATTAAATAGAGACGATTATTGAAGTATTGAAATTAAATTTTGTGATATTAAATCACATTGACTACATGTAAGGTAAAATATGATGTTCAGCTGAAAACATGCTTTGAAACATGCTCTGACAGTCTGATAAGCCCTAAATCTAATATTTTGCACTTATCAGTGAAAATATTAAAAACAAACCTATATTTTCCATCAAATTCGTTAAATATAGGCACCTTACAACACACATGTGCAAATTTAACATTTCAAAAGTAAATTTGTTAATCCATGAATCTAAACCCTAAATTTATAGGTAAATGCTTCTTACATGTTTCTTACATTTCAAAGCATGTTTTCAGCTGAACATCATACTTTATCTTACATGTAGTCAATGTGATTTAATATCACGAAATTTAATTTCAATACTTCAATAATCGTCTCTATTTAATTTATGTACAAGTAATTTTGAGAAAATAATTTTTTACAATTTTTAAATTTAAATTTACTAGTTAATTAAATATCAGACTTCTCCAGAAGTATGATATTTTTAAGATATGTGCATAATTAACTAACCTTGTTTAATTTGATTGAAGTTTATGAAATTTTAATTTCTATACATCGACATCGTCAATATTTAATTTTTGTCCAAACAATTGCTAACAAATATTTTTATTTTATTTTATAATTTAAATTTACTAATTTAATCAGTATCAGACTTTTGTTAGAGTCGAATATCAGACCTCTAAAGAAGTCTGACACACCCGAAGGTTAAAATGGTAATATCGGTTTCGCGTTCTCCGAGACTCTGACAGATTGTGATAGTAAATTTAAATTATAATATTTATAGTAAAGTTACCAATTTGTTGCCTCAAACTGTAAATTCATTACCGACTCTCCGACTCTCTCTCTAAAACAAGAATAATTCCTCTCTCTAAACGCTCTCAAACACCACAACTCTATTTTTTGTGGATGTAAATCATCATCGTCGTGAACTTCGTCTTTGCAAGTAAGATAAGCTCCTATTATCAAGTTTTTCCTGCAACATTTTGAGATCTGTACGATAAAGTCTGTTTTAGTTCTACAAGATTTTTCTATGTTTTTTGCTTAGATCTAATTAAATAAGTAGATTTAATTGTTAATCGGTATCTCCGTCAGACTTTTCCAGAAGTCTAAAATCAGACTTCCCTAGAAGTCTAATATCTCTAATATCAGACTTTTAGAGAATTATGATAGTATTTAGAAATTGTTATCTCTTTAAGACTAGGTTAGAGTTTCATCAGACTTTGTTATGTCTTTTACACAGGATGGGGCGAGTCAGTCAGGTTCCAACGTCGAGTAGTTCATCCTACGGACCCGATCTCTACGGTCGCGATCCGTCAAGTACGAGTACAACAGTTCGACGTCGATCCGGATCATCATACGGATTCCCCAAGAAATGCTTCTGCGGTCTGGACACCGTCATGCGAACATCCCTAACAGCCGAGAATCCGGGAAGAAGATTCTTCGGATGTCGTAACTACGACATAATGGCCTATACATCGTTTGATTTTTTACACCGCTTATTATAATTTGGGATCCTAATATGGTTGTACAAATGTGGCTGTGTAGGATGGTTGTTACCATATAATGAAGTGGTGGGATGAGGCTATGACTGAGGAGTTTAACGATGTAAAGTTGTTTGTTGACCAACTTGGTCAACGTATTGATGGCATGCTCGTTTCTGATGCTCGAAGCGACAAGTGTTTATCCACCGTCGTCAATGACGTCAAGGTAATGAAGGTAGAGATAGCTCAATTGAAAGACCAGTTGAAGGAGAAACCATGTGGCCAGATAATGCGTGGCGTCGAGCTGAGGAGTCTGATGATAGCTGGTGCTGTTATTACCGTCCTGGCCATGTCTATCTCTGTTACTTTCTTCTAATATTTGACAATCTGTAAACAAAAATTCTAGTTTATATGTGTTGTGTTAACTATGTCAAAATGTGAATGAAGTGTGAACATCATTAAACATCTTCTGAAGTCTGATAATTTAAAACTTTTGAAAAATTGACGCCTAAAATTTCAGACTTCTATGTGAAGTCTGACGTTTTAAAAATAATTGAAAAAACAAGAATTAATATATATTAGTAAAAAGCCCTAAAAAGGCGGGAATATTGCCGCCCAAACTTAAAATATTAGTAAAAAGCCCTACAAAAAAGCGGGAATATTGCCCTGTCAGACTTCTTTAGAAGTCTGATGTTTTAGAATTCCCGCTCTATTCAGATTTGACCTAAAATATATAAATTTTTTTTACAGGTTTGACCTAAAGTTGGTCCACACAAAATTTTAGATCTGCAAAAAAAAACCAAAAAGCTGTTTCTCTCTTTTTCTCGAAGACTCTTCAATACCTTCACCAAGCTCGCCGGCCACCACCTCCCGTCGACTCCCTTCACATCCCGGAGTTGATTGGACCGGCGAGCATGGTCTGAGAATGGCATTTCCGTAAATAAGTTAGGTCTTAGAATGCCTTTAGGTCTATTGAAAAAATGGTTAGACTCTAATAGCAGTTTGATGAGTGGCATATTCGTTAATACACAGATTCATTAAGGGTAATTCGTGGGATTTTGAAAGAGAAGAGAGGAAGAAGTTAGTTTTAGCTTTGACTTCAAGTTTTGGTCTATTTTTGCAAGTATGCCAATTTTTAACGTGTAATGAATCAATTTTTATGTAATGAAAATGTGATTACATAGAAGACTATGTAATGTCTCTTCTTCACTATCTCTTATTCTACCACTCATCTTCAACGTGTAAGACCAAGAATGCAAGACAAAGTGTTGTTTCCTGCAAATCCAATTCAAAACAAAACCAATTCAAATCTTCACTGTCTCTTCTTCACTATCTCTTCTTCACTATCTCTCTCCTCTACTAATCATCTTCAACACAGACAATCTCTTAATCAAGATTGTGGTTGCGGTTGTGGCGGATTCCCACCTTGATTTGAACCTGAAACAAGAAACATGAAACAAGCACTAATCATAATCAAGTTTTAGGGAAGAATAATTCTTGAGTGAAGTAACGACCCTTGTGGAGTAAGCACATGATTCAATATTAACATACATAGTTCTACAAGTGACTAGAAGAAACAACATAAGATTCAATATTACATACAGAGTACTATACTTTAAATGGCTAAAACAGAGTACATAGCCATAAGAAGCAAAATCAAATTTGAACAAGTACTATACTCTAAACTATCTCTTAAATATGTCAACTTTAAGAATAGATGACTTACAAATACTGCAAGTTTGGAAGGTGACCTCAAACCAAAATACTGCAAGTTTGGAAGCAGCTCATGCAGTCAAAGCATCACCATCATCTGCAGTTAAAAACCAAAATCAATCTCAAACCTATCAATCATCAAATGTCACAAACACACACACAAAATCAAACAGAAACTTTAGATAAACATGTCATAAGTTCTATAGCCTCTCAAATTCCCACAAGTTTCACTTCAAAAACCAATTTAAGAACTTTTTCTTTCTTTCTCTTGCATCTCTTTAGCATAATAGAAAAGATGAAGCTAAGCAAACCTCCTTAATGGAATACATAATCACAGTACCAAGACAACAAAAGAACCAACAACAAACATAGCAACTAAGGGAACCAAAATTATTTTCCAAATTCCATATACATAACCTGATTCAACATCTACATATTCTTCGGTTTAATATACAAATTATAGAATATGACTCAACATCTACATAATTTTAGAACAAAGAATCTGACATAGACAACAAACTCTAAAAGAAAAGCTTAAGATTCAATCAAAACTTTATAACTTTGAATCCTAGATATGAGAAGGAACCATTACTTGTAAATTCAAAAGTCATAACACATCAATCTCTAGCACACATACGAATCATTGTCAAAAACCCAATTCATTTTGTATAGGTGAAAGACATACGAATCATTGTTTGATACACACCAAACTTAGCAAACTTAGCAACGTTCCTTCTCGTAGGAATTTGAAATACACATACGAATCATTGTCAAAAACCCGATTCAAAAACCCAATTCGAAATACACATCAAACGCAACAACGTTCATCTACTTCTTTGAAAACCCAATTGAAATCAAAAAGAGAGAGGAGAAGTTACAATACCTTCAATTTATTTTCCGGAGAGACTCGTCGGGATAGACTCGCCGGAGAGACTCGTCGCCGATAGACTCGCCGGAATACTCGTCGGAGAATCGGACAGCCAAGAGAGAAATTGAGAGAGAGATAATTTTTTTTGTTGTTGTAATTTTGAGGTTTATTTAGGGGTATATTGTGGCAAATGAGCCTAAATTTTCAAAACTCATCTCAATGAACCATTTGAATGATGGTCAATTTGAGTACTAAACAATAAACAATTTCCATCTCCATCTAGATGATCCACTTCAATGGAGAAATGAGCAGCACCATAGACAACACATCAACCATAAGAATACACTATACAACATTCAGAATCGATCTAATAACACTAGCAGCCGCTCTTCTGAGTAATGTCCATGAGCTATAATCCTATCAAACAATTCACTTCCACCACACAATTCCTTCACAAGATGAATCAAATGTCTATCTTCATATGCACCACTGATCTCAACAATATTCTCTTGTCCTGATAAATGTTGCATTATCTGAATCTCTCTTATCACATCATCTCTGTCTTGTTTTCTATATAACGTCTTTATTTGTCAACCTCGTTCCTCTTTGAAGATCATTTACCATATATGTATGGTCTTAGCACTTAATATTATCAATTGGTGTCTAATTTGCATGGGCCAAGGTGTGTCAACAAGGATAGAAAAGCAGGTTAGCCCATTGTGGACAGTGGTTTCGAGCAGGCTTAACATGTGTGAGCAGCCAACATACATGATATTTTCATTTCAATAATAGATTTTAGTTTTAAAATTGATTTTCATAAGTTTTAAAATTGAATCTACCAAGTATTACGAGTTTACTTTTGAAAAATAACTATAATCTATCATATAAATTTAAAAATTAATTTTCTAAATATTTAGAGAATTAGACACAAAAAGCTGAAATTTACAGTGTTGTTAGACCACCTCCAATGGAGGTTGTGAGTATCTACTCTTAGAACGACGCGATCAATGGAGAAAACATGTCCGAATATGGCGGATGTGGTGGCCGAACTGAGAAAAACATTGAATTCTTGGGTTTGTTTTTCCTATATCGACTTCTTTGGAAAGCTTTTTTTTTTTTGAAATATTAAATTTATTTATCAACAAAAAAGAATTTACATAACCAGTTGGTCAAACCTTTTAAAAATCAAAAAATAAGTAAGACAAATCTATAATTCCTCTGGAAGAAGATAATCAAAAAAGATTGAGTTGTGAAACAGAGCTCCAACGAGTAAGAGTACCATCGCCAGAGTTCTATACAGCAGATACGCTCATCAGTTTCAACATAGTGTTTTCATGCCGAACGTCAAAATACGCATTCCAAGACCTTGTTCCGGTGAGTACAGCGCGAAGTTGCAACTACAGAAAGATTTCCTGTCTCAAATAATCAACTATGAGGATATCAAGGACCATCATTTAGGAGTTGCACAAGACAGGTTAAAAGACGAGAGTGTTTGTGGTTCTCGATGACGTGGATCACCGTATGCAACTAGAGGCAATGGTGAAAGAAACTTTGGGAAGTTACACAAGTCCCATTGGCTGGTAAACTCCCTTTGGGACTAAAGGTTATGGCATCTCACTTGAAAAGAATGCCCATAAAGAAGTGGAAAGAGGAAGTACCAAAGTTACATGCTAGCCTTAAAGGAGAAATCGAAAGCATTTTTGAGATCAGTTACAATGCTTTAGTGTTGGAATAAGCTTGTCTTCCCTAATTGAGAACAAAGAAGATTTTGACTTGGGAAATGACGAGACCTGCAACAAAGAAGAAGATAAAGTTAGCATGTGACAAACACATGATTTGGAGAAATTAAAGTGTCGGTCAATGAAGAATATTACTTATATTCAAATTGGAAATTAGTTGTGATTTTCCTTATTATTAGAATAAGGAAATTTCCTTCTTTTACAAAATTATTAAGACTTTAGGCTATAAATAATGAATGCCTAGAACAGAGAAAGATATCCGATCAATAATATTCTAAGTTTTTTTTTAATTCTTACTTTCTACTTTATTGTTATTTGCTTCTTCTGAATACAATTTAGAGTTTTTCGTTTCCTACCACAAATCCAACATGGTATCAGAGCCTAGGTTGATGTAGTGAAAGATCCTAGCAACCTAGCATCACAAGAAATCACAACAGATCACAAGTCACCACAAATTCACAAGGAAAGATGCAGTCAAGCACAACACAAATTATTCCTGTGTTTGATGGGAAAAACTTTAGCCTTTGGATCAAAAGGATGAAGGCGATACTACGATCCAGATCTCTATGGACTATTGTTTTAGAAGGAATTCCAGAAGCACCACAACTAATCAGTAAAATACCGACAAAGGAAGAACTTCAATCGGTAAAGGAATGGGAAGAATTAGAAGTCAAAGATCAGCTTGCCTTACAATTAATTCACAGCGCTCTGAGTGAAGAAATCCTTGGTGGGAGAGTCTCCGATGAAGAAACAGCCAAAGCAGCTTGGGATCTTCTGCATACAGAATACAAAGGAGATGCAAAAACATCACAAATCAGATTACAAAGGTTAAGAGCAACTTTCTGGAGTTTAAAACAGAAAGAAAAGGAAACATTAAGGGAGTTCATGAAGAGGATTATTGAACTAAACAATGAGATGAAATCCTATGGAGATAATCTGCTTGAAGAATATTTGGTGTCAAAAGTCTTATCTTCTTTGACAACCAAGTACGATCCTTATGTGGGTGTGATAGAGCAAACCAAGGATTTGAAAACAATCACTCTGCAAGAGTTGATAAACGCTTTACAGATGCAGGAAAATAGACTTGAAGACAGAGATGAAAACAATTCAGAAGAAGGAGCCTTCTATACAAGGTTTAAGAAGTCGTTTCAAAAGTCAAATCAATGTTTCGCAGAATGTGACGATGAAGAAAGAAAGCCAAGATGGTGCAACTATTGCAAAAAGGATAATTACTATGAAGCGTTCTGCTACTACAAAAACAAGAAAACCAATGATGAACAAAACAGGGATCAAAGATCACAAATCGAATGTTTCAACTGTGGGGAACTTGGACACATATCCAGAGACTGTAAAAGAAAGAAAACTCAACAAGCTTACATGCATCGAGAAGAAACAAACATGGAGGAATTATTGTTTGCAGCAAGTCATATACCTGCGCTCCAAACCACATGGGTTCTTGATAGTGGAGCAACAAATCACATGGCCAAAGAAGAAAGTATGTTCTCATATTTGGACAAATCAGTTCATACTCCTATCAAAATGGCTAATGGAGAGAAAATTATGAGTACTGGAACAGGCAGTATCACAGTCGAAACAATTTTGGGTCCAAGAACCATAAGAGACGTGTTTCTAGTTCCGAAAATTACAAGAAATTTACTCAGTGTTGGGCAGCTAGTGAAAACTGGTTATAAGATCTTATTTGATGACAACAAAGGCATCATAATGGATAAAGACTACAACACGATCATCAACGCTTCAATGAATGGAACTAGTTTTTCGCTAAGTTGGTCAGTTATTGAAAAAGACGAATTTACTAAAGAGAAAGATCGTTCAAAGTCTAACCACGAAATAGCCATCAAACAGACTAAATCCTTCCTAGCAACAACAACACCACAAGAGAATACGAAAGAACATATAAATGTCAAGGATGTGTACAATCAAACCACAAAGATCAAAGAAAAAGTTTGGAAATTTCCTATGAATGAAGAAATTCAGATTATCAACAAGAATCCAAGTTGGAAACCAGAAGAGAAGACAACAGAAAAGCAAAGGGCAATTCACAAAATTCATAGAGGAGAAAACGAGAAAGAAAAATTACTCGTAAAATCAACGGTTGAGAGAAACTCCAGCAAGAGGGAGCTAGGGGACTGTGATTTTACGCAAAACTCGTCTCAGAAGCTACTACATAGAAGAAAGATTTCAATGTTAGTTGATACAGAAAGTAAGCTTATAAGTCAGGAAACGGTGAAACAGAAATCTGGTTTTAGAGAAAGGATTATACCAAAACGAATTTTACCACAAGAGCATAGCTCAATTGGAGAATCACTAGGCAAATATATTACAAAGACTCAAAGGAAGGAGGAAGCAAGCTCAGACAACAAAGAGGTCGAGACTCAACACAGAGGACAAATGAGGGAGATATCAGTCTTACCCATGAGTTGTGATTTGATTGAGAAGAAGACTCAAAGAGAATTCACAGAGAAACTAAACAAGAGTAAAATCGTCCTAGAGAAGCAGAACCCAAACCAAATCGAGAAACAAAGCTTACCATGGACTTTTGCAGAAGTCGTGAAGGGAATCACCCGATCCAGAGAAGAACGAGGGGTTTCACGATTCAAAATTTTCGGAGCAGCACAATTCAACAAGCAGAAACCAAAGACGGGAATCACAGAATACAAGCTTAGAGGGAGTGTTGGAATAAGCTTGTCTTCCCTAATTGAGAACAAAGAAGATTTTGACTTGGGAAATGACGAGACCTGCAACAAAGAAGAAGATAAAGTTAGCATGTGACAAACACATGATTTGGAGAAATTAAAGTGTCGGTCAATGAAGAATATTACTTATATTCAAATTGGAAATTAGTTGTGATTTTCCTTATTATTAGAATAAGGTAATTTCCTTCTTCTACAAAATTGTTAAGACTTTAGGCAATAAATAATGAATGCCTAGAACAGAGAAAGATATCCGATCAATAATATTCTAAGTTTTTTTTAATTCTTACTTTCTACTTTATTGTTATTTGCTTCTTCTGAATACAATTTAGAGTTTTTCGTTTCCTACCACAAATCCAACATTTAGAAGATGAAGATAAAGAATTATTTCTTTATATAGCCTGCATTTTCAACAATGAACGAAATGAGAAAGTGGAAGCGCATCTAGCAAATAATTTCTCTGATGTTAGTCAAGGTCTTCGTATCTTAGCTGAGAAATCTCTCATATCTGTCACCGGCTCGGGAGATATAGCAATGCATGATTTGCTAGCACGTTTTGGTAGAGATATTGATCGTAAACAATCCAGTCAATTCTTGGTTGATGCTAGAGACACATGCAAAGTACTGAATAAAAATACAGCTGTAAGTTTTCACATTGGTCTCTCTTACGAAATTTGATAATTAATCATCGTTACTTATGTGTCTTTGGATCCTTTTTCAGAGTCGTGGAAGTGTTATAGGCGCAGTTATCAACTTCTCTGAGATCTCTGAGATCGAGGATGAGTTAAGTAATTGTTATAATGCCCTCGGAAGCATGTCTTGTCTCCAATTCTTAAGACTCAGCCACAACAGTCCACCTCGAAATGTGCTAGATTGGCAATATCGTTGGATGACATGTCTGCCTTCTAAATTTAATCGTTATCCAAACTTCTCACAAATTCTGAAAAACCTATCTCGAAAATTAAGATTACTAGATTGGCAATATTTTCCGATGACATTTTTGCCTTCCGAATTTAATCCGGAGTTCCTAGTCGAACTAAAGATGCGGGGCAGCCAGCTTGAAAAATTGTGGAGTGGAAATAAAGTAAGTAACCTTTTTTATTATTTGTTTCTAACTTTCTATAAACCTTTGTATACTCGGTTTTATTCGAATCTTTAATTTGTATTCTCGTACAATATGATTTGCTACAAAAGAAAAAAAAAGTGATCTCCTCAAGAATTAAATCTAACAGGTATGGTATTGCAATGTGTTGTATGCGTAGTTTTTATTTGATGAGTTCACTACTAATTGTATCACATATTTGTTTCATTGTACAGACGATTAGAAACCTCAAGTGGATTGATTTGAGTGGTTCCGAAAATCTGAGGAAGCTTCCTGATCTCTCTACTGCCACTAATCTCCACGAACTCAATCTTAGTTATTGCGAAGTTCTGGATGAGCTCCCATCTTCTATTGGGAATGCCATTAATCTCCAAAGATTGGATCTTAAATGGTGTACAAGTCTTAGAGAGCTCCCATCTTCTATAAGGAATGCCATTAATCTCCAAAGATTGGATCTTAAATGGTGTACAAGTCTTAGAGAGCTCCCATCTTCTATTGGGAATGCCATTAATCTCCAAAGATTGGATCTTAAATGGTGTACAAGTCTTAGAGAGCTCCCATCACTACCAGAAAACAGGTGGTATTCCGACGGCCAAAACCGTCGGAATGCCCTCGGAAAAGAGCCTATTCTGACAGCCTTCCGACGGGACTGGTCCGTCATTTCTACCGCGTCGGAAAATAAGTTCCGTCGGAAATTTGTCGATCCCTTGCGACGGAATTCCGACATATTTATTTCGGAGTTGAAAGGGAGACGGAATTCCGACGGTTTCGGTTTTCCGGCGATAACAGACGGAATTCCGACAGTTTCAGTTTTCCGGCGATAACCGGCGGTATTCCAACGGTTTCAGTTTTCTGGCGATAGCCGACGGGATTCCGACGGTTTTAGTTTTCCGGCGATAGCCGACGGGATTCCGACGGTTTCGGTTTTCCGGCGATAGCCGACGGGATTCCGACGGTTTCGGTATAACCGACGGAATCCCGACGGCTATCGTAATTTTAAAACAAAAATTATAATTATTTAATTTCAAAATAAAATATAATAAAACATTTTAAAATATATTAAAAATTAAAATTAAAAACTAATAAAATTAAAATTGTTTTAAAAGTATTTTAAAGTTTTACAATCAATTTTACAACTCTAAAGGGCCTATTCCCGCCTACCGGTACTGAAGAAGTTGGTCATCTTCTCTTCTATCGCTCGAAATCGTGCATCGGCCTCCCCCTTATCTCTCGCTCTCGCTGCCTCGGCCTCCTCCTTATGTTTCTTTCTCTCTTCCTCCATTGCCCTAAGCCGTTCGTGCAGGTCTCGGTTTTCCGCCTCCAACCTGCTAGCACCGCCATATCGAACCGTCGAAACAGACGAGCAACTATCTCCAGGGAGGCCGTACACACGGCCTCTGGTCTTGGGAGTAACCTACGAAAAAAAAAATTTAATTTTATAACTTACTTGTATTAAAAGTGATTTTGAAATTTATTTAAACGTGACACGGTTACTAACCTCGTAGGTGTACTAGTTGATCATGTCGACTGGAACTTCGGTCGGCGCCGGAGTTCCTTCCTCGATCGGTTGTGATTGGAGGTACTCCTCCTGCCGCCTCTCCACGGCTTCCACGATTTCACGAGCAATCGGATCTTGAATTTCACCGGTCTTCTTGTTGGTGTGCGAACGTTTGACCAAATCAAGATTGGAAGGAAATACACCGGTCTGCTGAAACTGTTAACATATAAAATTTTGTTAGCGAATTTAAAAATTTATTGAATTATTTAACTACTTACCATTTGCTGAGCAGCTGAAGCCTTGCTCGTTGCTCCGAGGTTGTGGGTCGCGCGTCCCTTCCCCTTCCGCTGGCTGTTGCGGTTAGTTGAGTGTTTCTCTGAATCCTCCCGAGTTGCCTCTAGTTCCCAATGTCGAACTAGTCCAGCCCAACACTCATCTTTATATTTAAAAACCTTAGGCACCTTCCCGGTTTTATACCACGCATCTTTCCACTCGTTCATCTTCCATGAGTACTTCCTCGCAGCCTTTGCGTCGAATGCCTTGCGGACCATGGAAGGGAGCGGTGGGTCCCACGTAAAATCTTGCTGCAAAAAAACAACATTCCAGCATTAGTAATTAAATTGTGAGTCATAAATACATTTTAAACAAATAAAATAAAATCATACCGCAAATTGCCGGAACCAAGTGTCCCGGTCCTCCGGTGGCATGTCGGAGTATGTGGGATACGGTTTAGATACCATTTCATTCATCATTGTGTTGATTGAACCCGTAATCCCGTTTCCAGAGAATTGGAACCTATTAAAATATTTAATTAAATATTTATCTAAAATAATTTAATCCACTACATATTTAAATAAGACTTACCAGGTCGTGTTAGGTGGCGTGTCTGGATCTAGAAGAGTCAACCTATCACGTCCGGGTTGCGCCACAAACTGCTCGATGGTCATGGACGTGGAAGCTGAGTAGGCGGTAGGCGGGGGCTGAGACGTGTATTGGGTCTCTAAGTCGGGACTACTCTCGGGCATATCTGTCTCAGTAGCAGTGTGACCTCCCCTACTGGAACTCGCATCTACTCTAGAACGATGAAATCGCCCATAATCTCTACCATTTCCATAATTCTAAGATTTTGAGATTTCGGGATTTTGAATTTAAAGGAATTTGAGATTTTGAAATTTTTTGATTTAGTTTATTGGAAATTTAGGATTCTGGGATTTAAGGATATTGGGTATTTGAGTTTTATGGAATTTAATGGTTTTATGTAATTTATGTAATTAGGGCTTTTATGTATATTGTTTATTCAGAAACCGAAGTTTATGGTTTTAGGTTTTGTGGGGGAATTGATATTTATAATTTGGAAAATATTATACAAAAATTTGGAAGACAAGTTTTAAAATTTTAAAGGTTTAAAGTGTTTTATTAATGTTATTAAAGTTTTATAATGTTACAAATTTTAATTGATTTTCTTAAAATTCTAAAAATTAAAAAAAGTACATATTAATGACAGAATAAATTATAAAAAAACCCTAAAAATCAAAAAAACATATGAAACTCAAATTCTTACAATTGAAAATAGTTAATTAATTTTCATTCTATAACAATCCCTAAATTGGTAAATTACTAAAATTATCAAAATACCTAAAGCTATAAATCTCTAAAACTTTAAACTCACAAATATTTCTAATTTCCTAAAATTCACAATCCAAAGTTTATGGATTTAGGTTTTGTTGGGAAATTGATATTTATAAGTTGAAAAGTTTTATAAAAAATTTTCAAAAATTGTTTTTCAAATTTTAAAGGTTTATATATTTTTTTTAATCTTATAAAAGTTTTAAAATTGTAAGGATTTTAATGGATTTTCCTAAAATTAAAAATTTTACATATTAATCATAGATTAAATTTTCAAAAATCACTAAAAATAACAAAACCATATGCAAATCAAATTCTACAAATTAGATATATTTATATAATTTTTGTTCTATCAAAATCTCTAAATTTCGACAAAATTCCTCATGAACCCTAATTTTTAATTCCTAATTCCTAAATTCCTTAATTCCTTAATTCCTCAATTTGTTCATTCCTAATTTACTAACAACGAAACCATGATTCACAATCCATGTACCTACAACTTCAAGAAAAATTTCGCAAAATCTCTGTTAAATTGAGTAAAACTTACATTTGGTTTTGATGTGGTGAAGGATTGTGAGGATTGATGAACAAACGGCGGTGGAATGGCGGGAATCGGCAGCGGAACAACGGTTTAACGGCTGTGAGCGATTTGAAGAATTTTTTTTTTTCAGATCTGTGTCGGGGAAGACGAAGACTGTGGATTTATTAGACTGTCTGACGGCATTATGACGGCATTCCGACGGCATTTAAAACTCCGACGGTAATTCCGACGGTTTTCCCGCTTTGACGATGATCACGAGGTTGTTTGGCGGCAAGTCAAATTAGGGTTTCCGTCGGAATTCCCTCTTAATTTCAGACGGGATTCCGACGGTTTTTTTTCCTTTCATGCTGTGGCCATAATTCCCGTTCCGTTCTGACCCGTCCCGTTCCGTTCTGACCCATCCCGTTCCGTTCCGTTCTGACCCATCCCGTTCCGTTCCATTCCCGATCCTATATTCCCGTTCCATATTTATTTGTACAAGTGAATGATTCCCGTTAGAGAATGGGACAGGACAACACGGAAACTGGAATTCCAGAATTATTTGTCCCAAAGTAAATATTGACTTGTATAAAATATATCTTAGTAGATATTAGTTTCTTAGTTTTTCATATATGTAACTATGTGACTAATTTTTGTTTGTATGCTACAAATCATTTGCAAGAAAGGATTGATCCCTAATTTTTTTACCTGGTCAGATTAATTTATTGCAGGGTTTTGGTTTTCTTTGAATTTTAATTTAGTAAGAAGTTAATTTATTAAGTTGCATGTGTTGGTCTACTTCAGAATATATTTTTTTAAATAAGATATTAGTTTGTTCAATTGTATTTTATTTAATAAGACTTTGGTTTTTACGCCGAATCAATTGTTTAAAAAATAAAATTTGAATAACCGTCGGAATTCCGTCTGAACTTAAGACGGAATTCCGACGGTAGTTTATATTTATTACCAAAGTAATTTTATTAAAAAATTAAACCGCGTTAAAAAAAAATTGGAAATAAAATTTTAATAACCGTCGGTATTGCGTCTGAACTTAAGATGGAATTCCGACGGTTGTAATAAAATATATATGTAATAAAATATAACAACCGTCGGAATTTCGTCTTAAGTTCTGACGGAATACCGACGGTTATTAAAATTTTATTTCTAATTTTTTTTTTAACTCGGTTTAATTTTTTAAGAAAATTACTTGGGTAATAAATATAAACTACCGTCGGAATTCCGACGGAAGTGTAATTTTATTACAAAGTTTATTAAAGAAACAATTTATTAAAAACCATTGTCTTATTAAATAAAATAATATTGAACAAACTAAAGTCTTATTAAAGCGTACATTACACATTCAATATGAATTTAAATACCAAAACCACACATAACAACATTATCCGGAGAAATTTTATTAAATAGGAAATTATTTAACATAAAACAAACATAAAGACGAGTTAGATATTTATTTTTCATCGGAGTCTGGAACTGTTTCATAATCGTACCCTGTAGTTCCTTCATCTTCCTCCTCTCCGGTGCATACTTCCGTTGGCTGGTATTCAGCAATCATCGAATTAGCACCGATTATCTGTTTCAAAACTGAATATAGTTAACCATTCCCAAAAATATTTATGAACGTATGGTGTAACTACCTTAACAATGTTCCGCTCTGTGATGTTTAGGTACTTTGAGTTCCTATCAAAATGGCAAACGGTAACATTCTTCAGGATGAATACCGCACCTACACCAGTCATGAGTCTGTACTCGTCATTCTTGAAGATGTTATGGTGCATGGTTCCATCGATTTTTCCCGACGGATCTTTTAAGGTTACAAGCAGATCTCCCTGGTCATTGGGGGTGAAAGAAGAGAGCATAGCCACAATCTGATAATTAAATAGAATATACTAGCTTGTCAGATAAATTGTGTCTCTAAACGTTAATAAAATTGGACGGAAACGTAAACCTTTTTTATTTTCACAAATTGTGAACGCGGGGATTGAATTTCTGCAACCTGGGTCAAAAATGGTGTGATCCTATTAAGATAAGAACCTACATTTATGAATGATAGATTTTGTATTTGTCAGCTACAGTCATTATTGTAAAAGTAAAAACGGTAATTATATATATATACCTTCCCGGATTATGTAATCAATAGTAGAAGTCCACCACGGACTTACAAAATCATGGTCGGCTTGTGGTGCCTCGTTAATGACCTCATAAATAAAATCTTGTGTTGGGCGTGTATGAGAACTTTCACATCGCCGCACCTTTGCATCATGAGACCTCTTGCGAAACAGTCCTCGCCGTATCACTTGGCAAGGTCCCGGTATTACGGGCGTTTGGTTCTGGAATTGTTGAGTTGGATGGAGTGAAATTGTAGGTTTAGCATCAGTAACATTTAAGTTATCGTAAGGAGGACTTGAAGGAACAAGAGTTGTGTTTCGAGGGTTTAGACCAGGGGCTGGTTTTGCATATAGTAATTCCATAGATCTCTGTTAGCCATTACGGAAATGAATAATTTTCGTTTATGATTCTGTGTTCAAATTATTTTATGAAGGAATGCAGAGATGTGAGGCTTATATAAAACTAATTTCCGATGGAAATCCGTCGGAATTTCGTGAAAATAGCTGACATATCACCCCACCAATCCCATCGGCCACTGCAGACGCTTTATTAACCACTTAAAATTTGCCGACATCGGATTCCGTCTGAATGAAGTCGGAAATCCGTCACAACTTCTGACGGATTTAGTGCGTCGGAAATCCGTCCATACCCACTGACCAATCATACTTAGCCGACATTGTGCTGTCTGAATTCCGTCGGATGTCAAAAGATCTGACATATCACCCCACCAATCCCATCGGCCATTGCAGACGCTTTATTAACCACTTAAAGTTTGCCGACATCGGATTACGTCTGAATGAAGTCAGAAATCCGTCACAACTTCTGACGGATTTAGTGCGTCGGAAATCCGTCTATACCCACTGACCAATCATACTTGGCCGACATTGTGTTGTCTGAATTCCATCGGTATTCCGTCGGATGTCAAAAGATCCGACATATCACCCCACCAATCCCATCGGCCACTGCAGACGCTTTATTAACCACTTAAAGTTTGCCGACATCGGATTCCGTCGGTATTCCGGCGGAAAACGGCTACTGTATACCGACGGAATACCAATGGTTTAGACATATAACGTCTTCTGTAAATACCCCCTATGGAGTGTTTAATGTTCTACACCTTCAAATTACAAAAAAATGTCTTCTACCTCTTCTAATGAAGACTCAAACACAAAAGCCGTGGATAATTTTTTCCTTGTTCCAAAATACTCGTGGGAAACCGAATCTCATTGCGACGAATTCACCCAAGAAATTCCCACTTACTCGTGGGAATTTAATATGTCCTCACCAATCTATAATGCAGAGTCTACATCGACAATAGTGCCTGACAGCCAGTGCTTGGGAAACATCCAGCACATTTACGATAGGCAGCCAGAATATCTTGATCAGAAGCGGGTTATCGAAGCCGAACAACCATGGCAGTTGATGGAAAAGTCAGAAACTTACGCTGCAAGTACTTCAAACGTATGTAAGGATGAGTACTATGGATATGAATTCGCCCAAAGCCCAAAAAAGCCAAACTTAAATTTAGATGTTGGTGCAATCAAAAGTGAATTATGCGACGGATTTATAGATTCTCCAGCAGAGGATCATTACTATGATTTCGAATTTGCCCAAAGCCCAGACAAGGCAAACATAAATCTAGATGTTGATGCAATCCAAAGCAAATTGTGCGACGGATTTGTAGATTCTCCAGAAAAGAAAAAAAAGGGAAAGAACATCACCAAATGGTTCTAAGAAATGGTCATTACGGAGTGGAAACTGACATTTGATTGTAAATTGAGAAGTTTATTATGTACTTGTACCTTAACATAACCGTTGTGTGTTAAATATTTGCAAGTCTGTAAAGTACCTGTTTAAAAATGTGTTTTTAATTTTATGTTTTAGTAAATGTATTAAGGTTTTATGGGAGTTGTAATACAAATATTTATCGTTAATTTATCATCGAACATGATTATATATATACTATTAAATAATTTGATATACAAGATTTGGGATAATGAAAGGCAAAATATTATAGTGAACACACAAATGTGAGAGAACAACATGAATAAGCAAGCATTTATTGACAACTAATTATTATTCGGAATCTCCGGATGAACCGTCACTAGGGATGGAGTCTGAATCGTCGTCAAATTCTCCACGTGTTTCTTCTTCGTCCGAATGCACTAGATCATCCCCGACATGTGTCACATCAACGACAAGGTCAATGTTATCCATCTCCTCAACAGGTGACATTTGTACACTTCTCGATGGTTGTAGAGCATCATGTTCTCGAACTCCATAGATTTTGCCTCGCGGGTTTATTGGAGTTACTGTGATCCACGGATCTGTACGGTAGGCAACTCGAGGATATGGAATGTAGCAAACCTAATATTAATTAGTGGGTATTGTTAATATACATGAACAAGAAACCTTAAGTATGAGTACGTAGGTAAACATATTAGTGTATTGATACCTGGTCAGCTTGAGACGCAAGGATAAATGGATCGTAATACTGTAGTTTCCGGCTTGAATTTATCGAAATAACACCACGAGGGTCAACTCGAACCCCTCGACCATCGGATGGGTCATACCAATCGCACATAAACACAATGCACCTCAAGTTCAACATTCCTGGATAGCGGATTTCCAAGATTTCTTTTAAAATCCCATAGTACATTGTATCACCGGATTGCGCCAAAATACCATAGTCCGAAGTTGACTTTTTACGTCCTTCCTCACGGATCCTGAACGCATATCCCCTAGTGCAAAACTTGGGATATGAAGTCGCGGTGCTGCGTAAACCATGAGCAACCTCCACTAACCATGTCGGGAGTGATTAACCACTTGCTATACTTTCGGAAACCTATAAATGATATACGTAAGATATAAGTAACATGTGAACGTGAAAACATATATGGAAAAGTAAGAGTAAGTAATTATATTAAACTTACATAACATTGCAACCAGCCCGGAAATTCTTCATCTTTCAATACAGCAAGTTCGGCATCTGTCTTACCATAATGGTAATCACGTGCCAGAAACATGTACATCCTGTAACATAACAATCGTTAGTTGATGAAGGCAAATAATTTCTTAAATGTAGTATAATAACTGATATACCTTTCGTACTTCAACATTTCGTCACAGTTTCTGAGGATATACGTATGCAAATGTGTGACCTCTTGTTCTGATAGAATGCATTTCTTTCGTTTACCACTTGCTCGACCAACTTGGGCAAACAACTCAGGAACAACCACGTCATAGAATGCTTTCTCACCTCTATCATCATGTCGTGCAGGACGTCTCGCCTTAGTATGAACTTCCGATGGGAAATAAGATTCGGCAAACTGTGAGACTTCCTCGTTTAGGCTTTGTGCGACAATAGATCCCTCAATCTTGCTCAAGTTTTTAACCTTTTTCTTTAGATGGAACATGTAACGCTCGAACGGATACATCCATCGGTACTGAACAGGACCTCCTAAGGCTGCTTCTCGTGGGAGGTGAATAGGTAGATGTTCCATAACGTAAAAAAAAGACAGTGGAAATATCTTCTCAAGATTACAAAGGAGAACCGGGATATTGGCCTCCAAGTTACATATCCCGTGGACGGTAAGCGTTCTTGAACATAAATCTCGGAAGAATGCACCAACTCATATAAACGAAAATTAAACAAGTTAGTACATATATAATAATATTATGGTCCGACGGAAACGAATGGGAGTAAGAAATAAACCTCCTAGTGCTTGGTGGATAGGTTCTGGAAGAAGATATGCAAATACAAATGGAAGAAGACGCTGAATCACGACATGACAATCATGACTCTTCATTCCTATAAACTTCTCTTCCGTCGAATCCACGCAATTACTTAGGTTAGATGCGTAGCCGTCTGGAAATTTAACAAATTTTTTGAACCATTCAAAAAAAACTTCTTTCTGACGAGCATCTAACCGGTACGCAGGCATCGGCAATCTACCGGCCGAAACATGAAGAGATGGCCTCGTACAAATCAATGGCAAGTCGAATCTAGACTTCCAGTTGTCTTTGGTCTTTCCGGGGACGTTTAATATGGTGTTCATGATGTTGTCGAAGAAATTCTTTTCAACATGCATGACGTCTAGATTATGCCGAAGTAGATGGTCTTTCCAGTAAGGCAAATCCCAGAAAATACTTTTCTTGTGCCAATTGTAATATTCCCCACAACCGTCGACGGGGTGATGGCCATTACCCCCACATTCCGGAGTTCGCTCTGCACCAAAATCACGTAACTGTTCCAAGATGCTACGACCATCTATCTCAGGAGGTGGACCATGAAACACTTGTACATTCGTCTTGAAATGTCTTCTAGACCGACGATATGGATGATTATACGGCAAAAAACACCTATGGCAATTAAACTATGAAGTCTTCATGCCGTGCTGCAATTGGAAAGCTGAAGTATTGTCTTGGCAATAAGGACATGCCAATCTTCCATGCGTTGTCCATCCAGATAACATACCGTACGCCGGAAAATCGCTTATGGTCCACATAAGAACCGCACACATGTTGAAATTATGCTGCACTGAAACATCATATGTTGTAACACCATGCTCCCACAACATCTGCAACTCACAGATCAATGGTTGGATGAATATATCGAGTGACCATTTTGGATGATCTGGCCCGGGAACTAGAATTGAGAGAAACAGGAACTCTCGCCGCATGCACATAGATGGAGGCAAATTGTAAGGTGTTACGATGACCGGCCACAAAGAATATTTTCTTCCATGCTTTCCAAACGGGTTAAAACCATCAGTGGATAAGCCTATGTATACATTCCGTTGTTCATATGCAAAATCTGGATATACAGATTGGAAGTGTTTCCACGCTTCCGCGTCAGAAGGATGCGTGATGTCTCCATCTTGACTATGCTCTGCATGCCATCTCATAGCCTTAGCTGTGCGCTCTGATTCGTACAGCCTCTTGAACCTCTCCGTTAAGGGTAAATACCACATCCGTTTGAATGGAATCTTCACCCTGCCACTTGTCTCCTCGAACCGGGGTTTGCTGCAAAATTTACATTTCTTTCGGTTCTCGTCCTCTCTCCAGTATATCATACAGTTGTCGATGCACAAGTCTATAACCTGGTAGGGCAAACCAAGACCGGCGACAAGTTTTTGGACCTCGTAGTATGATGCTGGGGCAAGATTATCTTCTGGCAAAATATCTTTCACGAACTTGGCGAATGCATCAACACATTCTTCGGACAAATTGTGATCAGTCGAATGCAGCAACACTAATTCGGCGAATGCAGCAACACTAATTCTATTACAGCAATTAGAACAAGGACATTTGATATCCTTACCTTTTTTGGCTGCTTCTACATTACTGGGTAAATTCATGAACTCCCATAATCCTTGAGCGTACTCGTCCCTTAATAAGTTTGAGCCCTCATCCGTCATTGGCTCGTCCATCCATGCCCGAAAATATGAACTCATCTTTATAGTTTTTTTTTGTTCTTGAAATTTTGTGATGATTGAATGCAGCATTCTGCAAACTTATGTAGATTGGATTTCCGTCGGATATCCGTCGGAATTCCGTCAATACCTCCGACATAACACCCCACACGTCCCATCGGCCACCGCAGACGATATGGCAACCACTCAAACTTGCCGACATCGGAAACCGTCGGAATGACATCACAAATCCGTCCCTCCTTCCGACAGGTTTTAACCGTCGGAAAAATGTCCGATCAATCAAACGTTGCCGACATCGGAAATCCTGAATTCTGTCGATATTCGGTCGCAATGCCGTCGGAAAGTCACGACAGCTCATTTCTATCGAAATTCCATCGGAATTTTCCGACGGGGTTCCAACGGAAAGGTGACCCTGTGGATTTTTGTCGGAATGCCGTCAGATGATGCAGACGGCATTCCGACGGAACGGTTTTACTCGGGAAGTCGTAGGAAAACCGTCGGAATTGACCGACGGTTTTCCGACGGAAAATAACAGGCCGTCGGAAAAATACCTGTTTTCTTGTAGTGCATCTTCTATTGGGA
This sequence comes from Draba incana, assembly GCA_963576765.1. Taxonomy (NCBI): domain Eukaryota; kingdom Viridiplantae; phylum Streptophyta; class Magnoliopsida; order Brassicales; family Brassicaceae; genus Draba; species Draba incana. The sequence goes on along the minus strand of OY755210.1, from coordinate 5,292,089 downwards.
ATGCTATTAATCTCAAGGAATTGGATCTTTCTTGTTGCTTCAGTCTACTGGAGCTCCCATCTTCTATTGGGAATGCTATTAATCTCCAAAGATTGGATCTTCAAAGTTGTAAAAGTCTTAGAGAGCTCCCATCTTCTATTGGGAATGCTATTAATCTCACAGAATTGAATCTTTGTGATTGTAAGAGTCTAATGGAGCTTCCATCTTCTATTGGGAATGCTATTTATCTCCAAAGATTGAATCTCGGTGGTTGCTTCATTCTTCAAGAGCTAGCATCTTCTATTGGAAATGCTATTAATCTCCAAAGATTGGATCTTAAATGGTGTTCAAGTCTTAGAGAGCTCCCATCTTCTATTGGGAATGCTATTAATCTCAAGGAATTGGATCTTTCTTGTTGCTCGAGTCTAATGGAGCTTCCATCTTCTATTGGGAATGCTGTTAATCTCCAAAGATTGGATCTACAAAGTTGTGAAAGTCTTAGAGAGCTCCCATCTTCTATTGGGAATGTCACTAGTCTTGAAAAGTTGGATCTCAGTTTCACGAGTCTTAGAAAGCTCCCGTCTTCTATTGGGAATGCTATTAATCTCAAGGAATTGAATCTCGAGGGTTGCTCGAGTCTAATGGAGCTTCCATCTTCTATTGGGTATGTCACTAGTCTTGAAAAATTGGATCTCAGTTGGACGAGTCTTCAAGAGCTTCCATCTTCTATTATGAATGTCACTAATCTGCGTGTACTTGTAATCAAGAAATGCACAAAGGTGGTTTCGCTACCACAGCTTCCAGACTCCTTAGAAACTCTTAATGCAGAAGACTATGAGTCCCTTGAGAGACTACATTGCTCTTTTCACAATACAAGTTTTGTTGAACTCAACTTTGCCAATTGCTTCAAACTGAATCAAGAAGCAAGAGACCTTATCATCAAGGCATCGAGTAGTAAATATGCAATCTTACCTGGAGAAAAAGTGCCTCCACACTTCACTTACCGAGCCATTGGGATTTCTTGTTCAATGAAATTAAATGGAACTGATACACATCTTCCTACATCCTTGATATTTAAGGCTTGCTTCTTGCTGGTTAATAAGGGTGACGTTGATTGGACAAATGTCAAAGTAACTTATCGCATCGTGCAAAAACAGAATGGTATCAGTGTTAAGGGCAGATCTGACAACATCAAGATATGGGCACCTTTGAAGAAGCATCTGTACATATATGAAACTGAAGAAGAGGTGAGTTCCAACGGATTAGTCTTTGACTTTGAAGCCGACAACGAGGAATTCGAGATAGCAGAATGTGGGATTAGTATTTTAAGCTGTTTAGTTGATTAGTATTTCTTCTAATGTATTTGTGAAAGATTATTAATGTGTGATTGGGTTTATGTCAAATTGAATTAAGTGATGGAATCAAGCAAACAGTTGCTATGATAAATCTACATGATTCTGAAAAATGTAGGGAAATTAATGCTATGTTACACTATGCACGAGAAGAGTTTTCGATTAATCAATCAATGGACTTGGAAGAAATTTCGCTTGTTGTGGCTGCGTCGTACCACTTCTCATCATGGCGCAAAATTCTTTTTAGTTTAATCTCAATCTTGACTTAAGACTTGATGCTAAGAATTATACAACTTACATTATCAGTATCGACTTCCGCTATGACTTCTTTGATGCTAGCTTCATCTCCCATACCATACTCTTTCATGGCTAACTCCAACTCATCCATTGTAATAAACCTATGCAAGCCAAATCCATATTATAGTGTCTAAGAATTGTCCTAAATTCTAAGTATATATTTTCTCTGTTCCACCTGAAAGCACTTACCCACTGTTGTCTTTGTCAAAGTATTGGAAGGCTTTGAATATGTGTTCGTCTCGATCCAATCTGTATCTATTCATCGTAGCTGAGATAAACTCAATGTAGTCGATTGTTCCATTACCATCTACATCAGCCTGAAATTCATACTGAAACGTTTCACTTCTCAGCTTCTATCTTTTTAGAGAAAATATAAAAGAATCGATGGAGATACTCACAGCTTCCATGATTGAACCGCTTAGCCAGCCCCGTTTTTAGTTATTCGTAAGTGATTGAACCGCTTTTATCAGTGTCCATATTAGCAAACATTGTTTTAAGACCTCTAATTTCCTCTTCGGAGAAACACAACCAATGATACGGAAAAACAGAACAGAATGCGTACTAGCAAAGGATAAGTTTTGTAGCCTTACCTTTAGAGCTAGCTTCTTAAGCTTGTTCATTGCTCGGAATTGCTTCATCTGAGATAACACAGCACTATCAATAGGCTTGTCTGGTGCTTCTCCATCTCTGATCCAAGGATGTTCTAAGAAGAAAAATACATTTATGTAAGTTAATGATAAAATTAATTGCACTTAATGTTTTGGTATTAGACTAATCTTAAGTGGACTTTACCAAGAGCTTGTGCCGCAGATATTCGTTTCTTGGGGTCTTTAGTGAGCATTTTCCTCACAAGATCTTTAGCACTCTCAGATATAGAAGGCCATGGTTTGCTCTCAAAATCAATTTCTCCCTTTAGAATCCCATCAAGTATCCCTTTCTCAGTTTCTACAATGTCACAACAACAACACAAAACAATATAAAATTACATAACTAAATGGTTAGACCAAAACAAATTATCTATCAGCTTTTACTAACCAGCCCAAAAAGGAGGTACACCACAAAGCAAGATGTATAGAATAATCCCTCCACTCCAAATATCGATTTCTTTTCCGTAAGTTCGCCTTAATACTTCAGGAGCTATACATAGTAAGTATCACGTATATACATCTTAAGGAAACTAAATCAATTTAGTCTTGTAAATTAGCTTATTGTAATCCCTACAATCTCTCTCAATTCCTGTAATTACTCTCCTCTAGCTTGTATATATAGGCTACTCTAAATAGTGAATAATAATCAAGTTTCATATCTTATATGGTATCAGAGCAGGTTATGCTCCAGTTTAGATCTAACGATCAAACTCTATTTTTCTTATTTTTCTGATTCTTAAGCCTACACGGTTCCAAATTTTTTTTTTTTTTTTTTTTTGTTTGTATCAAGCCTTGGAGGTTCAAGCTTCGTTTATGTTTCTATTTTCTTTTATTTTTAAGCCAAAGTGTTTCTAAGTTTTTATCAAACTCCATTTTATTATGATTTCTAAGCCTATCAAGTATAGTGCTTCCTTAAGCCTTAATGTTTTCAAGTCGTTTACGACTTCATCAAGCTATACGCTTCATACGACAATGTCAACTCCGGATCCAAGTCTATCCCATGTTTAAGTCACAAGAAATCAATAAGCTATATGCTTCCATTAACTTCTATACACTTATGTCTTCATCACAGTGAATCCGTCCAACCGTATGGTTCAAGCGCAATGCTTCTTCTTTTCTATATATTTCTTCAAAGATTTCAATCTCAAGCCGTTGGTTCCGCCGTCTTCGCTCCATCATTGCCTTGATCTTGAGGGGGCATATCAAGGAAATAATATCAATCATGATTCACCCAATCACAACAATCACTCCATCATATATTCTATTTAATAATTGTATGATCCTCTCATTTATTATTTGATTCATCTAGTTCTACTATATAAGGCTATGTAATTCTCATCATATTAACAACACAATAATACAATATTCTTACATCTAAGAAACCAAGAAACCAAATACAAACCCACTTCCAAATCAACATAAAATGAAAACCCGATCCAAAAATAATATTTTCAAAAAGAAGAAACAGAGTAATCTGGCTTCTCCGGCACAAACTTTAAGCAAGGAACCGACATCAATTTCACAAGCAATGAAAGACGAGTATTGGCGCCGAGCTTGCTCACAAGAATTTGATGCTCATGCTCTAAATCAATCATGGGATTTAGTTCCCTCTCATCCTGGTCAGAATCTTATTGGATGTCGATGGGTGTTTACCACAAAATTTCTTTCAAGTGGAATTCTAGAACGTTATAAAGCGCGGCTTGTTGCGAAAGGATTCACTCAACGCTATGGTGTTGATTATGCGGAAACGTTTAGTCCGGTCATCAAATCTACAACGATTCGTCTTGTGCTCAACGTTGCCGTGACAAAATCATGGTCCATTAAACAGCTTGATATCAACAACGCTTTTCTCCAAGGAGAGCTCACGGAAGAAGTATATATGGTCCAACCACCAGGATTCATTGATCGCGATAAACCGTCACATGTTTGTCATTTGAAGAAACCAATCTACGGTCTTAAACAAGCTCTGCGTGCCTCGTATATGTCCCTTAGACGCCATCTTTTAGACAGTGGTTTTGTGAATTCCCTTACAGATGCCTCCTTGTTTGTCCACAATTACAAAGGTGCCATCACGTATGTTCTTGTCTACGTTGATGATATCATTGTTACCGGCAACAACAATTCCGTCATCACAACCGTCCTTCAAGCGTTTGCTGATCGCATCTCTATCAAGGAACCCACGGACCTTCATTATTTTCTTGGAATAGAATGCACAAGGACTTCTCAAGGAATTCATTTGTCCCAACGGAAGTACATCTCTGATCTCCTATCCAAGAACAATATGTTGGATGCAAAGTCTGTCTTTTCGCCACTAGCGTCATCACCTCAATTATCGCTCCATGATGGTTCACCACCTACGGATCTGACTCAGTATAGATAAGTGGTTGGCAGTCTACAATATCTAGCATTTACTCGTCCCGATATATCCTATGCAGTCAACCGGCTCTCACAGTTCATGCATAAGCCGACTCATAACCATTGTCAAGCCGCCAAACGAGTCTTACGTTATCTCTCTGGAACAATGTCACATGGAATCAAGCTTCATACCTCTTCTCCGATGACGATTCACTGTTTCTTTGACGCTGATTGGACCGGAGACACCGATGATTTTGTCTCCACAAATGGCTACATAGTTTACATGGGACGTAATCCCATTTCTTGGTCCTCCAAAAAGCAGCGTGGGGTTGCTCGCTCTTCAACCGAGGCTGAGTACCGTGCTGTCGCAAACATAGCATCAAAGGTTCGATGGTTATGTTCTTTACTCTCTGATTTGCGGATACAACTCCCAAAGGCTCCTGTAATCTACTGTGACAACATCGGTGCTACGTATCTATGTGCAAATCCTATTTTCCATTCTCGAATGAAGCACATCGCGCTAGATTACCACTTTGTCCGCCATCTTATTCAAACCGGAATGCTACATGTTTCTCATGTCTCTACACACGATCAGTTAGCCGATACAATGACTAAACCACTACCACGACAACGTTTTCAACAAGCAAGTGTCAAGATTGGAGTTACAAGAGTCCCTCCATCTTGAGGGGGCGTATCACGTATATACATCTTAAGGAAACTAAATCAATTTAGTCTTGTAAATTAGCTTATTGTAATCCCTACAATCTCTCTCAATTCATGTAATTACTCTCCTCTAGCTTGTATATATAGGCTACTCTAAATAGTGAATAATAAACAAGTTTCATATCTTATAGTAAGCACTTCCCACTATATCCTTGTAAACTTTCCCTGCAAATTGCGTTTTTCAGTATAGAAACAAACACAACAAGCATATGTACGCAGTTTCGATCTGAATGGATCATTTCCATTCAAATAGTCTAATTCGGTTCAGCCAAATGGTTTTGAAAAATTGGCCTAAATTTTAAAAACTCATTCAAATGATCCATATGAGGTTAAACGAACATTAATTCTCATCTCCATCCAGATGAATCATTTTGAATGAACAAACAAACATGCCCACAATAATATCAACTAGCTAAAATGACATAAGCATAGCATTCTCACCTTCTTCGATGAAGACGGACAATCCAAAATCAGTAGCTTTAAGCAAAGCATTCTCATCTATATTAGCAAGCAAGAGATTCTAAGGCTTAAGATCACGATGCATCACTCCCATAAAATGACAAATCTGCACAACATTCACAATCGATCTAATAACACTAGCCACCGCTCTTTCCGAGTAATGTCCATGAGCTATAATCCTATCACGACGACAAACTCAAGACTGTCTACAAAGACTTTGATGCCTAAAGATATATACTTTCTGAAGCTGGACATAGCTCTTCAACAGCATCACAACATTCAGTAGACAAATCAACAAAGAATCTGAGGCTTTTGAATATGCAGAGGCTATGAATGAGAATCAAGCAAACGTTGATGCATTCTCTTGAAACCAACTGCTTGAACAATATGAAATAAGGATGCCCAAGCAACATAACTAACCATCCATCATCAAATCCAGATCCTAGATTCTGTTGAATACTTCCTAACCTGATCCTCATCTCTCTAAAACCACATTTACTTTATGAAGATCACCATATCACAACAACAACATGAGCAGAGACATATCCAGAAGCTAGATTCTTAGAGAGAGAGATCCGATACCTCAAATATACCAGACCAGTAAGATTGCATTGCAAAAGCAAAGAGGAACGAATCTCCGGTGGTCGTGGCTGCGAACCATAGTGGAACACCGTCTTTATCATCAATCTCAACAAAGACTTTTCTCGAAACTGATCGGCTTCACTAATCTCTCTTGGTGAAGCAATAAGCGCAACAAAACCTGGAAGCAACGAATATAAATCCATGAAAGAGATTCACCAATTAATCCATCAACCTGGAAGCCATCGTCGCACTGATCCAACTGATAGCAGAAATTGATCAATCGATCAATCAATCCAGATTTATGTGAACGATTCCATAACTTCCTTCCTTGTTTCGCCGTAGGTAAGAATCGAAGCTCACTGGTAAGATTGAACCAAATACGAAGCTCACATCAACGGATAAGGAGCTTCCGATGTCAACCAAAAGTCAAAGCAAAACTCAATCTCACAAGCAATTGGTGAAAACAGAAGAGAATCAAACGAAAATTAGATCTAAAGGAGACTTAACCAATTGATGATATAATGGACGAAGCGTTGAGCTTCACAACGAACCACTTGAAGTTGTTAGCAGAAGAAACAAGCTCGTCTCATATCTCAAGGCTTATACAGAATGCTTTTGCCTACCTCAGCATCGTAACCCTGAAATGCTATTTGCGAGGGAATACATCTCGACCTATGAGCAAGAAGAAGATCATAACAAATTACTACTAGAATTTGCGAAGCTCAATTTCAGGTTCTTGCAGATGAACTGGATTCAAGAACTGGAAATACTCACAAAGTACTACTGTTTAATTAAATTTACTCACATATAGTTTAGTTTAGTTAGCTATGTTTTTGGCGACGCAATTAGCATGAAAATAACAAGATGAATCATTAACATGTTTTGTAGATGGTGGAAGGAGCAAGACCTTGCATCCAAGCTGCCACTGTTTTTCAGGGACAGATTGCTCGAGAACTATTTCTATGCATTCATGGCAACTTTCGAGCCGAAATTTTCACGTGAGAGGTGAAAGCAAACACAAACTAATGCTCAAATGAGCTTTTTGAAATGCAAAACTAAAGAAAGGAGAAGATTTAGATTTGTCACCAAGAACACAGACTTTGATTAATATTACATAGAGAGGAGAAAAGGAGGCTGCGTTTTGTAGCAGCCTTACATTATTGAGCTTCACGTTTTGGTGTTATATATAGATAGATTACATATGTTGAGAAGTCTTCCACGTGCTCTGCTTTTCCTTATTTCAAGGAGTCTTCCACCTGCTCTGTTTTTCCATAGAGCATCCTTATTGCACACACCATCGTGTCTTAAGGCCATATAAAATTATTAAAACACACTCTCTCTTCCTTTTACCTAATTTTATACCTTCTTTTTCATCCTTTTACTCAACTTTTATTAATTTTATATTAACACTCTCTCTTCTTTTTAAAAACACTCTCTTTCTTTCTTTTAAACACTTTATACTCTCTTTACTCAAATTTTATTAATTTTATACAATATACCCCACAAAAACACTCTCTTTCTTCCTTTTACAACCATTTTAATAATTTTATATTATAAAAATACCACATTTAGACACCATCGTGTTACCAATAAGAATGTTGTAACAAGGGTCTTGTTTATTACCCATTACTTGGTGTTTTGTCATGTGGGACCAGTTTAGGTTTTGACCGTGGACTTGAGTTCTCTTACAAGAGGATCGTAAGCTCTACATAATCTTAACCATTGTTAATGACGCATGCGATAGATATGGTTCTGTTTCTGAAGTTTCAGCTTTTGTTCGTTGCATCAAAACGTATATTATTTTTCTGTTATTTATTTATGTATTGGATATTGATGGTGAAATACATAAACGTAATCAGAATGAAATAAATTCTTTGTTAACCAAATATGTTTTTGAAAGGATAAAACAAAACAAAATGTTTTTTTTTTGGCTTTTGTAACGTATCCATATTTATGTATCTTGGTATGTGTATGCACAGATGGATCCCAAGTCATGTGGACAGTTTACGAGATTATATTAAGATTGCCTTCAAGCTTTCTTGGGATGTTTTCTATGAGAGCGAAAAAGATCTAGCATACAGCTTACAAGGTGTTCTTGATGAGGTAACATAGTCTAAGTACCACCCTAGTTATTTAAGGTCGGTCGAAATCACAAGACATTAACGTTTTTCTTAAAACTCTTAACTTTCAAGCAGTTCAAGTTAAGAATTCCGCGAAAATGGAATTGAGAATTCTGATTGAAATTTGAACGAGAATTAAGAAGGTGAAGAAATTCTCGAAGAACGAATACGGAGTCGAGATTACTCTCTTTCGAAAAATCGCCCGTAGTGAGACGGTTTGATACGATTACGAATCCCAGGATAAAACCGATAATGAAAACGATTTCGCAAACACTCAAAATCGAATATGACGAACATATTTTCTATGAATACTCTCGAGACTTACTTTGTGGAGGATGGAAGATTTTCGTAGCGGGAAAAATTCGCAGAGAAAGGATCAATCAAAGAAGATGAAGGTGCGCTCGTTTTAAAGAAACAAAGGGTTGCGATTTGAACCACAATGGTTCGATGAACCTGAACAGAACCAGAACCGATACAATGAATTTGACAGAACGTGACTGTTCGGTCAACAGAACCGAAGGGTTGCGTTTGGTTTAAAAAATTTTAATACAAATTTCACCAAAAAGAATAGTCTTTAATGGACCGTAGGTCCAATTGACCAAACCCAAACCCAAACCCGAACCCGAACCCTAGCCCGGCTCGGCTCAGCTCGGTTCGGTGGTGGGACTCCCTAGGTTCCTTCATGGTACATATGTGTTCTTGACTTGTTTGAACTCTTACACATGCTTAGCCTTATTTATACAACACCAAAAAGTTTCCAACTTTGGATGTGGGACAAAATTAAGTGTGCATTCATTAAACCAACACAAGAGGCTTTTACCTCTTAGCCCAAATGCTTTGTCTCATTTCATCTTCACATTTTAAACCCATTTTTCATACACAAATGTCTTATACTAAGCCCATTTAAAATTGTATAAAATTGGTTCCAACAATCCCCCACATGAATAGAAATGACTTCTAAACATATGACGACTCGATAAACTCAAAGACTCTACTGATTAGACTAACCTCATTGACTAGACAGACAGACGGACTTTCGAGAGTATAACGAAAAATTACTGTATCTGAGTTGGTAGCAATTTTTCAGCTTTGAACCACTCGTAGTTAGTAGCTGTCGGATTTACTTGGCCAGGAGGTGGACATGATGCCTGAAATACTATCTATTGTAAGGCTAAAGAATCATTAAAAGCCAAAAGCTTATCCTCTTTCCATACCGATGTAACACTGTTTGTTATCCTAGGAACTGGGTAGAGATATTAATCTCATAGTGTTCTTTTAGTTTAGGTTTGAATTTGTTGTCCCTTTGAACCTATTTCTTGGGATCTCCAGTCATGTAGGTGGGGTGTCCATCAAACTTCAACTTTATTCATAGGCTTGTAAACCCATTCCTCTTAATGATTTGACTACGTGATCTCTTGTCAAACCTTTAGTGAATGGATGAGCTAGGTTATTGGCATATTTGATATAATCTATCGTGAGTATTCCGGTGGAGATCAAGTTTCTAATGGTTTTATGTCGTCGTCGTATCACTACAAGAAAAATGGGCATTCTTAGCTCATGGATAACGCTATAATAGGGATATAATAGCGTTTTCATGAACGCTATGATAGTCGGAGCTATCTTAGATCCCCCCTCTATAATAGCAGTTTCTGCAACTGTTATAGAGTAATATATAATAGCGTTGGTAAAATGCTTTAATATGAATATTTATAGCTAGTAGAAAATGCCATATTAGATTTAGTTGTAGCTAATTATTTGTGCTATGGTAGATTATTATTTTTCAATTAAAATTGACCTCTTAAATTCATATATTTATGTTTTTGTATAAATTAAATTTATAATTTATGATTAAATATACTTTTATTTCATAGAAAATCCATAAAATACATAACAAGTATTACAAAGAGTAATCCAAACTAAATCTTAAATAAAAACACAAGTACTACTCTTACACAACAAGAGTCCTAATCTATAAAATAAGGGACAAAGAGAAACAAACTCCTATCGTCCATCACCAATTCTATTCTAAAGCTTACCACTTTCACGAGTAATCATCATCCTCATTTGAATGCTCATGTTATGTCCACCATTTGATCCACAATTGAACACTACTACTTCTTCATGCACAATCCCACAACCAATTTGTTCTCCAACCATTCACAACTGTTCTGGTCCTTGCGGTAAAACTCCAAATGGTCTTCCAGTGTTGAAGACTTGTTCAGATTCTTGCTGCAAATAAAGACCGTATGACACGAAATCTGGGAAGATATCTTCTTGCTCAGGCTGCAAATTTACTCCAAATTATGTGTACTCCTCAGAAAATAATTTTTATTATTAAAATAATTCAGAAAATAATTTTTATTCAAAAATAATAATAAACATCACAATAATTTTTAAAAATTCGAAAAAATTGGAAATTTTTTTTTGAAACTTAAACAAATAATAATAAATTTTATAATTATTTTTTAAAAAATAATACATTCGCTTTTAAATTAAAACTTAATTTCAAAATTTATAATCTTCAAAACTTTAAAAATACTTTAAAAAACATAAATTATGAAATAAAGCTATAACAGCAAGATTGAAATTTTTCACCCAATATTTTTTGAATTTGCGTAAACAGATTTTGCGTAAATATTTTCCCAATATTTTTCGAATTTTAAAAATTTATAACTGTTGGAAGATTGAAATTATTTTAATAATAAACATCACAATTCGAAAAATATTGGGTGAAAAATTTCAATCTTGCTGTTATAGCTTTATTTCATAATTTATGTTTTTAAAGTATTTTTAAAGTTTTGAAGATTATAAATTTGGAAATTTAAAATTTAAGATTAAGTTTTAAATTTAAAAGCGAATGTATAATTTTTTAAAAAATCATTATAAAATTTATTATTATTTTTTTAAGTTTCAGAATTTTTATCCAATTTGTTTGAATTTTTAAAAATTATTGTGATGTTTATTATTATTTTTGAATAAAAATTATTTTCTGAATTATTTTAATAATAAAAAATATTTTCTGAATTATTTTAATAATAAAAATGTGGCGGCTCAAACTAAAAACGTAGTTTGAAGGTTTAATGTGTAAAAGTTTCAAGTTTGAAGAATTAAAGTGAAAGTGATATTCCATCAAGGTTTAAAGTGCTAGTAAATCCAACCTTGAAGGTTAAAAATGCGATTTTCCCTAATTATTATATTGGTACTTGGTAGGGTAACACAACAATGATGCATAGAATTACTTAATCCTTATCAACTCAACAGTCAGATTCATCAAAGTCTCTCTTATTTCATTTTCACAATAGATAAGAAACAAAGATGGGTAAGAAAAAAAAATACTCAGAGATAAATTCTCAAACCAAATAGCTAAATTTATTTTTAAGAGCAAGTATGGTCTGTCATACTTGAGAAAAAGTTTGTACCAGTTCTGGAAACCATCATTGATGAGGTTTCCAACCGTGACAAGCTTGTGGCTCTCTTTTCTCCCAGTAAGCAAGAAAACTTATGAACTAAACGAATACAAAAGCAAGCAAAGGAAATTTCATACTAACCATAGAACTAGATAGTAAATTAACCACAAACTTTGGGGGAAGCTTCTTTAATGAGTTTCGCATACATAAGACCTTTTATATCCTTCATGAGAAAATAATATACAAGCAAAGTGTCAGTGGAGCTGTATATCCAAAGATAAGACACATCACATTTTACTTTAGTCTACTCATACGTTGAAACATGATACTATGATGAGAAATAAGAACAAAGATAAAACAAGAATATATAGCTTGAAGAGGGAGATTAAGTTACAACATCATCAGGAAGATCGCAATTTTTTCGCTTCAATGCATCATTTGTAGAATATGAGTTGTTGTGAATTTAGTTATAGGAATGGAAGCTGTAGGTACCAATGGAGATTTATCTTCTCTGTTGGGTTCCATGGTTGTTAAAATCCTCAAATAAAATACCACTGAAACAAAAATGTGAGAACATAAAAAGTCTAGACCACTTAGCTAATCAATGAATAATCCATCTAGGCAAACTATCACAAACACCTTAAAAAATACAGGATGAGAGTGAAATCTAATGATACGAAAAACATGCTGATCAATTATTCAAGATACATTACAAAATATGTGAATTTTATAGAATCGTATTCAACATTTCTGTTTACAGGATCCATTTTATCCATCACAGCAGTTCAAGTAACTCCAAAGCCACCAATTTCGAATTTTCTTTAACTTAGCCTAACAAGCTCTAAACCTTTAGCACAACAGATCAAACAATTGCACAATACATTCTAATCTCTCTAATATACACATATAGACATCACCTTTGTACCCTGAGATCTAGAACAAGTGTCTTCTCGATGTTGAATGAAGCAGGAGCCTTCGCGTCAAGAATCACACTGCATCGTCGATTTCAAAAGAGTTAATCAAACCCTTTTCATCAATAAACATATTGAATACTATATCTTGGTATATATACTTACGTACGCCTTCTTCCTTCTTTACGGACCTTGGTAATATTTATGTTCTTCCTATAAAATCGAAGGGTTGGCCGCCTATTTCACTCTGTACTAATACCATTAAACGTAAATCAACCCAGACTTTTTGTCTCTCGATTTTATAACTTAAACTTTATAAACTCTTTATAAACTAACCTGAACTACTAAACTCTTCCAAATTCCACTTTTAAAATTGGTTAAGCCTTAACCATCCATTAACCACTATTCGGTTCATTAAACCATTAATTGGTTAATTGAACTCTTAATTGCGTTTTTTAAATTCGCGTTTTGGTTAAAATCTCAAGCGAAGAAGACAATCTAATTCAGATTCATTATTTGCTCTTGAACCAATATCACAACACAAAATTGAAAATAAAAAATCTATCCTTTCATCTACATTGAGTTACAGAATTTTTAAATGCTCGCAATTAAGTAGTAAAGATGGAGGGTCGGAGAAACCCGACAAAACGTAAACACAAAAGTGATGGATCGAATTTAAAAGGGAAAAACCTTTAAAAATACCCCAACTATTTTACATTTGGCAAAAATACATGAACTTTTAAGACTCTCTGAAAAATACACGACCTATTAAAAAGTGTTATATTAATACACGATCTATTAAAAAGTGTTATATTAATACATATACATTGAAAAGTGAACAATTTGACAACTAATTTTTCCGAACTTTCAAGTTTATCAATGGCGGATTTTGATTCCAAGTATTATATGTGGCGATCTATAGTTCTTTGAAAAGCTCTTAAGATTTTGAACTAACTGAATTTGTCAATGAAGTTTCGGTTTCAAATTTTAAAATTAAAATTCTCTGAATTATTAAGTGTATTTTGAAAAATCGAAACCATATATGAACTTATGGAACCAACATTAACAAAGCCCAATAGGTTTTATTTGATTCCAACGTGTTTGATTTTCTGATCTGAAAAATTAAATGGTGTTTCACTATTTCCGTTTCGATTTTCAATGTATATGTATTAATATAACACTTTTTAATAGGCCGTGTATTAATATAACACTTTTTAATAGGTCGTGTATTTTTGAGGGAGTCTTAAAAGTTCATGTATTTTTCTGCCAAATGTAAAATAGTTGGAGTATTTTTAACGGTTTTTCCCAATTTGAAAATGGTACGCAACTTTCTCTATCGTGTGAAAAGGAGCGAAATTTGCAGAAACATAGCAAAAACCCAGATTTTCTTCGTAACAAGACCACACTTCGCACTCAACGAGAAACAAAGAATCCAAAAAAAGACAAACAGAGAGAAAGTAAAACTTGCTTTTATTAGAGAGGTGTATTTTTTCTTTAAGACAACATTTTCCTGTCTTTTTCTCTTTGTGATTTTATCTTCTTCTTCTGGTTTGGGTTTTCCCGAGAAAATCAAGTAAGAAAAAGTGGGGATCGAGTAGCACGAGAGAAGCTAAAACACAATCAAGAATAAATCTCGGAGAAAAAGGTTTAGTTTTTTCTTTCTTCAAAACTATTTCATTTCAATTCACTGAGAAGCCATATTTTTTCTTCTGGGTTTTGATTTCTGGGTAATATTCTTTCTCAGACGTTTCTGGTTTCTCAGAAAAAATTGGAAAAATGGCTGAACCGACCAATCTAAGACTAGTTCGGAGGTTAGTTCTTCACTTATAAGCTCCCTCAAAATCACTTGTGGCCAGTAGATTCTCCGATGTAATTAGCCACTATTCTGCCTCTGCTCTTCTACTACCGCCGCTGTCTCCGTCGTCCATATCTCCGAGGAAATCAATATTGATTTTGATTTTGATTTTGATTTTGATTTTGGGCAAAATCGATTTTGTGTTTTGTGTTTATGTTTTATCAGGTTTGTTGGCCAAAACACGATTTTAAAAAACGCAATTGAGGGTTTAATTAACCAATTAGTAGTTTAATGAATCGAATAGTGGTTAATGGATGGTTAAGCCTTAACCAATTTTAAAAGTGGAATTTGGAAAAGTTTAATAGTAGGTTGGTTTATAAAGAGTTAATAAAGTTTAAGTTACAAAATTAAGAGGCAAATAGTTTGGGTTGATTTACGTTTAGTGGCATTATTACAGGGTGAAATAGGCGGTTAACCCAAAATCGAATGAAAAACTTTATCTGAGACCAGTAAACTCAAAGCTATCAAAATGAGAGATGGTGATACATAATCTGAAAATTAAGCGAGAGAGATAGAAGAGTTTACCCGACGGCCATGGTTAGGGATCTTGAGATGGTGGCGACGCCGACCAACAAACTAGGGAACTGAAGCGATTTAGGTACAAATTAGGGATTTCTGCAAACCCTATGAGAGAGAGAAGATGAAATCGAAGAGGAGAGGAGATCTGGAGACAAATAGAGAAGAACATATCTGGAGACGAGGAGAGAAGAGGAGAAGAGATCTGGACACAAGAGAGGAGAGGAGATCTGGAGACGAAAAGAGGAGACGATAAACATTTTTTTTCTACTTCGTGAAATGAGAAAGAAGAATAAAGAAATTGGGATCTTTTGTTTTGCTTAACAACTTAGGCGCAAAGTGAAAAAAATTTGGGTAAGTGTTGCCGCTTCTTGTAATTTTTGGCTCGAAACGAGAATTTTGGATTCCCGCTTAGTTAATTTTTTGTTTAGCATTTTTGAAATGCTATCTTATATGACTCTCCAACCCACCAAATCACTTTTCATAGCTTTTAAGAAAATTGAGCAATGATAATATGCTATCAATAAGCGTTTTTCTTGTAGTGTATGTGACGAGACTTGCCATTATAATGATTATTCAGTGCCCGAGAGATAGCCGATTGGCTAACATAGTGTACACGTAAAGCTGGCACTGGTTTCTCCCACATAGGGATATCTTCCAAAAAATTCCAAAGCCACTCTGTTTCTTGAGCAGTTTTGTCTAGAGCAACAAACTCTGATTCCTTGGTCGATGTGGCTATCACGGTTTGTTTGGAAGACTTTCAGGACACTGCTGCACCTCCAAGTGTAAAGACATATCCACTTGTGGATTTTGAGTTTTTGGAATCTGCAATCCAGTTCGCGGCACTGTATCTTTCCAAAACTGCTGGTTCTTTACCATAGTGTAGTCCATAATTTTTGGTATAACGTACTCTAGTTATCGCTTTCCAATGTTTATGTCCTGGATTACTAGTATAACGACTAAGTCAGTTTATTGCATGTGCTAAGTCAGGTCTAGTACAATTTGTCAAGTACATCAGACTTCTGATGACTCGTGCATATTCAACCTGAAAAACTGCATCACCTGAGTTTTTAGTCAAATGAATATGAGGATCAACTGGAGTTTTTGCACTCCCACTTGAATAGTTTTTGAATCTATCAAGTATCTTTTGTGCATAATGTGATTGTGACAAGATAATTCCTCCAGCATGTCGGTGAATCTTAATACCGAGAATGACATCTGCCAATCCCATGTCTTTCATTTCAAAGTTACTACGAAGTAAGTTCTTTGTTTGATTAATCATGTCATTAGTGTTGCCAATAATGAGCATGTCATCAACATAAAAACACAACAAAACATATCCGTGAGGGATACATTTGATGTATATGCATTTATCACATTAGTTAATGTTGAAACCATTTGACATCATCACATTATCAAATTTTTCATGCCATTGTTTCGGAGCTTGCTTCAGTTCGTACAATGACTTGACAAGTTTGCAAACTTTGTGTTCTTGTCCGGGGACAACAAATCCTTCAGATTGTTTCATATAGATCTCTTCTTCTAAATCTCAATGTAGAAAAGCGGTTTTTACATCCATTTGATGTATTTCTAGGCCTCTTTATGCCGCGATACTAACCAAAACTCTGATGGAGGTTATTCGCGTCACCGGAGAATATGTGTCAAAGTAGTCCAGACCTTCTTTTTGTCGGAATCCTTGAACCACAAACCAAGCCTTATACTTATCCATAGAACCATCTGTTTTCATTTTTGTTGTGAAAATCCATTTAATCTCTAGTGCTTTAGACCCTTCGGGTAGATCGGTAATCTCATATGTATGATGTTGCAATACAGAATCGATCTCACTATTAACAGCTTCCTTCCAATAGGCTGCTTCTGGGGTAGACATGGCTTCTGAGTAAGTTTGTGGTGCGTTCTCTGTGAGAAACACCATCATGAAATCATCACCAAAAGATTTTTCCTTACGAGCTCTTTTGCTGCGTCGAGGTTCATCTTCTACGTCTTCCACATCATGTGTTGAGGTTCTGGAAGTGCTTGCCTCATTTGTTGAGAAGCTTGTTTTCCGCTGTTCAAGGGTCCTCTTTTGACCTTTTTTTTTTTACAAGGGAAAATGTGTTCAAAGAAAGATGCATTTCGTGATTCCATTACTGTATTCACATGAATATCGGGTAAATCTGATTTGTGAACCAAAAACCGATAAGCACTACTGTTGTGTGCATATCCTATGAAAATACAGTCCACTGTTTTAGGTCCAATTGTGACCTTTTTTGGTGGTGGTACTGCGACTTTAGCAAGGCACCCCCACACTTTGAGGTATTTGTACGAAGGTAAAACACCTTTCCAAAGTTCATATGGTGTTTTGCCAGTAACTTTATGTGGTATTTTGTTGAGAATATAGTTCGTAGTAAGCAAAGCTTCCCCCTACATTGACTGGGGTAACCCAGATTCCTGCAACATAGCATTCATCATCTCTTTGAGAGTTAGGTTTTTCCGTTCCGCAACTCCGTTAGATTAAGGGGAATAGGGAGCTGTGGTTTGATGTATAATGCCATGTTGTTGACAGAAGTCATTAAACGGACCATCATACTCACCTCCTCTATCACTTCGAACTACTTTAATAGTTTTACCTAGTTGGTTTTCAACTTCAAGTTTATACTCTTTGAATTTTGATAAGGCTTCATCTTTGTTACGTAACAAGTATACATAACAATATTTTGTATTATCATCGATAAATGTCACAAAATACTTTTTACCGCCTCTAGTTTGTATAAATTTCAGATTGCATAAATCTGTGTGTATTAAACTAAGAGGTTCAGTAGTTCTTTGAACTTGAGGAGAAGGAGTTTTTGTGAGTTTGGCCTGTACACACACTTCACATTTATTCTTGTTTACTTTGCATTTCAGATTTAGGTTCAAATTCATTAATCTTTGCATAGATTTATAGTTGACATGTCCTAAACGTTCATGCCAAATATTTAAAGACTCAACCAAATAAGCAACATAATTATTATTAAATGAATTGTCAGAAATTACAACATTAGCGTTATTAATCTTATCACTATGAAGGACTGTCGAAACACACAACTTGACAAGTCCTTCTTTCTCACAACCCTTTCCCAAATACATCCCATTCTTCCTAAGTACCAATTTATCAGCTTTGAAGATGACTCCAAATCCTGCCTTGCTCAAGAGAGTTCCTGGAACCAAATTTTTCCTCATGTCCGGCACATGTTTCACATTGTTGAGTGTGAGTTCACGTCCTGAAGTCAGCTTCAGAACCACTTTGCCGCGACCTTCAATCTTCGATGAAGCTGTGTTTCCCATGAACAACTGCTCCTTCGATTTGATCTTTTGATAAGTGGTGAACATCGACTTATCAGTGCAGATATGGGTGGTTGCACCTATGTCATACCACCATTCTATTGGGTTGTCATCGACCATGTTCACTTCATTGACGACAGCGCACATATCCTCTTCAGTGAGGTTAGCTTCAGCCTTTTTGTTACTCTTGGGTTGGCTCCTGCATACATCAGATTTGTGGCCTATCTTGCCACACTTGTGCCACTTTCCTTTGAACTTATGTCCTGGTTTTGTAACCTTCTTGAAGTTTGTTGAGGATGCCGGTTTGAGAGACTTTTGCGGAAATGTCCGATTCCCTTTACCATTGCCCTTGTGCTCAGCCACATTGACATTGTGTTCCTCTAGAGGATAGAAATTAGCACGGTTCCTGTTTTCTATTTGGAGCCTCGTGATGACATCATAGAGTGACATATGTTTCTTCTTGTGCTTGAGATAGTTCTTGAAGCTCAGCCAACTCGGGGAAGTTTCTCAATGAAACAATTGACAGTGAAGATCTCACAGATTTGCATCCCCTCGCCCGTTATCTTATGGCACAGCAAACTCAATGCATCGACTTATTCCATGATGGGCTTGGAGTCGACCATTTTGAAGTCTAGAAACTTCGCAACAGCAAATTTCTGACAACCAGCATCGTCAGACTTGTACTTTTTCTCCCAAGGCCATCCAGAGTTGCTTAGAGGTTTGTGCTTCCTTACTGTATACTTGATACAGAGGATCAATGAGGCGGCCTAAGATCCAACCTCGACGCACAAAGTCTGCATGTTTCCATGCATCAACAGCAGCGAGAAGATGAGCATCCTTGTTTCCGAATGGAACGATCGGTGGATCCTCTTTCAGAAACTTCTCGCAGTTTAAGTTACTCATGTAGAAGAGCATCTTGTTTTGCCATGTTTTAAAGCCTTTGCCGTCAAACTTTTCCGGCATTAGCCCATGCGCCATGGCTGCGGGTAATTGAGACATCATCTAATAGTTATCTTGTGGACCACTCGTCTGGAGACGAACTCCGAACAGATCTCGGGCCACCGAGTCTACATCACCATCAGTATTCGCCACCGAGTCTGGAGGCGTTTCAGTTTGCCCAGCAGATGACTTGTTACCAGTCATATCGACATCATCACCATCAGTATTCGCCATCTGTTAACAGAAACAGAATGATATCAGAACGTGATAATTATTTCGCAAACTCGCTTAAAGAAAGCGTTCACGAAAACAGAACAAAGTAAGTGAAAACTTAAAACTTTCGCATAAGAAAAATTGATTCGCGGAAAAATTTAAAATTAATCGCAAATCCTTGAAAACTTCAGAAACTTTTCGCGGAAATGTAAGAACAAATCGCAAACTTCGTTACTGATTTTGAAAGAATTTTTTTTTTGTAGAAAACGATTTTGCAGAAACGGTAAACGAATTGCGAATAGAATTGAGGAAATTCTCAATCCGACTAAGCGGTAAGCGAAGAACGGAGTTTTCGAATTAAGATTGTAGGAACCGCAAAAACGGAACTGAGAATTCTGATTGAAATTTGAACGAGAATTTAGAAGGTGAAGAAATTCTCGAAGAACGAATACGGAGTCGAGATTACTCTCTTTCTCTAATTCGAAAAATTGCCCGTAGTGAGACGGTTTGATAGGATTACGAATCCCAGGATAAAACCGATAATGAAAACGATTTCGCAAACACTCAAAATTGAATCTGACAAACATATTTTCTACAAATTTTCCCCAAAAAGAATAGTCTTTAATGGACCTACGGTCCAATAGACCAAACCCAAACCCAAACCCAAACCCGGCTCGGTGGGGGTGCGCGCGTGGGTGATACGGTCAAATTTACCCTAGACCTAAACTCTCTCAAATTAAGAGATTAGTTGCAGCACTTAGGGTTATCGATCCATAGGAAGTCAAGGGAAACACAATAGATTTCAGGATTCAGATTAAGCTAGGCAAATAATATGAAAGCAAGTAGATCAAAGCAATTAAAACGAGTTGTAAATCAATTAGAGAAATAGCTAGGCACAGGGAAATCTCCAGTGAATCAAAATTGCAGACAAATCTGTTATTAGGAATATTAAAGCACAGTTCTTGAACATGAACACGAAAGTAAAACAAACCAGCTCTCGCTGCGAATATTATCTATGAATAAATCCAAGAAAACCAAATTCCTTTGCGAGTCCTATGAATCTAAACAAGCATTAATCTCAGGTTCAATTGTTCACAAAACCCTAAACCAAATCCCTTTGCGAATAGGAATTTTGCTCATCAAAGACTAGATCAGGAAATCAATCAAACTCTCGTTTCTATTAATTATCCTAAGATCAGATTCAAGGTAGCTAATCAAGAATCAGCAATAACAGCAAGTCAAGATGAAGAACATTCTAAGCATATTATCCTAATAAACAGATCAGATCAGCAATTCATCAAACACTTTCAAATAATCCCTAAACCTAACAAAGGAAACTACTCAGACATATCAAAAGATGAAAACATGGTTTTTATTAAAGATATATCAAAGAGTTAAGTAAAATAAAAGCATCCCCCTCTTAAACAATGGCCTAAAAACGTATATATAAAGGTTCTAAACCGACTACAATAGAAAAGTAAACATCTGGAACTTTCTTCGCGAAAAAGGAAATCTTCGATTTGGGCTTTTTCTTCATTAAGCACCCGTGTCGATCGACACCCATATGGTGTCGATCGACACCACACTCTCTGCCAAAATTCTTGTCTCGTGTAAAACTCGTGTCGATCGACATACTTGATCAGTGTCGATCGACGCTTGTACTTCTGTCCGATTTTGACTTGATCTTTTCAGCACTTTCCTCCTCGAAACTCCAAAATGCTCCAAAAGCTCCAGTAAACATCTTTTCTGTTCCAATCGGTCCAGATCCTGTAAAGACACTAAAACAATACCAAAAACACCAAAAGATACTAAAACAGGGACTTATAGCATGGTTTAAACTGGGTAAAAACCATGATATATCAACTCCCCCAGACTTAGCTTTTTGCTTGTCCCTAAGCAAAACAGTGTATTCACTCCTTTAGGAACCACATACCTTTGCAAAGCTAATCCGGTGATACTTCGATGTTTCCCTAGAAGCTTAGCAGTCCTCCAGATTGAACCCAAACCCCTTAGAGAAACTCAGACTTTCAGTCGCAGACCCCTTTAGTTTAATTAGGTGCTGTCTCATCGAGGGAATATCGATCGCTGGACCTTCTAGATTCTTTCACTTCCTCTAACACTTTCCTGTGTTTCACCCTCTCTCTTCCCTCTGAAACTGTATCCAATCATAGAGATGCAATGCCTTTTGCCTTTCTTTCTTTTTATTTTTTATTTTTTTAGCTTTGATGACCAAGATTATTGTGATGGCGGATACCTCAGCAGAGGGTCCTTTACCATCTGAGCTAGAGGCTTGCACTTTTCCGCAGATTTTTTTTTTATTTCCTTGGCATCTCTATGATTCACTAGATCAGCTCTCACTATTATTGTTTCTTGTGAGAAGACAGGGTCATGAGGCTTTTTCCTTTTGATCTAGGACAGTTGTATCCGTCATTGGAAAGAAGTTTCAAGAGTGGTCCTTCCTCGCTTTCAAGTGGTTGGAAGCTGAATCAAGCCTTTGCGATTACCAACGCCCTTGACAAGAGATTATAAGTTCATTAAGGGCAGGGTCTTTGACATCCTTTCTGGCGTTCTCCAGAAATCTGAACTCGTTCCGTCAAACCACTTCACTTCCAGTTACCCACCTCAGTAGAACCAGCCAACTTGCATCGGAAATGGTCCTTGAGTGATGTTCAAAGCAAGTCTAAAGAAGAGGTTTTGACTCTAAAAAACATTTTAAATTTGACTCAAAAATACCAAAATAAAACACATAGTTAGTAACTATCTCCCCCAGACTTAAACGACACTGTCCCCAGTGTTATTAAGCCTAAGGAAGGTGAATAAAATAGATAGGAAACCGAAACGAATGAAAAATCAATTAAAAAACTCGTACCTGGGGGCAGTGTCGATCGACACTACCATTTGTGTCGATCGACACTCATGGTTCTGTCGCGTTGAACGACTGAAGTTCAAGCCGATGCTCCTATTGAATTTTTACTGGTGTCGAGCGATGCTCCTGGTGGTGTCGCTCGATACCAACGTCTGAAGTTCACTCTTACTTGTTTTCGAACGTTTGAATCCCTGAAAATCAAAACCAAAAACAAAAACCAAACGTAAAACTGTAAAATAACGTAAAATAAAAACGTAAATAAATGACTCACAAGTGGGTTGCCTCCCACTAAGCGCTTGTTTTAAGTCCGTTAGCTTGACTGTGTTGAGGAATCTAGACGTCTGGAGGATCTGCACTTTTCCATGGAATGACTCCAGGAAAGAGTTGCTGCGTCTTTCGGATCATCTCTTGAACAACCACCTCTCCTTTCTCTTTAAACGCTTGAGGAACGATGATGCGCATTTTGGCAAACGGCTTGGAACTCCTTTTAGTCCTTATCTCCTCTCTTCTCTTTCCTGCGCTTTCATCAGAATAACTAAGCTTTCGAGGAACTCGAAGCTTGCATGAGCGCGTAACCGATTTTTCAATCTTAATGAGTGTAGAAGAGACAGAATTAAGTACAAGGGGTTCATACTTGGGCTCTTCATGAGGTAACTCAGGAGATGGTTCTGAAACAACCACTTCTTCAATGATATCCGCAAGAGTGTCTTTCGAAGGTCCCTTGATTGGCTCATCTTCCATCGATGTGTCCACAGAGAAAGCTTGACCATTAATGGTGGATCTTCTCCTTGTCTTGTCCATGTCAAATTCCATGACAATATCACCAAGATCAAGCTTTATCTTTCCTTTCCTCACGTCGATTTGTGCGCCAGCCGTAGCCAAGAATGATCTTCCTAAGATAAGAGGATCCTGAGGCTCATCATCGTATTCCAAAACAACAAAATCCGTTGGGATGATGCAGTCTTGAATCTTGAGAGGCACATCTTCAAGAATTCCCTTGGGGAATCTCCTGGACCGATCAGCTAGAAGAAGAGACATCCTAGTGGACCTGAAATCAGTCAGACCAAGTTGTAAAGCAATAGACAGTGGCATCAAATTAATACTAGAACCCAAATCACAGAGAGAATGAGGAAACTGCCCTGTTGAGATGGAACAATTAAGTACAAAGTTGCCTGGATCTGGAAGTTTGATAGGAACTCTGCTCCGTATCATAGCACTAACCTCCTCAGAAACCACTATCTCCTTCTTCTTTTTCTTGGAGACTAGAGTTGTATTCAAAAGAATCGCTTGAAGATCTCGAGTCAGCAGTGCTCCTTCCTCTGGACTAATCCCATTCGCGACCAATCGCTTGATGTATCTTCGAATAGCAGGTGAGAGTTTAACGGCATCCATAAGAGGCATCTCTATAATGATTTTCTCAATCATCTTCTTACAAATGGCGTCCTCAGCCTCTTGTTTACTCCTTCTAACTCTGGGGAATGGCAGCTTAGGCTTATAGACGGATTCCTTGATAATCGGAGATGTTTTTGGATGAACAGTCTCTGTCTGGGCAACGTGTCGATCGAGGCCATCCTGAGTGTCGATCGACACTTGCGTCTCTGGAAATTCTGAAGCGTGATTTTCTGAGAGTGTCGATTGACACTCATCGTCCCTGTCGATCGACGCTTGAATTTCTAGAATTTCCGAATCAAACTTTTCTTCACGTGTCGATCGACACTCATTGTCAGTGTCGACCGACAGAGGCTCCACTGTTCCGAAAATCGCTTCGAATTCATCAAAATACCCCTCCTCTTCAGTTACAACGGCATTGCAAGTGTTCCTGGGGTTGGCATCAGTCTTTGCTGGAAGAAATCCTTCTTGCCTCTTGCTAGAACTAGCCGATTGAGCCACTTGGACGTCGAGCTTCTTGACATGAGCGCTCAGTGCTTCGAACTTCCCATTGAGATCTTGATAGACAGCATCGATCTTCTGGTTGATGTTCACTGTTAGCTTCTGCTGTCCCTCTAGAATCTGCTCAAACATATCTTCCATCTTGCTTTTCTGCTCAGGAGACTTGTAAGATGAAGCACCATAGCTTCTTTGATAAGATGATCCATAACCCTGCGGATTCCCATACTTCTGAAATCCGGTCTGATTGATGTAATTAACATCCTCATCTACAGTCTCAACCTCTTGCACAAAGCTAACCGTCTTCTTCCCAGTTAGAAGACTATGCACAGAATCAAGCTTCTTCGTTACCTCTGCCAGCTGATTTCCACTGATGTCTTGCTTCTGCAAGCTCCTTTCGTAATCCAGGTTCTTGGCACTGGTGCTGTTGGCTATGTTCTCGATAAGCTGGATGGCAGTCCTTGGGGAATTGGTATTGAAATTCCCATTGCTCGCAGCATCAAGTGACATTGAATATTGCAGCACAATCCCTCTATAGAAGATACCAAGCAGCTGCACCTCATTAAATCCATGGTGTGGACAGTCTCTCTGATAGCTCTTGAATCTGCACCATGCAGCCTTGAAAGCTTCATGATCCCCCTGCTTGAAAGACGCAATCTTCGCTCTTAGATCCTCAGTCCTCGCATCGTCAAAGAAATTGCTCAGCAAAGCATTCTTTGTATCCATCCAATTAGTAAGCGAGCCCGGTGGAAGCGTCTTCAGCCAATACTTAGCTTCCCCATGTAGAGAGTATGGGAATAGCTTACAGAACAGGTAATCTTCTGAGACTCCATTGGCTTTGATAGCAGATGCCAAATCTTCGAATCGCTCTATATGGTCCATAGGATTCTCATGTGGAAGTCCGCAGAACGGGTCTTGAGAAACTAGAGAGAAATACGCAGGCTTAAGCTCGAAGTCATTGCGCTGGAAGGGAGGAGGTCGAATCGCGGCTCGGTTGGCATAGAACTGCTCCGGTCTGTTGAAATCCGCCAGAGTGCGATTCTGCACAGCGTGTCGATCGACACCCTCATGGTGTCGATCGACGCCAGGCTCTCTGCCGTGTCGAGCGATGCCGTTATGGTGTCGAAAGACACCTGCTTGTGGCTCGATCTGCAAGTTTTGTTCGTGTCGATCGACGTCCTCTCTGTGTCGATCGACACGAATCTGTTCCTCACGAGCTAACCTCGCTTCTTCTTCATCGTGAGCTCGTTGTTCTTCATCTTCGTCAATGATGACGTTCCCAGCTTCGTCCAGTTTATGTCCATCCTCATTGTATGGGTTTCCTTCTCTGTCGAAGAACCCACCGTCTCTTTGAAAGATCATCACCGGCGCAACCATCTTCTTAGCTTCTTTCGTCGCTTTTCTATTGGTGCGTTCTAAACGAGCTAGATCCTCAAGTCCTAGTTCCAAAAGTTCTTTGTCCTTGCTGCTCCTGGTATTGCGATTTCGCATGTACCTGAAACGCAAAACAAAGAAAGAAAAACAAAAACAAAAACTAAAAACAAGAAATAAAAAGACCTAGACCAAATCCTAATAATAAAATCTAATGGCCTATTGACTCCCCGGCAACGGCGCCAAAATTTGATACGGTCAAATTTACCCTAGACCTAAACTCTCTCAAATTAAGAGATCAGTTGCAGCACTTAGGGTTATCGATCCACAGGAAGTCAAGGGAAACACAATAGATTTCAGGATTCAGATTAAGCTAGGCAAATAATATGAAAGCAAGTAGATCAAAGCAATTAAAACGAGTTGTAAATCAATTAGAGAAATAGCTAGGCACAGGGAAATCTCCAGTGAATCAAAATTGCAGACAAATCAGTTATTAGGAATATTAAAGCACAGTTCTTGAACATGAACACGAAAGTAAAACAAACCAGCTCTCGCTGCGAATATTATCTATGAATAAATCCAAGAAAACCAAATTCCTTTGCGAGTCCTATGAATCTAAACAAGCATTAATCTCAGGTTCAATTGTTCACAAAACCCTAAACCAAATCCCTTTGCGAATAGGAATTTTGCTCATCAAAGACTAGATCAGGAAATCAATCAAACTCTCGTTTCTATTAATTATCCTAAGATCAGATTCAAGGTAGCTAATCAAGAATCAGCAATAACAGCAAGTCAAGATGAAGAACATTCTAAGCATATTATCCTAATAAACAGATCAGATCAGCAATTCATCAAACACTTTCAAATAATCCCTAAACCTAACAAAGGAAACTACTCAGACATATCAAAAGATGAAAGCATGGTTTTTATTAAAGATATATCAAAGAGTTAAGTAAAATAAAAGCATCCCCCTCTTAAACAATGGCCTAAAAACGTATATATAAAGGTTCTAAACCGACTACAATAGAAAAGTAAACATCTGGAACTTTCTTCGCGAAAAAGGAAATCTTCGATTTGGGCTTTTTCTTCATTAAGCACCCGTGTCGATCGACACCCATATGGTGTCGATCGACACCACACTCTCTGCCAAAATTCTTGTCTCGTGTAAAACTCGTGTCGATCGACATACTTGATCAGTGTCGATCGACGCTTGTACTTCTGTCCGATTTTGACTTGATCTTTTCAGCACTTTCCTCCTCGAAACTCTAAAATGCTCCAAAAGCTCCAGTAAACATCTTTTCTGTTCCAATCGGTCCAGATCCTGTAAAGACACTAAAACAATACCAAAAACACCAAAAGATATTAAAACAGGGACTTATAGCATGGCTTAAACTGGGTAAAAACCATGATATATCAGTGGGACTCCCTAGGTTCATTCATGGTACATATGTGTTTTTGACTTGTTTGAACTCTTACACATGCTTAGCCTTATTTATACAACATCAAAAAGTTTCCAACTTTGGATGTGGGACAAAATTAAGTGTGCATTCATTAAACCAACACAAGAGGCTTTTACCTCTTAGCCCAAAGGCTTTGTCTCATTTCATCTTCACATTTTAAACCCATTTTTCATACACAAATGTTTTATACTAAGCCCATTTAAAATTGTATAAAATTGGTTCCAACAATCCACAGAAGCTAGCCTTATCTTTGTCAAGTGGGAACAAGAAGGGATCGTACCTACATTCGACGAGTACTTAGAGATTGGGATCGTTGAAGTGACAATGTTTACAACATTAGCATGCAGTTTTCTCGCGTTAGGACAAGTTGCTAGAGAAAAATGTTTTGAGTGGCTAAAATCCAGACCAAAATTTCTCACTGCTCAGGGTAAAAAAGCTCGTTTGATGAATGACATGAGTGGCTTCAAGGTACCTATTAAGACGAGAAATTCTATATTTTTTGCTAGTAATGTTTTTAATCACTGTATATTATATACATGCAGGACGACATAAGTAGAGGGTGTAGAGTGAGTGCAATCAACTACTACATGAATCAATACGGAGTTAGCAAAGAGGAAAGGTTGGAAGAGTTCAAGAAATTGATTAGAGAGATTGAAAAGTCAGTGAACGAGGAGCATTTAAAGACGAGAAAGATAATATCGCACGATATATTGGCACAGGCAACTAATGTTGGAAAAATGATAGATGTGACTTATAGGAATGGTGAAGAATTCACCAATCCCCGGAAGATCAAAGACTATATTACGTCTTTATATGTCAACCTCGTTCCTCTTTGAAGATCATTTCACTACAAGAAAACACCCCCATTTGCAACGGCAAGTTTCGTCGCAAATTCGTTGCAAAATGGGTATTTGCGACGATTTTGCGACGTTTTGTCGTTTGTCGCAACTAGCTCGTCGCAAACTAAAAATCGTCGCAAAATCGTCGCAACTATATCGATAGTCGCAAAATCGTCGCAAAATTAGCGACGGTTTTGCGACTTAATATTTTGCGACGTTTTTGCGACTTAATATATTTGCGACGAAATAGCATCGGTTTTACGTGGTAAAAGTTAGCATCGGTTTTGCGACGACTAGTACTTGCAACGGTTTTGCAGCTATTTTTGGCGACGATTTTGCGAGTAATATTTTGCGATATGTTTGCGTCATACCGGATTGCGACGCAATTGCGGCTATTATTTGCGACGGTTTTGCGACGATTTTCGATGTGATTTATAAAAAAACAAATTTCGAAATTTAAATAATTTATAATTAAAAAAAAAAAATTCAAAAATATTTAAATTTAAATATAAAAACATAAAATAAAAATAAAGTTTTACATAAATCTAAAAACTGAAAACAAATCTATTCGAAATCGATATCATCGAGCGGATCCCTGGTGGTCGATGTGCCTCCTCCGTCGCCTTCCCTGGTGGTCGATGTGCCTCCTCCGTCGCCTTCTGGCCTTCTCAGAAACTCGGCAAGCTCGGGGTTCCCCCTCGCTAACAGCGCGAACATATCATCATGGGCGGTGGTCCTCTTCGTCGTTTCGCTGAGCAACTTCTCCGTTTCGCCGAGCCGTTCTTTTGTTTGTGTGAGCTCTTCTTTTGTTTGGTGGAGCTCCTTGATTATTTCCGGATCAGAAGCAAATCTCGTAACGGGACAAAATGGCACTCCATGATCATCCGTCCGGATAGATCCTGTAAATGCCATCTTTCCCTTACGGTTTCGAGGAGCCAACTACCAAAAAAATGAAAAGTTTACAAATGTTAATAGTATACTAAATATTTAAAATTGTGAATAAAATTACGAAGGAAATTAAGTTTATATACCTCTAATGCGATTTGGTTGATCGCCATCGGTGTCAACTGAGTAGGTGGACCATCGGGAGTAGGCTGGGATGAGAGTTCTTCGACTCGCTCATTGACCTCGTCGTGGAGGTTGTGGACATGTTCATCAACCCATGACCCGTCCGGCCTGCGGTGGGTCACCTCCCAAACCTCTGGGATCGTTGCGGGAGATCCTTTTTGCACGGCCTGACAAAGAAAACATTAGAAGTTGAGATTTTTGTGACCCTAAAAATTTAAAGTAAGATAATGAATAACTTACAATCTCAAAACCACGCTGCTCAAATCCCTTCTGTCCCGAAACGTGTTTTGATGGGTGGTCACTACCGCCAACCTTCGTCAATCGAGCAGACGAGCACTGGCTAGACCTCTCCTTAGATGTCTCCAACTCCCAGAAGGCGAAAAGGCCATCCCAAATATCGGGATCGAAGAAAGTTGGCATACATACCTTGGGATCCGGATTTTTTTGCCACTTCTCCTTCCACCGTCCTATTTGGTTGTTGAGACGGTCCTTCGCTTTCTTCTCAAATCCCTCACGAACTAAACCATTAATCGCAGGGTTCCAATAGTATTTTTGCTGCAAATTGTAGCAAATATAATGTGAATTGAATTATAGAATGTGAGAAAATATAATGTGAATTGAATTAGAGAATGTGAGATAATATAATATTATGTGGATTTTATAGAATTTTCATTTCAGTTTGCGACTAATTTGCAACAAATTTCTAAGACTTTTGCGACTGTTTTGCGGCTAAAATATTACACTTATAAACAAGTAAGAATCAATTAAAACGTGTTCAGCCTAATTTCGTTGCAAATCCCTCGCAAACCTAGTACCGTCGCAAATTAGACGCAAAATTTGCGACGGTTTTGCGTCTAAACGTTCAAATCCAAGCAAAACCGTTGCAAATTATAAGTTGACGCAAAAACGTCGCATAATTTGCGACGACTTTGCGTCTAAATTTAAAACTCGATGCAAAAGCGTCGCTAATTTGCGACGTTTGTGCGTCGTCAAGTTTTTACGCAAATTTGCGACGGTTTTGCGTCGACGTTTACATTTTCGACGCAAAATTGTCGCAAATATGACGCAAATTCGCGACGATTTATTTCCGTTGCAAATGGACCTGTTTTCTTGTAGTGTTTACCATATATATATGGTCTTAAAGCCGACAACATCGTAAGATGTCCTAAGCGAATAAAAATTTAAGTTTATAAAAAGAAACTCGTTTGCAATAAACTGCATTGTCATATAACAAAAACAAATAAAAAACTAAACTAGTTATTTCTTATCTTATTCTAAAAAAAAACATTAACTAATTCAAAATCAATTTATCTAACTAATTCTCTTCCAATGGATAAGATATCTAAGTCAGATTTTACCGGAGAAGAGAGTAAAATTTATTAAAAAATGTGAATTTAAAAATGGTGTCACCATAAAACTTTCAATGTTGGCATTTTTTTTAATCTAACATGACAGAGAATAAATCTAAACAAACCTCTTTGTTTACCTTAATATTTCAACAGTAAATCATTGTTTTATTTTTTTTACAAAAATTAAAAAAACCTATGTTTCTATCATGGATCTATATTTTGCTTACTGTAAAACTATTAACGTCTAATTAATATCGTACTAAATAAAATCAAGAATAAAAAATGCCCTTAAATTTTAATTTTTTTTTATGCCCTTTATCTTTTCAAAAAAAAAAAACGATGCCCTTAGCCATTGCTTGAAAAATCACTACTATGGCACGGCTCTGCTTAACTCTTAAGTGTTCTAAAAAGCGGTCTAGGCGGTAACCTAGGTCCTCAGGCAACGTCGAGACGACCGCCTAAAATTATATAGGTTTTTTTTTACTATATTTTTTCAACTTCTATACATGAACTTAAATTTATAAGTTTTATTTTCATTTACATAATTATAAACAATTATATGTTGTTTGATATGAATGAATTAATTTTTTTTTTAATTTTTGTTACCTAGCAAATCACCACGCGATCTTTTCCTGTATTTTGACCTCACTCACACGGTATTGGAAATGACTTCCCAGTAGGTCAACCCCATCCTGAAACTACATCAGCTCAAGCACGCTTAACTCAGGAGTTCTCTCAAGATTTGTGACCGAAAAGATAAGTGCACTTTGGTGATATAGATAGCCATCAATTCTTTTAACCCTCTCCGCATATACCGCATATACCCTGAAACCGGGGTGTCACAAAATCCATAAGATTTGAAGAATTAACTAACTGACTATAAAATTTTAGATACTAAAACTATTGTACATTTTGTACGAAACATTTTTCTACGCTAACCTTACCGTGTGGACACGCGCTACAAAAACTTGACTCTATAGGTTAGTGTGAAGATATATAGCTTTAACCTACTGATTTGGTAGGCGACTAGTCACACTCTTCCACAATTTGTTACATTTAACCAGCTAAACAAAAACATAAGTAGAAATGGTATCAATTATTAAGAAAACTATCCACGTGACCGGTTAACCTTAGCTAATTAATTACCAAACGCATTTTAATAGCGTATATAGTGTTAACGTAATTAACTATACAAATAATCATCTAAGATTTGATGATGAAAGATACCACAAAACTAAATTGACCTTTAACTGTCAACCTAAACCCTAAACCCTCAATACCCCCTATAAACTATACCCTAATTGTGTAATTATTACCCAACTTCAAATATTTAAACTACAAAACATTTATAGATCAATTTTTTGTTTATGATTTTGTGAGGAATAAAGATTTCACATTTGAGTGGTATTTTAAAGTACAAAACAATTCACCATGCCAATTATTCAAATACTAAGTAATGGATGAAAAACTAAATTCACTTTAAATTTTCAAACTAAACCCTAAACCCTCAATAACCAACCCCTCCCCATAAAACTATACCCCAATTGTGTAATTATTAACCCAAATTCAAAAGTTTAAAGTACAAAACGTTTGTAAATCAATTTTTTTTTTTTACAATTTTATGAAGAGTAAAGGTTTCAGTGGTATTTTAAAATACAAAATAATTAATCATAACAATTATTCAAACTCTAAATAATGACTGAAATATCAGCTAACCATTACTTTAGCTTGTTATTGTTTTGAAAAATTAAACCATAAATGACACATCTGAACAAAAATTGTTTTGACAATACAAAATTATAATATATCATTTAGACATCAATAGCCAATAGTTATAGGGCATTCTCGTAATTAGGTAATTGTTAACCCAACTTCAAATATTTAAAATACAAAACATTTATAGATCAATTTTTTTGTTTATGATTTTCTGAGGAATAAAGATTTCAGTGGTATTTTAAAGTACAAAACAATTAACCATGCCAATTATTCAAATACTAAGTAATGAATGAAAAACTAATTCACTTTAAATTTTCAAACTAAACCCTAAACCCTCAATAACCACCCCCTCCCCATAAAACTATACCCCAATTGTGTAATTATTAACCCAAATTCAAAATTTTAAAGTATAAAACGTTTGTAAATCAATTTTTTGTTTACAATTTTATGAAGAATAAAGGTTTCAGTGGTATTTTAAAATACAAAATAATTAATCATACCAATTATTCAAACTCTAAATAATGACTGAAATATCAGCTAACCATTACTTTAGTTGGTTATTGTTTTAACAAATTAAACCATAAACGACACAACTGAATAAAAATTATAATATATCATTCTGACATCAATAGACAACAGTTATAGGGCCATTCTCGTATTTAAAAAAAGTGAACAGTTCAAATTGACATCTACCTAAATACGCAAATCATCTAGGTCATCAGCCGCAAATGTTCTTATATTTATATATTTATACTTTTCTAAAATATAATTTTTTATCAAATATATCTTATTTACAATGTTTTATGTTGTAAATATCTAAAACGCCTAAAATCGCCTAGGCCCTGATTAGCCATTCTAGGCGCTAGGCTCTGGGTCACCGCTCACTTAGAGCCTAGCCCTTTCTTGAACATTGCTCTTAATATAATCTATTGGTGTCTAACTTGCTTGGGATAAAGTGTGTCAACTAGGATAGAAAAGCAAGTTAGCCCATTGTAGACAGTAGTTTCGAGCAGGCTTAACATGTGTGAGCAGCCAGCATACATGGTATTTTCATTTCAATAATAGATTTTAGTTTTAAAATTGACTTATATAAGTTTTTAAATTGAATTTACCAATTTTTTTGGAAGTTTTACTTTCTCTCCTCTTCCTCTTCCTTCTCTCTAGAGATCCAAACCGTCTGAACCATTCATAAATTGATTTGAAATTTTCTTTGGCCGGTGATCGGTGGTTTCACCGGTGCCGTGCCAGTAAATACGGTTTCCAGTTTCATCTGAATCTTTTGTCTGTAATATAATCTCTGATTTTGATCGGACTTTTGTGTTTCGACTGCTCGGCTATGATGAAGCAGTGACGAAGATCCAGTGATGGTGGCGCAGAAATTTCTTATCCTTCTTCAGGTACTAATCCTCCTTGGCTGGAAGATTGATCTCTCCTCTGAAATCCCCGTGAAAACCTTAATCGAAGGCGGTGGTGATGTGGTCATGGTAAGTGATGGTCGGCGACAATCTATATGGTGGTGAGTTTTCCTCTGTCTCAACAATGAAGATTTGAGAAGCAGTAGTGTGGTGGATTAATGGTGCTTGAAGTCTCACCGGTGGGGGGGATGCGGCGGTAAAAGCTCACTGTTGGTGGTGGCTATGGCATGTCTAACACGTTGCATCAAGTTCTCTAATTAGCTAACATGTGGATTGCTAGGTTATAATTCATACTCCCTCCATTTGTTTATTTTTAGGATTTATTTTTTGTTTACAAATAAGTGATGTTTTCGCTTTCTATTGCACCATTAATTGATTTTTTGTGCTTTTGACTCTTTAAATTCTCCATATTGAATTTTTATTGGTTGAAATGTATTGGATAAATAAAAAATATTATTTTATTTCAAAAAATAATATATATTTAATAATTTCTTAATATGTGTGTAGAAACCTAAAATATTAATTATAAAGAAAAATGATTTTTAACTACACGAAGTATTGGCTAATATGTTGCAAACCATCCGAAGTATAGAAATACCTTCTAAACTGCACAAACTATTATGTAACACATGGTGACATACACTAAGTATATGTAAACATGTTAAAACCTACAAATTGGTACTTTTTGAAAAATATTATCAATTTAGGGATTAATCTGTAATTAATTTCATACAAAATAAATATTTAAAAATAGAAAATTTAAAAAATATAAATTCAAATAAATTGAAACACTAAATACAATTACAAAAAAAATTTCAAAAATTATAATGAAAATTTTCCATTAAAAACTAAATTATAGTTTCAGTTTATAATATATTAAATTATTTTTGTTAAATTCAAAAATTGTTAAAAGTTTGTAACTTCAAAAAGTTTTTAGTTTTTAAAAAGTAATTGAAAAATGTAAGATATATAGGGATCTAAATATATGTATTTTAAAACCAATTAAATTTATCAAATAAAAGTTTTTTAAATGTTGGTCGACAAATATATTTAAAATTCTATAGAATAAATTTCAATAGTTTAGACTAAAACACATAAATGACATATATTACAGTTTTGTATGAGAATTTTTTTGTAACATTGGGTCACAAATAAAAGACTCATTAGCCTAGCCCTTAAAAAAAATTGTTTGGTTTCACTCTTGTTATGAGGAGACTATGGTTTCTCAGTTAGTGAAGCACGAGCGTCACAAAGGTATTCATTTCAATTTCTCCTATTTTCTAGCTTCTGAGTATTCTTAATTAGGGTTTATAGAATCTGCCTGTAACTCAATTTCATTAGATTGGTTTTGTCTGTTTGATGTAAAGGTTACTCTTTTATATAGCAAATTCGATTCACTGTGAAATACGTATAGAATTTGGTTCTAGAATTTTGTCAATACGTAAAGCAAGCAAATGATGTATAGAATTTTGTTATTTAATTTTAATTTGGTTTACTTGTAATAGATTATTTTGTTGTTTATTACTTTCCCTTTTCGAAATCATGTGAGCTCTTCTTTTTATTTGGTTCAAATTCACTATGTAACTCTTTGGAACCTCTTCTTTGTACCACTTCATGTTTTGAAATAATATGTAACGAATCTTTTTGGGCCTCTGTTTTTTTTTTTTTCTGTTTTGGTTCTAACTTGTTTACTTCGCTTGACCTAACAGATCTTCCACACTAGAAACAAATTGTTTACTTTAAATATTTGACTGTTGACTCTCGGTTTACTACCGTATAAGCAGGTGTTTAAGGACTATTATCAGTTTGAAGAATTCAACATTTGGAATTCGCAGAGAAGCTATAATTGCTGTTTAAATAAATACCAAGACAAAGCTATGATCTTTAAGGAACAATGAAGCAGAGGAATTCATTCTCAATCCTCTGTTTTATCCTCATAACCTTTGGTGTTGATTCAGTTTCAGCACAACAATCCATGAACAATACTACTTTCATATGTTAGAAAAATAATTTTCTAACCCATGATTGTGGTCTTATAGTAATTTGTTTCTAATGGGATTGTTATAACTTTTAATGAACATTTGGTAACCAATTAAATTGGTGATTAAGGAGTTGAATTCCTAATGAATTTAAAGGACAATAAGAGGACAAGTAGTTATGATTATAAGAGAACAAGTGGCAAGCAATATACCATATATCATAACTTAGTGAGTAATGTTAATAACTTGGAGGCAAAGCTACTAATAGCTTTGGCACCAAGCTAAAAGAACACTTGTCACTAATGTGTTCAATAACTTGGAGACAAAGCTATTCATAGCTTTGGTACCAAGCTAAAAGCAAACACTTGTCACTAATGTGTTCATCTCTACCATGATGGATGGTTGAGATTGAATCAATGGCAAAAGCCCTAATGAGGAATAAGGTCCTCTCCCCACCTATAAATAGATGTTTTGCTCCATCACAATTCATCACAAGAACAAACAACACATAAAGAAAGAGGTTTATAGGAAGGGGAGAGAAACCTTATCTCCTACCAAAAGATCTAAGAGTTTCATTGCCTTTAGTCTACAAACCATTGAAGAAAGCTTCACTTCTAAGGAAAAGATCAAGGAGGCTTCAATTCTACAATGAATAGAGGTATTTCTTTAATCTCCTTTATGATTCTATTATGTGATTAATCTAGATGATCAAGATCTTAGGGTTCATGTTAAAAGAATGATTTAACATGTGGTATCAGAGCTTAGGTTATGAACATCTATTTAATCCGTTAAGTATAATAGGAGGTTTATGATTTGAAATATTGAAAGCTAGAAATATGAAAATTAAGGATTTTTCTAGATCTAAAATTATATTTTATTTCAAGTATGCAAAACCAAATTATCTTGAATTAGAGAATTTTTACGGTTTTAAATTTTGTTAAAGATATGCATGCATGTAATTTTCTTACATACATTAATTCGTATGTGAATGAAAATTTTAGCATATTAAAAATTCTAGTTAAAATCGATCTATACTTATTCTACGCATAACTCGCGTAGAATAGTGTTTTTCGTATAAAGTGCAAATATATAGAGTTCGTAAATCACCACAGTGAGCTTACTCTAGAAAGGTTTGCAAATTTGATATATATTTATGAATTAATTAGTTACCCACAGGTAGACTAAAACTATAAAATATGATCAAATTATTTATGGAGTTTTGTATATGTGTAGACAAAGAATATCCACATATAACTTTGTCTAAATAATTCAATACATCGCTCTCTAATTGATCCTGAATTATATGAATTTATGGAATTTATGGTGACTACCCACAGGAGCACCATAATTTCTTGTCATATACATTCATTAATAGAAAATTTATGTATGTGTTGTAAATGTTTAGAAGCCTATTTAAAATAAAAATAAAACTTGTCGTATCTCTAAAATAAAATTAAAAATTGCAGCGTCGTTTCCTGCTAATTTGTCATCTATGGTCTCTACCGTTCCACTCCTCACGGGAACAAACTTCTCAGAATGGAAAGAGAAAGTTGAGTTCACATTAGGAGTACTGGAATCGGATTTGGCTCTTCGTGGAACCAAATCCAGTAACTGATACCAATACTGAGGAGGACTATATTTTCTATAAAGCATGGGAAAAAGGCGAACAGATTGAGCATTATGTTCTTTAGGATGACAATAGCTAGCAACATCAAATCTTCCCATCCAACTATAGATAAAGCGAAAGCTTATCTAGAAGCAATAGAAGAACGGTTTAAGACTGCAGACAAATCCCTTGCTGGGAAACTTATGGCAGATCTTACAACCATGAAGTATGATGGCACAAGGTCTATGCATGAACATTGCATTGAAATGACCAACCTTGCGGCTAAGCTGAAGAATTTAGGAATGAGTGTGGACGATTCATTTCTTGTCCAGTTTATACTAAATTCTCTGCCCCCTCAGTATGGACCGTTCCAAATTAATTACAATGCCATTGATGAAAGATGGTGTAACGACCGTAACCCAATTTCTGGTCGATTTTGGGAGGTGTCGATCGAAAGTTTGTTTCAAACCGCGATTTTCGCGCAGTTCGGTTATCGAAAACCTAGGCTCCTCCTTTATAAGCGTATAGAGAGCGTGAGCCGTCAGGATCAGGGAGGAATAAGATCAGAATTGAGTGTGAAGAGGGAAAGAGAGAGAATCGAGTGAGATCGTGTTTGTTCATCGAAGTTTCGGTTCGTTTTCTCGAGGATCCTTCGCTTATTCGTGGCTGTGGTGGATTGTGAGGAATCTCGGTTCGTTCCAGTGGTGAATTCGAAGTTCTTAGCTGTGAGTTCGTCGTTTTGATCCATCCCTTCTCTTCGATTAGCGAGGTGAGTGCGTGATCGCTAGGATTACTCGTAGTTTTCCGATAATTGTGTTTGTGTGTTGATTTATGTGAATCGTGGCTATAGATTGATGATCTGTTGATGATTGTTCGTATTGATTCTGTGTTTTTGATCGGAAATTGTTTAAATAAGGATTCCGAGCCGAGACGTGAGAGGAGAGTCTCGGTTCTGGTTTCTGTAACAGGGTGTCGATCAAAACCTAGAGGTTGTGTCGATCGACACCACATAAGAAATGATGCTCGTCGTTTGCGAGTGTCGATCGACGCCTAGAGGTAGTGTCGATCGACACTCGGTGCAGTTTACTGTACCTGAGTATCAGGTGTCGATCGACACCATCGTGGTGTGTCGATCGACACCCTTTTAAAAACTATGAAAAACTTTTAATCGCTCTTTAATTGTTGAGAATTGTTATTTGTATGCTATGTTTAATCTGTTGCGGGATGACCGCTTCACTAAGTATTTATGATAATACTCACGCAACTCCCGTGTTCTTTTGAGTTGCAGGTAAAGGAAAAGTGTGATCGTAGAATCGAGGCGATGACGGGGGATGATAGGAAGTCTTTATTTATGTTGTTGATCTGTTAGTAGCCTATTAGGTTGCTAGAGTTATAGATTTTTATTTGACTTGATATTTCCTGAATTTGGTATTTGTTGAATTATTGGCAATTTTATTATTGGAATTTGGATTGATTTTTACTGTTGTTTATTTCCGCTGGTTTCACCTTGATTAGTATCTAATAATTAATTATTTAATTAAAAAAAAATGCGGTTGTTACATTTTGGTGTCAGAGACTATACGGTTTTAGGACGTAGATTGTGTGATCTGAGACTATGTGCTTTGTTGTGTTAGTAAAGAGTCTTAGATCATCCCCTGAGCCTCCAGTGTGATTCCACGGTATGTTGTGTTTTTGTTTTCGGTGTGACTTCTAGTAGCTTAGCCTGTGTTTTTGGGGAAATGCAGTGCAGTATGGTTCCTGGAGCTAGAGGTCGTGGCAGAGCTGGTGCCCGTGGTGGCAGAGTTGGTGGCCGTGGAGGCCGAGGTCGTGGTGGTCGCGGACCAGTTGTTGAGTCATCTTCGAGTGCTACGTATACGTCAGGGACTCCTACGCATCATACGGGTTCTGTGAGCGAGACCAGTGCGAGCGTGAGTGTTGTGGGTGCCGGGAGAGGCGCCGAGATGGCTGGTAGAGGAGTGGGCCTGGGTGTGGGTGCCGTTCCAGCTCAGGAGCGTATGGATCGCATGGAGGATATTCTGAAGGAGATACTGGGGCGTTTTCCGGCAGTGGCTCCGGTTCAGGCTCCAGTGGTTCCGCCTATGGCAAAGGTGCAACCGAGGGCTGTGGTTGCAGTGGTGCGTCCGTCTTATCTAGAGATGATGGGTCAGATGCGTCAGATGAGTACTGCTTTCTTCGCGGGCGGTGTTGGGCCTGAGGAGGCAGACGAGTGGCGCATGCGCATGGAGCGCAACTTCCGTTTGGTTTGGTGTCCGGAGGATTATCGTGTGGAGATAGCTATCCACTATCTGGCTGGGAATGCCCATTTATGGTGGAGAACGATTGAGGCCAGGAGGCCTGGTGCTGTCTGGACCTGGGGGAGTTCGTGGCTTAGTTCAATGCCAAGTACTTTCCTCAGGAGGCTTTAGATCATCTCGGGACGAGATTCGTGGAGCTGGTTCAGGGCGATTGTTTTGTGCGAGAGTATGATGCTGAGTTCAGCAGGTTGCTTGTTTATGCGGATCGTGGCATGGAGGACGAGCGGACTCAGGTTCAAAGGTTCCTGAGGGGACTTAATGCGGATTTGAGGATTCGTTGCAGGGTTTCGGAGTACGCCTCGAGGGCGAAGCTGGTTGAGATGGCTGCTGGCATCGAGGAGGATCTGAGAGGTCAGTTAGTTGTAGCCGCTCCAGCGGCCGTACCCGTGTCGGTTGTTCTTGCTGTTCAGCAAAGGAGACAGCAGCAGCAGAGTGGTTCCGGTTTTGGTTCCGGCAAAGGCGGCAAGCCTGCGCAGGACCAGAAATGAAAATGGGATGGTGCTTGTAGGCCCAGTCAGAGGGGCGGAGCATGTTATGGATGCGGGAGTCTGGAGCATCGTTTGGCGAGTTGCCCCCGCAAGGGCGACCATCAGCCGGTTTTGCAGCAGCAGCCGCAGTCCCAGCCGAAGTTGCAGCAGCGGGATTTGAGAGTGTGCTTTCACTGCAGGGAGCCAGGGCACATCCGGACTATGTATCCCAGATTGCTGCTTGCGAGTGTAGCTGTGATTCGGCGAGTGGAGGTGCAGCCGAGGGGCCAGATTGCGGCAGTTCAGCAGCCGATTGGTCAGATCGGGCCAGCACCGAGAGTGTTTTCGCCAGAAGAGTTTGGTCATAACAGCAACGCCGGGCAGATCACATGTAAAATTCTAGACCCAACTTCGTAAATTCCTATTGGTAAAATTTTGTTGTTGTTGTGTGGTGTTCTTCTTTTTGCTTGTGGTCGAGTCGTCAGGGTTCTCAACGCATATAAAATTGTGTAGGGACCTTGTTAGTGGGCGGTTTCGAGTCCCACGTGATGTTTGATTCGGGAGCATCGCACTGCTCTATTACTCCTGAGTGTGCCGAGAGCAGTGGTATTCGGAGCAGCGCTGGCGAGCGCGCAGGTATGGTTAAGGTGGCTGGAGGAGGTTTCCTGGCTACTTCGGGTCGTGCTAGAGCAGTGGATGTGCAGATCATGGGGCATTCGATGCCAGCGGACTTGGTGATTAGTCCAGTAGCGCTGTATGATGTGATTCTTAGTATGGATTGGTTGTCCTTCTACCGGGTTCACTTGGATTGTTATCGAAGCAGAGTGGTCTTCGAGCGTGCTGGAGAGAAGTTGGTGTTTCAGGGCTTGATGCCAAACCTCCAGTAGCCTTGTGATTTCGGCTATTCAGTCGGAGCAGATGATAGAGCGAGGGTGCGAGGCATTTTTGGCAACGATCGTGATGTCAGAGGGCAGTAGCAAGATTGCTTTCGAGGACGTTTTCCGATCGTTGAAGGGATTACCACCATCTCAGTCCGATCCTTTCACAATTGAGTTAGAGCCTGGGACGGCTCCAATATCTAAGGCTCCTTACAGGATGGCTCCAGCAGAGCTAGCAGAATTGAAGAAACAGTTGGAGGACCTCCTGGAGAAGGGTTTTATTCATCCGAGTGTTTTGCCGTGGGGAGCGCCAGTGTTGTTCGTGAAGAAGAAGGATGGTAGTTTCCGGTTATGCATCGATTACCGGGGACTTAACCGAGTCACTGTGAAGAACAGGTACCCTCTCCCGAGGATTGATGAGTTGTTAGATCAGTTGAGGGGTGCGACCTGGTTCTCCAAGATAGACTTGGCTTCTAGTTATCATCAGATTCCGATTGATGAGGCAGATGTTCGCAAGACGGCATTCACGACGAGATATGGGCATTTCGAGTTCGTGGTTATGCCTTTTGGCTTGACGAATGCGCCTGCGGCATTCATGAGATTGATGAACGACGTGTTCAGGGAGTATTTGGACGTGTTCGTGATCATCTTTATCGATGACATCTTGGTTTGCTCGAGGAGTTCCGAGGAGCACAAGGCTCATTTGTGGTTGGTCTTAGAGAAGCTTCGGGAGCAGAAGCTTTACGCATAGTTGAGCAAGTGCAGTTTTTGGCAGAGGCAGATGGGATTTCTTGGTCATATTGTGTCTGCAGAGGGAGTTTCTGTGGATCCAGCTAAGATTGAAGCGATTCGGGATTGGCCGAGACCGAGTAGTGCTACCGAGATCAGGAGCTTTCTGGGATTAGCAAGATATTTTCGGAGATTCGTCAAGGGCTTTGCGAGTATGGCGCAGCCGATGACGAAGTTGGCCGGTAAGGAGGTTTCGTTCGTGTTGGGAATGTCCTGAAATCACACTTGTAATCACTCCAGTGATAGTTGTAATGTCGAGATTAGACATTCATATGATACTAGGTGATCATGACGTTTTGCTAGAAACCTCTGATGATCTATGAGTTATGAACTCATTGCTAGTATTATATGATCCTACAGGGTCACACACCTAAGCAAATAGGATGCGCTTTATATGGGAATAATCATTAATGTAATGATCCAAATGATGTGTATTATACACATTATTTTAGTGTTTTAAAGAGTGTGTCGATCGACACACATGGGTTGTGTCGATCGACACGAGTTAAATCCGAAATAGGGATTTCGGTTTGACGACTTAATTAATTCTGACTCGGTTCAGGATAATTAGGTTTTTCTCCAGGGCCCATATATAAAGATATGAGGCACGACCTGGAAAAGAGATCTTGGCTGATAGTCGTCACTCTGAAACACTAAATCCATAAAGAGATCTGATCACCGGTTCTAGCATTCCGGCGGATTCCTATTTGTGTGCGTGTGGACTATTCGTAGAGGCATAGCGTTTGACGTGCTCGTAATCTCGATTCCCTGCTAATTCCGCTGCAAACTTCAGGTATAATCGAGATCCAGTTTTTCAGTTTATTCGTTTACAAACCCTAGATCCTAGGAAAAGGAACTGCAACGTAGGTGGATTAATAGAGATTAATCTGGGTAACCTAGTACGAATTCCTACAGTGGTATCAGAGCTTTAGGGTTTAACGTATTAATCTGTTGAACAGTAATCGAATTTGATCTAGTTAAATTTGCAAAATCGTTTTGTCATTAAACTGCTCAAATCGCATAAGAACCCTAGTCGTGTCGATCGACACGATGGTTGTGTCGATCGACACGTCTGTATCTGCCTTGCATACGATGAACCGGTTCAATTGGATTGAATCGGTTATCGCGCTTGGTTAACAAATCAATTAAACCGGTTAATTTCGGTTTACTGCGATTTGGTTCGTGTCGATCGACACAAATGTTGTGTTGGTCGACAGAGACCAGTATCGACCCGGTTCAATTGGATTGACCGGTTATCGATCCGGTTCAATTGGATTGACCGGTTATCGCACAATTGATTTGGTTTGGTTCGTGTCGATCGACACAAATGTTGTGTCGCTCGACAGAGACCAAAACCGACCCGGTTCAATTAGATTGACCGGTTATCGATCCGGTTCAATTAGATTGACCGGTTATCGAAGATTGAATCTGGTTTAGTCATGTCGATCGACACAAATGTTGCGTCGATCGACACAGACCGGTTATTGAAATTTTATGCCGGTTATCGAATCCGGTTCAATTGGATTGATCGGTTTTCGATGAACCGTAACAGAAGAGTAAGTGTCGATCGACAGCTTATGCAGATTGATGGTTATTGAACCTGAAATCGAATAACCGAACCGGATTTAATGAGATTGGGTTCCTGAATGCATATATGATATGTATTAGGATTAAATGTTCAGTTCCTCGACTAAATATCAAGTGTTCTGGATGTCTTCCCAATCTTGTCAGCTGTCAAGATTTGTGTCATTGCGTGATAGGCTTGCAGTGCAAGGTATCTGCAGTTACATGAATAAGGCAGTAAGTAATTGTGTTGATGGGCTTGCAGTGCATGGCATCAACTGTTACATGACAGAAGAGATTGGTTAACTTGAATGGGCTATCAGAAGTTCTGGGCCCATAGACATCAGGTGGACAAAAACATAAGATGTTTTATCCACAACCAAGAGTCATATTGGATATGATTAGCAAAGTGTTGCTTACCTGTAAAGCTGAGATTTGAGTAACAGCCAGTGGCTTGCTCGGGTTTTAGTGAAACATGGATCTTGGATCATTATATTCTTTAGAGGAAATATAGTTTGAATATAATGCGAGTTTTCTT
Source organism: Draba incana (assembly GCA_963576765.1). Taxonomy (NCBI): domain Eukaryota; kingdom Viridiplantae; phylum Streptophyta; class Magnoliopsida; order Brassicales; family Brassicaceae; genus Draba; species Draba incana. Next base: position 5,248,307 of record OY755210.1, on the reverse strand, counting down.
AAATGTTAAGTTTGCTCTTTTATTGAACATCATAACTAACCCTCTACCTCTTTTGTTTCAGCAATGTCTAGCTCAAACAACAATTTTTCCATAAGATCCGTCCTTGAGAAGGACAATTTTTCCATAGGATCTAACTTTCTGGAATGGTATCGGAACCTGAGAATCGTTCTCAGGCAGGAGAAAAAGGACTATGTCCTTGATAAGGTTCTCCCCGAGAAATACCGTGCCAATGCCCCGCAGACAGAAAAGAATGCTTGGGATAAGCATTCGAATGATGTGGTCGATGTGACTTGTCTGATGTTGGCTACCATGAACTCAGATTTGCAGAAGCAATATGAGAACGTGGCGTCGCCCATCGAGAGTCACTAGCCTGAAAGCGATGTTTCAGGAGCAGGCTCGAACTGAGAGATACCAGACGGTTAAATCTCTAGTTGAGTGCAAGCTGCCAAATGGCGCTCCAGTGAGTCCCCACGTCATAAAAATGATGGGTTATATTGATAACTTGGGGAAACTGGACTGTCCTCTTAGCCAAGAGTTGGCTACAGACATCATTCTGCAGTCACTGCCGTCAAGCTATGATACGTTCATACTGAATTACAACATGAACAGCTTGACGAAGACGTTGACTGAATTACATGGCATGCTCAAGACAGCTGAGCCAAACATCAAGAAGGGTGCCCCAAATGTGCTTATGGTGCAAGGGGGCAATAAGTTTAAGAAACCCGGCAAGGGCAAAGGAAAGGGCAAGAACGTCCAGGTTGCGAACCAGGACAGACCTGCGCCGACTCCTAAGCCAAAGGCTGGCCCTTCTGGTGCTGATAAGTGCCATTTCTGCAATGAGCCTGGGCATTGGAAAAGAAATTGCAAGCAATACCTGGATGGTCTGAAGAACAAGAAGAAGACGTACGAGACGACTTCTAAAGGTATTTATGTTATTGAAGTAAATGTTACTTCCACAGGTTCTACCTCATGGGTATTAGATACCGGCTGTGGTGCTCATATTTGTACTAATGTGCAGGCACTCAGCAACAGTAGGACGCTGAAGAAAGGACAAGTGGAGCTGCGAGTCGGGAATGGAGCAAAGGTTGCTGCGTTAGCCGTGGGCACTTATCATTTGTCTTTGCCTTTGGGCTTGGTTTTAAAATTAAACAATTGCTATTATGTACCTGCGATAAGCAGAAACATCATTTCTGTTTCCTGTTTGGATTTAGAAGGATTTGATTTTGCTATTAAGAATAAATGTTGTTCTTTCAATCATGATGGTATGTTTTATGGTAGCGGCCCATTAGAGAATGGGCTTTACGTTTTAAACCAATCAATGCCCGTTTATAACATAAATACTAAGCGGTTTAAGTCCAATGACGAAAACCCAACCTTTCTCTGGCACTGTCATTTGGGTCACATAAATGAGAAACGCATACAGAAGCTCCATAGTGATGGACTTTTAGGCTCATTTGATTATGAATCATGTGAGAAATGTGAATCTTGTTTGATGGGCAAAATGGCAAGGGCTCCTTTCAACAAACCAAATGAAAGGGCCAGTGACTTATTGGGCCTTGTACATACAGATGTATGCGGCCCGATGAGCACAAGTACTAGAGGAAACTATCAATACTTCATTACCTTTACTGATGATTTCAGTAGGTATGGCTATGTCTATCTAATGAGACACAAGTCGGAATCCTTTGAGAAATTTAAGGAGTTCCAGAATGAAGTAGAGAACCAACTTGGCAAAAGTATTAAAGCTCTTCGATCAGATCGTGGAAGAGAATACTTAAGTCAAGAGTTCAGTGATCATCTGAGAGAGTGTGGAATTGTTTCACAGCTCACTCCTCCTGGAACACCCCAATGGAATGGAGTTTCTGAGAGGAGGAATCGGACCCTATTGGATATGGTTCGATCAATGATGAGTCACACAGACCTTCCATTATCCTTTTGGGGATACGCTCTACTAACGTCTGCGTTTACACTAAACAGAGTCCCATCAAAATCAGTTGCGAAGACACCACATGAGATGTGGACTGGAAATGTTCCAAGTTTGTCTTTTCTGAAAATTTGGGGTTGTGAAGCTTATGTAAAACGGTTAATATCCGATAAGCTCGCACCCAAATCTGATAAGTGCTTTTTCGTTGGTTATCCTAAGGAAACCAAGGCGTACTACTTCTACAACCGTTCTGAGAACAAAGTGTTTGTTGCTCGGGATTGTACTTTCCTGGAGAGAGAGTTTCTTCACAAGAAGAATAGTGGGAGTAAAGTACTACTCGAAGAAGTTCGAGAATCACAGGAACCTGCTCAACCTTGTCAGGAAGAGCAGCAGGTGGAACCACAAGGAGTTGTGGAACCCGAACCACAAGGAGTTGTGGAACCTGCACCTGTGATGCCTGAAGTTCGCAGATCTGGAAGGATCCGTCACGAACCTGATAGATACTATGGGTTTCTCGTGAATGATTGTCATGAACTGTTGATCATTGACAGTGACGAGCCTGCGAATTTCGAAGAAGCGATGTTGGGCCCTGACTCCGAAAAGTGGCTTGGAGCCGCTAGATCCGAAATGGGATCCATGTCAGAAAACCAAGTATGGTCTTTGGTAGATTTACCCGATGGTGCAAGACCCATTGAGTGTAAATGGATCTTCAAAAGGAAGATTGACGTGGATGGGAATATTCAGATATTCAAAGCTAGATTAGTGGCTAAAGGTTTCAAGCAAATTCATGGTATCGACTATGATGAGACCTATTCCCCAGTCGCTATGCTTAAATCCATTCGGATACTCCTAGCAACTGCCGCTTATTATGATTATGAGATTTGGCAGATGGATGTGAAAACAGCTTTCCTTAACGGAATTCTGGAAGAGGATGTGTATATGACACAACCCGAAGGTTTCACTGATCCTAAGAATGCTGGGAAAGTATGCAAGCTTCATCGATCCATTTATGGATTGAAGCAAGCATCAAGGAGTTGGAATCTTTGCTTTGATGAAGCAGTCAAAAAGTTTGATTTTATCAAGAACGAAGAAGAACCATGTGTTTACAAGAAGACTAGTGGGAACGGAGTTGCATTTCTAGTATTGTATGTAGATGACATACTTATTCTCGGAAATGACGTTCCTTTGCTTCAGTCTGTCAAGACTTGGCTTGGAAGTTGTTTTTCCATGAAAGACATGGGTGAAGCCGCGTACATTCTTGGAATTAGAATCTATAGAGATAGATTAAATCGGCGAATTGGATTGTGTCAGGATACTTATATTGATAAGGTATTACACAGATTCAATATGCAAAATTCCAAGAAGGGTTTCACGCCTATGTTGCATGGCGTTATTCTTAGCAAGAAGCAGTGTCCTTCGACACAAGCTGAGCGGGAACGAATGAATAGGTTTCCTTATGCTTCGGCAATAGGATCTATAATGTATGCCATGCTCTGTACTCGTCCAGATGTTGCTTGTGCCTTAAGCATGACGAGTAGATACCAATCTGATCCAGGTGAGTGTCACTGGACAGCAGTCAAGAATATCCTCAAGTATTTGAGAAATACGAAGGATAAGTTCTTGGTATATGGAGGAAGTGATGAGCTAGTCATAAGTGGATTCACGGATGCAAGTTTTACGACGGACAGAGACGATTTCCGGTCTCAGTCTGGTTATGTCTTTTGTCTGAATGGCGGTGCAGTAAGTTGGAAAAGTTCCAAGCAGAGCACTGTAGCAGATTCCACTACTGAAGCTGAATACATTGCCGCTTCGGAAGCAGCAAAGGAAGCTGTTTGGATCGAGAAGTTCATATCTAAGCTTGGTGTGATTCCTAGTATCTTGGAGCCTGTAGCATTGTTTTGCGACAACAATGGAGCAATTGCTCAGGCAAAGGAACCTAGATCTCACCAGAAATCCAAACACATAGAGAGGAGATATCACTTGATTCGTGATATAATAGATAGAGGAGATGTGAAGATCAGTCGAGTTCCCACGGATGAGAATGTCGCTGATCCTCTGACCAAGCCCCTCCCAAGACCAAAGTATGAGAGTCATACGGCTGCTATAGGACTTAAGAAAATTAAGATGTGATCTTGATTTTAGTGGGAGTTGTCTTGTTTTTAAGTTAAGTTTTTAATGTTCTTGTAATAACATTTTGGTTATTTTAATGAAATATGATTTCGGTATTATTTAACTGTGTTTTTAAATAATAAGTCCCAAGATAATTTATGACATTCTATAGGTCATCAAGTTAAGGACTTGATCATGAAACCCTATGAGAATTAAATGTCATAGATTATATTTGTCCCCGGTCGAGGTTGTTAATGTGGGACACTAGCAACCGCGAGAGACTGGCATGTGAGGTGACTGATGACTAAGTTTCATGGAGTCATTAATAAGAGTATTAAAGTCAATCACATGGATATATGTTGGAGAATATATGATTGGACATGACCCGCTAATGAGAACTCTACGAGATAGCTATACAAGTGTCATAAGAGATTCTCATTACGACTATAGAGTATAGTCCTTAGACCTGAGTTCATCATGATTTCTTACATGTGAATTGGTCCGCTTTGACTTTGTCAAACGTTATCCGTAAAAGGTGACTATAAAGGCATTGATTGGGCGTATCATGAAGTGTGTGAAGGAACAGAGGGATGGAACGAGATGGGATTTGTCCCTCCTGTATAGCAGGAGATAAATATCTCAGGGCCCATCGAAGATTTGATACTGAGGAATGTGTGGCCGCACTCGAACGAGCTGAATGTCAGTCGTTTGTATTGTCAGTATAAATCGGAGTTCGATGAACATGATTTTGGTTGAATAAGGATGACACGGTACTTGCCTTATGCCATATCGAGATATAGCGACAAAGGGATTATTGGAATAGTTGATTCCAGTACAAGTGGGAGATTGTTGGGAATGTCCTGAAATCACACTTGTAATCACTCCAGTGATAGTTGTAATGTCGAGATTAGACATTCATATGATACTAGGTGATCATGACGTTTTGCTAGAAACCTCTGATGATCTATGAGTTATGAACTCATTGCTAGTATTATATGATCCTACAGGGTCACACACCTAAGCAAATAGGATGCGCTTTATATGGGAATAATCATTAATGTAATGATCCAAATGATGTGTATTTGATACACATTATTTTAGTGTTTTAAAGAGTGTGTCGATCGACACACATGGGTTGTGTCGATCGACACGAGTTAAATCCGAAATAGGGATTTCGGTTTGACGACTTAATTAATTCTGACTCGGTTAAGGATAATTAGGTTTTTCTCCAGGGCCCATATATAAAGATATGAGGCACGACCTGGAAAAGAGATCTTGGCTGATAGCCGTCACTCTGAAACACTAAATCCATAAAGAGATCTGATCACCGGTTCTAGCATTCCGGCGGATTCCTATTTGTGTGCGTGTGGACTATTCGTAGAGGCATAGCGTTTGACGTGCTCGTAATCTCGATTCCCTGCTAATTCCGCTGCAAACTTCAGGTATAATCGAGATCCAGTTTTTCAGTTTATTCGTTTACAAACCCTAGATCCTAGGAAAAGGAACTGCAACGTAGGTGGATTAATAGAGATTAATCTGGGTAACCTAGTACGAATTCCTACAGTTCGTGTGGTCGCCGGAGTGCGAGGAAAGTTTTTCGAAGCTCAAGGAGATGTTGACCAGTACGCCGGTGTTGGCATTACCCAAGCCGGGGAAGCCTTACGCTGTGTATACTGATACTTCAGGAGTTGGTCAAGGTTGTGTTCTGATGCAGGAGGGTCGAGTTATCGCTTATGCTTCGAGGCAATTGCAGGGTAGTGAGCATAATCGGTCTACGCATGATCTAGAGTTGGGAGCCGTGGTGTTCGCTCTGAAGATCTGGAGATCTTATCTGTATGGAGGCAGAGTACAGATTTTTACGGATCATAAGAATCTGCAGCATATCTTCACTCAGCCATTGTTGAATATGAGGCAGAGACGCTTGGTTGAGTTGCTGGCGGATTACGATCTGGAGATCATTTATCATCCGGGCAAGGCTAATCAGGTAGCCGATGCTTTGAGTCGACGGAGGTTTGATTCAGCCCGTGAGCAGGATATAGAGGATCTGGTAGGCGAGATTAGCACGTTGCATCTTTGTGCTATTTTGCAGGAGCCTTTGGGCTTAGAGGCAGTCGATCAGGCAGATCTTCTCAGCAGGATCAGAGTGGCTCAGCAGAGTGATCAGGGCTTGATGAGTTTGTCGCGAGCAGTGGATTCAAATTATGTGGTCTCCCCGATTGGGACAGTTTTGATTCGTGGCCGAGTATGTGTTCCTCGAGATGAGGCATTGAGGCAGGAGATTCTGAGTGAGGCTCATTCGAGCAAGTTCTCGATTCATCCGGGTGCAACTAAGATGTATCGGGATCTTAAACGATATTATCATTGGGTCGGGAAGAAGAGAGACGTGGCTACTTATGTTTCCAAGTGTAACACATGTTCGTTGGTTAAGGCCGAGCATGGGGTTCCGAGTGGCCTTCTGCAGAGTTTACCTATTCCCGAGTGGAAGTGGGATATGATTACGATGGATTTTGTGGTTGGGTTGCCTACTTCGCGGACATATGATGCTATCTGGGTAGTCGTGGATCGGTTGACTAAGTCAGCGCACTTTTTGGCCATTAAGAAGACCGATGGAGCGGCTAAATTGGCTAAGAGGTTCATGAAAGAGATAGTCAGGCTGCATGGAGTGCCAGCTAGTATTGTTTCTGATCGAGATCCCAGGTTTGCATCGGAGTTTTGGGGAGCTTTTCAGGCAGAGATGGGCACTAAGGTGCATATGAGTACGGCTTATCATCCGCAGACTGATGGGCAGTCGGAGAGGACTATTCAGAATATGGAGGATTTGCTGAGGATGTGTGTTTTGGATTGGGGTGGTTATTGGGCGGATCATCTTTGTTTGGTCGAGTTCGCTTACAATAACAGCTTTCAGGCGAGTATCGGTATGGCTCTTTTTGAGGCTTTATATGGGAGGCCATGTAGGATGCCACTATGCTGGACCCAAGTGGGGGAGCGCAGTATTCTTGGAGCTACCTATGTTCAAGAAACGACGGAGAAGATCCGGGTCGTGAGATTGAACATGAAGGAAGCTCAGGATCGTCAGAGGAGCTACGCTGATAAGCGGAGGAGAGAGCTTGAGTTTGCGGTTGGAGATCGGGTTTATCTCAAGATGGCTATCTTGCGGGGCCCTAACAGGTCCATTAAGGAGAACAAGCTGAGTCCGCGGTTCATGGGTCTGTTTCCTGTGGTGGAGCGTGTTGGACCGGTTGCGTATCGGCTTGAGTTACCGCCGATCATGAAGGCATTTCATAAGGTTTTCCATGTTATGATGTTGCTTAAGTGCCTGCATGAGTTGGAGAAGTTAGTGCCTGAGATCCCTGCGGATCTTCAGCCAGATTTGACGGTTCCGGCGGTTCCTATGAGGATCCTAGAGAGAAGAGTCAAGGAACTGCGTCGGAAGAAGATTCCTTTGTTGAGGATTTTGTGGGATTGTGGCGGTTGCCAGGAGGAGACTTTGGAACCAGAGGCGAAGATGAAATTAAAGTTCAGGAAGTGGTTCGACAAGCAGGTCGCGGCATGAGCTTTATTTCTCTTTGTGGTTCTAGTTTCGTTTGTTAGCATGTTGATGCTTTTGTATTATTGTATTTTCGTTTATGTTGTAACGAATTTTGCGTTTTGGGATTAATAAGATGAAGTTGTTCCTTAAGCATCTCTTTGTTGTTATAAGATGAGTTTGTCTTATACGTGTTACGTGGTGATATTCCGAGATTAGGGAGTATCGAGTTGGCCACGCGAGATAGTTCTAGTCGGTAGATGTTTATAGACGTTTTAGAATTTATTACTCTAGGGGTTGTGGCTCCGAATAACTCATTCATTTATATCTGGAGATGATTAGTTCTTCAGCGAGGATGATTAGTTCCTCAGAGGAGATGATTAGTTCTCCTGTTTACTCTTTGGGATGATTAGTTTCCATTCTGAGTATCGAGGGATGATTAGTTCTCTCGAGGGGATGATTAGTTCCCCTGTGTACCCGGAGCTCAAAGGATGCGTCCTGAGAGTGGAAGGGACACGAGACACCGCTAGCTCAAAGGATGCGTCCTGCGAGTGAGAGTGGTGTGGAATGAGTTAAGAGTAATAGATGTCTAGAAACGGGCGTATAAACATGAGACGGAAATAGAGCCTTGGAGATCGAGTTTAGGATCTCGGATTGTTTTGACCGGTTTGGGTCAGGTTTTGAGTTATGGCCAATGGTTGGCGGGTTTGGTCGGGATTCGAGGACGAATCCAAGGTTAGTGGGGGAGAATTGTAACGATCGTAACCCAATTTCTGGTCGATTTTGGGAGGTGTCGATCGACACCAATAGGTGGGGTCGATCGACACGAAGCTTCTGGAAACCAAAAGTTTTGTTTCAAACCGCGATTTTCGCGCGGTTCGGTTATCAAAAACCTAGGCTCCTCCTTTATAAGCGTTTAGAGAGCGTGAGCCGTCAGGATCAAGGAGGAATAAGATCAGAATTGAGTGTGAAGAGGGAAAGAGGAGAGAATCGAGTGAGATCGTGTTTGTTCATCAAAGTTTCGATTCGTTTTCTCGAGGATCCTTCGCTTATTCATGGCTGTGGTGGATTGTGAGGAATCTCGGTTCGTTCCAGTGGTGAATTCGGAGTTCTAGGCTGTGAGTTCGTCGTTTTGATCCGTCCCTTCTCTTCGATTAGCGAGGTGAGTGCGTGATCGCTAGGATTACTCATAGTTTTCCGATAATTGTGTTTGTGTGTTGATTTATGTGAATCGTGGCTATAGATTGATGATCTGTTGATGATTGTTCGTATTGATTCTGTGTTTTTGATCGGAAATTGTTTAAATAAGGATTCCGAGTCGAAACTATGAAAAACTTTTAATCGCGCTTTAATTGTTGAGAATTGTTATTTGTATGCTATGTTTAATCTGTTGCGGGATGACCGCTTCACTGAGTATTTATGATAATACTCACGCAACTCCCGTGTTCTTTTGAGTTGTAGGTAAAGGAAAAGTGTGATCGTAGAATCGAGGCGATGACGGGGGATGATAGGAAGTCTTTATTTATGTTGTTGATCTGTTAGTAGCCTATTAGGTTGCTAGAGTTATGGATTTTTATTTGACTTGATATTTCCTGAATTTGTTATTTGTTGAATTATTGGCAATTTTATTATTGGAATTTGGATTGATTTTTACTGTTGTTTATTTCCGCTGGTTTCACCCTGATTAGTATCTAATAATTAATTATTTAATTAAAAAAAAAATGCGGTTGTTACAGATGGACATTGATATATCATGGTTTTTACCCAGTTTAAGCCATGATATAAGTCCCTGTTTTAGTATCTTTTGGTGTTTTTGGTATTTTTTTAGTGTCTTTACAGGATCTGGACCGATTGGAACAGAAAAGATGTTTACTGGAGCTTTTGGAGCATTTTGGAGTTTCGAGGAGGAAAGTGCTGAAAAGATCAAGTCAAAATCGGACAGAAGTACAAGAGTCAATCAACACTGATCAAGTATGTCGATCGACACAAGTTTTACACGAGACAAGAATTTTGGCAGAGAGTGTGGTGTCGATCGACACCATATGGGTGTCGATCGACACGGGTGCTTAATGAAGAAAAAGCCCAAATCGAAGATTTCCTTTTTCGCGAAGAAAGTTTCAGATGTTTACTTTTCTATTGTAGTTGGTTTAGAACATTTATATATACGTTTTTAGGCCATTGTTTAATGGGAGGCATTATTTTTTACATTACTCTTTGATATATCTTTAATAAAAACCATGCTTTCATCTTTTGAGATGTCTGAGTAGTTTCCTTTGTTAGGTTTAGGGATTATTCGAAAGTGTTTGATGAATTGCTGATCTGATCTGTTTATTAGGATAATATGCTTAGAATGTTCTTCATCTTGACTTGCTGTTATTGCTGATTCTTGATTAGCTACCTTGAATCTGATCTTAGGATAATTAATAGAAACGAGAGTTTGATTGATTTCCTGATCTAGTCTTTGATGAGCAAAATTTCTATTCGCAAAGGGATTTGGTTTAGGGTTTTGTGAACAATTGAACCTGAGATTAATGCTTGTTTAGATTCATAGGATTCGCAAAAGAATTTGGTTTTCTTGGATTTATTCATAGATAATATTCGCAGCGAGAGCTGGTTTGTTTTACTTTCGTGTTCATGTTCAAGAACTGTGCTTTAATATTCCTAATAACTGATTTGTCTGCAATTTTGATTCACTGGAGATTTCCCTGTGCCTAGCTATTTCTCTAATTGATTTACAACTCGTTTTAATTGCTTTGATTTACTTGCTTTCATATTATTTGCCTAGCTTAATCTGAATCCTGAAATCTATTGTGTTTCCCTTGACTTCCTGTGGATCGATAACCCTAAGTGCTGCAACTGATCTCTTAATTTGAGAGAGTTTAGGTCTAGGGTAAATTTGACCGTATCAAATTTTGGCACCGTTGCCGGGGAGTCAATAGGCCATTAGATTTTATTATTAGGATTTGGTCTAGGTCTTTTTATTTCTTGTTTTTAGTTTTTGTTTTGCATTTCAGGTACATGCGAAATCGCAATACCAGGAGCAGCAAGGACAAAGAACTTTTGGAACTAGGACTTGAGGATCTAGCTCATTTAGAACGCACCAATAGAAAAGCGACGAAAGAAGCTAAGAAGATGGTTGCGCCGGTGATGATCTTTCAGAGAGACGGTGGGTTCTTCGACAGAGAAGGAAACCCATACAATGAGGATGGACATAGACTGGACGAAGCTGGGAACGTCATCATTGACGAAGATGAAGAACAACGAGCTCGCGATGAAGAAGAAGCGAGGTTGGCTCGTGAGGAACAGGATGGTGTCGATCGACACAGAGAGGACGTCGAACGACACGAACAAAACTTGCAGATCGAGCCACAAGCAGGTGTCTTTCGACACCATAACGGCATCGCTCGACACGGCAGAGAGCCTGGCGTCGATCGACACCAGGAGGGTGTCGATCGACACGCTGTGCAGAATCGCACTCTGGCGGATTTCAACAGACCGGAGCAGTTCTATGCCAACCGAGCCGCGATTCGACCTCCTCCCTTCCAGCGCAATGACTTCGAGCTTAAGCCTGCGTATTTCTCTCTAGTTGCTCAAGACCCGTTTTGCGGACTTCCACATGAGAATCCTATGGACCATATAGAGCGATTCGAAGATTTGGCATCTGCTATCAAAGCCAATGGAGTCTCAGAAGATTACCTGTTCTGTAAGCTATTCCCATACTCTCTACATGGGGAAGCTAAGTATTGGCTGAAGACGCTTCCACCGGGCTCGCTTACTAATTGGATGGATACAAAGAATGCTTTCCTGAGCAATTTCTTTGACGATGCGAGGACTGAGGATCTAAGAGCGAAGATTGCGTCTTTCAAGCAGGGGGATCATGAAGCTTTCAAGGCTGCATGGTGCAGATTCAAGAGCTATCAGAGAGACTGTCCACACCATGGATTTAATGAGGTGCAGCTACTTGGTATCTTCTATAGAGGGATTGTGCTGCAATATTCAGTGTCACTTGATGCTGCGAGCAATGGGAATTTCAATACCAATTCCCCAAGGACTGCCATCCAGCTTATCGAGAACATAGCCAACAGTACCAGTGCCAAGAACCTGGATTACGAAAGGAGCTTGCAGAAGCAAGACATCAGTGGAAATCAGCTGGTAGAGGTAACGAAGAAGCTTGATTATGTGCATAGTCTTCTAACTGGGAAAAAGGCGGTTAGCTTTGCGCAAGAGGTTGAGACTGTAGATGAGGATGTTAATTACATCAATCAGATCGGATTTCAGAAGTATGGGAATCAGCAGGGTTATGGATCATCTTATCAAAGAAACTATGGTGTTTCATCTTACAAGCCTCCTGAGCAGAAAAGCAAGATGGAAGATATGTTTGAGCAGATTCTAGAGGGACAGCAGAAGCTAACAGTGAACATCAACCAGAAGATCGATGCTGTCTATCAGGATCTCAATAGGAAGTTCGAAGCACTGAGCGCTCATGTCAAGAAGCTCGACGTCCAAGTGGCTCAATCGGCTAGTTCTAGCAAGAGGCAAGAAGGATTTCTTCCAGCAAAGACTGATGCCAACCCCAGGAACACTTGCAATGCCGTTATAACTGAAGAGGAGGGGTATTTTGATGAATTCGAAGCGATTTTCGGAACAGTGGAGCCTCTGTCGATCGACACTGACAATGAGTGTCGATCGACACGTGAAGAAAAGTTTGATTCGGAAATTCTACAAACTCAAGAGTCGATCGACAGGGACGATGAGTGTCGATCGACACTCTCAGAAAATCACGCTTCAGAATTTCCAGAGACGCGAGTGTCGATCGACACTCAGGATGGCGTTGATCGACACGTTGCCCAGACAGAGACTGTTCATCCGAAAACATCTCCGATCATCAAGGAATCCGTCTATAAGCCTAAGCTGCCATTCCCCAGAGTTAGAAGGAGTAAACAAGAGGCTGAGGAAGACATTTGCAAGAAGATGATTGAGAAATTCATTATAGAGATGCCTCTTGTGGATGCAGTTAAACTCTCACCTGCTATTCGAAGATACATCAAGCGATTGGTCGCTAATGGGATTAGTCCAGAGGAAGGAGCGCTACTGACTAGAGATCTCCAAGCCGTACTGCTTAACACAGTTCCGATCTCTAAGAAGAAGAAGAAGGATGTGGTGGTCTCAGCAGAAGTTAGTGCAATGATCCAGAGCAGGATTCCAGTCAAGCTGCCTGATCCGGGAAGCTTCGTTCTTAATTGTTCCATCTTCAATGAACAGTTCCCTCATTCGCTCTGTGACTCAGGATCTGGAGTTAATTTGATGCCGTTCTCTGTTGCCACCAGACTTGGGATGACGGACTTCATGCCAACAAGGATGTCTCTTCTTTTAGCTGATCGATCTAGGAGATTCCCAAAAGGAGTTCTAAAGGATGTATTGATCAAGATTCAGGAATACATGATTCCTGCGGATTTTGTGGTTTTGGAGTACGATGAAGAGCCTCAAGATCCTTTGATTCTGGGAAGATCTTTCTTGGCTACTGCGGGAGCAAACATTAACTGCAGAAGAGGGAAGATCAAGCTTGACCTTGGTGATATTGTCATGGAATTTGACATGGACGCTACAAGGAGAAGATCCACCATTGATGGTCAAGCTTTTTCTGTGGATACGTCATTAGAGGATGAGCTAATTCAGGAGCCTTCCAAGAATATCCCTACCACCATCGAACCATCTCCTGCAAATCCTCAAGAGGAGCCAAGGTATGAGTCCCTTGCACTTAATTCTTCATCTCCTGTTGTCATCAAAAATTTAAACTGTGAAAAGCCTGTTACGCGCTTACGCAAGCATCGAGTTTCTCGAGGGCTTGGTTTTTCTGATGAGCTTGCAGGAAGGAAGAAAGAAGAGATGAAGCCGAAAAGGACTTCTAAGCCTTTCGCGCTAATGAGGATCATTGTTCCCCAAGAGCTTAAGGAGAAGGGAGAATCAATTATTCAGGAGATGATGGCTAGAACGATGAAGCTTTTCTCTGAGACTGTTTCTGATAAGTTTGGGGGAGCTGTCAAGAAGGTTCAATTCAAAGCTGCTGCTAGTATCGTTCAGGATGAAGGAAGTCCAAAACTTCCTAAAGATCCACATTAAAGTCCTCAAGTTCCAAAACAGTCAAGCTAAAGACTAAAAACAAGCGCTTAGTGGGAGGCAACCCACTTGTGAGTTTTATCTAATTATTTACTTAGATTTTTGTTTCTTTTTCAATTTTACGTTTTGGTGTTTGTTTTTGTGTTGATTTTCAGGAAAATAAACGTTCGAATGCAAGTAAGAATGCTCTTCAGCACTCGGTGTCGATCGACGAGCACATCAGTGTCGATCGACACGAGGAAAATCCATCAGTTGGAATCGGGACAGAAACGTGGGTGTCGATCGACGCTTATGTAGTGTTGATCGACACGTTGCCTAAACTTGCTTTGAACAGCACTCATGGACCATTATCAATGCAACTTGGCTGGTTTTACAAGGTGGGTAACTGGAAGTGGATCGGTTTAACAGAGCGAGTTCAAATTTCTGGAGAACGCCAGAAAGGATGTCAAAGACCCCGCCCTTAATGAATCTCTAATCTCTTGTCAAGGGCGTTGGCTAATCGCAAGACTTGATTCAGCTTCCAAACACTTGAAAGCGAGGAAGGACCGCTCTTGAAACTTCTTCCCGAATGACGGATACAACTGTCCTAGATCTGGTGGTAAAGGAGCCTCTGCTGAGGTAACCGCCATCACAAAAAGCCTTGTAGAACAATAGTAACGAGTGCTGATCTAGTGAAGACATAGAGATGCCAAGGAAATAAAAAAATCTGCAGAAAAGTGCAAGCCTGAATTCAAATAGGCATTCAGTGGTAAAGGACCCTCTGTTGAGGTACCCGCCATCATCAAAAAGAAGAAAAAAAAATCAGTCATCAAAAGGCATGCATCTCTATGATATCCTAAATTGGATAAACAGTTTCAGAGGGAAGAGAGAGGGTGAAACGCAGGATAGTGTTAAAGGAAGTGAAGGAATCTAGAAGGTCCAGCGATCGATATTCCCTCGATGAGACAGCACCTAATTAAACTAAAGGGGTCTGCGACTGAAAGTCTGAGTTTCTCTAAGGGGTTTGGGTTCAATCTGGAGGACTGCTAAGCTTCTAGGGAAACATCGAAGTATCACCGGATTAGCTTTGCAAAGGTATGTGGTTCCTAAAGGAGTGATACACTGTTTTGCTTAGGGACAAGCAAAAAGCTAAGTCTGGGGGAGTTGATATATCATGGTTTTTACCCAGTTTAAGCCATGATATAAGTCCCTGTTTTAGTATCTTTTGGTGTTTTTGGTATTGTTTTAGTGTCTTTACAGGATCTGGACCGATTGGAACAGAAAAGATGTTTACTGGAGCTTTTGGAGCATTTTGGAGTTTCGAGGAGGAAAGTGCTGAAAAGATCAAGTCAAAATCGGACAGAAGTACAAGAGTCAATCAACACTGATCAAGTATGTCGATCGACACAAGTTTTACACGAGACAAGAATTTTGGCAGAGAGTGTGGTGTCGATCGACACCATATGGGTGTCGATCGACACGGGTGCTTAATGAAGAAAAAGCCCAAATCGAAGATTTCCTTTTTCGCGAAGAAAGTTCCAGATGTTTACTTTTCTATTGTAGTCGGTTTAGAACCTTTATATATACGTTTTTAGGACATTGTTTAATGGGAGGCTTTATTTTTTACATTACTCTTTGATATATCTTTAATAAAAACCATGCTTTCATCTTTTGAGATGTCTGAGTAGTTTCCTTTATTAGGTTTAGGGATTATTCGAAAGTGTTTGATGAATTGCTGAGATGATCTGTTTATTAGGATAATATGCTTAGAATGTTCTTCATCTTGACTTGTTGTTATTGCTGATTCTTGATTAGCTACCTTGAATCTGATCTTAGGATAATTAATAGAAACGAGAGTTTGATTGATTTCCTGATCTAGTCTTTGATGAGCAAAATTTCTATTCGCAAAGGGATTTGGTTTAGGGTTTTGTGAACAATTGAACCTGAGATTAATGCTTGTTTAGATTCATAGGATTCGCAAAGGAATTTGGTTTTCTTGGATTTATTCATAGATAATATTCGCAGCGAGAGCTGGTTTGTTTTACTTTCGTGTTCATGTTCAAGAACTGTGCTTTAATATTCCTAATAACTGATTTGTCTGCAATTTTGATTCACTGGAGATTTCCCTGTGCCTAGCTATTTCTCTAATTGATTTACAACTTGTTTTAATTGCTTTGATTTACTTGCTTTCATATTATTTGCCTAGCTTAATCTGAATCCTGAAATCTATTGTGTTTCCCTTGACTTCTTGTGGATCGATAACCCTAAGTGCTGCAACTGATCTCTTAATTTGAGAGAGTTTAGGTCTAGGGTAAATTTGACCGTATCAGACATCAAATGAATTGGCTAATAAATTTGTACAAGAAGAGGCTAGACTTTGCCGAGAAGGCATTAAAGTTGCCCATTATGTTCAAGAAGTTGGATCTAAGGTTGGGAACAAGCAGAAAGGTAACCGCAAAAGAGCATCATCCCAAATGAATAGCTCAAACCAAACTCATGAGAAGAAAAAGGCAAAGAAAGATGACAGATGCATCTTTTGCAAAAAGGTTGGTCACTTTCAGAAAGATTGCGCTAAAAGAAAAGAGTGGTTTGAAAAGAAAGGTAACCTTATGGGTTTCGTAAGCTTTTCCGAATCAAATCTTACAAATGTTTCTTCTAAAAGTTGGTGGATAGATAGCGGTGCTAATGTGCATGTATCCAATTCCTTGCAGGGATTCCTTATGACCCAAACCATAAAGCCAAGTGAAAACTACTTATTGATGGGAAATCGAGACAAAGCACCAATTGAAGCGGTTGGCACTTATCGTCTCATTTTGGATAGTGGATTTTTTTTGGATTTATTTCAAACTCTTTATGTTCCATCTATTTCCCGTAATTTAGTTTCATTAAGCAAACTTGATGTAGCTGGTTTTCATTCAACTCAAGGAGATGGATGTTTTAATTTATTTCTAAACTCTAATCGAATCGGTTTAGGAATATTAATTGATGGCCTTTACATGTTAAAATTGGCTGATCAAAATTATAAAACACATCTCACCCTGCATGCTAAAAGTGGTCTTAAAAGTAAAACATATGCTAAAGATTCTTATTTCTTGTGGCATAAAAGACTAGGACACATTTCCAGTGAAAGAATTAAAAGATTGGTAAAAGATGGATTCATTCCAAATCTTGATTTTACCAATTGTAAAGAGTGTATAGATTGCGCTAAGGGAAAGCAAACTAAACACAATAAGAAAGGAGCCACAAGAAGTACACAACTTCTTGAAATCATACATACAGATATTTGTGGACCTTTTGACGTTTCAAGTTTTGGAGGTGAAAAGTATTTTATTACCTTTATCGACGATTATTCACGTTATTGTTATCTCTATCTATTGCATGAAAAGTCTCAAGCTGTAGATGTTGTACAAGCATTTATTACTAAAGTAGAGAGACAATTAGATAGAAAAGTGAAAATCATTAGGTCAGATAGAGGTGGTGAATTTTATGGCAGGTATGATGAAACAGGACAACATCCTGGACCTTTTGCCAAGCTCCTCCAGAAATTAGGAATCATTGCGCAGTACACAATGCCTGGTTCTCCATGGCAGAATGGTGTAGCTGAAAGGCGTAATCGTACATATATGGGAATGGTTAGATCCATGATAAGTCATGCTAACTTACCTATATCCTTGTGGATGGATGCATTACGTACTGCAGTCTATATCTTGAACAGGGTTCCTAGCAAAGCAGTTCCAAAGACTCCTTTCGAACTGTGGAAAGGCTGTAAACCTAGTCTGTCACACCTCCATACTTGGGGATGTCCAGCTGAAGCAAGAGTATACAAACCACATGAAAAGAAATTAGATTTCAGAACGATTAATGGTTTCTTTATAGGATACCCTGAGAAATCTAAAGGATATAGATTTTACTGTCCAACCCATAGTACAAGAATAATAGAAACCAATAATGCCAGATTTTATGAGAATGGTGAAATTAGTGGGAGTGATAAAGTTCAAGATGTGATCATTCAGGAAATAAGGGTTAATGTACCATTACCCTCTATTCCAAATGTTGTTGGGAATCCTCCAGTTGTTGAACCGTTGAACAATGAGGAAACGCCAATGAATGATCATCCACTCCATGAAGAAAATATCGCCAATAATGATAATACACTTGAAATATAAGAAGAATCATCATTAAGAAGATCAACTCGTCAGAAGAGATCTGCTATTTCCGATGATTACATAATTTATCAAGTGGAATCTGGAGAAGGGAATATAAATGATCTGGTTTCTTATTCACAAGCCATGAAAGATGTTAATTCTGATAAATGGGTTGATGCCACAAAGGATGAAATGGAATCAATGGCTAAGAATGAAGTTTGGAATATTGTTCAATTACCTGAAGGACACAAAGCAGTCGGGTGCAAGTGGATCTTTAAGACCAAACTCGACTGTAATGGTAATATTGACCGATATAAAGCCAGACTTGTAGCTAAAGGTTTTAATCAGAAAGAAGGCATCGATTATAATGAGACTTTCTCACTTGTGTCTAGGTAGCTCATTATGATCTTGAGTTACATCAAATGGATGTGAAAACTGCCTTTCTTAATGGAAACTTGGAAGAAGAAGTCTATATACGTCAACCTGATGGCTTCATAATCGAAGGTCAGGAAGACATGGTCTGCAAATTAAAGAAATCAATATATGGAGTGAAACAAGCTTCGAGACAATGGTATCTAAAGTTTGATGAAACCATTACGAAATTCGGTTTCAAAGAAAACATAGTAGATCCATGTATATACCTCAAGATGAGTGGGAGTAAGTTCATATTTTTGATACTATATGTTGATGATATATTACTGGCGAGCAGTGATCTTGGTCTATTACATGAGACAAAGAAATATCTCTCTAAGAACTTTGAGATGAAAGATATGGGTGAGGCATCCTATGTGATAGGAATTGAATTATTCCGTGATCGATCACTTGGGATTTTAGGATTGTCTCAGAAAGCATATATTAATAAAGTTCTTGAGAGATTTGGCATGATGATGTGTTCTTCTAGCATTGTTCCTATGCAGAAAGGTGACAAGCTTGACCTTTCGCAATGTCCGCAGAATGAAATGGAACGTAATGAAATGCGAAAATATCCTTATGCATCTCTGGTGGGAAGTTTGATGTATGCGCAAGTATGCACAAGACCTGATATCAGCCACCCAGTTGGCATGTTGGGTAGATTTCAGAGTAACCCAGGACTCGCTCATTGGAAAGCTGCAAAGAAAGTATTGAGATACCTAAAGGGAAAAAGAAACTATATGCTCACATATAAGAAATCAACACATCCACAGATGGTTGGATACTCAGACTCAGATTTTGGTGGGTGCCATGACTCTAGGCATTGCACTCTTGGCTATGTGTATCTCCTTAACGGAGGTGCTATATCATGGAAAAGCCAGAAGTCACAGTTGATTTACACATCAACTATGGAGGCTGAGTATGTGGCATGTTATGAGGCATCTATTCAAGGAGCATGGTTGCGGAACTTCGTCTCTGAGTTTGGGGCTCTAAGTTTTGTTGACAAGCCTTTAACTCTTTACTGTGACAATCAAGCCGCAATCTTCTTCTCTAAACATGATAGGATATCGAAAGGATCCAAGCATATGGACCTTAAATATCTATCATTGAAACAATATGTTAAAAGAGAAAAGTTTGTCATTGAACACATAGGCACTGAAGTTATGGTCGCAGACATATTTACGAAAACATTACCTCCAAAGACCGTTCAAAGGCATGCTGAAAGCATGGGTGTTATGGGTAGCTCTTAAATATAATGTATGTTTATGATTAGCCTATTTTGACAATTCTTTTGAGCTCTTATATGTCTTTTACATCTTTATATATATACTAGAATAAGGCCCGCGTATATACGCGGATAAAAACACTAAAATTATAAACTCAAGTGACATAACGTCTTCTTCATTTTCTATCCCTCGTTATTGATTCTTCTTGAATCTTATAATTTTGTGAGATCTTATTAAAATTTAGTAATTAACTAAAAAAAAGCAAGACATATGTCATCAATACTAACCAAGATCAACACCCGTCTACTAATTTGTACACCATCCTGTACACCACCAATATTTGTCTACCCATTTATTTTTAATCTAAATTTTTTTTGAGTATTTTTAATCTATACCATTAATTTACGTTTATTTAAAAACAATTGTTTAAATATATTAGAAAAATAAAAATATCTTATTTTACAAAATTTAAAGTGACAAAGCGGCTTCTTCCTACGTAGAAAACTTAAGTGACACAACGTTTTCTTCATTCTCTTTTCCTCGTTATAGATTCTCTAGATACCTTACAAATTTGTGAGATCTTATTTAAAAATAGTAATTAACTTAAAAATTAAAAGCAAGACATCTATCATTGTTACTAATAAAGATCAACATGCAATATACCAATTTGTACACCATCCCGCACACTACCAATATTTATTTAGTAATGGAATTAAAATTATTTACATAGGGATCTCAAATCATTAGATATTAATTTTTATCCTCATTTTAAAGTGTAAGCATATTCAATTTATATTCTTAATCACATATTATTTTCTTATCCATAATCCATATATATTAGTTTTAGGAAAAATCATATAACAACTTAAATAATGTAGAGTTAAATTAGAATATAAGAAATTTCATATTAATAATCGCATAATACGTATAAAATTGTTTTGATAGTAAATATATTGTTATTCTTTTGTATAAGTTTCCTTTTATACAATTTCCTTATAGATCAAAAACTTTATATTCTCTCAATTTTTCGGTAGATTTTTTAGTTAGTTTTTACTATTATAAATTTTCTTTTCCTTCATTAGTTTAGACTATATTAGAATTGTTTTTGTTATTCTAATTAGTTAAGACTATTAGAAATTTTACTTTGTACTACTTGCTTAGTTAACTAATTTTTGTTTTGTTATTTTTCCATTTGTAATTTTATTCTTTCTTAATTAATTTTAATATTTCACACATGTCATCATCTCAATCAATATTAGACACTTGTCACGATCTCCCAAATTACAATTATGCTTACGTGTCGTGCTCTCGTCGACCGGCTTCTCTTTTATATAATAAGATATTCTGTTAACTAATGTGCACACTCATGATTGATGATAAATTTATGATAACAGAATACAGTTTTATTTAAAACATTAAAGGGACCATTAAGATAACTCCTACTTATGTTAAAGGTTCAGTTATGACGGTGGTCAATGTAGTAGTACATGGAAGGGATCATGTTGCAAAATAATGTGTGACCGCCATGACTCCCATTGATTACTCGAGTAGCCAAGACACTAATGATGACCAAATGAAAATAGAGATATAACATATTATGCCGGCCTTATGATTCCCGATTGAAAACTATAAAAAAAAACTATACTAACGACCAAGTGGGAGAATGTTAGAAAAATAATTTTCTAACCCATGATTGTGGTCTTATAGTAATTTGTTTCTAATGGGATTGTTATAACTTTTAATGAACATTTGGTAACCAATTAAATTGGTGATTAAGGAGTTAAATTCCTAATGAATTTAAAGGACAATAAGAGGACAAGTAGTTATGATTATAAGAGAACAAGTGGCAAGCAATATACCATATATCATAACTTAGTGAGTAATGTTAATAACTTGGAGGCAAAACTACTCATAGCTTTGGCACCAAGCTAAAAGAACACTTGTCACTAATGTGTTCAATAACTTGGAGGCAAAGCTATTCATAGCTTTGGCACCAAGCTAAAAACAAACACTTGTCACTAATGTGTTCATCTCTACCATGATGGATAGTTGAGATTGAATCAATGGCAAAAGCCCTAATGAGGAATAAGGTCCTCTCCCCATCTATAAATAGATGTTTTGCTCCATCATAATTCATCACAAGAACAAACAACACATAAAGAAAGAGGTTTATAGGAAGGGGAGAGAAACCTTATCTCCTACCAAAAGATCTAAGAGTTTGATTGCCTTTAGTCTACAAACCATTGAAGAAAGCTTCACTTCTAAGGAAAAGATCAAGGAGGCTTCAATTCTACAATGAATGGAGGTATTTCTTTAATCTCCTTTATGATTTTATTATGTGATTAATCTAGATGATCAAGATCTTAGGGTTCATGTTAAAAGAATGATTTAACATCATAGCCAACAGAACGTACGACGCAAATCGCCGCCTCATCCTCTCTTCTCTTCCTCCCAATGTCACAGCTCAAGGCAACTTCTGCTACAACAGTTCAATCAGGCAAGAACCCGATAGAGTCTTCGCAATAGCGATGTGAATACCAGGATCAGCTCCAAATGACTGTTCTGATTGTATCAAGACCGCTTCAAATAGTTTGTTACAGAATTTTCATAACCAAACAGACGCGTTTTCATGGGCAGCTGAGCCCACGCTTTGCCTTGTGCGCTACTCCAACGCTTCTTTTTCAGGATCTGCGGATCTTGAGCCGCGTAATTTGTTCTACAACACTACAGATCTAAACTCAAATCTAACAGAGTTGAAGACAATATGGGAAGACTTAATTGGTCTTTTGATCGCTGCAGCATCCGCAACAAGAAGCATACCGTCGTCTAATAACCATTACACAGCTGATGTTGTAGCCTTAACATCTTTTCAAAACATATATACGCGTTGATGCAATGCACACTGGATCTTTCTTCTAGTGATTGTGATAACTGTTTGCGACTAAGCGCAAGTGAGTATCAGTGATGTTGTAGTCAGAAGCGCAAGTGAGTATCGTTTTCCGTTGGGATTTGTATCCGTTCTCTAAAGTTCTCGTCAAAACTCACTTGAGAAACAAATCATTTTTCTTTCACTCAGCTGCAAATATCTTATTACCTTAACAGTTTCCCTCTGTTTCTTATTTTCATTAAAGATATTCCAGTTCATATAGCTGACTTATTTCTCGTAACCATATGCCAATTCAACCATTGTAATGAACTATGGAAGCCAAAGTCTATATTCTCTATGTACCGTGAGAAAGTGATAAACCAAGTGCTTGGATTTATTTTTTAACCTGGGAATGTGTTTCTTGGCAATTAGATTGATCTCATTGTTGAGAAATTGGTGAAGACATAGGCTTAATAGCATGTAGATAAGCTTTTTAAGTCTATGTCTAACTTCCCAAATTAGTATGATATTGTCCGCTTTGGGTCCAACAAGCAAAACCGGCACGGATTTATCTTTGATTTATTTCCAAAAAGACCTCATACTAATTTGGTTGGACTTTACTTATATGTTAAGACCAATCTTGTCTAATCCTCAAATGTGGGACTTGGATTGATATCCTAACATAATTTTCATCGGTGCTTCGTTGAAATGGCTCTTCCTTGTTTTTCTTTATTAACTGAAGGCTGGAATAATGAAGTACAATGATATTAAATGCAAAAAAAAAAAAAAAAAAACCATAAAATGGTGGAGCAATATTTTAACAAACAAACATAAAGAATGGTGATGGTGGAGTCATATTTTAACAAACAAACATAATATTAAATGCAATGATAGGTACAATGAAACTTTTTCCCGTTGACAAAGCTTAATCTCTTGCTAAATCAAATTTTCTCATACTATGAAAAAGTCAACGTTTTGAGTCGCTTTATTCTGTTATATACAAATACAAAGACTCTTTCTTTCATTTTTTCTCAACATTCTTTCTAAAAATCTCCCAGTTATCCTCTCTCCTCCATACAAATGGATTTGTCTTCTTCATCGTCTTTATTACCTCCAACTTCTTCGTCTCATTATTGGATACATGATGTGTTTCCAAGCTTCCGTGGGGAAGATGTCCGCGTAGACTTTCTCAGTCACATTCAAAAGGAGTTTCGAAGAAAGGGAATCACACCATTCATCGATAATGAGATCAAGAGAGGAGAATCGATCGGTCCTGAACTCTTACGAGCGATTAGAGGATCTAAGATCGCGATCATCTTGCTCTCCAAGAACTACGCTTCTTCAAAGTGGTGTCTTGATGAGATGGTGGAGATTATGAAGTGTAAGGAAGAGTTGGGTCAAACTGTGATGACCATTTTCTATAAAGTAGATCCATCTCATGTTAAGAAACTTGCCGGAGATTTTGGGAAGGTTTTTGAGAAAACTTGTGAGGGTAAAAGTAAAGAGGATATTGAAAGATGGACACAAGCTCTTGTGAAAGTGGCTACAATCACTGGCTATGATTCAAGCAATTGGTTAGTTCATTTGCATCCTATACTTGCTCTTATAATCTTTCAAACACATCAACGTAATACTCATGAATATCTCAAAATCTGAGGGAACAAAAAACTAATTTCGAAAGACAATTAAGAAATACCACAAAGTTTATACTAATGTTTGGGGTGTTATTGAATCAATGATTTAAAATCAATTTCCTCGGTTTTATAATTTTCAAAATTTTAAATTTTGATGGAATCTATTTGCGTAGATTCTAAAATCTGTGCAGTATCCATTGGATTTTGTTCTTAATCATTTGTTTATTAAACTCTATTTACAAGTCATTTCAAATCCAGAAAAAACAAAGATTTTCAAAATCATTTGATGTTGAATAATAGTGGATTTTAATGATGGATTTAAAATCGTTTATTGCATAACAATAATTTTGAAGGACATTATCTAGGATAACCTACTATTTCTAAAAAGTATCAAAAATAACCTCTCAACTTTTTTTTTTTAAATAACCTATTTTGTAATTCATTTTTTTCGTAATACCAAAATTATCCTTGATAGACTCTACCGAAACATTGACAAACTTTACCGAAACATTGGAAGACTAAAATATTTATTAGTTAATAAGGATAGTTTCGGTATTTAAAAAAAAAACAAATTCCAAGTAGTTTATTTGAATAGTAAAAAAATATAGAGGTTATTTTAACTATTCTTTAAAAAAGTAAGTTGTTCTTCGTAATTTATTTAGATTTTAAAGTCTTTAAGACATAATTTACAAATACTATATCAAATAACACAAGATTTAAACTATTTAGAATCAGTGCTTGAATAACAGTGAATTCTAGTTTAGATTTAAGGGTTAATTAGGTGTATAATAGGTTTGGGGTCTTTAATTAGGTGTATAATATATTCTAATTGAAAATTAGTTGTATAACACCCATTAAAGAAAAATGACTAAAATACCCTTAATGATCTTATTAGTTATAGATAGTTGACTATTATGTTAATTAAAATAGTTGACTATATGTTAATTAAAATAGTTGACTATGTAAAACATTGTCTATGTAAACGAGTGTTTCTTATTTAAGTTATAATATAGTTTACTTTGTGCTTAATTCACAATGATTATAGTTGACTATTTATGCTTGCATAGTCAGCTATTCGTTTTTTTAAAAATATTTATCTGCGAATAACCAACTATTATAGGTGACTATGTAACATATTCTCTATGTAAACGAGTGTTTGTTATTCTAGTTATAATATAGTTTATTTTTTGATTAATTCAATATGATTATAGTTGATTACTTATGCATGCATAGTCAGCTATCCAATCTCTGAATAACTAACTATCATATCAAAACATAGTTGACTATTGTAACTCAAAAATAAAATAAGGGCAAAATGGTCATTCTAGATATGATGTATGTTATTTACCTAAATATAATTTAGGTTATGTTAGATCCTTAATTATTAAAGTAATGGGTATTATTGATGCTAATTTCCCTAGATTTAAATTCTATGCAAATCCCTCATTGAATAACACCTCTAAAGAGTACTTAAAAATGCAAGAGTTACTTTCCTTAAATTTGTTGTTTATAAATTTTTAAAAGTTTTGATGATAGTTTAGACAAAACAGCTAAAAGTTTGGATTTTGCAAGAATTACTCAGATATGTATATATAGGTTTACTATACATACGCATACAATATTCAGCCAAAAATTCTCTAACTTGAAAGTTGTGATTTTTTTTAACGACTGTAATAATATAATCCCCATAATCATATTCATATCTGCTCTACAATTAAAATGCAATTTGATAAAGTTTGAAAAAAGTATTTAAAACAGATACGTGATTTTGATGAACATATAAATCGTAAAACCAAAATTATAACCCTAAGACAATTGTTTTTAAGCCTAAAATCCGACAGAGATAAGAAAAGAAAAATGAAAATGTTATATCTATACCCGGCTCCATTAACAGAACATGTGACTGTGAATATCTCAAGATTATTTAACTGATGTATGCATCTTTCCTCTTGTAAGGGATAATGAAGCAACCATGATCGAAAAAATCGCCACTGATGTTTTACGTGAGCTGATTAATTCTGCGCCCTCAAGTGATTTCGACAGTTTAGTTGGGATGAGAGCTCATATGGAAAATATGAATTTGTTCTTACACTTAGACTCCAATGAAGTGAAGATGATAGGGATTTGGGGTCCTTCTGGAATTGGTAAGAGTACCATCGCCAGAGCTTTTTATAGTAAACACTCTCATCAGTTCCAACTTAGTGTCTTCATGGAGAATATCAAAAGACGCTATCAATCTATTTATGGTTATGACGACTACAGTGTGAGATTGCAATTACAGAAAGATATCTTGTCTCAAATACTCAACCAGGGGGATATCAAGGTTCCTCATCTAGGAGTTGCACAAGACAGGTTAAAAGACAAGAGAGTGCTTGTGGTTCTTGATGACGTGGATCACTCTATGCAACTAGAGGCAATGGCGAAAGAAACTCGGTGGTTTGGTCCTGGAAGTCGGATTATCGTCACAACGCAAGATAAAAAAAATTTGACTGCTCATGGGATTAGCCATATTTACAAGGTGGATTTTCCACGTGACGATGAAGCTCTTCAAATCTTGTGCACGTATGCTTTTGGTCAAAAGTATCCATATGATGGGTTTGAGGAGCTTGCTTGGGAAGTTACTAAACTTGCTGGTAAACTCCCGTTGGGACTAAGGGTTATGGGATCTTATTTGAAAGGAATGTCCAAACAAGAGTGGAAAAGGGAACTACCAAGGTTAAAGACTAGTCTTGACGGAAAAATCGAAAGCATCTTAAAGTTTAGTTATGATGCTTTAGGTGATGAAGATAAAGAATTATTTCTTTATATAGCCTGCATTTTTAACAATGAACTAATTGAGAAAGTGGAAGCGCATCTAGCAAATAATTTCTCTAATGTGAGACAAGGTCTTCACATCTTAGCTGAGAAATCTCTCATATCTGTCTCCAGCTGGTGGAGACGTATAGAAATGCATGATTTGCTAGCACGTTTTGGTAGAGATATTGTTCGTAAACAATCCAGTCAATTCTTGGTTGATGCTAGAGATATATGCAAAGTACTGAATAATAATACAGCTGTAAGTCTTCACATTGGTCTCTCAATGTGTTTCTCTTACAAAATTTGATAATTAATCAT
Source organism: Draba incana (assembly GCA_963576765.1). Taxonomy (NCBI): domain Eukaryota; kingdom Viridiplantae; phylum Streptophyta; class Magnoliopsida; order Brassicales; family Brassicaceae; genus Draba; species Draba incana. The sequence continues at coordinate 5,221,256 of OY755210.1, read as the reverse complement.
CGTTACTTATGTGTCTTTGGATTCTCTTTCAGAGTCGTGGAAGTGTTATAGGCGCAGTTATCAACTTCTCTGAAATCTCTGAGGTCGAGGATGAGTTAAGTAAATGGTACAATGCCGTCGAAAGCATGCGTTGTCTCCAGTTCTTAAGACTCAGCCACAACAGTCGACCTAAAAATGGACTAGATTGGCAATATCGTTGCATGACATGTCTGCCTTCTAAATTTAATCCTCATCGAAACACAACACAAATTCTGAAAAACCTACCTCGAAAAGTAAGATTACTAGATTGCCAATTTTATCCGATATCATTTCTGCCTTCAAATTTTAATCCGGAGTTCCTAGTCGAACTAAAGATGCGGGACAGCAAGCTTGAAAAATTGTGGAGGGGAAATAAAGTAAGTAACCTTTTTTATAATTCGTTTCTATAAATCTTTGTATATTAGGTTTATTTGATGAGTTCACTACTAATTGTATCACAAATTTGTTTATTTGTACAGACGATTGAAAACCTCAAGTGGATGGATTTGAGTGGTTCCGAAAATCTGAAGAAGCTTCCTGATCTCTCTACTGCCACTAATCTCCACAAACTGGATCTTAGTTTTTGCAGAGTTCTGGCGAAGCTCCCATCTTCTATTGGGAATGCTATTAATCTCCACGAACTGAATCTTTATGGTTGCAAAAGACTTCAAGAGCTCCCATCTTCTATTGGGAATGCTATTAATCTCACGATACTGAATCTTAGTGTTTGCAAAGTTCTGAGGAAGCTCCCATCTTCTATTGGGAATGCTATTAATCTCAAGGAATTGTGTCTTTGTTTTTGCTTAAGTCTTCAAGAGCTTCCATCTTCTATTGGGAATGTCACTAGTCTTGAAAAGTTGGATCTCAGTTTCACCAGTCTTAGAGAGCTTCCATCTTCTATTGGGAATGCTATTAATCTCAAGGAATTGTCTCTCAAGGGTTGCTTAAGTCTTCAAGAGCTCTCATCTTCTATTGGGAATGCTATTAATCTCCACGAACTGGATCTTAGTTCTTGCAGAGTTCTGGCGAAGCTCCCATCTTCTATTGGGAATGCTATTAATCTCACGATATTGAATCTGGGTGGTTGCTCGAGTCTAATCGAGCTCCCATCTTCTATTGGGAATGTCACTAGTCTTCGTATACTTGTAATCAATGGATGCAGAAAGCTAGTTTCGCTACCACAGCTTCCAGACTCCTTAGAAACCATTAATGCAGAATACTGTGAGTCCCTTGAGAGACTACATTGCTCCTTTCACAATACAAGGTTTGTTAAACTCAACTTTGCCAACTGCTTCAAACTGAATCAAGAAGCAAGAGACCTCATCATCAAGGCATCAAGTAGTAAATATGCAACATTACCTGGAGAAAAAGTGCCTCCACACTTCACTTATCGAGCCATTGGGAGTTCGTGTTCAATGAAAAAGGATACGCATCTTCCTACATCCTTGACATTTAAGGCTTGCTTATTGCTGGTTTACAAGGCTGACGTTAAGGTTATTTTTTTGCCCAAAGTCAAAGTAACTTATCGCATCGCGCAAAAACAGAATGGTATCAGTGTGACGGGCAGATCTGACAACATGCAGGCATGTTTGAACAAGCATCTGTACATATACGAATTTGAAGAAGAGGTTGGTTCCAACGAATTAGTCTTTGAGTTCGAAGCCGACAATGAGAAATGGGAGATAGCAGAATGTGGGATTAGTATTTTAAGCTGTTTAGTTGATCAGTATTTCTTCTAATGTATTTGTGAAAGATTATTAATGTGTTATTGGGTTTATGTCAAATTGAATTAACTGATGGAATCAAGCAAACAGTTGCTATGATAAATCTACATGATTCTGAAAAATGTAGGGAAATTAATGCTATGTTACTCTATGCACGAGAAGAGTTTTCGATTAATCAATCAATGGACTTGGAAGAAATTTCCCTTGTTGAGGCTGCGTCGTACCACTTCTCATCATGGCGCAGAATTCTTTTTAGTTTATTCTTCCGTCCTGCAAAAGAGACCTATTAATCTCAATCTTGACTTAAATTACATTATCAGCATCGACTTCCGCTATGACTTTTTTGATGCTAGCTTCATCTCCCACACCATACTCATCCATTGTAATAAACCTATGCAAGCGAAATCCATTTTTATGTCTATGAAATTATTCTAACTTCTATGCAAGCCAAATCTCAAGAAGTATATGGCTTTGGAGATTTGTTCTAGCCAATCAATAAAGCGACTGCAATATATGGAGATAATCCTATCAAGTTGGCTAATAATCCAGTGTTTCATGCAAGGACGAAGCATATTGAGTTGGAACATCACTTCATAAGATAGAAGGTGCTTGATGGGACAATCGAAGCTTTGGAGGTTCGAAGTGAGGACAACGTTGCAGATATCTTCACCAAGTCATTACTTAAGGGACAGCTCGAGTTACTTCGTTCGAAGCTCGGGATGGTTGACAAAATCAAGTTTAAGGGGGAGTATTGAAATTAAAGTTGATTTTGGTTTAGCTTAATGAAGTGTTTAGAAATCTCTAGAAACATCATATAATCTCATCACCTCCTTTGAGATTCTAGAGAATTCTTTTAGTTAATTATCTAGATAAGAATGTAGAATAATCTAGATAATTGTGAGATAAATAATCAAGATGTTGTAGAGATATCTAGATAGTTGTAACTTGTAAGATAGTAAGGTAGTAATCTAGAAATTGTGGAGAACTCTATAAACTTATAAAATATCTAGGAAGTAAGGAGGTTAGTAGAATAATCTAGAACATTTGTAAAGTACTTTTGGGTGCCTATAAATACCTCCACATACCACAACAACACAAAACAATATAAAATTACATAACTAAATGGTTAGACCAAAACATCATCTATAAGCTTTTACTAACCAGCAGGTACACCACAAAGCAAGATGTATAGAATAATCCCTGCACTCCAAATATCGATTTCTTTTCCGTATTTTCGCCATAATACTTCAGGAGCACTTTCCACTATATCCCTGTAAACTTTCCCTGCAAACACAACAGGCATATGTACGCAATTTCTATCCGAATGGATCATTCCATTCAAATAGTCTAATTCGGTTCAGCCAAATGGTTTTGAAAAATTAGCCTAAATTTTAAAAACTCATTCAAATGATCCATATGAAGTTAAACGAACATCAATTCTCATCTCCATCCAGGTGAATCATTTTGAATGAACAAACAAACATGCCCACAATAATATCAACTAACTAAAATGGCATAAGCATAGCATTCTCACCTTCTTCGATGAAGACGGACAATCCAAAATCAGTAGCTTTAAGCATAGCATTCTCATCTTTACTAGCAAGCAAGAAATTCTCATGCTTAAGATCTCGATGCATCACTCCCATAAAATGACAAATCTGCACAACATTCACAATCGATCTAATAACACTAGCAGCCACTCTTTCTGAGTAATGTCCATGAGCTATAATCCTATCAAACAATTCACTACCACCACACAATTCCATCACCAGATGAATCGAATGTCTATCTTCATAAGCACCTCTGTTCTCAACAATGTTCTCTTGTCCTGATAAATGTTGAATTATCTGAATCTCTCTTTTCACATCATCTCTGTCTTGCTTTCTCATTAGTTTCCTTTTGAGTATTGATTTGCAAGCGTATGTGTTCCCTGTTGAAATCTCGTTGCAAGTGTAAAGTTTCCTAATATTGTCTCTGTTTCTCGTAGAGCGAAAGGTTTGGAAAGTAACCAAACTCAGTTCTGTATTTTTGCCAAAACAAAGAGCAATACTATACTTTTTAATTTGTTGGCAAAAAATCTGGGTAAACTAAGAGATAAAGCTTTGTTGCTTCTAAGCATGCCTATAGGATGATGATAAGACTCAAAGCATTGCTCATGTGTAGAAGATCCATGTGGGGCAAAAGAAGAGATCAACATGACCACGTATACTCAACGTTCCGAACTAATAGAGACTTTAGTCTATGTCGTTGTTGTTCTTGTTAGTTATGTTCTGCAATAAGATCATGTCTTCCTACTTTTGAGGAACATGAATACCACTTTTCCCATTTCCCTTGTTGTAAGGAATCGTGAGGATTCCACTGTTTTTCCTTATGCACTTTTGCTTCTTATATATATGAAAAAGGCCAAAAGAAAAGGCAGACTTAATTTTGCCAGAAGAAACGAGTGTTTGTTTTAGTGTGTTTACTCACATTCTCTTAGCTTTGAGGAGGGACCTCTTGTTGTGAGTTCTTGGCTTTGATCGGGTTCAAAGATTCGGGACGTGTCAGATGACACTGACACTGATGCATGTTATCGTAGATAGATCTGCTCATTTCAGAACAGGGTCACTCTGCTCTCAGCAAGCAAATCCACATAATTCTAAAGTTCTCGTCAAAATTCACATGAGTAACATATCCTAACTCCAAAACCGAGAATAAATTGGTACCTTAAGAGTTTCATTCTGCTAAGAAACAAATCATTTTTCTTTCACTCAGCTGCAAATATATCTTATTACCTTAAGAGTTTCCCTCTGTTTCTTATTTTCATCAAAAATATTCCAGTTCATATAGCTGACTTATTTCTCGTAACCATACACCAATTCAACCATTGTAATGAACTATGTAAGCCAAGTCTATATTCTCTATGTACCACGCCTGTGAGAAAGTGATAAACCAAGTGAAAATGACCTGGATTTGTTATTTAACCTGGGAATGTGTTTCTTGGCAATTATATTGATCTCATTGTTGCGAAATTGGTCAAGACATTGATTTTCATCGGTGCTTCGTTAAAATGGCTCTTCCTTGTTTTTTCTTTATTAACAGAAGACTGGAATAATTAAGTACAATGATATTAAAAGCAAAAAAAAAAAACAAACAAACATAAAATGGTGGAGCAATATATTAACAAACAAACATAAAGAATGGTGATGGTGGAGTCATATTTTAACAAACAAACATAAAATTTAATGCAATGATAGATACAATAATATTTTTTCCGTTGACAAAGCTTAATCTCTTGCTAAATCAAAATTTCTCATATTATTTAGGCCAATTTTCAAAAATACCACCAAAAAAGTTTTTTTCCAAAAATACCACCAGTTATCAAAAGTTCCAAAAATACTAATTATTCTAAAAGTTCCAAAATTACTACAAAATTAAAATTAACTTTAAATATTCTAAACTAAAACCTTAAACCCCAAACCTAAACCCTACCCCCTAAAACTCATATTCTATCAGAAAAACCAAGAAATCAAGCCTTCTTCTTCTTTATCTCCTTCATCACCTCTGTCGTTATCTTCTTCATCATCTTTATCACCTCCAACTTCTTCGTCTCATAATTGGATGCACGATGTGTTTCCGAGCTTCCGTGGGGAAGATGTCCACAAAGACTTTCTCAGTCACATTAAAAAGGAGTTTGGAAGAAAGGGAATCACACCATTCATTGATAATGAGATCAAGAGAGGAGAATCCATCGGTCCTGAACTCATACGGGCCATTAGAGGAAAAACTGTCTATTTCTCCACAGTAACTATGACATACACTTATAACTCCACGAAAAGTTTGCTTCTGTAAAGATATCCATCAAGTGGAAGTTTCATGTCTATTTCCCCACCAAATCGAAGTGAAGTGTCTATATCTCCACCCGATAAAATTTGTATCGGTTTCGTGGTTAAACCAATAACAAACCCAAAAAACCGTAAATTAACCGAATCAGACAAACCGAGTGGATTTTAAACCCGATCTTTTTGAAAACAATCCGACCCATTAACAATCCGACCCGACTCCCTCTATTTTAACGGTCTTAAACCCCAAATAAAAAATCCCCAGAATCAGAAGAACCCTAATTTCCGAAACATCAAATAATTGTACGATTTCTTCTCTCTTTATTTTCTTCATTTCAAGCTTTACCTCTTAACATTATTATGGTTCGGTTTCCGATGTTCTGTTTCATTTTTCTTGTTGGGTTTTCGATTTTTGATTTCAGGGTTTTGATCTTAGTGGCTACAACAGTTATTGATTTCAAAAAGACTTTAATTTGGATTCTAGGGTTCTTGCGTGATTTCATCATCTTCTTGGACTTCATTTTATATTTTCATCAGCTTCTCCACAATTCTTTCTTGTTTCTTTCTGCTGGATCCTGTAAATGTGATTCTTGCTTTGTTGTTGAGGGAAATTTACTTAGTGTAGTGAAAAGTTTCTCCTTTTGGCTCTTTAAATGGGAAAAGTTTCTCCTTTTGGCTCTAATTAGAACCTGGATTTCGGTTTCATCCGACCAACATTGAACTTGTGAGATATTACTTGAAGAGGAAATTTATAGGGAAGAAGTTCCTAACTAACGCTATAGCGGAACTCGATATTTACAAGGTCAAACCACCTGATTTCCTCGGTAATTCATTCATTTCATTCACAAATCTTGTTTTGTTTTGAGGGAAAGTTTCATACTATCTCTTCATCTTTTACAGATATGTCATGTCAAAGGACTGGAGATCTTAAGTGGTACTTCTTCTGTCCGAGGGAAAAGAAATATCCGAAAGGCCGTAAGTCGAAACGTTCGACTTTATGTGGTTACTGGAAAACCATAGGGAAAGACATAGATGTTTCTTACAATAAAGAAGTCGTTGGGAAAAATAAGAACTCTGATATATCTCTCCATGCTATCTTAGCTTTCTTTGCATTGAGTTCCGGGCCGGACCAGAGAAATGCAGAGCAAATCTTCTCAATGTCCTTCAGACATTCTCCTGGTAATCGAAACGCACTCATCCAAAAGTTAGAGATACTCATAATCACTGATGCAATCAGTTGTAGTCTACCTGCATAAGAAAGATAACGAACTGTCCATGTCCCAATCGTAGAACGTATTCTCTCCAACAACGGTTTGTAGTCATCCTTTTAGTTAATAGCGGAAGTCCCAAGTAACGCACCGGCAACTGCCCTGAGTCAAAGGGGAACTGTGCTAGTATGGAATCACGGTTCTCTTGTTAAACTCCAGCCATGTATAATGTGGATTTTTCCAGGCTGATCTTAAGCCCCGATTCCAATGATCAATGATCGTCCAAGCCGATGTAAAAAACTCACAAGTATATCCATCTGGGCCAGGAGACTTATTTCTTGGCATGGAGAATAAAACTTGTCGAATCTCTTCTGATGTCACCTCCCTTTCAAGGAACAGTTGCTCAAGCTCACTACAACGAAACGGTAGAAGATTTCTCAGGTTTTCTACTGTTGTTCCTGTGAAATATGGTGGTGTATAAGTGAGGAAAACTGTAAAAAATCTCTCCGCTTCTGATTTGATTGCATCTCTACCAGTAACCAGCTCCCCATTTCCACATTCAACTTCTCTTAAGGTGTTTCTAGTCTCACAAATTTTGACTGCATTGTGGAATGTTTTAATTTTTTGGTCTCCAACATCCAGCCAGTGAAGTTTCGATCTTTGATGAATAACTTGCTCCTCTAGACCAGCCTCAAAAATCCATCGCTTATAGGCTGTAGCCTCTTCCTTCATTGCACTCGGGCGTGGATTAGTAAGTGTGGCTAGTTGTTTCTCACATAAATCAGAATAAGCTTCCTTTACCTTCTTAGTTAGGAAACCGAGTTTCTCTTTACTTAGGGTGCGAAGTAGCTGTTTCAATGCCTTTAACTTCTTGGATAACCTGAACATGGCCGAAGTTGAGTGGTGCAACTGATCTATTCCATCCAAAACTTGTTTAACCAGAGGAAGAAAGTTTCTTAAAAGGTTTCCAATAGCGTTCATGAACTTAAAAGGTTTTCTTGGCCGTACTATCTCCACGTCGAGTTGTATTCTACACCGTAGGTTATCAGACACTCCTCCTGCTTCAAATACTCCATAAGAATTTGCACAATCATTCAACTAGACATCATTTATTAACACTCTATCAAGCTTCTTGCAAATCAAACCTTTGTCTCTTTTATTGCACCAAGTAAATAAGGGACCCTGAGATCATCCCAAATCAGATAAGTAGCAATTTCTCACCACATGTTGGAAGTCCCTCATACCCAAAGGTGTAGTTGTCATTGTATCAAAACCCGAGTGCTCCTCAATGTCTAGAATTTCATTGAAATCTCCCATAAGAATCCAAGGTTTGTTACGGAACATAGGACAAGCATGGTGAATGTTGATATCCTCCCATAAACTTCTTCTTTCTTCCACCAGATTAGACGCATAAATGAAAGAACAGAGGAATTCGTTCTCTTTACCATCCATTTGAGGATTCCTGATTCGAAATTTCATAGTAGTTGAGTTGACCACAAACACATCCACTTTCTGGGAAGCATCTCCTCACAGAGGTTGTGCATCTCATCCGGGACTTCCACCAATCTCTGACCACCGTCTGAATGTTTGATATCAATTTCATACTTTAGATCTGGTGATACTAGTGAACTGACTGACTCTATTGGCTCTGTCAGTTCATGCTGTAATGTTAGAATCTGGGTTTTTGCTGGTGAATCCTGGCTCTGATAAGTTTAGCTTTTCTAAAGAGTTGCTTTCTGTATCCTTAAGGTATGGGATTCATCCATCGCTTTATCATACACAAAAAAAGTTCCATCCTCCGTTCTCATACACACAAAGTTTTCTCCTTTGATTTTGAATTGTTTGGTTTCACTCTTGTTATCAGGACTATGGTTTCCCATTTAGTGAAGCACGAGCGTCACAAAGGTATTCATTAAAATTCCTCTCATTTTCTGGCTTCTGGGTATTCTTAATTAGGGTTTATAGAATCTGCTTGTAACTCAATTTCATTAGATTGATTGGTTTGTTTGTTTGGTGTAAAGGTTACTCTTTTATATAGCAAATTCGATTCACTGTGAAATGGTGTGTTTAGTGATGCAAATATTTGTTAAATGTTAAATGGTTATGGATGGTAGATCCTTGATAGAGATCTATAACAATACTAAGGCCTTATGGATGGTTGGTTCGAGGTGTTAGTTTCTTGCTTCAGCTCGAGTAATTTTGTTCGCTATCCGATAACTTTATCTTGCTTATAAAATTTCATCATAAGTTTGCTTGTATTCGGATGATTGTAAGATAATTTTGTATCGTAGAAATCAGTGATGTTTGTGATTATATTGTTGGATAAGTTTGCTTGAATTTGAGATGTTTCTCTGCTTTCTTTGTTGAGGTTAATTGGAGAAACTGCAACAGATGCTAGAGAGAGTGAAATGGACACCGTAGAAGAGCTGATACGCCACAAGAACACCGCTTTCTCTTGGCTCCGTAACATCTTCCACGACTGTGCCGTTGAGGTCCGATCCCTCTCTCTCTCTTAACAAATTCTTATGCTTTTAGCTCTTTCTCGATCATCTTTCGTGTTTTGCATGGTGGGTTTTGTATCGACTTCCATTTCTTGGATGATTTTAGCCAAAAAATGAACCAATCTTTGTCTAAAACATAGCAATGGTCTAATCTATAACCTGAAACATAGCGAACGATTTATTACGAGATGGATTTCTAAATAAAGTTAGCATTTGGGTATAGTAAAAAATAAAGTTAATATTTGGGTATTTTCCCGTTATGTTAAAACATAGGTAACCGTTAACTTTATTTTCATGGTTGATCTCTGTTTTCTGATAGCAGATCAAAAGATTTACTCTGTTTTGTTTTTGTGGGTGAGAACAGTCATGCGATGCGTCGCTTTTGTTGGATTCGACAAGAAGGGAGCTAGGAGAGAAAGAACACGACAGGAGTTTCGGTTTAAGAAACTTTAGGTACATTGAAGAGATCAAGGAAGCTCTCGAGAGGGAGTGTCCTGGTGTTGTCTCATGTTCTGACATTCTCGTCTTATCCGCTAGAGAAGGGATTGAAGCAGTAAGTACTTTGAAAAATCATGTCGTTTCACTCTCTGGTTATGTAACTGCATGTTGTTGTTTTTTTTACTCTGTTTTGGGAATGTTTTGTGAAGTATGTGTGTGGTTTTGTGTAGGTTGGTGGACCGCATATTCCGTTGAAGACAGGAAGGAGAGATGGACTTAAAAGCAGGGCTGATATGCTTGAGTCTTATCTTCCCGACCACAACGAGAGTATCTCCGTGGTTATCACTACAAGAAAACAGGAAACTTGCAACGCCCAAACGCGTCACAAAAGCGTCACAAAACAGGTGTTTGCGACGCTTTTGTGACAAAAACAAAGCGTCGCTAAAAACCGTCGCACATTCGTCACAAATTTGTGACGCTTTTGTGACGAATAAAAAAGCGCCACAAATTTGCGACGGTTTAGAGACGAACCTGAAGCGTCATATATCTGCGACGGTTTAGAGACGATAAAAAAGTGTCACATATTTGTAACGAAATTATGACTCTCATATTCCATCATAAATTAACGACACTATTGTGACACTTTGGAAGGATTCTATTGTTCTTAATTCGTCACAAAAGTGTCACAGATTAATAAATATGACCTTTTCTATATTCACTATATTTTGTTTTTGAACAAGATTTGTGAATTGAAATTGAAAGAAAGTTCACAAAACAAAATAATGTTGACATTGTTTTCAAATAAGACCAAGTTCTTAAAGGGTTTAGAAATGGATGCTAGGTTGCGGTGCTCGGGCCGGTGGCTGGTGCGGTGCAGTGTGGACTTGATCGGTGTTCAGTGGATCATCTTCTTCTTCATCATCACAAGACACAAACAGAGAAAATGAAATTGGTACAGCGAGACAGTTAATGTTAAAAAAAGAGAATGATTTTAGACTTACAATGAATCGGAATACATGGCAGGAATGTGATCTAGTATCAACTTGTGTATTTTGATGGTGTGCACATCTTGCAATCAAAGAGTTCACATTTTATTCCAAGGATGTTATTCCAAAAATTAGGATCCAAATTAGTCAATCAACAGACTTATAAGGATACTTACGAAACTTACCAAGTCTGACGCCTTGCTCTTATGTCTTCGTACACTAAAAGAAGAATACAATGAACATGTCAGTTCAACAAATCTGTTTTGTTGACAAATTATGCAAAATAAGCAGAATATACATGAACCAAAACAACCAGAATATAAACCTAAACAGACAAACTTTAATAGAAGTATAAGTTATCATGAAGTAGAACTATCAAAAGATTCAAAACCACAGCGACAATGATTGAATACAGTAAAAGAAGAATGTATATCGGAAAGCAAAAGAGATAGGTAAACTTACGACGCAGAATTCCCGCTATCACACAAGTCAATTTACCATCGTCCTGTCCAAACATAAGACATAAATATGAACAAGTTGTTAAAAAGAATGTGTAACAACTGGCATGTGAAACCTTTTATGTCTTGTCTCTTTCACTACCCACTACTTCTAACTACTATTTCTTAGACTGTTGTAATGTAAAATTAAAATAGAAAAAGTTACACAATAGAAAGCTTCACTGTTAATTTTTATTCCCAGAAAGAAACAAACTAAAGAGGAAATCACAAACATGAAACGAGAAAGATAAGAAGAGGAAATATAAGTGGTCACGATTGAGTCTTACAGAGGGAAAAAGGCCATATACTTGTTTCATGTTCTGATTCACTAGTTGGTCCAACTCAAAGACTCTTCTCCTTTCCTATCAAAACAACAACAAAATAAAGGTTAAAAGTGAGGGATTTTGTCACTTTTATGGTAATTATTATGAGAGGAGGATCTCTTTTGAGCAGCTAAACTTGAAACCTTAAACGCAACAGTTTTTTGGAAAGAAATTGAAGTTTAAGAATTTTGTTTTAATTTCGAGCTCTAAATGGAATTATACAAACTGACGTTTTTAACTATTAAGAGACTTCTCTCTGCAAAAGAAAAGTTACTCAATCTTAAGCTCATACGTAAAAAAACATCATAATTTCAGCTCAATGCATAACCAAAGAACAAAATCTTAACTCTATCTTAACCCAACTTTGTATAATTACCATAAAGCTAGACCAAAAACTTACTCTATCTTAAGCCAATACAATCAAAGCATCTTAATTTCACCTCAATCCATAACCAGGACGTCTAGTTTTATTGAAACCAATCCAAATTCGAGAAGAACACGCCTGAAATAGGCTGCAATAGTTATCTATGAATCAAAGGGGGATTTTTTTTTGGAGAGAAATGAAACACACCAAAAAAGAGAAACTTTCGAACAGATTGCAACAATGAATCTCATAAGATTTGAGATGCATAAGAACCCAAATGCTGAAGCAGACGAATCGATTCGATCTATTGAAACCCTAATCCCAAAACCCCCAAATAACAAAGAAATCGAGGCGATAAAATGGAGATTTGAGACGAAATTTAAGGTTGAAGAATTGTTCGAAATCGGACAAGAACTCACCGATAGGTTCCGAAACCTCCGCCGGAAACGGCTTTTGGGTAGTCGCCGTCAACGGTGAGTGCAAAGCCGTGGAAACGGAACATCGGAGGGAAATTGGACGAGATGGGTCTCGTTTAAGAGTGATGAATTCGCGATTCTCGGTGGGTTGAGAACGAAGGATTGGGTTTGTGAGTCATTGAGAGGAAGGGTTTGATTGACACTTAGGGTTTTCTTATTTAATCAAAGAAAGAAGGCTTGGTTTGGTTACAGAGGAAGGCGATGGGTTATTCAGACGAAGATAATCGAGCAGAAATGTTTCGATTCGAAAAGAAATTGCAGTTTTAGGGTTTGAAAAGGAGAAATCGAAATGGGTTTGAGAAATTCGATTGAAACAAATGGAGAAAGGGAATGAAATAGATCAAAGAGATGAAAAGAGATGAAATCAGAGATGAAATCGGGAAGATTTCTCTGATTCTGTAAGAAATCAGAGAGAAATTGATTAAGAAAACGATGGGTCACAAGGAAAAAGAGAGATATCGAAACTACGGTTTTCGATGTGGAGATCTGATTTTGATATATATTAAACATCAGCGTCACTAAAGCGTCACAAATAAGTTATGGGAGGAAATTTTCGGCCCAAAATTTCATTTCGAGCCCAATTAATTTAAAACCCAAATTCTGGTGGGAAACCAAATTTAAAAGTGTCACAAATATGTCACACAAGCGTCGCATATTTGTAACGCTTTTGTGACGCTCAGTGTATACAAAATTTGAAACCCTAAACATTATAATGGAAAATTGGTAAGTTTATAGCCTTATAATTAGTTTTCTATCAAGTTTGAGGCATGGGAATGATCATATTGAGGTAACTTGAACTTCAAATGTCCATTTACAAAAATATTTACTTTTTAAAGAAACTTACAAGTTATAATATAAGGATGTTACAATAACACTTATGTGATTGGAGTGAGTATTCCAATTTTTTTGGAAATAATTAGATTTGATAATTATATGTAACATTCTTAATCCACTGTGTAATATCTTAGTATTTCATTCACATTTTAAACACCAAAATGGTACTGGGCGTAGCAAAAGTGTCACAAATTTGTGATGCTTTTGTGACTCTACGTGAAACCCTATACTCTAAAACATCTCATCGAAACTCATCTTTGACCGTTTTGCGACGCTTTTTTATGACACTTTTGTGACGAATTATTTTTCTTGGTTTAAAAAAACGCCAGAATGCAACTGGGCATGGTAATTTTTATTATTATTTTATTATTTTTTATTATTTTTGTTTTTTTATGGGACGAATCTAATGAGGTCACAAAGGAGATACGTGTTTACGCATCATCCCCTGGTTCACTTCGAAACTTTTAGTTTCCCTTACATCATGCTTTCCGTGAGGTCACAAAAGAGACACGGGTTTACGCATCATCCTTTGGCTACTTGGGCATGTTGTTTGAAGTTTTTAATAGGACGAATCTAATGAGGTCACAAAGGAGATACGGGTTTACGCAACATCCCTTGGTTCACTTCGATTCTTTTAGTTTCCCTTACAACATGCTTTCCGCGAGTCCCAAAAGAGATACGGGTTTACGCATCATCCCTTGGGTCACTTGGGCATGTTGCTTTGAATTTCTCCCCCTTTATTTATCTTTTCTCCTTTTTTTTTTTTTTTTTTTTTTAAAGGGAGAATTTAAAAGTGAAATGATTCAAAAGTTAGAGAGGAAAGAGTATACTTGCTGGAAAGTTGCGGTGTCTTATACGGTTCGAATAAGTCTTGCCCAATGAACGTCAAACCCCTGAGAAAGAAATTAAAGATCAAGATTAAATACAAAATAGGAGTTTGAGATGACATTGGATCAGCCTAATTTCTGATAAGTGTGAACTTTGGGGAAATTTTAATCAGCCCATTCGTGGGAGCACCCTGCACGAGCAGGTGCTCGGCAGAGATGTGGGGTGCTCAAAACAATACTTTGGCCAAGCTGTGAATCATACAAGTAATCCCTAGTCCGAACATAAATCCAATAGATCAAGTTCATAATTCCATTTCCAAACAACCTCTTTTTGACTCGATAAACTCAAAAGCAGACTCAAGAAAAACTAAAATCAAACTCAAAAGGAGACACAACAACAAGACCGCTCCCCCGGACTTAAATCACACCGTCCCAGGTGTGAAAAAGTTTAAGAGATTGGCGACACAATAAAAACAAAACACGGATAAGACAATGATGATAGTAGGGTAGGAAAGATATCACCGAGTAGAAGTAGGTGCTTGATGGTGCTTGATCTCCTTGAGAGCAGGTGCTTTGTATTGGAGAGTAGGTGCTCCTTTCTACCCCTTTTTATTTATTTATTTATTTATTTTTTAAGCAAAGTCCTGAAAACTTAAACTGAAATTCAAAGTTAGTAATAAAAGAAAGAAAATTGGAATAGTTAGAAAACGTACCGATGGGTTGCCTCCCATCAAGCGCTTGTTTTAAGTCGTTAGCTCGACTTTGTAGACCGTTCGGGCTCAAGGAGGGTCAAACTCACCTCCTTTAGTGTCTAGCAACACTATGTCCTCATGTGGTCTCACCTCCTTCATGGTGAACGGACCGGATCATTTCTTGTCTTTAATCTTTCGGAACCTGAATAACCATCTGAGCCATGCTGGGAGGGTCTTCAACTCTAGCTTTGGAGCTTTCAGCCACTCCAAGAACGATAAACAGTAGGTTTTTCGGGAGCAGGTGCTCGCTGTTCGGGAGCAAGTGCTCGCTGGGGTGCTGGCTGACTCTTGATTTTTGTGCCCTCTCCCAGACTCAGAAATTCATCTCCCTTCTCTACCATGATGTTAGGATCCAGAAACTTAGCAAATCTTTGGGTGTCTTCACTCAGAAAACCGTGTTCACCCTCGGCTTTTGTTAATGCAATTTCGAGCGGATCACTTGCTAAAATCTCTTCAACCTCATCCTCTAACATCTCTAATCCATCGTGGACAACAAACGTATGCCCATCTATCATCGGTTTCTTGAGAAGCTTGCACATCTCAAACCGGACTACCATGTCTCCTAGACGGAGGTCCACTATGCCTTCCTCGACATCAATGATAGCACGTGCTGTGTGTAAGAAAGCTCTGTCCAAAATCAACGGATCCTTTGGTTCTTCATCAAGCTCCAGAACCACAAAATCAGCTGGGATAAAAGTATCCCCAATTCGGACGTGCAAATCTTCAATAATGCCAACCAGAAGCTTTTTAGACCCATCCACAAAAACCAACGAAATCTTGGTGGGTTTAAACTTGGTGAAGCCCAAACGCTTAGCCACAGAATATGGCATCAAATTGACGCTGCTTCCCAAGTCACACAACGAACAAGCAAGGCCCTATCTTCACGGAGATCACAAACCTTCCCGGATCACTTTTCTTTGTTAACACCTTATTCTGAAGTACGGCACTACACTCCTTAGAAACCATCATCACACTCTCCTCTTCAAAAATCTTACAAGCAACCAATTCCTTCGTGTACCTCTTGTGTGATGGTATCATTGGCACGACATCATCCCAAGGGGGCTTCACCGTCAAATCTTCTAGCACCTCCGTACACTCAACAACCTCCAAATCCTTTATAGATTTCTCAGGGGGTACTAGGTAAGGCACTCTTAGTACATACACTCGCTCAGGGTAAGGCACTCTTGGTACATAAACTCGCTCAGGCAAAGTTCTTGAAATTTTCGTGGGAGCACTCTGTGCGAGCAGGTGCTCGGCAGTAGGGAGTAGGTGCTTGGAAAAATTTTCGGAGCATCACCTTGGACAGAATCCCGAAGTGTCCCTGAGCTTGAACCAATCTCCTTATGCGTATCCTTCTCAGAAAAATCACTCTCTTGAGCCTGGTGCTCGGTAGTCTTCTCCTTAGCCCTCACGTGGAAGTTTATGATCGTAGGCGGTACCAACAACTGTCCACTCCTCAACTCAATAGCATTTACCTGATATTTCTTCCTAGGATTAGCCTCACCACGTCCTGGAAGAGACCCAGCTGGTCTCTTGATAGCCTCGGCTGTTTGAGCCACTTGCGTATCCAACTTCTTCACATGTGTGGTGACGACCTCATACTTAGCATTCAGGTCCTCGTACATGTGATCTAACTTGGCATTAATCTCAGTGGATGCCTTCTGTTGGTTGACCATCAGCTGCTGCATTAGACTCTTCAACTCGTCTTGAGAACTAGACGCGGAAGTAGCTTGTTGTGGCGCGGCGACTTGTTGTTGGTTCCCTCCTTGGTAACGATTCTGATTCTGGTTAGGGATGAACTGATTCCCTTGAGTGTTGCTGGAGTAGAACTTCTGAAATC
This sequence comes from Draba incana, assembly GCA_963576765.1. NCBI lineage: Eukaryota > Viridiplantae > Streptophyta > Magnoliopsida > Brassicales > Brassicaceae > Draba > Draba incana. The sequence continues at coordinate 5,204,647 of OY755210.1, read as the reverse complement.
CTTGACCGTGTGGGCTCTGATAATTGGGGTTGAACCCACAGTTCTGGTATCCTTGACTACTTACAAAGTTAACTTCCTGTATCCAAGCATCTTCATCATCTTCAAACTCTTGAGAAATAGGCGCAACCCTATTCTCTTCCACATACTTAACCGGTCATCGACTCTCGCGTAGAGGCAAATTCACCTTCGTCGTCAGCTCTATTGACTGTCTTAGACCTATCATACTCAGGAGCCTCGTTGTTAGAGCTTGAAGGAAGGTTTTCAATCAGCTCAAAAGCACCATCTCTAGTCTTGGTCATGAAGTTTCCATTACTCGCAGCATTTAGGGCATTCCGATAATCCCATCCAACTCCATCATAAAATATTCCCAGAATCTGTTCATCCTTGAAACCATGATGAGGACACTCCCTATGGTACTCCTTCAGTCTTTCCCAAGCTTCACAGAAAGCTTCACCAGAATGTTGTTGAAAAGGCGAAATCTTGTTCCTCATAGATGCTGTCTTGGACTTGGTGTAGAAATGGTCCAAGAACGCGGCTCTAATGTCATCCCATGTCTTCAAAGAACCAGCTGGCAATGACTTTAACCATCTAAGAGCCTTGTCCGAGAGTGAAAACGGGAATAGCTTGCACTTCAAGAACTCGCTCGATACTCCATTAGTCTTCGTAGTGCTGCAGATTTCTTCGAAGTTCTCGATGTGATCCATCGGTATCTCAGCCGGTAATCCATGGAAAAAATGCTGTTTCACCAATGAAATCATCTGAGGCTTGATCTCAAAATCATGCCTCTGAATTGCTGGCAAAACTATAGCTGAACGGTTCTGATAGAAAGCATGGGGATTGTCCATATCCCCTATGGCTCGCTGTTGCTCATGCGCACGCTGTTGCTGTAGTATTTGAGCAATTTGCTCCCGCAATCGCTGCAACTCAGCTGCCATATCGTTGTCGCCTTGTGCGCCCATGTCGGCTGAATTAGGCTTATTGTTCCTGAAACACACGCAAAAGAAAATAACAATAAAAACGAAACTAGCAAAATTCTTAGACTATAAATAAAATCAAATATCAAAGGTAACGCAATTAGTCCCCGGCAACGGCGCCAAAAACTTGATGTGATGAAGTTTTAACCCAAAATAAAGCTGCAAGTGCACAGACAATCGCAGTAGTATAAAGGGTATCGAATCCACAGAGACCAAGGTTACACTATGAAATTATAGATTTTAATTTAAGGCTAAGATAAAATATGGGTTTTTGATTGTAAAGAAACAATGAACGAAACAGCAAATTAAACGATATGAAATTCAATTAAAACAAGCACTAGATCAAGGTCATTCACTGGTGATTTCGGACTAAGGACTGAGCTACTATTCAGGAACTAATGCAATTCGGTCTAGAACTCAAACATAAAGATAATATTGCCCCACTGTCGTGATGTATCAATATCTTTTTCTAATAACCTAAATGCCTAAACTATCGTCTGAATTCAGAGATGTTGACAAGCATTAGCGAATGGGTTCAATTTGTTCACAATTGATGGTAACAATCAATTGTCGTTGGTTACACACCAATTGCTGACCAATGGTTTATCTAGCAACCTAGAGCACTGTCGTGAATAAGTTAAACTTGAAATCATAGACTAGGCGGTCACGCTAGCCTAAGCATTACGAATCCCAATTGATGAAGACATATGATAATCTATCCTATTTGGCTCAGTCACTAATCAATCCTAAATCACCATTGAAATCCCCTAATATAGCTAAAGGACTACTCAAACATGGTTGAATCAAACGCAACAATCAATGGAAGAGAATTCATAATGATAATAAGAGAGATAAGGGTTTAGAATTCTTCTCAATAGATGATGTGGAATGATTCTCCAAATATCACAAGCAATCCAAAAGCAAAGTATAACAATCGAAAGAGTCTTAAAAGAGCTCTGAAAAGAAGCGTCAAAAGAAACTGAGGAAAAGAAAGTGTTTCAGGATATGTTTTTAAGAGGTGGCTACCTCTTATTTATATAAAAAAAGTAGGTTAAAATCGAATCTGGGGACCGGACCGGTCGGTCCCATTTCTTTTGCGTCTTGACTTTGTGGTTGCACCTCAGGACCGGTCAATCCGTGGATTGGACCGGCCGGTCTGGATTCCAGGGGCTAAAGGCTTCGGCTCTTCAAGGTCGGACCGGCCGGTCTCTCATCCGGACCGGTCGGTCTTGACTGCACTTGGCCCGATCTTCGAGTTTGTGTCGGGACCGGTCGGTCCCAATTCCAGGGAGTCCAGTCTTCGAGTCTTCAGGCGAGCAGGTGGGTGCGAGCAGGTGCTCGCTCCAGACCGAGCATGTGCTCGGTTATGAAAAACACCATCTTTTCTCCAGATTCGTCCCTTTTGCTCCAATGACCCCCAACGACTCCAATCCATGCTTGAGAGCCTCGTAGGATATGAAAAGATACAAAAAGAACTAGAAAGAACCGAAAAGCTATAGAAAACAATAAGTAAAAGAGACCAAAATACTAATATATCAACAAGTGGAGAAGAAGGCGAAGAGAGTACTTCAGTATGAACATGTATGTCTCTTTTCACACTCAATTTGTTTTTTGATGTTTTCAATTGGTTGTGATGTTTGTCTTTTATTTTGTTTAGGTTATTTGGCTACCACTGCAACATATGGTACATAGATGGGAGAAGAAACAACTTTTTATAAGGTATGTCTATTTCTTCTGATTGGTATTTCTTTTCTTGTCTGTGTGTTTGCGTTGAACTGTGATCATTGAGTAGAACAGATTTCTTCTTCTTGTTTACGTTTTACAATTGAGTAGACTTGATTTAGATAAACAAGTATTTATAAACAAATATTTAGATGTATGTATTTAGAACTGAGTTTGGTGCTCAAATGAATGCTGGTTGAGTTGATACTTATTCTGATTTTGTATGGTTTTACAGTTGAATTGAACTAATTTTGTCTACTCTTCTTTATTCTTGAGTAGAACTCATTTTGTTTACAACTTATCCTCTGATAGTTTAACATTAGGTGTAGTATTTATTGCTTACTGATAATAAATGCATTCTGATAGTGCTAATGGAATCGTACTTTGTCTACATGAAGTTATTGTTTTTTCAGTTGGTTTATGGTGAACCATCTGTTCTTGAATGAATGCTTTAGGTTGTCTTGAATGTTTCTGATGTGATCTCTTGGTAGTAGATTAGGTTTCTTTTTAATGTTTAAGTTTTGATTAAATGAATGGAAGAATATTAGGTATAGAGCTGGAATTGCAATTGAATGCTTTAATAACTTTGATGAGGTACTTGTGGTAGCTTAAACCTTTAGCTATATAATAACTATGTTCCCTCTAAACCTAAAACCACAACACCATTTAACCTTATGCTCCCTCTTCTCCTCTGATTCGTATGCTCCTCTGTCTTCTCTTCTCTCTTGCTTAAACCTTATGGAAACACCTCATCATCATATACAAAGATGAATACTTAAGATCCTCTTGTGTGGGTCTTCTTAAGTATTCATCTTTGTATATGATGATGAGGTGTTTCCATATGGTGTGAACAAGATTTGAGTAGACGAGGGGATGTATGCCATCAATTCTACTCCCACAAGGTCCAAAAGCATGTTTATTTGCTGAACGTCAAGAAGGTGTTCGAAAAGATGTCGAGCGTGCTTTCGGAGTTCTACAAGCTCGGTTTGCGATTATTAAAAACCTAGCTCGTTTTTGGGATAAGGCAAAAATAGGAAACATTATGAGAGCTTGTGTTATACTCCACAACATGATAGTAGAAGACGAATGAGCTGCAAATACTCAGTATGATGTATCAGAGTTCGTACAAGGAGAAGGAAGTTCACATGTAGATTACACGTTTCTACTCATATGGCTACAAATGTCCCGGAAATGTCAAACGCTCGAGCCCGAATTCGTGATAGAAAGAAACATGAAGACTTGAAAAATGATTTGATTGAGGATATATGGCAACGATTTGGACGAGGTGAAGATTAAAACGTACAGTGCCTTGTCCGTTTATGATTGACAAGTTTAAATTTTTTTTTTTTTCATTATAAAAATAAATTGTTGTCAACTTTTTCATGTTTTTTATGTATTAGTGTGTTTTTTCTTTAATAAAATGTTAAATACACTAAAATGAATTAAAACTATTATTTTAATTTTTTAGACCCTCAACATTAGGTGTCTACAATACAAGGACCACAAATCATAAGAGCATGTACATTGTTGACCCCTGTAGTGGGTGTCTAATCTATTTTTCAATTAAAATTAATTAATTTTTAATTTTGAAGACACTTATGATTTGTACAAACACATGTGAAAGAATTGAGACAAGAACTTGTGATCTTTTGTCTTCACACGGAAAAGGCTTTGCCGGCATGTATTCACCACCAAAACATCTGCATTAAAACAAATTAACATCAAACTTGTGTAAAAACAATAATTAGGAGTTCACACCATATGGAAACACCACAAAAACAAACCTGAGTATCAAATAGATGGCATACATCTACTCCTCGTCTACTCAAATCTTGTTCACACCATATGGAAACACCTCATCATCATATACATGGCATATACAAAGAAAAAACACATTTTCAGTAACTAATTAATCTTCCAGAAGCTGAGAACAAAGATTAATTGGAAACTTGAAACAAAGATTAATTAGAAACTAGAAACTACCATTCATTTCATACAAGATTCATACAATAAATTGAAGCAAAGAAACTGGAAACAAAGAAAACAAAGGAAACTAAAAACTGGAAACAAAGGAAACAAAGGAAACTGGTTGTACATAAACTTGAAGCAGAGGAAATCAATCAGTTTTGGCTAAGTAAGCAGAAATTAGCTTGTTCTTGAGAGCTAATTCTAGCTCAGAGAGTGGCTCAGTTCTGGCGAGGAGACTTTCTAATATGCTTTTATCACTAAGCTCACGTTTTATCATTGCATCCTTCTGTTTTATATCCCAGAGAGTTTGAATGTTCTCAAGCTTCTTCTCTTGTTCTAGGTATGCCTTGCTCGCTTGTTTTTTCTTCTTAGCCTTTGCAGCTTTAACACCAGGAGGTTTAGCCTCAACTGATGCTGCAGAATCAACATCTACATAGTTCACTGACTGTGAACTATCAGATTGAGCTGACTGTGAGCTATCCTCAACCTTCCTTCTTTTAACACTGCCTACATCTACACCCGATTCACTATAGAGAGCACACCACTTCTGCTCATGCTTGAGCATATTCCATGCATGCTCAAGCATGAATTTGGCATTGTAGTCAGCCAAGTATATCTCATGGGCCAGTTTCAAGTAGTCTTGGGGACCGAATCTACTTTTGGGAGGAGAGTTTGCAGCGGCAAAGGCTCCACGAAATTTGTTCACCCCTTCATTGATCTTTCTCAACCTCCGCTTACACTGAGTCCACTCTCTCTTCTCATCACCTGGAATGCTAGGACTTGCAGCATCCTCTTCCAAAAGGTACCCTGTTTCTGTTCATTTCCCACTATTTTATCCTTACTTGTGTTGAGCCACGAGCTGATCAGCACAAGGTCTTCATGTGGTTTCCATCTCTTTCTGTCTTTTTTATCCTCTTGATCATCATTCATCTGATCAGAGAACAGTGGAATCCCTGATGAGCTGGGAGGTACAAACTGACTAAAACCGGGTTCAGGAACACAGCTATCCTGTTGGCTGTGTAAAAGGTCCATAAAGTTGAACCTTTGGGTATTTGGATTAGGAGAATCCCATATGAAGCAAGAGAGGAGAGGATACAAAAGAGAAGAAGAGGAAACTAAGGTTTAAGCAAGAGAGAAGAGAAGACAGAGGAGAATACGAATCAGAGGAGAAGAGGGAACATAAGGTTAAATGGTGTTGTGGTTTTAGGTTTAGAGGGAACATAGTTATTATATAGCTAAAGGTTTAAGCTACCACAAGTACCTCATCAAAGTTATTAAAGCAATCAATTGCAATTCCAACTCTATACCTAATCTTCCTCCATTCATTTAATCAAAACTTAAACATTAATAAGAAACCAAATCTACTACCAAGAGATCACATCAGAAACATTCAAGACAGCCTAAAGCATTCATTCAAGAACAGATGGTTCACCATAAACCAACTGGAAAAACAATAACTTCATGTAGACATAGTACAATTCCATTAGCACTATCAGAATGCATTTATTATCAGTAAGCAATAAATACTACACCTAATGTTAAACTATCAGAGGATAAGTTGTAAACAAAATGAGTTCTACTCAAGAATAAAGAAGAGTAGACAAAATTAGTTCAATTCAACTGTAAAACCATACAAAATCAGAATAAGTATCAACTCAACCAGCATTCATTTGAGCACCAAACTCAGTTCTAAATACATACATCTAAATATTTGTTTATAAATACTTGTTTATCTAAATCAAGTCTACTCAATTGTAAAACGTAAACAAGAAGAAGAAATCTGTTCTACTCAATGATCACAGTTCAACGCAAACACACAGACAAGAAAAGAAATACCAATCAGAAGAAATAGACATACCTTATAAAAAGTTGTTTCTTCTCCCATCTATGTACCATATGTTGCAGTGGTAGCCAAATAACCTGAACAAAATAAAAGAAAAACATCACAACCAATTGAAAACATCAAAAAACAAATTGAGTGTGAAGAGAGACATACATGTTCATACTGAAGTACTCTCTTCGCCTTCTTCTCCACTTGTTTAACCTCAATTCATACAATGAACAAAACCCATGTTAGAGAAATTCCAAATTCTGAATGTGAATCTCATAAATTTAACTAATACCAGAGAAGTACTAATTTGAATCTCATATCAAGAATACAATTTAACATCAAATCCGAGGAGGAGAACAACTCTACTTTTAAAAAACATTCAAAGCACAAACATACACAAGAACCCTAATTACAGTAACAAAAATCCCTAAATCTGAGAAAGCTCAAATTTGAAAACCCTAATTTCAGTTACAAAAATCCCTAAAATTCTAAATTCGATTATGATTGGACACAAACACTGAAAGATATATGAAATAAGAGTGTGATTTCGTCGATTAAAGAGAGATTAAGGAGCACAAACCTTTATATGTGAGAATCCATGAAGATGAACCGACTGATTTTTGATGATGATGAAGACCCGTTGATTTACAACAACCGATTCCACCCAGAAACTTTGAACACGGAAAATTCCGAATGATTTCACCATTCAAATCAAAATTTTTCACGATTCGACGAACAAATCTACGAATCGCTCTCTCTATCTCCAACGGAGAAAACAAAGCGACGAGAGGAAGAGAGAAAGGAAAAGAGAGAAAAAATACGGGACCCTGTTTTTTTTCCCCGTGTATTATTTTTTTCAACCAATACGAAGCCTCCACGTCGACGTGTCTAAAGGCTTAATTTGGGTCTAATACTAGACCCGAAAACATGGTTTTGGATCTGCAAATCCAAACATTAATCTTTAAATATGTTTAGACACTTGATTAAGAACCCAAAAAAACATGCAATGCACATGCTCTAATGGTATGGTAGGTGGCGTGGAGCAACAAGAGGAGTGGTGTATGGTTAAAGATAATTACATTTTTAATTATATAATATAATATAAACAAACAAAGACACTTGCTTGGTACTATACTCTATAAAGAAACTTATTATGTACAGTGTGAAGTGAGTTTCATATATTTTCTAGTGAAATAATTGAGAAGTGTATTTATTTATACGTGGCTTCTATTTTTTAGAGTATGTTCATTAGAGATTTCATAATGTCTAATGTAAGTATCTAATGATTAAATTAAAATTAAAATTAAAATCTCAAGATCCAAACACACTCTTAAATGTTTTATTTAGAATCTTTTTTGAAGTATAAGACCTGATGACGTGGTAATTTGTGATTAGATGACGAAATTATGTTTTTTTCTTTTTCTAAAATTTTGAAGATTTATTATTTGAAAAATTATGTTTTAAGTTTTTTTATGTTTTATGATTTAGAAGATTATGTTTTAAATTTCTTTTATGTCATATTTGTTTCAAATTTTATTAAACGTTTTTATGTTTTCATTTTTTTTATGTTTTAAATGTTTCACAATTGGGAAATTAGCAAATATAACACAAAAAAAAAAATTATAATTAGCTCAATAGCCAAAATTACTGTTCATTGTGTATAATATGTATTATGGACAATTTTGCTCTCGATTCTCTTAAAGAAATATGTATAATATATTATGTATCAGGGATAAAATCGTAAATTCTCCTAAATAAGTTGTTAGTTTTTTAATTATATTTATTATATGGCTATTACATAATTATAATTCAAAATTTGGCTATTTGCCAAATTAACCCTTCACAATATACTATATTTAATTTTTATTTAAATTAAAAAAATAATTTTTTTAAGACACCCAAATTTCTAATTAAAAATTGTCCATGGGATAAAAAAAAAATCAAGTGTCTTAAAACATAAAAGTGTATAAATTTTAATTAAAAATTGTTTAAGACATCCTTAACCAGATCTCTAATGCACATGCTCTTGCATTATGTATTAGAGCATGCACAATGGTGAGTCTATTGTGGTCTCACAAAACATAATTTAGTATTATTTTAATAATTTTTTAATTTTTTGAGACTCAATAAGAGACTGGTAATAAATCAGTCTGCAGTGGTGAGACTGCTATCGGTCTCATTAAAAAAAATTTTAATTTTTGCAAAATGGATAATTAAGTAATATATATTAAAAATTAGATTTAAAAAATAAGGTAATATTACAATCCGTAAAAACGTAAAATGCAAGAAAATATGTAAAAGCATGATGAACAAGACAATTAAGTCGGCTCTAGCCATAACTTCTGCCATATTTTTGCCAAATATGTTCAACTAAATCTTCTTTCAATTGGTGATGAATTCTTGCTTCACGAACTCGAGCTCGACCGATCTTATTGTTTGCAGTTGTAGATGGTTGTCTAGAAAACATGTAGTCCACATGTGAGGTCCCGCTTCCTTCTCCTTGTACGAATTCGAAAAAATTGTTCTGAGTCTATTGGTCTCGTTCGTCTTCTACAATCATATTGTGCAATATGATACATGCTCGCATTATCATGCCTATACTTTCGTTATCCAAAAATAGAGCTGGATTTCGAACAATAGCAAATCGAGCCTGCAAGACTCTGAAAGCACGTTCGACATCTTTTCTTACTGTTTATTGACAACTAGCAAATAATGATGCTTTCGGTCCTTGTGGTCGAGAAATTGATTGGATGAATGTTGCCCAATTCGGATATATACCATATGTGAGATAGTAAGCCATATCGTATTTATGTTCATTGACTTTGTAACTGACTTGTGGAGCTCGACCTTCCAATAAATCATCAAAAACAGGTGAACGGTCAAGAACATTGAGATCATTCCAAGTACCTAGAGCTCCAAAAAAGGCGTGCCAAATCCAGAGATCTTGTGAAGCCACCGCCTCTAAAATGATAGTGGGTTTTGCATGCCCGCGTGAATGCTGGCCTTTCCAAGCCGTATGACAATTCTTCCACTCCCAATGCATACAATCAATGCTTTCTATCATCCAAGTAAATCCGCGAGACTCTCCATTATTGATTAATCGTTGGAGATCCTCCAGTGTAGGCCTTCTCAGGTACTCATGATATATTAGGATTTTAGCCTATTTTACCTATTGTTTTCTAGTCTTTTTCGAGTCTTTTCTAGTTCTTTTTGTGTCATTTCAGGTTCTAGGATGCTTTGGAGCATGATTTGGAGTTGCTGGAGCTCTTTGAGGGAAAGGAGAAGAATTGGAGCAAAAAGAAGACTTATCACCCAACCGAGCACCTGCTCGGTCTGTGCGAGCACCTGCTCGCCCCCTCTGACCCAGCCCGAATCTGAGAAGCATTAATTTCTTGAAGCAACCGGTCAAGATAGGGCCCCACAGCAAGATTCCCCCTTTGATAGCTCTGAAATATCTCCTAAAGTTATTCTCCTTAGATAGTGTTGACTTGCCACTTTTAGAAGATTTGATCCTTCCCATTTATGAGAGATCATGACTTGGCACAAAATAAAGAGAATGTTGACTTGATTGGAGAAGATCACGCTGGGCATTAAGTGAAGATTTGGCCGAGCAAGGGAGAAGACTTTTATATTCATCTTTTAGCAATTTTCATTGGACACACTTTTTACACTTGAAAACTCTCTGTTTTTATTTTATTCTCTTTTTTCTTCTTTTACTACGTTTTGTTTTCTTCATCAGTGAGCTTGAGATTGTTGACTTTGGAGTTTTCATTATTCTATTGAACGTCTGTTTGGTTCCATCGTTGCGTAATCATCAAGTCTCTGCCTTGGAGAAAATCATTACATTCCGAATCATTCCACAATAATTCCTTACTAGAGAAGAATTCTAAACCCCCCTTTCATTTTCCATTTTCCATTATGAATTCTTATCTATTGATTGTTGCATTTGATTTGACCATGTCCGAGTAGTTTCATAACTAAGTTGGGGTGATTTCAATGGTGATTTAGGATCTTAGATGGTTGAGCCAAATAGGGTAATCTTATGTCTTCATCTCTAGGAAGTCTTAACGCTTAGGCTAAATTGATCACTTAGTCTATGATCTCTAGGTTTAATCTATTCACCGAAAATGATATAGGTTGCTAGAATTACCATTGATGAGCATTCGGTGGTAACCAAAACGCCATTGATCGTTGCCATCAAGTGTGAACATATCGAACCATTGCATTAAGGCTTGTTTACTTCATTACTAAATCCACTCGGAAGTTTAGGTATTTAGGTTGTAGACAAAGATATTGATACGCCGCCGAAAGCGGGGCAATATTACATTCATGTTTGAGTTCTAGACCGTGTTCAATTAAACCCTGAATAGATGCTCAACCTAAGTATCCAAAATCACCGGAGAATCATCTCGGCTTAGTGCTTTTATCATCTGTTTTTAATTCGATTTTTATTCCAAGCACCTGCTCTATTGCATTGCTTAGTGCTCTATCTGAAACGGCTTTTGATAGGAAGATCCATACTGATTGTTGAACTTCTGATATCCAGCTCCATTGATGTAGTTAACATCTTCGTTCTTGGCCTCTGGACCAAAGCTCTCAATGTCCTGAGCAAAGTGGACAACCTTCTTCCCAGCTAAAAGACTAGTCACTGAGTCTAGGTTCTTGGTCACCTCAGCGAGCTGGTTGTTTGTGATGCTCTGGCCAAACTTGCTTGTTTCAAAATCAACATTCTTCGTGGAATTACTATTGGCAAAGTTCTCTATCAGACGGAGAGCTATCTCTGGAGAATTTGTGTTGAAGTTTCCTCTACTTGCAGCATCCAAGCTCACAGCGTATGGTACAGCGATTCCTCTGAAGAAGATATTGAGCAGTTGAACCTCGTTGAAACCATGGTGCGGACAGTCCCTTTGGTAGCCCTTAAACCTGTTCCACGCAGCCTTGAACGCCTCTTGATCTCCTTGCTTGAAGGTAGTGATCTTGTATCGCAGATCCTCAGACTTCGTATCATCGAAGAAATTGCTCAGGAAAGCATTCTTCGTATCTTCCCATGTAGTTAGCGAGCCTGGAGGAAGCGTCCTTAGCCAATGTTTGGCTTCCCCATGCAGTGAGTACGGGAATAGCTTACAGAACAAATAATCCTCAGAGACTCCATTAGCCTTGATGCTAGATGCAAGGTCTTTGAAACGCTCGATATGGTCAATAGGATGTTCATGGGGGAGACCACAGTAAGGATCTTGAGCCACGAATGAGAAATAGGCCGGCTTCAGCTCGAAGTCGTTACGCTGGAATGCTGGAGGTCGAATCGCGGCTCGATTCGCATAGAACTGCTCAGGACGATTAAAATCTGCGAGTGTCCTAATCTGAGAAGGGTGTCGACCGACACCGTCTTGGTGTCGATCGACACCAAGTTCCTCCTCCTGTCGAGCGATCTGGTTTCCTTGTCGCTCGACGCCTCTGTTTTCTTCGTGTCGAGCGACAGCCAGTGTGTGTCGCTTGACACGATCCTCTTCTTCACGGGCCAGCCTTGCTTCTTCATCCTTGCGAGCTCGTTGCTGCTCAGCCTCATCCACGATTACGTTTCCAGCCTCATCTAGCCTCTGTCTATCCTAATTATATCGGTTTCCTTCTCTGTCGAAGAAACCATCATCTCTTTGGAACAGAATTGTTTGCTCAACCATCGTCTTTGCTTCTTTCGTCGCTTTTCAGTTGGTTCATTCCAAACGTGCTAGATCCTCAAGTCCAAGTTCCACTAGTTCTTTGTCTTTGCTGCTCCTGGTATTGCGATTTCGCATGTACCTGAAACACAAGACAAAGAAAAACAAAAACAAAAAAAAAAGAAAACAAAAATAAAATCAAAAACAAGAAATAAAAAGAGCTAGACAAATCCTAATAGTAGTAATCTAATGGTTATTGACTCCCCGGCAATGACGCCAAAATTTTATATGCTTAAATTATTCCTAGAGCTAGACTCTCTCAAATTAAGAGGTCAATTGCAGTATATAGGGTTATTGATCCACAGGGAGTCACATAAAACACAATAGATTATCAAATTCAGATATGCTAGGTGAATTAATATGCAAGCAGTAAATCAAAGCAATAAAATCGGTTTTAAAATCAATTAAAGAAAGAGCTAGGTGCAGGGAATTCTACAGTGAATCAAAGTTGCAAATAAATCAGTTATCAGGAATATTAAGCTCAGTTCATGAACATGCACACAAGAATAAAACAAACCAACTGTCGCTGCGAATATTTTCTATGTCTAAATCCTAGGAAACCAACTGTCATTGCAAATCCTATGAATCTAAACAAGCATTAATTTCAGGCACAATTGTTCACAAGATCCTAAATCAAATGTCTTTGCAAATAGGAATCTTGCTCATCAAAAACTAGTTCAGGTGAATCAATCAAACTGTCGTTTCTATTAATAAACCCTAGATCAGATTTCAGTTCGCGAGGCTAAAATCAGCAGTAAGAACGAGTTAAGATGAAGAACTTCTAAAGATATTATCCTAATAATCGGATCAGATTCAACAACTCATCAAACACTTTCAAAAACCCTAAACCTAACAAAGGAATTACTCATACATGATCATAGAAGAAAACATCTTTTTATTAATGAAAATCTCTAAGTAATCAAAAGAATAAAGCATAAGCCTAAACAAAGGCTCTAAAAACGTATATATAGAGGTCCCAAACCGTCCTAAACATAAAAGTAAACATCTGGAAACTTCGGGCTTCGAACGGACTTTTTTGATTAAAAATATGGGCTTGACAAAACAGGGTGTCGATCGACACCCATAGATGGTGTCGATCGACACCAATCTTCAAATCGGCTCCTTTTGCTTCTGAACTCATCGTGTCGAGCGACACACTTGGTCACGTCGCTCGACACAGCTTCTGAAACTTCAATCCGAAATTTCATTTGGCCACTTCATTACGAGAATGCTCCAAAACCTCCAGTAAACATCTTTTACGCTCCAGACGGTCCAGTTCCTGTAAAGACTCTAAAAACACTTGGAAAACACCAAAAGACTCTAAATACATGGACTTATATCGTGGTCTTAAATGGGTAAAAACCATGATATATCAGTAAGGACCCTTCATCACGCCTAAGCTTCATACATCCATAGGAGTAGTACGCGTCTTTCCTTCGTGTACTCCAAACTTATCAACAATCCTTCTTGCATAACTTTGCTGGCCGATGAATATTCCATCCTTAATCCTTTCAACTTCCAAACCAAGGAAGTTATTCAACTCACCCAACTTCTTCATCTCAAACCTTATCGACATATCCTCTTGTAGACGAGCAATTTCTGCCTCATCATTCCCCGTAATTATCATGTCGTCTACATATAGTAGAACTACCACATGGACTCCTCCATTTTTCTTCAAGAAGAGACTTGGATAAGAATTCGATGGCACATACCCGCAAAACTGAAGAAACTGAGCAAGCTTTCCATACCAGGCTCGTGGAGCTTGTTTTAACCCATACAGAGCCTTTTTAAGCTTGCACACATAATCAGGATGCTCTCATGATTTGAAACCAAGTGGTTGCTCCATAAAAATATTCTTATCAAGCTCACCGTATAAAAAAGCATTCTTCACGTCCAATTGCCATAACTTCCAACCAAAGCTTCCAGCTAAAGATAAGAGAGAACGTACCGTTGTTATCTTAGCCACTGGACTGAAAGTCTCATCATAATCTTCTCTATATTTGTGAGAGAACCCTCGAGCAACCAACCTTGCCTTATATCTGTCAATGCTTCCATTGGTCTTTCGCTTAATTCGATACACCCATTTGCAAGAAACAGGTTGGACATCCTTGGGCTTTGGAACCAAATCCCAAGTTTCATTCTTCATAAGAGCATCCATTTCCTCCTTCATTGCGGTCTCCCACTCACAAACTCCTTTTGCTTCATCATATGATGATGGCTCCTCTTCATCTAATGGAGCTGCAAAATAGCATGAGTAAGTAGTGATAAATTCTTCATCCCTAAACCGAGCAGGACTGATAATGTTCCTCTTTGGTCTTTGATGTACCAAAGAACCATTATCTTTATTCTCCTCTTGGTTAGTGCTCCCCCTTTCACCTTGTGTCTCTGTTCTCGGACATTCACCCTCACTTGATACTTCGAGAACTGGTTCATCGATCTTAGAAGAACCATCACCTTCTTTCTCAACCAAGACTTGAGGTGGCCCATAGTATGAAGAGACTTCGTCAAAGACAACATCACGAGACACAACATACTTGTGTGTCTCAGGATCCATACACCTCCATCCCTTTCTTTGTTCATCATAGCCGACAAAGATGCACTTCTTCGCCTTTGCCTCCAATTTTGTTCTCTGAGAGTCAAACACATGAACGTAGCAGACTGACCCAAATATCCTGAGATGTTTCACCGTTGGCTTCTTCTTGTGAACCATCTCATAAGGAGACTTCATATTGTTCGGACTGAGTGGCATTCGGTTGATGACATACGCTGCACATCTCATGCCTTCTGCCCATAAAGCTTTAGGAAAGTTCTTCCCATGTAACCAACTTCTACATGTCTCGCTTAGATGTATGATCTTTCTCTCTACTACTCCATTTTGTTGAGGTGTATAGGGACATGTAAACTCTCTCTTGATGCCACAGTCTTGACAAAAAGAGAGAAACTCCTTTGACATAAACTCTCCTCCATTATCCGTCCTTAGAGTCTTTATTTTCTGACCGAACTTGCCTTCCACAGTAACCTTGAATTCTTGAAACCTGGAAAATACTTCTGATTTTTCTTTCACAAAGTATACCCAGGTGTACCGTGAAAAATCATCAACGAACAACAACATTTAGCGAAACCCTGAATAGGAGGATGTTCTTGTTGGACCCATCAAATCACTATGGATCCTCTCTAACGGAGCACTACACCATGAAGTAGAGTTGTCAAATGGAAGTCTGTGTGATTTTCCATATTGACATCCTTCACAAAGCTTTCCTTCATCTTGAATCTTCACTTTTGGGAGCTCATTTACCAAATCCTTATTCACCATGACTTTCAGCATAGTCATATTTATATGACCAAGCCGAGCGTGCCATATATAAGCATTGTCATTGGCACTCATCTTCTCCACATAAGTGTTTGAGGCCGATAAGATATACCTGAAGATGCAGCCTCCACCGTGAAACACTTTCCCCATTCTTCATCTTCAGTATGACCTTTTGATTCCGCCATATTTGTTTCCTTCAACTTGACTCGATAATCCTTTTTAAAATTCTCAAGTTTCCCACACCAGTAGCACTTGAATCGCTTCTTATCTCCCATGGACGATCCTTCTCTTCCATGATTATCCTTATGTTTAGCTTTGAAGCTCTGTTTGCATGACTAAGGATTCTTGCAAAGCTAATAAATTTTCAAACTCCTCCAAGGAAGGTTGTGTAGGCCATCCTTGAACCGAAGTCACAAACGGTGTATACTCAGTTCGTAGACCTCAAATAATAGACCGTTTTAACCTCGCCTCCAAGATTGACTCCTCCGGATTAAGAGAATTAATCTCAGAGCAAAGGTTCTTTACCTTAATGAAGAACTCTGAGATTGTAGACTCCCCCTACTTTGCATTCGCCAGCTCATTCTCTAACAACTGTAGTCGAGCTTCATTCTTCTTGTTGAACAATTGATCTAGCGCTCGCCAAATTGAACTAGCAGATTTGCACCTTGAGACATGCTCAAATACTCCCGAGGATATTGACCTCTTTAAAGCAAACTCCGCCTTAGCATTCTTCCGTGTCCATTCCTTTGTTGCTTTCGCTGTCGCAGCAGCTCCCCTTGGTGGTATTGTGCTACTACCGCCGACGACATCCCATAAGTCCTCACTGACCAAGTATGACTCCATACATGACTTCCATAACCGGTAGTTAGATTGGTTTAGGATCTCCATTCCCAATCCAACAACACGACCCGTTGATTCCATACTTAGAGTAAACCGAGCTCTCTAATACCCGATCTTGATGAGCATAATTAGAATGACTCTGATACCATGTAAAGAAATCTCCCTTGATAGTTCTTAGCACTAGCCCAAGACCGTACAACCCCGAGAAACCCGAAATAAACAAAAGACCCTCTAAGTATGATGAAGAAATATGGAAGGACTTTTAGAGAATACTTGAAAGACTCTTAGAGAAATTTAGAGAACTTATGAACTTGAACACTCTTTGTTTGAACTTATTCTTTATTCACTTGTTCAACTTTCTTATGTTCTTGAATATGTTACAAATGGAAGAGGTGAGGAGGTATTTATAGCCTCACCAAAGATCTCTCCCTAAATCTCTAGATTATTCTATTAACATCCTTACTTACTAAATATTTTACATGCCTCTAGAATTATCTACAACATCTAGATTATTATCTAATAATCTAGTAACATTCTAGATTTTTCTACACTATCATTTACATCATGTTATCTAAAAGAATTTTCTAGAGACACTTGAGGAGGTGATAACCTTCTAAGTATCTCTTGAAAATTCTAGACCTTAGGCTTAATTTTGGGTTTGGTCCAAATATCATTTGGATTATGAACCCATAATTAAGCTAAACCCAAAATCAAGTTTAACTTCAATAGGAACCAATGAATCATGAACCCCAAAATCAAGGCATTAACGGGAACGACAAAAGCCAGCAATGGAGGAAGCGTCTCTGATGATGAGACGATTGGATGAATCAACTACTGTTCGGTAGACAATCGAGGTATGGGTCAAAAGAATTTCGGTTCCTTTAGTGAAATCCTTTGATTTTTTTCTTGTGGCTTAAATGAATTAGATGTTTCACTGCAAATGCTTAGTGTGATCATTTGGGGTTGAGAAGAGCTTGCATAATCGGAGATTATATGGGTAAAATTAGGCTAACGTTCTCATGACTTAATAAATAGGTTTCTCATGTCGCTTTTGTGGTAACAACGGCCATGATAGCTCTCACTTTGCTTGGGTATGACTTTGGCATCGCTTTATGTTACATGTGGAGTTTTAACTCTCCATAAGGTACCGCTGGAACCGTTTCATGTCTTTAATGAGTAAAATCTTGTGAGCTTCTTCCACTTTGTACTTTAGCTTTTACTAATGATGAGCTTCTTCAGGTAATGTGTGGAGTTATAAGAACTTGATGTACAAGTTGTTTTTCACCGAAACAAAGATAAGTTACTTGGGACCACAAGTAACAAAAGATGCAATAGTTTCTTGGTTAAGTTAAAAGGAAAAGAAAGCTTGTCCCCTTGTCTCCAAGAGCTTATTGGTTGAATCAAAAGATGAAGACTTTTAAGAAACCTTGGGAGATGAAACCGAACAAGGAGTTGTTGCACATTTTAATAAAGACTTGGAGAGAAGATTTGAGAGAGTGGTGTGTTGCACACACACGGAAGAAAAGAAGAAGAGAGAAACACTAAGCTTAAGTGTGTTTCTCAAGTGATACATAGAGAGATACTAAGAGTGTGTTCATGAGTGATTTAGGATGAGTGAAACACATGTATCTCTTTTAATATGTTCTTCTTCTAGTGGATTCCGAGCAAGTCTCGGGGAGATGTAGCGATCCTCGTGAATGGGCGTGAACTCCTTAAATTGTGTGTGTGCTCCTCCATCTTTTTTCTCTCTTTCTCTCAATCTCTCTTTGCTCTATTTTAGCTCTATTTTTCCTTGTGCTTCACTCTCCGTTTTGTGCAAGTCACGGTTGTGTATCATCAACAACTTCTAAGTCTTGGTTGTTGGGGTTTATGCTCGGTAAAGAACTCATTCTTGAGCCTCTAAATCCTAACAAATTGGTATCAGAGCTTACGGTTCTGTGTTGTGGTTCTCTCAAGCCAAGAATCACGGTGGTTTCAAGAAGAAAAGTGGAACGTTTGATGGTCTACGAGGCAGCAGTCATGGAAGAAGAATTTCGTGGCTTATGAGGAGATTCTAAGCCATGAGTGAAGCTTGATGATGACTGAGATTTTCAGTAAGGGAAGTCTCAAATCAAGAAGAAGAGCAAGAGAAAGAAGATTCATATCTAAAAGAGGAAAGGTCTAGAGAAAGAAGAGTGAAGAAAAGTGAAGAAACGTTGGAGCTTTGGAAGGTTAGGAGTTACCTTAAGCATCCACATTTCTTTTATTTGAAGAGCTTGGTTGTGTAGAGACAAACATCGTCTCGGTGGCACAAGAAATCAGTAGCTCTTGGTAAATGGTGTAGAAGAGAGGAAGTAGCCATAAAGCTCTTTCTTAGTAAAACATCATTGTTTTCTTCGGTTATGAAGAAGGTTGTGGAGACAAGATCGTCTCTACTGAAAGCAAAGCTACCTCTTGGTGAATATCACGTGAGTGGAAGGAGTTGTAAGACTCATCATGACGAACATTGAAGCATCTCAACGAAGAGGAACCAAGACAGTTGCAAGTTTTATGTTGTTGTCGCAAGGTGTTTCAAAACAGCGACAAAGACATGTTTTGGTAAGTTGTTAATTCTAAGATTCGGTTTGATCTTAGGTGGAGTAACAAAAGGATTCTTGAGATGCTTAGGATGTTAAAAACGTGCTTAGTTCTTGGTATTAAGTTTGGAACACAAGTAAGGGAGATGTAAACTAGTTGTATCTTAAGGATAGATTCTTGGTATAAGCTAGAATCAAGGGAAGTGGTTTCATGGATTTTTGGAATCAAGTTGGTTTGAGATACAAGGATTTCTAGTTACTCTCAAGTTAAAGTGTTGCAAGAACAAGAAGAGGAAAAATCAGAGATAGAAGGAAGAAGCATTCGGTAGAAGAGGGTGTTCTTTATCTATGCTAAAGGAACCGGTTAGAGGTTGATGTAAGGTAAAGTTTTTCACAAGGATAAGCTTGATTCTGGTCATGGCAAGGATGAGTACAAGTTATGTGACTCAAAGTCCCATTCTAGAATTGAAACATCAACTACAAGACTCAAGTTTTATGGGAGATTTCGCTGCAGTCACAAAAGTACTTGTGATGCTCTATATTAAAGTACTTGTGATTTATGATGAGTGAAACACATGTATCTCTTTTAATATGTTCTTCTTCTAGTGGATTCCGAGCAAGTCTCGGGGAGATGTAGCGACCCTCGTGAATGGGCGTGAACTCCTTAAATTGTGTGTGTGCTCCTCCATCTTTTTTCTCTCTTTCTCTCAATCTCTCTTTGCTCTGTTTTAGCTCTGTTTTTCCGTGTGCTTCACTCTCCGTTTTGTGCAAGTCACGGTTGTGTATCATCAACAACTTCTAAGTCTTGGATGTTGGGGTTTATGCTCGGTAAAGAACTCATTCTTGAGCCTCTAAATCCTAACATAATGCAACCGTCTTCTCATAAATTTCTCAAGTTTTGAGTTAGTGTGGTTGTGAATCTGATTTAGCTTGTGAATGTCGTTCCCTTCAGATAATTTGAGATACCCCAGCTGTTTGATAGGCTCTTTATCAAGTTGCATGCACGAACCCGGTGGACTCCATATGGGTCTTGCACTAACGAGTTCTCGCAAGAACTTCTCTGCATCAAGAGATGTTGCTGATGCAAGAGAGTTTCCTATATGCTTCATCTGTCCAACTGAAAATGTTGGAGTTGTCATACGAAAAGGTGACTCTTTCACAAAATCAGATTAGGGAAGAACCTGGTGTGACCAATAGAGTCAATACATCAGAAACTCATGAAGTTGATGATTGCATAATTTCCATATCATCAAAAGATGACAAATACGTTTTATTCCCTTTCTTTATGGAAATCTCATTTACTTTGTATGTTAAACTATGTAGATGTTTGAAGATCAGTCTCCAACTGCAAATGCAGTGAAAAAGTGGGGAAAGATTTAACTGATTGATTCCACAATCTATACTGGTCTAATTGTTCCAAGTTCTCAAGTAAGGTGTCTCATTGGAAAAGGTGGAACTCTTATATCTGACATGCGGAGTGTCACAAAAGCGAATATTAGCATCTTTCAAGGCAAAGATGTACCGCAGGTTGCTCATGAAGACGAGGAGACGATTCAGGTAACAAAATCTAGACCATTTATCACCTAATGCTTCTCGATATTGGGTGTTAGGAGGCTTAAAGTAGATTTGTTTATTTCATGAAGTCTTGATGCAACAAACAAGGCTTACAGAAGTGATCGATGTTGCGATTAAGAGCCAATGTATTTGACATGGATCGTGGTCCTCACCTGCTTCCGAAATTCTCTCATCTTTTTCAAACGACAAAGACTTCCAACAAGTCTAAGTAGAGCAAACGTGAGAACCATTCTCACGGTTCCATGGATGTTGCTAGACATGAAGACTTTGGTAATCAAATAGTATCACTACAAGAAAACAGGGCGATTTCCGACGGCCAAAACCGTCAGAAATCCGTCGGAAAAGCCCATTTTCCGACGGTATTCCGATGGTTTTCCTCGGTCGGTTCTATCTCGTCGGAAATTGAGTTTCGTCGGAAATCCATCAAAAATTTCGACGGATTTATAACGGATTTAAAAAAAAAAAATCCGTCAGAAATACGAATTCCGGCGAATTTATGACGGATTTCCGACGGATACCATATCCGTATACCGTATACCATATATGGATACTCCGACAGATTTTCAATTTTTTTTTTAAAAAACAAAATTCTCCGACGGAAATTTTCCGGCGGTCCACCGGAGATTTTCCGGCGGAGAAATTCTTCTTCTTCTTTCCAAATAAGAGAATGTGTGGTTGGGTATAAAATTAGGGTATATCCGTCGGATTTCTAAGTGCGGATTTCTGACGGATTCTTCTTCTTCTTTCCAAATAAGAGAATGCGTGGTTGGGTATAAAATTAGGGTAAATCTGTCGGATTTCTAATGCGGATTTCTGACGGATTTCTGCGTTAAAAACACACCAAATAACAACACAAAAGCCATAGTAAAATCGGTAATGTAATGTTTTATTAATTAATATAAGTTTTGTATAATATATGTGTTATAGTTACTTATAAATAAAAGTTTTATAACTTTAAATAATTATAAGTAATGTTTAGGACTAAAATGCAAAAACACATAATATTTTGAAGTTTCATTTGAAGTTTACCATTGGAGGAGAATACACAAAAACTTCAAATTTATTTTTTATATATAATATTTTATTTTTCTCAGTATAAAATTAAATAAAAAGAGATAACTTAAATCATTGGAAATTGAAATATTTATTTTGAAGAGTGGTTAATTTGCTTCTGGATATTTCAATAGGTTAATTACATATAATTATATTAATTCTTGTTCATACACCTATATTAAATTGCTTCTAAAAACGTAATAACTTGGTTTCATTATAACTTTTATAAGAGAACATTAATGTGTAAATGAAGCTTGTATTTTGAGGTAGAATAATGTGTGTTTTTGTTTTGTTTAGAATTTGACATTTTGATTTGAGAGTTCATGTCATGCGATGTACTAGTTAAAATGCGATTTCCGACGAATTTTACTCTAATTTTATACCGACAAAAAAAATATATTAAACTAAAAAAATTATCCGTCATAAATTTCTGACGGAATTATGACGGATTCCTTTTTTTTAATTTAAATAAAAAAGGCATTCCGTCATAAATCCGTCGAAAATTTACGACAGATTTATGACGGATATTGTTATGACCCGGTTGGTGCCTAAGGCCGGCCAGAACGGTCCCGATTTTCCTAAGTCGCGGTCTTGGGAAAATTTATCTTGGAATGGGTAGATAAGAGACTTATAAAGGTTTTGGTCGAGAAAGATCAAGGAATGATCGAAGGAAATTGAGTTTAGGACGAGGAAAATGGTTTCGGGACAGTTTGGTACGTTCCGCGGAAAGACCGCACGTACCACGGAACGATCACACGTACTGCGGGTCGAGAAATGCTCGAGAACACATCGAGCCGCGTCCGAGGCTAGCGAGTGGCTACGGTTGAGCCACGTTGCGAGTAGGTGGAACGAGCGGCTAGGAAAGTGCCACGCCGGTGGTTGGTGGCGTGTATGGCTCACGTTGCACCACGTCACCAGGTTGGTAAAATGAGTGGTTTTCTTTGTGCCACAACACCGAGCGATGTGGCGAGCTCCGGATGGTGAGATGTGGCCGTCCGAACACCACAATCCGTACCTACCATCGTCCCTATATATATAGGACCCTTCCCTTGTTCATTTCTCCCATCCTTGCCCAAAATCCTTGTCCCGCCCCTTGCCCGTCCCTCGTGTCGCCCCTTGCCCGTCCCTCGTGTCGTCCCTTGCCCGTCCCTAGATCCGAGAACCCCTTAGTTTTGGTTTTGATCCGTTTGCTTGTCGCATGGTCCGAAAATCCTTAGTTTCGGCCTTGTCCCGAAAACCCTTTGTTCCGTCCTTTTGTCCAAGAATCCTTAAGGGAACCTCTTTCTGTTTTCACCAAAAATCATCTAAGTTTTCCCTTAGTTATATTTTCGATTCTAAGTCTCGGGATTGAGTATTTCCGAGAGCTAGCAAATTGTTCGAGTTAAGGGGAAAATCCGTGAGGTAAATTAGAGTATGGCGGCTTAGGAATCAAAGGACCTAAGGTGAGAGCGGTTATGCTTGTTTGTGTGATGATGAGTCGAGCACACATGATTGTTATTTTTATGCTTGATTTCCGTTAGATTTCATGCTAGAATCTTAAATGGAATTATTGAATTTTACTAAGGAACTAGTAAAATAATTATGCATATTAAATGGTTGAGGTTCTTAGTAAATTCTTTAGAATTGGCTAAGTATGAATAAATGGTTGAATTGTTAGGGTGCTAGTATTCATTGGAATTATATTGCTTGGTGTTTGCATTATATTGAATACTTGTTGTTGTGTGTTGATTGTTATAAATGCTTGTGATAGTATTTATTATGTTTGGTTATGGTATTCGTTTATGTTTGATCATGGAATTGTGGTAAATACTTGGTGATAAGTATTTAGTCTCATGCTTAAGTTTGGTGTGACTTAGCTTTGAATGAGACTGTGTTGTTGTTGTGTGGTTATTAGCATGTCTCAGGTTAGAGTCATGCATGGTAATAACTTGTTTATGTTGTGTGCGCATCATGTGTGGTTATCATGGTGTAGTGGTCCCACGTTTCCGAGAAGTCGTGTTGTGATCACGCCACGTCCAATTTGTTGGGTCGCGCCCATAGGTGAATTGGATTGAATACACGACGGTGTATTGAGTTTGGGTTGGGGTGTTCCCACGGAACTCGGGATGTTGGAAGACTTTGTGTCTTACATCCTAGTGTCGGAACAGGGTGGATCCGCACAAGGCCTTATTGGAATTGGATTGAATTACATTGCATGTAGACTAGGTGGTGTCTGCATGTAATCATTATGATTGATTACATGGTTGATTGTTTGTATGGTCGTAGTCGGTCCGTCCTTGATTGTTATGTTTGAATGATTGCCTGCTGGTTGATTGATTGTTATTTTGGGTTTAGGTTGGGTATATATATTATCGCTTGATTAGAGGGAGCCGTTCTCACGGAGTAATCTTAGATTACTCATCCCACCATTTGTGTTGCAGGTAACCACTAGACGGGAAAGCCATAGTGGGAAGATCGGACGTTAGGCCGTCAGTGTAGTTTTGTGTTGCAATTGTAAATGGAGTACTGTTTATGATGTATGGCTTTGACTCGGGGATCCTGATATTATATTGTTTTGATAACATTTTTAAAAGGTTATGAATAAAGGAATTTTTCTTTACCGCTGCGAGTATCTAATGGTATCGGTCTTGTTCGGACCGGAACAACCGTCCTGACTTGGTCCGGGTTGCAAAGCCTTAGGATCGGGTCAGTCCGGGTAAACCGTTCCGCGGATAGTTGGTCCCGAGCCTCTTGATCCGTTCTCGAGTCCTAGGATTGACCGTTCTCGGAGCGGTACGTGGCGTCTCCTGTCAACGGTCGTTGACCGATGATCGGGGGTGTTACAAGTTGGTATCAGAGCATAGTTATGATCATGCTCAAGGGACTCGCGTTTTCAAATGTTTTATCGAGTCAAAGAGAGTCGCAATTGCAACTAGGATAAACTGATACGTCCGATGTGTAGTTTGGGTAGGTGGGGTTATGACTTACCTTTGTTCGATGCAGAAGAAGGTTGCAGGACGAATGGAGGTAAACCACGGAGACCGCCATCCTATTTTGAAAAAGGAGTTGTGTCATGGAGATCGTGGAGATCATCATGCGAACCTGGAACGAAAAGGAAACGGTATTTCTTTGCTGATGCGAGGCGAGAAGGTGAATCCTCAGATTTAGGAACCTAAACCTTCATGATCTTGTTAAGATCCCTGCCGAGGTACGTATGGGTTCTAACTCTCTCATTGTGTGTGAAATGTGATATCATGGAATGAGTAATAGTGTAAGGAAATAAGAATTTGCATAGTTATTGCATCTTATAGTAATTTCCTTAGTTGCTTATTTCCTTTTGGTATTGAAAGTCGAGTGGTAACCTAGAGTAAATCTGGTAGGTGAGGAAACCAGTTTGCTAGGTTAAGTTTTCTGAAGTTTTCCCGAGTCTAGGTTAGACTAGGGGGAATTTGGTTGTTGTGGTAGAGTAAGCCTTAGGTTTTCAAGCCGTTAGAGAAAACCCCGTTTGGACTTTCTGCAAGAAGCCGGGTGGTGTGGATATCGGATGTGGAAATCGGATTGGTAAGGATCTGATGCATTATTAGGGAAAACAATGCGTCAGATTCAGTACAAGAAAACAGCGAGAATCCTATCGAAATATCCGTTTGAAGTCTGTCAGAAAACGCATATTCCGACAGATTTTCGACGGATTTGTCTCTCGTTTCTATCTTGTCGGAAATGGTAATTCTGTCGAAAATCCGTCAAAAATTTCCAACAGATTTCCGACTGCTTTATTTCTGACGGAGTTCCGACATCCTGCCGGAGTCCGGCGACACGTCGGAATTCCGTCGGAAATGTCACTGTCGGAAATCTGTCGGTTTTGTTTCCGACTGATTTCCGACGAGTTCCGATTACATGTAAACCGACGACTTTCCGACAGACTTCCGACGTATTTATTTCCGACAGGTTTCCGACGGTGTTATTTCCGACAGCTTTCCGACGGATCCATTTCCGGCAGATTTCCGACGTATTAGTAGAAATTATTAAAAATTATAATAAATTAAATAATAATTAATTTAATATAAATTTAAAATTTAAAATTTGAATTATTTAAATTAAAATAAAATTAAAAGTAGAAATTAAAATAAAATTAAAAGTAATATTGTTTTACAAAAACGTTGAAAATAAAAATCTAAATGGTGGCCCCCCGGAAAATCCGGGTTGCGGCCCAAGTACTCCATCATCCGTTGCATCATCTCCCTATCCTTGTCCCGCTCGGCTCTCTCCTTCTCTCGCTCGGCTTCTAGGGCGGCTTGTGCTTCTCGTATCTGTTGGACCGTCGTCTTCAAACCTTCTATTTCGACGTCCTTTTCCTGCGTCTTGGCTCTCAGGTCGGATGTCTCGCTGTTGTAACAAGAAGACCCCGATGATCCTGCATCGTCGGGAAGACCATAAAGCCGCCCTTTGCTCTGCGGAGCAACCTGCGGAACAAATTAAATTTTAAATGAAAAAGACATGAAAACTATTTTAAATTTTACATACCTTTAAGACGAATTCGTTGATGATGTCGTCCGGGGCTTGGGTGAGGGGAGGGGTTCCTTCCATGGATGGCTGAGACAGAATGTACTCCTCTTCCATTCTTTGGACGCTCTCCTGAATCTCCCGAGCTACCTGATCCTGGACGACACCATTCTTGTCGGTGTGTGTTGCTAGCAGAAGTTCCAAGTTGTTGGGATCCCGACCCAACTTCTTAGCCTGCAGTTGTTAGAAATTTATTTGATAATATAAATGTATAAAACAAAAAAAAAATTAAAAATCAAGACGTACATAAAAAACTTACCATATCCCTAGCCTTTGTCTTCTTGCTGGTAGCTCCAATGTTGTGGGTGGAAGGTCCCTTGCCGTTGCGCTGGCTGTTCCGGTTGCTAGAGTGATATGTAGAGCTCTCCTTGGTAGCCTCTAGTTGCCAATAGGCGATGAACCCGTTCCACAAGTCCGGCTTCTCAACCATCTCTTTTGGCACCTCACCGTGTAGCCACTTATCCTTCCACTCGAACACCTTCTTCGAGTAGTGCAGTGCTGCATAAGAGTCGAATTCCCTCCTAACCAGAGCGGTCATGTGTGGGTCCCACCTAAATTCTTGCTGCAAAAACAAAAATTAAATATAAATAATAATAATTTAAATGAAAGTAAAAATTGTGAAAACAGATGACTTACCGCAAATTGGCGAAACCACATTTCTTGATCCTCCAGTGGCATGGCGGTGTACGTCGCATAAGGACGGCTGAGCATAGAGTTTTCCATCTTGTTGAGGGACTTCGAAATCCCGCTGCGAGAATCACCAAACCTACGGGGAAAAATGTAACATTAGTCGCAATTAAATTAAATTTGTTAAAAAAAAAACAGAAATGGAACAAAAAACTTACCATCTGTCTCTACCGAGCTGGTCTAGATGGAGTCTAGTCAACCTCTCTCGTCTAGGAAGACCCATGAAGTCCTCGACGCTAATCTGCGACGGTGCTGTGGTGGCTGCTGGTGTAACTGGCGTCTGTAGAGGTGTAGACGTAGGTGTAGGTGTAGACGTCGAAGTCGAATGAGCTCTACTCACACGACGACGACGATGTTTGCCGCTGCCAGATGCAGTGGCGAAACCACCGTAATCCCTAGATTTATATGATAATATATTTTAAATATATGAAAAATCTATAATTATAAAAATATAATCGTTTAAAAAACATTGCTTTAAATTTCCAAAATTCTAAAATTTAAATTTCCAAAATTGTAAAATTAAAAATTCTGTGGTGGAATTTAAAATTTAAATTTCCAAAATTCTAAAATTTAAAATTTAAAGTTTTATAAGGTTTTTAAATAGTGTTATAAGGTTTTTGTAAAGTTTTATAAGGTTTTTAAATAGTTTTATAAGGTTTTTAAATAGTTTTATAAGGTTTTGTAAACAATCTTATAAACCTTTTAAAAACTTTCCTAAATCTAATTGTTTAAAATTCTTTAAAATATAGATATAAATTCAAAAATTAAGTCATTATCTTTAAATTTACAATTATTTCGATATTCTAAAATTCTTAAGTAATTGTTACATAATTTAAAATTCTAAAAAATTAAAATTCTAAAATTTTAAATTAATCGTTATAATTGTTTAAAAATTAGTAAAACTTGCTAACAATATTCTAAAAATTTATGGAAAAAATAATTTCCCTAAATCAATTTCCCTAAATCAATTTCCCTCATTTTTCCTAATCATAAATCTAATTTTTCATAACAATTTAAAAACCCTAACAATTTCATAACAATTTAAAAACCCTAACAATTTCATAACAATTTAAAAACCCTAACAATTTAGTAAAAATTAGTAAAAATACTAACAATTTAGTAACAATTTCATAAAATTAGTAACAATTTCCAAATTTCATAATATACCTTCCAAAACCCTAAATCTAACTCTAATCCTAATCCTAAATCTAGCAAAAATCAATTCACAAACTCATTTCCTAAATCTAACCAAAATCAATATATACTTACAAATGACTTGGGATTTCCGACATGGGTGGCGATTTCCGGTGGCGAGGAAGTGGAGGACGCGGCGGCGGCGAGCAAGAGGAGGAGGCGGCGGCGAGAGAGAGGAGGAGGCGGCGAGCAAGAGGAGGAGGCGGCGGCGGCGGCGAGAGAGAGGAGAGGCTCCGGGTTGAATTCCGGCGAGGAGGAGCGGCGAAATCGGCGGTCGGAGGCTCCGGGTTAACTTGGGATCGGAGGAGGCGAGAGGATTTCAACGGATGGAGAGGAAGAAGAAGACGATGGCTGTTAATAACCAAGACTTTCCGACGGATTTAAAGCTGTAGGAAATCCGTCAGAAATCGAAATAAATTAAATGGGCCGCGTGTTTTGGACCGACTGATTTCGCGGGTAAAAATTGGCAAATCCGTCGGAAATCTGTCGGAAAAATGTATATTTTTCCGACAGATTTCCGAAAGATTTGTGGTTTTAAGGTATGGAAAACTTAAAAAATGTTTTTTTGTTGGTTTAGGGTTAAGGAATTGAAGAAATTTAAGAAATGTTTATTAAATTTAAAAAATGTTTTTTTGTTGGTTTAGGGTTAAGGAATTGAAGAAATTTAAGAAATGTTTATTAAATTTAAGAAATGTTTTTTTTGGAAATTAATGAATTAGCATTTTGGAAAAAAATTGTAATTTTTAAACAATATTTAGCATTGTTAACATTTTTTTCCAAAATGCTTATTTTGGAAAAATTGTTCATTTTGGAAAAATTGTTAGCATTTTGTACATATTTTTACCTGAAATCTCCATTTCCGACAGATTTGTGGTTTTAGGGTATTGGAAATTTAAAAAATGTTTTTTTGTTGGTTTAGAGTTAAGGAATTGAAGAAATTTAAAAAATGTTTATTAAATTTAAGAAATGTTTTTTTTGGAAATTAATGAATTAGCATTTTGGAAAAAATTGGTAATTTTTAAACAATATTTAGCATTGTTAACATTTTTTTTCCAAAATGCTTATTTTGGAAAAATTGTTAGCATTTTGTACATATTTTTACCTGAAATCTCCAATTCCGTCGGAACATTTTTCCGACAGATTTCCGACAGATTTGGGGTTTTAAGCTTGTTTATGATCCGTTTTCGTAGTTACAAGTTAATAGCATGGTTGAAGCAATATTTGGAAGATAAAATACTTGATTATGGTCATTGTTACTTTCAAATTCTAAGCATTTAGTATTTTCCGTAAACATCTATTGTTTTGTATATGTAACTGTATGAAACGCTTTTGGTTGAAACATGACAAAATCGCAAAACATGTTCTGTATAACATCGAGAAGGTTATTTACTCAATTATCTTTCACTTTAGTTGTCAGAATTGTATGCCAAGACTTTGTCTTCTCGATATTCAGGAATTTGACCTCAAAACCCTAAATCTGTCGGAAATTTATCTATTTTTCCGACAGATTTCCGACAGATTTAAGGGTAACTCGTGTCGTCTTTTAAGGTTAGCATGATATGAATATTGCGTCGGAAATCTGTCGGAAAAATATATATATTTTCGACAGATTTCCGACGCATGCTTTAAAAGAATATATACACAGATGAGTTTTTTATAAGAATTATATAAATATCAGTTGCTGTCGGAAATATATATATATATTTCCGACAAATTTCCGACGGAATATCATTTTTTTTAAAAAAAAATAGGAAAATGTATATATTTTTTATTCTTGTTTATGTTAACAAATACAAACATATCAAAATCCTAAATTTGAGTCTGAGTCTGATCCTTCCGAAGGAATTGTGTCTTCGTCTTCATCAAATTCTCCAACTTCTTCTTTTGATTCTAAATGTACTATATTATCACCAAATTCAGTGAAATCAACAAAAAGGTCCACCGCTGAAGAATGACCAACTGGAGTCATCGGAGTAATTCTAGTTGGTTGCATAGCATCTTGGTCAGCAACTCCATATAGTCTCCCTCTTGGATTAATTGGAGTCACTGTAATCCAAGGATCTCCTCGACCCTAGGGTAAGAAATGTAGCATACCTGAAACAAACATATTTAGTTTAGGCAATTACAATATCATTATTTATCTATAACGCACGTATTATAAAATTTTAAAATCAAACCTGGTCTGCCTGTGATGCTAGGATGAATGGGTCATACTTTTGCAGTCTCTTAGAAGAATTTACTGAAGTGACGCCAAATTGGCTCACCTGAACACCTTCTGGATATGACGGATCATACCACTCACACAAGAAAACAATGCACCTCATGCCCAACATTCCTGGATAGCTCACTTTCAATATTTCTTTGAGAATCCCATAGTAGACTACATCACCACTTGTAGCTGAAATACCGTAATCTTCAGTTGGCCTCGACCTTTCTTCATGAATCCTAAATGCAAATCCCCTAGTGCAATACTGAACGTATGAAGTTGCTTCGAAGCTTGGGCCAGAAACTATCTCTTGTAACCATGTCGGAAACCTTTCTCCATTCTTCATTCCTTCAGAAACCTGAGATAATAATTTAGACAAATTAATAAACAAACATTTTATTCAGTCCCATAATTAATTCACTAATTTTAAGATATATAAGCATTTTTAAAAAACTTACGTAATATTGCAGCCAATTTGGAAACTCGGTTTCCTTAGATTCTCCAAGTTCGTCTTCTGTCATATCCGGATAATAGCGACGTATTGATGCAATGTAAATCCTGAAAGCAAACAACAATATATAACATATGAAACCTATATATTACTTAGGTATAAAAAAAAAAAATTATTTAAATAAGTTCTGTTTTTACCTTTCGTACTCCGCCATCTCCTCACAATTCGTGAGGTATACATATGTAAGTGACTCCACTCATCTTGTGATAGGTAGCGTCTCTTCCCTCTCCCAATCACTCGGCCAACTTGCAAAAACAACTCAGGGACCAGCGCGGCATACGTGACTCTCTCACCTCTATCATCATGACGAGCAGGACGTCTACTCTTCGTACAAACTCCCCGCGGAAAGTAATATTCCGCAAACTGTGATGATTCTTCATTGATACTCTGTGCGACAATAGAACCTTCAACTCGAGCCAAATTTTTGACCTTCTTCTTTAGATGGAACATGTACCGCTCGAAAGGATACATCCAACGAAATTGAACGGGACCACCTAGTTCGGCTTCGCGGGGGAGGTGTAAGGGAAGATGTTTCATAACATCAAAAAAAGACGGCGGAAAGATCTTCTCAAGATTACAAAGGATCACTGGTATATTGGCATCTAAATTGCGGATCCCCTCAACTGTAAGTGTCCTCGTGCATAAATCCCTAAAGAAAGCACCAACTGCTGCAATAGCTTCGTGGAGAGTTTGAGGAAGGAGATGGGTAAAAGCAAATGGAAGAAGCCTCTGCATCACTACATGACAATCATGACTCTTCAGTCCCATAAACTTTAGGTATCGCGAGTCTACGCAGTTACCCAGATTAGCTGCATATCCATCAGTGAATTTAACTTCGTCTTTAATCCACCGGAAAAATTCTCTTATCTTTTGTATTTGCAATCGGTACGGAGGAAAAGGATATGTACCATCGGGAAGACGATCAAGATAATCACGGTAGCAAATCTTTGAAACATCCATCCTAGACTTCACATTGTCTTTTGTCTTTCCTGGGATGTTTAACACCGTATTCATGATGTTGTCAAAGAAGTTCTTTTCAATATGCATCACATCGAGGTTGTGCCTTAATAAATGATCCTTCCAATACGGCAAATCCCAAAATATACTCTTCTTGTGCCAGTTGTGAGCTTCCCCTACACCACAAAGCGGTTCATGCCCATTACCCCCACAATCAGGAGTCCTCTCAGCACCAAAATCTCTCAACAGCTCTAATATAGTACGACCGTCTATCTCATCAATTGGACCATCAACCACTTGTGTATTTTTCTTAAATAATCTTTTAGACCGACGATAGGGATGGCCCTACGGTAGAAACCTTCTATGGCAATCAAACCAACATGGCTTTCTTCCATTCCTCAATTGGAAAGCGTCAGTGTTGTCTTGGCAAATCGGGTACGATAATCTTCCATGAGTAGTCCATCCAGATAGCATACCGTATGCTGGGAAATCGCTAATAATCCACATAAGGACCGCACGCATCAGAAAATTCTCCTTCCGTGAAACATCAAACGCTTCGACACCGTGACTCCATAGCATTTGTAACTCATAAATCAATGGCTGGAGGAATACATCAAGTGATCGCTTCGGATGCTCAGGGCCGGGAATAAGAACGGAGAGGAATAAAAACTCTCGACGCATGCACATACCAGGGGGTAAATTGTACGGTGTTACGATTACGGGCCACAAAGAATACTGCCTTCCATGCTTCCCAAATGGGTTAAAAACATCCGTACTTAACCCGAGGTACACATTTCTTGACTCGTATGCAAAATCCGGATACAACATTTGAAAATGTTTCCACGCTTTTGCATCTGAAGGATGTGTAATCTCTCCATCTTGACGATGCTCTGCATGCCATCTCATTTGTTCTGCCGTTCGCGCAGATTGATATAACCTCTTTAACCTCGCTGTCAATGGTATGTACCACATACGTTTATATGGAATTGGAACTCTCCCACCAGTTTCCTGATACCGTGGTTTACGACAAAATTTACATCTTCTCCGGTCTTCATCTTCTCTCCAATATAGCATACAGTTGTCGATGCATACATCTATCACCTGATACGGCATACCAAGACCAGCTACAAGTTTCTGTATCTCGTAGTATGATGCATGTGCATGATTATCTTCAGGCAAAATATCTTTCACAAAATCTGCTATCGCATCAACACAGTCTTCCGCCAAATTGAAGTCCGTCTTAATGGTCATCAGTCTACTAGCAGTTGATAAAGGTGAATGTCCGTCTCGACACCCATCATATAAGGGCTGCTTCCCTGCGTCTAACATATCAAAAAATCTTCTAGATTCTTCATTTGGTTCTTCTACTCTATCCTCCCCTATTACGATCGATGGCAAATTCTCTTTAAACGCATCATGAACCATCTCAGCAGTACCTACACCAAGTTCACCTATCATAAACGCATCATAAACGCATCATGAATCTTCTAGATTCTTCATTTGGTACTTCCGTTCTATGTTCGCCTAAGCTATCCGTTCTAAGTTCACCTAAGTTATCCGTTCTATGTTCGCCTAAGCTATCCGCAACATATGGTGCACTGCTACTACTAGCACCATCATTATTAGTTTCTCCATGAAATAACCAAATTTTGTATCCCGGCATAAAACCATTGGTATACAAGTGATGCCAAACTTGTTCTACATTAACATTATGCGAATTGCAACAATTTAAACATGGACATTTTTTCACCTTTCAATTCCCGACAACCGCCATGAACTCGCATATACCTCGTGCATAACTTGCATTTAATGTCTTCGACTCCGGATCATACATCTCTTCATCCATCCACGATCTATAATATCTAGAAGATGACATCTCACTCTCTTGACGATTTTTTATAAGAAATGTTTGGTTGGAAGTTGTTGTTGTTGTGAGTAAATGAAGATGTGTGGAATTATATATATAAATACGCTAACCGTCGGAAATCTGTCGGAAAAGCGTCGAAAATCAAACGGATATAATAACGGCTATATAACGGCTATTTTTCCGACAGATTTCCGACAGCTAGTTATGTGTCTGTCGGAAATCCGTCGGAAAATATTAACGGTGCATAATTTCCGACGGATTTCCGACAGCAAACCGGAATCACTGCCGGTGTCAGCACCGGCTAGTTACACGGTCCAATTATCCGACCGATTTCTGACAGTCTTCTTGTCCGTCGGAAATAATTCCGACAGATTTCCGACAGAATTGAAAAATTTCAATTCTGTCGGAAATTCCGTCGGATTTGCGGCTGTTTTCTTGTAGTGATTGTGTGGGAACCGGATTGGTACGGATATGATGCATTGTTAAGGAAAGCAATGCGTCAAAAGGTGTGGGATTAGATTGGTAAGGATCTGATGCATTGTTAGGGAAAGCAATGCGTCGGAAAGTGTGGAAATCATATTGGTACGAATCTGATGCAGTGCTAGGGAAAGTAATGCATCAGAACGCATATGGCTGAGATAAGCCTAGTGTGGCATATGACAGTAGTGGAAGCTGTCAAGGGATGTACAGTACGAGTTGGGGCAACCCTACAAGTTGGTATCAGAGGATGACGAAAGATGGAAGATCAGAAGATGTAAGGAACCAAAGGAGAGGAGTCTAATGTTGAGGAATGGAAACTCACATTACGAACGATCAAAGGAAGACAAGAGACGGCCTAAAAGCAGAGGAAGGACAATTCCTTGGTGGTACGAGTATACCCTAATGGAGGAACTTAGGAAAAGAAATTGGATGGCCCATGTAAGAGATGATGTGATAAGTGATGAATCCAGACGTAGTAATTCAGAGACGGAGATCACGTGAGACGAAAATCACGCGGGAAATAGATTTATGGACCCTTATGCACACGCTTGGTGGCAACACTAGAGGAGCAAGTTATACGAAACGCAAGAAAGGCGGGTTAAGCAGATCTCAATCTCTACGCGGAAGACCAGTGATCGGATAAGGGTAGGCCGACTAGAGAACGGTCGGATACTTTTAGTATTCATCATAAGAACCAAGGTGTAAGGAAAATAAAGGACGATGTTCAGGAAGGAAACATCACCATCGGAACGGGTGGACTAAAGAGTTAGTATTGGTGTATTTGTAGTGCTAAGTAGCGGAAGATAAGAGTTGATGTCTGGATGGCTTAATTCAGCCTGATGAGTTTGAACGCCGCCCAGTGGTCAAGATGGTTAGGACGGTCAGGGTAGATGCGTACCAGCAGAGGAAAAGGAGGCAAACTCAAGTAAGAGTGAAGGAGACAAAGAAGTTAGTAGGGCATCCTATCAGATTACCAAAGACCAGATGGATCTTAAGAGTCTACAAGATTTCGAGGACAAAATCTTCTAAGAGGGAGAGAATGTTATGACCCGGTTGGTGCCTAAGGCCGGCCGGAACGGTCCCGATTTTCCTAAGTCGCGGCCTTGGGAAAATTTATCTTGGAATGGGTAGATAAGGGACTTAGAAAGGTTTTGGTCGAGAAAGATCAAGGAATGATCGAAGGAAATTGAGTTTAGGACGAGGAAAATGGTTTCGGGAC
Organism: Draba incana; assembly: GCA_963576765.1. Classification (NCBI taxonomy): domain Eukaryota; kingdom Viridiplantae; phylum Streptophyta; class Magnoliopsida; order Brassicales; family Brassicaceae; genus Draba; species Draba incana. The sequence goes on along the minus strand of OY755210.1, from coordinate 5,169,445 downwards.
AGTTTGGTACGTTCCGCGGAAAGACCGCACGTACCACGAAACGATCACACGTACCGCGGGACGACGGCATCTACTGCGGGTCGAGAAATGCTCGAGAACACATCGAGCCGCGTCTGAGGCTAGCGAGTGGCTACGGTTGAGCCACATTGCGAGTAGGTGGAACGAGCGGCTAGGAAAGTGCCACGTCGGTGGTTGGTGGCGTGTATGGCTCCCGTTGCGCCACGTCACCGGGTTGTTAAAAAGAGTGGTTTTCCTTGTGCCACAACGCCGAGCGATGTGGCGAGCTCCGGATGGTGAGATGTGGCCGTCCGAACACCACAATCCGTACCTACCACCGTGCCTATATATATAGGACCCTTCCCTTGTTCATTTCTCCCATCCTTGCCCAAAATCCTTGTCCCGCCCCTTACCCGTCCCTCGTGTCGCCCCTTGCCCGTCCTCGTGTCGTCCCTTGCCCGTCCCTTGATCCGAGAACCCCTTAGTTTTCGTTTTGATCCAAAAATCGGTTTGCTTGTCGCATGGTCCGAAAATCCTTAGTTTCGGCCTTGTCCCGAAAACCTTTTGTTCCGTCCTTTTGTCCAAGAATCCTTAAGGGAACCTCTTTCCGTTTTCACCAAAAATCACCTAAATTTCCCTTAGTTATATTTTCGATTCTAAGTCTCGGGATCGAGTATTTCCGAGAGCTAGCAAATTGTTCGAGTTAAGGGGAAAATCTGTGAGGTAAATTAGAGTATGGCGGCTTAGGAATCAAAGGACCTAAGGTGAGTGCGGTTATGCTTGTTTGTGTGTTGATGAGTCGAGCACACATGATTGTTATTTTTATGCTTGATTTCCGTTAGATTTCATGCTAGAATCTTAAATGGAATTATTGAATTTTACTAAGGAACTAGTAAAATAATTATGCATATTAAATGGTTGAGGTTCTTAGTAAATTCTTTAGAATTGGCTAAGTATGAATAAATGGTTGAATTGTTAGGGTGCTAGTATTCATTGGAATTATATTGCTTGGTGTTTGCATTATATTGAATACTTGTTGTTGTGTGTTGATTGTTATAAATGCTTGTGATAGTATTTATTATGTTTGGTTATGGTATTCGTTTATGTTTGATCATGGAATTGTGGTAAATACTTGGTGATAAGTATTTAGTCTCATGCTTAAGTTTGGTGTGACTTAGCTTTGAATGAGACTGTGTTGTTGTTGTGTGGTTATTAGCATGTCTCAGGTTAGAGTCATGCATGGTAATAACATGTTTATGTTGTGTGCGCATCATGTGTGGTTATCATGGTGTAGTGGTCTCGCGTTTCCGAGAAGTCGTGTTGTGATCACGCCACGTCCAATTTGTTGGGTCACGCCCATAGGTGAATTGGAGTGAATACACGACGGTGTATTGAGTTTGGGTTGGGGTGTTCCCACGGAACTCGGGATGTTGGAAGACTTTGTGTCTTACATCCTAGTGCCGGAACGGGGTGGATCCGCGCAAGGCCTTATTGGAATTGGATTGAATTACATTGCATGTAGACTAGGTGGTGTCTGCATGTAATCATTCTAATTGATTACATGGTTGATTGTTTGTGTGGCCGTAGTCGGTCCGTCCGTCCTTGATTGTTATGTTTGAATGATTGCCTGCTGGTTGATTGATTGTTATTTTGGGTTTGGGTTGGGTATATATATTATCGCTTGATTAGAGGGAGCCGTTCTCACGGAGTAATCTTAGATTACTCATCCCACCATTTGTGTTGCAGGTAACTACTAGACGGGAAAGCCATAGTGGGAAGATCGGACGTTAGGCCGTCAGTGTAGTTTTGTGTTGCAATTGTAAATGGAGTACTGTTTATTATGTATGGCTTTGACTCGGGGATCCTGATATTATATTGTTTTGATAACGTTTTTAAAAGGTTATGAATAAAGGAATTTTTCTTTACCGCTGTGAGTATCTAATGGTATTGGTCTTGTCCGGACCGGAACAACCGTCCTGACTTGGTCCGGGTTGCAAAGTCTTAGGATCGGGTCAGTCCGGGTAAACCGTTTTGCGGATAGTTGGTCCCGAGCCTCTTGATCCGTTCTCGAGTCCTAGGATTGTCCGTTCTCGGATAGTTGGTCCCGAGCGGTACGTGGCGTCTCCGGTCAACGGTCGTTGACCGATGATCGGGGGTGTTAAAGATATCGTATCCGTATACCTCATATCCAGTATACGGTATACTATATCCGTCGTAAATCCGTCCGAAATTTTTGACGGATTTATGACGGAGTGCCTTTTTTTTTAGTTAAATTGAAAAAAAAAAACTCAATCCGTCAGAAATTTCTGACGGATTTATGACGGAATGTGTTTTTTTTTTTTTTTTTTTTTAAACTCAATCCGTCGGAAATACGTCAAAAATTTCCGTCGGAAAATGCCTTGTTTTCTCGTAGTGTATAATTCATTTGAATTATGGTTACCGAAATTACATTCAGTTTTCATTTTTAATTATTTCTTACTCGACTTTTGCAGAGCTTGTATTCCCCTAGGAGAACCCATGTTCTAAGACTAAATCTCAAGAGACCTTGATCTTAACAATATTTTGTTTATCATAAGAGATTTTTGAATTCAATTCTCAACTCAAACTTTGATACGTAGCATTCTGTAATTCTTCTGCCAATTATAAGAAAGGTTTCAAATTCTGCAACCAAGTAGTTGATTTTTTAGTACCTAATCGATAAAATTAAAGACTAAAAGCTTAGCATTTCAAGGAACTAGATTAAAATTTCATTGTCAAAAATTCTTTTAGCAAATTACACCAAGAAGGACTATAAGCCTAGCATTTACAACAATTAAAAGGATTAAACTTGGTTCCTAAATTATTTATGTCCAAGGAAAAATCAAAAGACAATTTTCTTGACAAACATATTTTATAAAACTATTAATAAAAATATTAGCGAATTACCATATTTCGTAGAAAAATTATAATAATTTCATTGGAAATATGAATATACACATATGTAAGAAATACATTTTTTCTAATATTATTTCAAACTAGAGAACATATAAAATAATGATAAACATGAACTAAAATAACTAAAAGTTTTTATGTATAGAATTGTTTTTGATGTTATCTAAAAATAAATTAGTTTTATAATTTTATTTTAAATTTTTTAATATATTAGAGCTCAATGCTTTGAAAAAACTCTACTTGAGAGCATTGAGAGCAAGAGCATTTGGAAGCATTAGCAGTTAGTAAATGCTCTGCTTAATGCTCTATTAATTACATGTGATTGGATAGTACAGAGCATGATGATCCTTTAAATGCTCTGCCAATCAAGCTTATAGGTTTACGCTAATGAAGATGCTATTAGGGTTAGTGCTTTAAAGACCACGGTCTTTCAAAATTATATGATACTCCCTCTGTATCTTAATAGATGATTTTCTAAAGGTTTTTTTGTGTACCATATTAGATGATTTTTTCAGTTTTCAATACAAAATTAAATGCATTTTTACTAGGGGTGTCAAAATAGGTAACCCGACCCAACCCTACCCAAAACCGCATGGGTTTGAGATTTTCGTGGGCGGGTTTAACCCTACCCATTTATTATATGGGTATAATTTTCATACCCATGCCCATTTATATGAAACCCGTTGGCTTAATGGGTTAAATGGGTACCCATATATATATGGAATCACACAATAAACTTATAAAAACTCAACATAATTCATAATTTATTATAAATCCAACAAAAGTTTTTACTTAAACAAGAAAAAACCATAAAACCAATAAAATAGAAAAACCATAAAACCAATGTATCTTAAAATAAAGGGAAGTTTACTAGAATAACCTTCAAAAGTTGGAAGTTTACTAAAATGACTCTCAAAAGTTTTAATTACGTTTTTTGGAATTTCGGACCGTTTTACCCCTATTTCTTTGATAACAAAAAAACGTATTTACGAGACTGCCATTAATGAATCTGAAATTTTAGCCGGGAAAAGTTCCCGCCTAAAAAAATAAGTCTACCGTTCCGTTACGGTAGATTTATTTATGAACGGTAGATTTATTTTTTGAACGGTAGACTTATTTTTTGAACGGTAGATTTTTTTACGAGCGGTAGACTTATTGTACCACTTAGTGGTAGATTTATTTCCGAATGGTAGATTTATTGTTTTCAATGGTAGATTTATTTTGGAGCAGTAGACTTATTTCCGTAGAATGGTAGATTTATTTTCTTTGATGGTAGAGTTAATTTGGCGTGGTAGATTTAATTTCGTGATCGGTAGACTTGTTGATGTAGTGGTAGATTTATTATAGTTGATGTAGCGGTAGATTTGTTATAATGGTGGTAGAGTTGTTTTGAGTGGTAGATTTATTGTATTTGACGGTAGACTTATACAATCTTTTCTCAGTTTACTAGACACACCGTACTAAAACCAGCGGTAGATTTGTTTTCTTTTCTAACGTTACGGTAGATTTGTTTTTCGAATAGTAGATTTGTTTTTCGGACGGTAGATTTGTTTTTCGGACGGTAGATTTGTTTTTCGGATGGTAGATTTGTTTACTTTTTAAACGTTGCGGTAGATTTGTTGATTGTGATGGTAGACTTATTATCCGATGATGGTTATTTGACTTGTTATGGTAGACTTATTACATAGTTGTTATGGTAGATTTGTTTTCTTTTTCAACGTTACGGTAGATTTGTTTTTCGGATGATATATTTGTTTTTTTTTAACGTTACGGTAGATTTATTAGCTTGTTTATTATGATGGTAGACTTATTATCCGACGAAGCTTCTCATATAGTTGTGGTAGACTTGTTATCCAACGAAGCTAGTCATATAGTTATGGTAGACTTATTATCCAACGAAGCTTGTCATATAGTTTTGGTAGACTTATTATACGACGAAGTTTGTCATATAGTTGTGGTAGACTTGTTATCTAACTTAGGTTCTTTAAACAACAATGTAGTGGTAGACTTGTTATCTAACTTAGGTTATTCAAACAACAAAGTTATGGTAGACTTGTTATCTGACCTAGGTTCTTCAAACAACAATATTGTGGTAGACTTGTTCTCTGACTTAAGTTATTCAAATAACACTGTGGTGGTAAACTTATTATATGACTTAGTTTCTTTGGATAAAAGGTGCATTGGAGACTGAGATGGAGCGGTATCAGCCTAAGAAAGAATATGAGTGTTCTAATTGTCGTCAATATGATCATAATCGCACCATTAGTGAAGCTTAAATATGTGTATTATTATTATGTATGTCTTTTTGTTTTTAATTTTAACTTGTTTTCTGTTTTAATGTTACGGTAATTGATGTTAAAGATATTTGGAAACAAATTATATAAAGAGCAAATTTTTAGAGTATATAAATTATGTCAATTCATTACATTGAACATAGAATAAATCTACCAGCAAAAGAAAACAAATCTACCATCAAACTATAATAAATCTACCATCAAAGAAAAATAAATCTATCATACCATTGAAAAAAAAAAAAATCTACCATTACAGAACAATAAATCTACCATGACAAGACAGATTCACGACCTCCGTCTCTTTCGCCACCACCTCTGAAGCCTCCATGTTCACCAGCATAAATCTACCATCAAAGAAAAATAAATCTACCATCAAAGAAAAATAAATCTACCATACCATTGAACAGAGAATAAATCTACCATCAATGAAAAATAAATCTACCATCAAAGAAAAACTACCATACCATTGACAGAGAATAAATCTACCATCAAAGAAAAATAAATCTACCATCGAGAACAAGAACCCATAAATCGAATCGAAACCTACCATCAAGAACATGAAGACGGAATTGTAATTACATGTTATTGTAATTATCGGTTTTTGTCTTTTTTGCTTCATCTTCTCCGGCAATTACCACCGTAATCGGTCGTCGGAGCTCGCTTTTGTCTTTGCGGCGTCACCGGAATCAATGGAAAATAAATCTGCCATCAAAGAAAAATAAATCTACCATCAAAGAAAAATAAATCTACCATCAAAGAAAAACTATCATACTATTAACAGAGAATAAATCTACCATCAAAGAAAAATAAATCTATCATCAAGAATAAGAACCCATAAATCGAATCGAAACCTAACAGCAAGAACATGAAGCCGGAATTGTAATTACATATTGTAGTTATCGGGTTTTGTCATTTTTGCTTCATCTTCTCCGACAATTATCGCCGGAATCGGTCGCCGGAGCTCGCTTTTGTCTTCGCAGCGTCACCGGAGTCCTTCGCTCTGAATCCTCCACGTCCACCAGAATAAATCTACCATCAAAGAAAAAAAAATCTACCATCAAAGAAAAATAAATCTACCATCAAAGAAAAACAAATCTACCATCAAAGAAAAATAAATCTACCATCAAAGAAAAACAAATCTACCATCAAAGAAAAATAAATCTACCATCAAAGAATTGGAGATTAGGTATTCGAGATTTTTACAAAACTCTCTTTACCACCGTGACAAAACCGGAATTGTCAATTACATATAGAATACACTGGAACTTTCTAAAAGTGCACAAGAACAAGAACAAACCCGGAAATCGAACATGAACAAACCTAGAAATCGAACAAGAACAATCTACCATCAAAGAAAAACAAATCTACCGTCAAAGAAAAATAAATCTACCATCAAAGAAAAATAAATCTACCATCAAAGATTTTTTACAAAACTCTCTCTACCACCGAAACGAAACCGGAATTGTCAATTACATGTTGTAGAATGCACCGAAACTTTCTAAAAGTGCACAAGAACAAGAACAAACCCGGAAATCGAACATGAACAAACCCGGAAATCGAAGAACAACAAATCTACCATCAAAGCAAAATAAATCTACCATCAAAGAAAAATAAATCTACCATCAAAGAGTTTTACAAAACTCTCTCTACCACCGAAAAGAAACCGAAATTGTCAATTACATGTTGTAGAATGCACCGAAACTTTCTAAAAGTGCACAAGAACTAGAACAAACCCAGAAATCGAACACGAACAAACCCGGAAATCGAATACGAACAAATCCGGAAACCCGGAAATTGATTTATATCTATATATGAAAAGAAGAAAAGAGAAAGGAAGAAAAGAGAAGTTAAGAGAATCCGAAGACTTACCGTTGGAGTCGCCGGAGAAGACGAGGAAGATCGCCGGAGAAGACGAGGAAGATCGCCGGAGAAGTCATCGTTTCGAAGAGAATAGAGAAGAGAAGAGAGAAGTCGCGGTTTTGTATATTTTTTAAAACCCTAAATTTTTTTTTTTTAATGGCATTGCTGTAATTACAAAATTCCTTCAAGGTTTAAAAGACCTTTCATACTTCCCCATCTTATGAGAGTCATTTGAGTAATTAGAGAACTTTTGGAAGTCATTTGAGTAATTTTCTCTAAAATAAACTAGTAAAATCATAAAACCAATAAAACACAAAAACCATAAAACCAATAAAAGTATTTTTAAAAAACACTTCAATCTTTCTTCGGTTCCTCTCCTTCCTTAGATCCATCTGGTTCATTGTTCTCATCATCACTTTCAATGTCTACAAATAATAAAAAAAGTATATTACTAACTTGGATAATTTAGCAATTAGTATTAATATAGTAAATATAAATGATTTACCTTTTTCATCACTTGGAAAACCAAATAATCATGATCTCGTACAAAGTAGAGCTTGGACATGTTTCGGAAGAAGTGGACTCCGATATTTGTTTAGAACACGAGATCCAATACTGAAAGATGATTATGAAGCTACAGTAGTTATAGGAATGCTTAGCACATCATATGCTATATAGGCTAGAGCACCAAAACGATGTTTGTTATCTTTCCAATACTGCAAAACAGACATGTCATGATGGTCTCTCATCTTTAACTTTGGTTCTTCCCAATACATTACCAACTCCAACTTTCCTTCATCCGCAGCATCAGGAGCATCATCTAAATCAAACAAATCCTATATTATAAGAAACTCATACATGTTAGCTATAAGAATAGTTAATTATTTTAAACCGGAAAACCCTAAGCTAATTTACATAAATCTATTAAAAGAATATATATATAATTATATATATATATATATATAATTATATATATATATATATATATTTTATATTTTGTGCTTAACCCATGGGTAACCCATAACCCTAATGGGTTTACCCATTAAACCCGTGAACCCAATAGGGTAACCCAATGAAACCCATTTATTTATATGGGTAAAAAAATATAATCCTTACCCATTAAAAGTGCGGGCGGGTTCGGGTAACCCATGGGTAAGAACCCATTTTGACACCCCTAATTTTTACTTAATTTGACTATGTGTATTCTGCAGTTTGATTTTCTATTGGTTGAATCATAATTAATGGGATGATAATTGATATTTCCAATTAGAAAAAATAAAAAAATTAATATTTCCTTAATTATTGTGCCACAACCTTAAAAATCATCTATTGAGATACAAAGGGAGTATAATCAAAAGTTTTAAATTGAAGTATTTGTGAACTCAGACGGATATTAAATTATGTAGCCTCACAAACTTAATTTATTTTCTGAATTTTTCTAATAATATCGCAGGGGGTATTAAGAATATCTTGTTAGCCTAATTTTCCTTGACAACACAGTTGGATCCTATCTTTGCTCTGAAATTGCAAATGTGAATGTAGTGGAGACATTCTTGGATTTTAATTGAGACATTGGTGGGCCAAGACATAATAAAACTAGTGAAAGACTTCTTCAACATTGGTTCCTTCGATCCACGACTGAATCAAACAAACATCTGTCTTATTCCAAAAATAAACAGACTGCGGGCAATGACAGAGTTTAGGCCAATCAGTTTGTGCAACGTTAGCTATAAAATCATATCCAAGATTCTATGTAAACGGCTAAAAAAGACCCTCCCGAACCTAATTTCGGAGACACAATCGGCTTTCATAGCTAGACGTCAAATAACGGATAATATTTTACTTGCTCAAGAGAATTTTCATGCCCTTAGGACGAACAATAGTTGCAGATACACTTTCATGGCTATGAAAACTGGCATGAGTCAAGCCTACGATCGGGTAGAATGGCGTTTCCTCGAAGCTGTTATGTGAAAATTGGGGTTTTCAGAGAAATGGGTTATATGGCTTATGTTTTGTATATCTTCAGTATCGTATCAAGTTTTGATAAATGGAGTACCGAAAGGGAGAATTAGACCGTCCCGGAGAATTAGACCGTCCCGGAGAATTAGACAAGGAGACCCACTATCCCCCTTCCTATTCATACTATGCACAGAAGCTCTCATCTCCCTGCCCAAAGGAGCAGAGGAAGAATCTCGTATTACAGGACTACGAATTGCTCAAGCAAGCCCTAGAGTTTCTCACCTTCTCTTTGCTGATGATAGTCTCTTTTTTGCAAAGTAGACGTCCTGCAATGTGCAGAGATTTTAAAAATTATTAAAACATATGGCAATGCATCTGGGCAACAACTAAACCCCAACAAATTCTCTCTATTTTTCTGGAACATAGTTGACCATCAAATCAAAAGAGAAATCAAAAGGGTCATCGGCATCACAAGTGAAGGAGGAATGGGCATGTATCTCGGTCTACCAGAACAAATATGTGGCTCTAAGATAAAAGTATTTGCTTATGTTCAAGATCGCCTTAACAACCGCATTAACACTTGGTCTGCTAAGTTCCTTTCCAAAGGAGGGAAAGAGGTTTTAGTAAAATCAGTGGCACAAGCCCTTTAGACATATGTTATGTCGTGCTTTCTACTCCCTCAGGGTATCACAGATAAACTCAGGAGCGCTATATCTAATTTTTGGTGGAGTTCCCACCAAAATAGTAGAGGATTACATTGGATCACTTGGGATAAGATATGCACCTCTCGAGATTCAGGCGGTCTAGGTTTCAGAGATCTTCGCGAGTTTAATCTTGCCCTCCTTGCAAAACAGTTGTGGAGGTTGATCCACTTTCCAACATCTCTCATTGCCAGAGTATTACGTGGACGATATTATCATCAATCATCCCCGATGGTAGATCGTAAGGCCAAATCTCCCTCGTATAGTTGGACTAGCATTATGAAGGCAAAACCCTTGCTCGAACTAGGTCTCCAGAAGACTATTTGTTTTGGTTATAATACCAAGACTTGGAGTGAATCATGGATTCCAGACACACCGGCTCGGTTACCAAGGCGCCTTGATAGACCCATATGGCGAGATCCTCATCTACTCGTTAAATATCTTATGCTACACAGCTCACCATAATGGAATCAAACAAGAATCCGGTAATTATTCCATCCCGAGGATGTCGCTCTAATTCTAGGGTTGAAACCTAATAGAACCTTTAGACTAGACGGCTATGCATGGAGCTATACAAAATCATGGATGTATACGGTCAAATCGGGATACGAGATATTACACAACACAAACCAAAGAAGACTACATCCCCAACAGATATCTGAGCCGAGCATCACAGGTCTGCTTAGCCACGTATGGAAAATCAAGACCCTCGGGAAGCTTCGACACTTTATGTGGCAAGCCTTAACGGGGTACGTATAGCTACTTGTCAACGACTTACTTACCGGTATCTTGGTAACGATAAGAGTTGTCCCAGATGTGGTGCATCAGAGGAAACAATTAATCATATGATTTTTGAGTGTCCCCCGGCCTTGCAGGTGTGGGCCTTATCGGACTATCCGTCCCTTCCGGGTTATTTCTCGAGTACATCCCTATACCCAAATATGAATTTCCTATTTTGGAGGGCAAAAGAAAGTGGTCTCCCCAAACCACAAAGGGATATATTCCCGTGGATCATTTGGTTCATTTGGAAGGCTAGGAACGACAAGCTCTTCAATGGAAAGAATGTATCACCCGCGATTACGCTCCAAGTAGCCCAGCTAGAGGAGGAAAGCTAGTGATGCGCGGTTTTGACTAGAGAAGAAGACGAAGAGGAAGAAGGTAATACTACCAAAATTGAAGATACCACCCAATCCGAGCATACACATATCCCGATTTGCCAGGTGGACGCATCTTGGGCTAATCAAGGACCCACTAGCGGTCTCGGATGGTGCCTCATTGATACATCAGGCCAAACACTCACCGGCGAGCGGGGATGTCGAAGAAGCCTCTCAGCTCTCCATGCAGAGTTTGAAGGATTCCTTTGGGCGATGGAGTGTCTTATTCAGAAACGGGTACTTACAACCCGTTTTGAGACAGATTGCTCGAATTTATTGACGATGACCGACGATCCGACAGATTGGCCTGCTTTCCAGTCTGAGCTAGATCACTTCGTAGAACTTAAGAGTTTTTTTTATTCCTTTCAGTTAGTTTATATTCCTTGTTCTTGTAATGTCCGTGCCGATATCCTTACAAAAGCGGCACGAGCACGTAACCATATCTTTTCCCATGTAGATTTTGATGAGTTGGTAGATAATACCCGATTTCGGGATATTTCTACCGACCAAATGTGATCTAATATATGGAGATTGTTGCAAAAAAAAAAAAAAAAAAAATTGAGCATAGCTTCCTTGAATTTGCTTATGCTTTTCCTTTGCTATTTTTATTGTTCATTCTTGGGATAGAAAAACAAGAATGATGGAGAGCCATACATTAAAGTTCAACTTTACGCAGAATAATTTTTGTTTGTTACGAGTTTTCTACAGACTCTTAGTCAACGTTTTGTGTATTCAATTACATACAAAAAAAAACTCTTGTTTCATTTTTTTCTCCACATTTGTCTCTTTAGAAAGCTCACTGATCCTCTCTCTCCATACAAATGGATTTTTCGAAAATTAAGATTCCATCAAGAAAACCAAGAAATCGATCCTTCTTCTTCAATATCACCTCCATCTTCATTATCTATTTCAACAGTCAATCCTCCAACTTCTTGGTCTCATAACTGGACATACGATGCCTTTCCGAGTTTCCCGAGGGGAAGATATCCGCATAGACTTTCTCAGTCACATTCAAAAGGAGCTTGGAATAAAGGGAATCACACCGTTCGTCGATAATGAGATCAAGAGAGAAGAATCCATCGGTCCTGAACTCAAACGAGCCATTAGAGGATCTAAGATCGCGGTCATTTTGCTCTCTAAGAACTATGCATCTTCAAAATGGTGTCTTGACGAGTTATGGAGATTATGAAGTGTAGGGAAGAAGAGTTGGGTCAAACTGTGATGGCCATTTTCTATAAAGTGGATCCATCTGATGTTAAGAAGCTGACAGGAGATTTTGGGAAGGTTTTTAAGAAAACTTGTGCGGGTAAAAGTAAGGAGGACATCGAAAGATGGAGACAAGCTCTTGTGAAAGTGGCTACAATCGCTGGCTATGATTCAAGAAATTGGTTAGTTCTTTTGTATCGTACTTGCTCTTATTATCTTTCAAACACATCAAAGTAACATTGATAAATATCTCAAAATCTCAGGAAAAACTAATTTACTTAAAACAAAAGAAAATTAATTTTGAAAGACAGTTAAGAAATACCACAAATTAACCCTTAGAATGTTGGTGATAGTTTTAGGCAAAAAGGCTAAAATGTGGATTTTTATAAAGTCGAAATGCCCAATTATGTATTGTACATAGTACATACGTATACAATATTCAGCCAAAAGTCATATATAACTTGAATGTTGAGATGTTTTTTTTTTTTTGGAATGAATGTAAGACTACAATTGAATAAAAATCTGCTTTACAACGAATGTTACTCTAATTTAAAATGCAGTTTGACAAAGTTTGAATAAGGTATCAAGAAACAGAGTGTGGGAAAAACAGAGCATACGTGAGCTACTTAAATAGCTTGAGATACAAACCATTCCAACAACCATACGTGATTTTGATGTAAAGTGTAAAACCACGTATGGTTTTATATCTATATCCGTCTCGTGGCATTCTTTGCTAATTTGAATATCTCATGTTTATTCTTTCCTCTTGTAAGACATAATGAAGCGGCCATGATCGAGAAAATCACCACTGATGTTTCAAGCCAGCTGATTAATTCGGCGTCCTCAAGTGATTTTGACGGTTAAGTTGGGATGAGAGTTCATATGGAGAATATGAATTTGCAATTAGACTCCAATCAAGTGAAGATGATAGGTATTTGGGGTCCACCTGGAAAAGTCTGAACAATCTGTAAGAGAGGTTTCTGGAGCAACAGAATACGAGCTGGTGGAACACGTGCATAGTTGTTCCAACACGTAGAGAAAAGTGAGATTGGGCCCGTATTGAATTAGAAGCCCAATTATGAGAGAGGTTAAAAGCCCACATGACCTAAAGCGTTAGGGTTTCGTGGTGGCAGTATAAGAGGCAAGAGGCGTTGACAAAAAGAGTTACGCGCCTAGGGTTCCTTTGCGAGATGCACACATGTGTGTGTGGCGTCGTCCCACCATATTGATGGTGGTTTGTCTATGAAGATTGCAACCGTTGAGAAGACAGCGTTGCACCGGTGCTGCTGGTTGGTTGTCAAGCTGCTGGCTTGAAACCTATCTTCATAGTTTGTCCATGTAGAAAAGAGTGGTGGTATGCCATATAGCAATTGTAGGTTGCGGCCTTTTCTAGTGGATTTATTCTGGACTTGGTCCCGGGGATGTAGGAAACGAACCTCGTGAAAAAACTCTATGTCTTCTTTAATTTATGCTCATACATACTCGCAGCGTACACAAACATATAGATCTAGCCACACAAACCGCTTTTTCAATTGGTATCAGAGCGGGACTCGATAGAGATCTATTCTTATTTTCGAGTAAGATCCGGGATTAGGTTTTGGTGGTTAGGGTTGAAGAGCAGAGTATGAGATTAGGGTTTATCAAGTTCGCTTTAACGAAGAAGAAGTTTGAGTTTATGGGCATGTTCTGGATTTTGGTTTTTGGTCTTGAAAAGAACGTGAGGGAGACCAGTTCGTTTCAGAGAAAAGTTGTGATAGAAAACGTGGCGCAGTTGTGGAGGAAAGAAGAATTGAAAACAAAGCTAAGGAGAATTACAAGCTGCGACCAGCCACCTTGCGAGCCGTTTTTCCGGTTAACCAGAAAGAACCAAGAGTCGATTTTGGTACCGTTGCGAAGATATCGAAGCCAGATTTACACAGGAGAAAATAGAGCTCAATCCCAAGATGAATTCTGAAAGTTATGAGCATTTATTTATGACTGAATCTGCAGAAAAACCTGCAAATTAGCTTGTGAGGAGCCAACTTTGAAGACATATTCCGGATGACTCAGGTAGATCCAGGCCATGATTAAGGTGTCTACGGAAATATCTCACTGCAACGAAGAGACAGAGACTTAGAACGTGCAAATCGGAGTTAAGCTCCATCCGTAATCCTTGGTGACATTCGGCACAAAATCATCTGAATCTGTAAAAGGAACTTCAACAAAGGTTAGTACATAAGTGCAACAGAGGACAGTACTGAACTGCAACAGATGCTGAAACAGACAAGATAACGTTGGAACATGACCAAGAACAGAGGAAGAGCGTGATGTAGCACCTTGTTCTTTGATTATCTTGAGAGGTTTTGAATGAATATGTTAACCAAGATGGAAGAGATTAATGTGTCGATGCATATGAAGAGCTTCAAGAAGTGAGTAGCAAGAAAGTATTGATGCTACAAGTGAGGGGGAGTTGATGCTGAATCTAGAGAGTTTGAAGATGAGCTTGGATGCACATATTCATTCAAAAAGGGGGAGAATGTAAGAGAGGTTTCTAGAGCAACAGAATACGAGCTGGTGGAACACGTGCATAGCTGTTCCAACACGTAGAGAAAAGTGAGATTGGGCCTGTATTGAATTAGAAGCCCAATTATGAGAGAGGTTAAAAGCCCACATGACCTAAAGCGTTAGGGTTTCGTGGTGGCAGTATAAGAGGCAAGAGGCGTTGACAAAAAGAGTTACGCGCCTAGGGTTCCTTTGCGAGATGCACACATGTGTGTGTGGCGTCGTCCCACCATATTGATGGTGGTTTGTCTATGAAGATTGCAACCGTTGAGAAGACAGCGTTGCACCGGTGCTGCTGGTTGGTTGTCAAGCTGCTGGCTTGAAACCTATCTTCATAGTTTGTCCATGTAGAAAAGAGTGGTGGTATGCCATATAGCAATTGTAGGTTGCGGCCTTTTCTAGTGGATTTATTCTGGACTTGGTCCCGGGGATGTAGGAAACGAACCTCGTGAAAAAACTCTATGTCTTTGATTTATGCTCATACATACTCGCAGCGTACACAAACATATAGATCTAGCCACACAAACCGCTTTTTCACAATCTACCTCCAAAAGTTAGATTACTAGATTGGAAATGTTTTCGGATGACATCTCTGCCTTCTAATTTTAATCCAGAGTTCCTCGTCGACCTAAAGATGCGTTACAGCAATCTTAAAAATTTGTGGAAAGGAAATAAAGTAAGTCTATAAGACTTTCTATACTTGAATTTTTCTTTGATGAGTTCACTACTACTAATTGTATCAACGTATTTGTTTCTTTGTGCAGACAATCAGAAATCTCAAGTGGCTGGATTTGAGTTGTTCAGAAAAATTGAGGAAGCTTCCTCATCTCTCTACTGCCACTAATCTCTGCGAACTAGATCTTAGTTGGTGCTCAAATTTGGTGAAGCTCCCATCTTCTATTGGGGATGACATTAATCTCGAGATATTGGATCTTCGTTATTGCTCAAGTCTTATAAAGCTCCCATTAGTCTCAAGGAATTGAATGTCAGAGGTTGTTCGAGTCTGATGAAGCTCCCATCTTCTATTGGGGATGCTATTAATAATCTCAAGATATAGAATCTCAGAGGTTGCAGGAGGCTAGGAGCGCTTCCATCTTCAATTGGAAATGCTATTAATCTCGAGATATTGGGTCTTAGTGGTTGCTCGAGCCTGGGAGAGCTCCCATCTTCTATTGGGAATACAACTAATCTCTGGTTATTGGATCTAAGTGGTTGTTGGAGTCTCGTGAAGCTACCGTCTTCTATTGAAAATCTTCATAAGTTGCCGGTTTTGCGTTTAAAAGGTTGCACAAAGCTAGGGGCCATTCCGATCAACATCAACATGGACTCTCTTGGTGAACATCAACATGAACTTGATCTGACTGATTGTTTTGTTGTTGAAAAAAATTCCAAAGATTTTCACCGAATATCCTCAAGTAGAAGAAAGTCTTTCAAGGTCTCGTTTTAAATTTGGTATGGGAACACCTCGGAGAATTCTCACGTGCTTTTATATAGATCACAGAGCTTTATTTGAGCGATAAGAGAATACAAGAAATTGCTCCATGGATCAAAGAATTGTCTCGTCTACAAAAGCTTGTAATCAAGGGATGCACAAAGCTGCTTTCTCTCCCACAGCTTCCATGCTCCTTAGAAACCCTTGATGCAGAAAATTGTGACTCCTTAGAGAGACTAGATTGATCTTTTCAGAATAATAAGCTTATCTGCCTCAACTTTGTTAACTGCTTCAAATTGAATCAAGAATCAAGAGACCTCATCAACCTCAAGACATTCAAAGCAGTCTTACCCGGAGAAAAAGTGCCCCCACACTTCAGTTACCGAGCCACTGGGAGTTCGTTGTCAATGAAATTGAGTGGAATTGATACGCATTTTTTAATGGTGGTATCGGGTTTAGCATTCTCAACCCAGACCCGTCTTGAGATAGAATTGACCAGATTGAATGAAAAGGGAAGAGGATATTGGGCCCTGGATAGGAAGCCCAACATCGTGGAAAGAAGCCCGACTCGAAGGTATTGAGCCGACCTAGGTTGACTTGGAGAAAAAGCTAACGATATACTTGAATATCGAATAGATATTCAAGGATAAGGATATTTTCTTTATTTTTCTAGTGTTTAGTCAACCGACTTAGGAATGATATAAATATGTAATTTATTCGACTTTAAAGGGATGGCAACTCTCTTGAGCAATAATACTTCTTTGAAACCCTAATTTTGTTCTTATGTTTTTCTATCTACTTTGCCCTCAAATCTTAATCCCCCACTTGTTTGTGAGTCATTGAGTTCGTCTACACAAACTCAGTACTTTCAACTGGCGCCCATCGTGGGGCTTTTTTGATTTGCTGGGCGCATAAAATCTAAAGAAAAAAATTCTCGATACATATCAGAACCATGGCCACCTAAATGATCATGGGAGGAACGTTCAGCGCGGAAAGCACAGTGGAGTTAATTCGGCTACAAAACTCTCAATCACAGCTGGATGATCGACAGCTAGCCATAACCTTTGACGAATGGGATACGGCAGACCTAATCCATCCCAATAATGACCCCCTGGTCATCAAAATCTTGGTGGATAACTGCGAAGTCAATCGGACACTGATACAGGGAGTTCAGTTAATCTCATCCACAAAAATATAAACAACTGTTATGACCAACATAAACAAAGACACTTGGTTTTCAATGTTATAGCCTTCCAAAGTTTGTTCTAGTTTCGGACTTAAGTCGTGAGTTTGTGATTGACTAGAAAGAATGAGTTGTGAGTAGGTGGCTCTCCTGTTGCGGGATTGAGTATGTATTATCGTTTGTACTTCAGTTTGAAGTTAATCAATAAATTCATCAGATGGAAAAGAAAAAAAAAAAAAAAAAACAAAGACACTTGGTAGTTGGTACTATTATACTCTATAAAGAAACGTATTGTGTACAGTGTCAGTGAAAGAAACGTATTGTGTACAGTGTCAGTGAATTTCTACTATCGTTGGTTCATTATGGTTCTTATTGGGCTTCTACTATCGTTGGTTCATTATGGTTCTTATTGGGTACGACAAAAAAAAAATGGTTTTTATTGGGTTTATAGGGCTTATTTTTCTAGAATAACGCTTTTCTAATATGTGGGTTCTTATTGGGTTTCATCTATTTTTAATATGTTTTATAGTCGGATATCAAATTTTAGTATTTTTTGAGCTTCCCAATCTTATTCTATTTCCCGAATTTAAGGGGTTATTACGAATATCTTGCTAGTCCTAATTTTTCTTGGCAACACACTTGAAGCCAAGGATGAAGCTTCGAGAGAAGATTCAACTTTTTATTTGCTCTGAAATTGCAAGTGTGAATGTGGAGACATTCTTGGATTCTGAGCAATAGCATAGGTTCCTTTAAATTGCTTATGCTTTTCCTTTGCTTTGTTTTTTTTGTTCATTGTTGAAATAGAAAAGTCACAATCACATCACCTGATCATAAAAGAATGGTGGAGCCATTCATTAAACTTTAACTTTAGACAGTGATTTTTGTAGCCGACGAATTTTCCACTAACACTCTCCAAGTCAATACATTGAAGGGTTATTTGGTTGTATAACAATTTAAAAAAGGTAAATTGCAACAACAAAAAAGTTAATAATTTATAGACTAACAAAAATTAGCTTATGTGGCCTAATCAAACCACTAAAATTAGGTTAAATGGTTAGTTTTTGAATTATAATTTTTTTTATTGTTATTAATCCTAATTTCCCATTAAAAAACTTATAATCGATAATCTAACCAAAAACCTCCCGTCTGGCTAAATCCTATCCACTAAATTTAGGGTTTATGATTCGATTATAGATCATAATTTTTTTGTTTTGTTATCAACCAAATTAACCTACATAGAATCAACGGTTTGTGTACTCAATTATAACTCCATGTTTCATTCTTTCTCCACATATATCTCTTTAGAAAGCTCACTGATCCTCTCTCACACAAATGAATTCTTATCACGGTGAATTCTTATCATGGAAAAACGATTATGTACACTAAATTATTATCATCAATATATAAAAACCTAGTCAAATTTAATTAACAAAAAAAAAAAGAAAGCTTTAGAGTGGAACCAACAACGATTACCAAATTCAAGTATGTTTTCTCATTTTCCTTGAACATCATATCCAAATGCAAGTTAGCCACCTTGAATCCTGAGGTTTGATTACCATTGCAATGGTAAAATCACTCTCTTCACTTCTAACATCACTATTTTCAAGAGGAAGAGGAAATAACTTTTTGCTGGAACTTATACCGGAACTTCTTCTGCAACTATTGGTTGTAACCTTATAAGTATCCACGATTTAACATTATATTTATAGGAGTACATTTTAAAGAAGTTTAAGTTTTTTCAAACCAAAATAAATCTTAATAAAATATCAATATCAATATAAAATTATGAGTCATAGTCATTCAATCATCTTTGTAAAGGATTTCAACTGCATTATTTTTTAATTGTTTTAAATTGGTTTGATAAAAACTGTATAAACAGTAACAATTTACGTTCATAGTATTTTTTTTCTAATGATTTTCTGTGGTTCATTAAACACAAATAGATATACATATATAACTACAATATATGTATGTATCTATAGTTTTGAATTTTAAATAATATCCAAAATTTAAATTTACGTATTTGTGTACTCTTAACGCAGATATCATATTTTAGTATTATTGAGCTTCCCAATCTTATTATATTCTACGAATTTAAGGAGTTATTACGAATATCTTGCTAGTCCTAATTTTTCTTGGCAGCGCAGTTGAAGCCAAGGATGAAGCTTCGAGAGAAGACTCATCTATTTGCTCTGAAATTGCAAGTGTGAATGTAGAGACATTCTTTGATTCTGAGCATAGCTTCCTTGAAATTGCTTTTTTTTTTCAACAAACGTCATATATTAAATCAAAGTTGGTCGGTAGGGGTCGCTCCAATTGGAGTAACCTATATCGGCTCATCGAAATCTACATGGGAAAATATATGACCACGTGCATGTACCTCTTTTGCAACAGCATCGGCATGGGTATTAAAAGAACGTGGAATAAGAGATAATAAAAAATTAGCAAAGCTATCATGTAAGGTCTTCTAACTTTGTCTGAAACTTTGGCTAGTCCATCGGGTCGTCTACCATCTTTAATAAATCCGAGCAATCTGTCTCAAATCGAGCCAAAAAGATGTCGTTTTGTATTAGTCAGTCCATTGCCCATTTAATGCCGCCGAGTTCTGCATGTAAAGCAGATAGCTTAATAATTCACTAATGAATCGATGTGAAAGATAAAATCGTAGCAAAGCAATAAAAAGAGTGAGACAAACAAAATATTATCAAGCATCAATTATTCTCTCCTTACAATTTAAGGTTCTAACGAAATATAACACAAAGATGCATCCCAACATCTTTGTTGAGATGATGCAGATGTCTCGATACAAGCAAAATATACTACAACTTGTCTGGTTAATAGAGTTTGTTTTACAAACGTATTTGATGTAAGAAAAAATACGACCAATCATTTTCTTAGGAAACTATAGTGATTATTGATAAAGACATACAAGTTGCGGATTTGTGTAAAAGAAGATAGTTTTCATATGCATATGGTGTAATTTTTATTAATGAACACTCTATTTCTTTTCACATATAACATTGTATATGTCCAACAATTTGCTCCAAATGCGAATCTTCTAACCTAGATTATTATTTACTACTATAACAACTTTTTATAATATTAAACACACAAATAATCAATAAGATATAATTATTACATATTTTACAATGTTAATTTTAATTCATCTCTAGTTTAAGGGGTTATTACGAGTATCTTGCTAGTCCTAATTTTTCTTGGCAACATAATTGAAGCCAAGGATGAAGCTTCTTGAAATTGCTTATGCTTGTCCTTTGCTTTGTATTTTTTTGTGTTCACACTCACATGGTCATAAAGGAATGGTGGAGCCATACGGCACAGTGATTTTTGTAGGTGAAAGAATTTTTCCACAGCTTCCTTGAAATTGCTTATGCTTGTCATTTGCTTTGTTTTTTTTCTCACAGTCACATGATCATAAAAGAATGGTGGAGCCATACGGCACAGTGATTTTTGTCGGTGACGAATTTTTCTACAAATACTCTCTCAGTCAATATATGGAGTCAACGTTTTGTGTATTCAATCACTCTCCGTTTCATTCTTTCTCCACATATATCTCTTTAGAAAAAGCTCACTGATCCTCCCTCTACCACACAAATGGATTCTTCTTTTTTCCTTGCCGTTGTTGCTGGTGCGATAGGCTTCTTTATGATTTAATCTCAAGGAATTGAATCTCAGTTATTGCCTGAGTCTTCGTCAATACATACAGTCGACGTTTTGTGTATTCAAAGCCTCTTTGTTTCATTCCTTCTCCACACTTTGGCTGTTTCAACAGTTAATCCTCCAACTTCTTCGTCTCACAACTGGACATACCATGTCTTTCCGAGCTTCCGCGGGGAAGATGTCCGCAAAGACTTTCTCAGTCACATTAAAAAGGAGTTTGGAAGAAAGGGAATCACACCATTCATCGATGATGAAATGAAGAGAGAAGAATCCATCGGTCCTGAACTCATACGAGCCATTAGAGAATCTAAGATCGCTATCATCATATTCTCTCAGAACTGCGCTTCTTCAAAATGGTGTCTTGATGAGTTGGTGGAGATTATCAAGTGTGGAGAAGAAGAGTTGGGTCAAACTGTGATACCTATTTTCTATAAAGTAGATCCATCTGATGTTAAGAAACTTGCCGGAGATTTTGGGAAGGTTTTTGAGAAAACTTGTGAGGGTAAAAGTAAGGAGGATACTGAAAAATGGAGACAAAGCTCTTGTGAAAGTGGCTACAATCACTGGCTATGATTCAAGAATGGGCAATTCTCAAAAATACCACCAAAAATACCACCAAAAAAAATTTTATTCCAAAAATACCATTTTTTAAAAAAGTTCCAAAAATACCACAAATTTCAAATTAACTTTAAATATTCAAAACTAAACCCTAAACCCCAATTCTAAACCCTATCCCCAAAAACTGTACCCTAATTATGTATTAGTCAACCCAAACCCAAAAATTTTAATCCAAAACTTTTTAAAACTAATTTTTGAACTTCTGGTATTTTTGAAACTTTTAAAAATTAATGGATTTTTGGAATAAAAATTTTTTGATGGTATTTTTGGAACAAAAACTTTTTTTGGTGGTATTTTAGGGAATTTCTCTTCGAGAATTTGGTTAGTGCTTTTTCATCCTACTCGCTCTTATAATCTTTCAAACACATCAAAGTAATATTGATATATATCTCAAAATTTCAGGGAAAATAATATAAGTTTAACAAAAAAAACTAATTTTGAAAGACAGTTAAGAAATATCACAAATATCACAAAAAAACCTAATGTTCGTGGGTGTTATTGAATCAATGATATGAAAAATCAACTACATCAGTTTTGTAATCTTCAAAATTCTAAGTTTTGTGTAGATTTTAAAATTTCTACAGTATCTTGTGGACTTTGTTTCTAATCATTTATTCATTAACCTCCATCCACAAGTCATACTCATATCTCATTTACAACTAGAATGCAATTTGACAAAGTTTGAAAATGGTAATAAAAAACAGTGTGGGAAAAACAGAGCATCCGTGAGCTGCTACTTAAATAGCTTGAAATGCAAACTAATCCAAGACACATACGTGATTTCGATGAACATATAAATCCTAAAACCAAACTTATAACCCTAAGGCAATAGTTTTTAAGCCTAAAATCCGAAAGAGATAAGAAAAGAAAAATGAATTTGTTATATCTATACCCGGCTCCATTAACAGAACAAATGTGACTGTGAATATCTCAAGATTGTTTAAATAATGTATGCATCTTTGCTCTTGTAAGGGATAATGAAGCAACCATGATCGAAAAAATCGCCACTTATGTTTCACGCGAGCTGCATAATTCTGCCCCCTAAAGTGATTTCAACAGTTTAGTTGGGATGGAAGCTCATATGGAGTATATGAATTCGTTCTTTCACTCAGACTCCAATGAAGTGAAGATGATAGGGATTTGGGGTCCTTCTGGAATTGGTAAGAGTACCATTGCCAGAGTTCTATACGGCAAATACTATCATCTGTTTCAGCTCAGTGTCTTCATGCCAAACATCAAAAGACGCATTCCAAGACCTTATCACGATGTTGCAACTACAGAAAGAGTTCCTGTCTCAAATACTCAACGAGGAGGATATCAAGGTTCATCATTTAGGAGTTGCACAGGACAGGTTAAAAGACAAGAGAGTGCTTGTGGTTCTTGATGACGTGGATCACTCTATGCAACTAGAGGCAATGGTGAAAGATACTCGGTGGTTTGGTCCTGGAAGTCGGATTATCATCACAACGCAGGATAAAAAGGTTTTGACTGATCATGAGGTTAACCATATTTACGAGGTTGATTTTCCACGTGACGATGAAGCTCTTCAAATCTTGTGCACGAATGCTTTTGTTCAAAAGTATCCATATGATGGGTTTGAGAAGCTTGCTTTGGAAGTTACTAAACTTGCTGGTAAACTCCCATTGGGACTAAAGGTTATGGGATCTTATTTGAAAGGAAGGGCCAAACAGGAGTGGGAAAGGGAACTACCAAGGTTTAAGACTAGTCTTAACGGAGAAATCAAAAGCACCTTACAGTTCAGTTACGATGCTTTAGAAGATGAAGATAAAGAATTGTTTCTATATATTGCCTGCATTTTCAATAACGAAGAAATTGAGAAAGTGGAAGCGCATCTAGCAAATAATTTCTCTGATGTTAGTCAAGGTCTTCGCATCTTAGCTGAGAAATCTCTCATATCTGTCACCGGCTCGGGAGATATAGAAATGCATGATTTGCTAGCATGTTTTGGTAGAGATATTGTTCGTAAACAATCCAGTCAATTATTGGTTGATGCTAGAGATATATGCAAAGTACTGAATAATACAGCTGTAAGTTTTCACATTGGTCCCTCATTGTGTTTCTCTTACGAAATTTGATAATTAATCATCGTCTTTGGATTCTTTTCCAGAGTCTTGGAAGTGTTATAGGTGCAGTTATCAACATCTCTGAGATCTCTGAGATCGAGGATGAGTTAAATAAATGTGACAATGCCGTAAAAAGCATGTATTGTCTCCAGTTCTTAATTAAGACTCAGCGACAACAGTCCACCTCGAAATGTAGATTGGCAATATTTTCGGAACACAACACAAATTCTGCAAAGCCTACCTCGAAAAGTAAGATTACTAGATTGGCAACGTTGTCCGATGTCATTTCTGTCTTCAAATTTTAATTCGGAGTTCCTAGTCGAACTAAAGATGTGGGAGAGCAAGCTTGACATATTGTGGAGGGGAAATAAAGTAAGTAACCTTTTTTATTATTTGTTTCTATAAATCTTTGTAAACTCGGTTTATTCGAATCTTTTATTTGTATTCTCGTACAATATGATTTGCTACAAAAGAAAAAAAGTGATCTCCTCAAGAATTAAATCTAACTGGTATTGCAATATGTTGTTCTATGAGTACTTTTTATTTGATGAGTTCACTACTAATTGTATCACATATTTGTTTCATTGTACAGACGATTAGAAACCTCAAGTGGATTGATTTGAGGTGGTTCCGAAAATCTGAGGAAGCTTCCTGATCTCTCTACTGCCACTAATCTTCACGAACTGAATCTGAGTGGTTGCAAAGTTCTAGAAGAGCTCCCATCTTCTATTGGGAATGCTATTAATCTCACGATATTGAATCTTCGTGGTTGCTCGAGTCTAATGGAGCTTCCATCTTCTATTGGGAATGTCACTAGTCTTGAAAAGTTGGATTTCAGTTGGACGAGTCTTAGAAAGCTCCCGTATTCTATTGGGAAGCTCACTAGTCTTAAAAAGTTGGATCTCCAAATGACGAGTCTTAGAAAGCTCCCACCTTCTATTGGGAAGCTCACTAGTCTTGAAAAGTTGGATCTCACTATGACGAATCTTGGAGAGCTCCCGTCTTCTATTGGGAAGCTCACTATTCTTGGAGAGCTCCCGTCTTCTATTGGGAATGCTATTAATCTCACGGAATTGCATTTTTGTGGTTGCTCGAGTCTAACGAAGCTTCCATCTTCTATTGGGAAGCTCACTAGTCTTGAAAAGTTGGATCTCAGTATGACGAGTCTTAGTAAGCTCCCACCTTCTATTGGGAATGCTATTAATCTCAAGGAGTTGAATCTCTGTTGTACGAGTCTTAGAGAGCTCCCATCTTCTATTGGGAATGCTATTAATCTCAAGGAATTGTCTCTCTATTATTGCAGGAGTCTAATGGAGCTTCCATCTTCTATTGGGAATGTCATTAGTCTTCGTAAACTTGTAATCAGTGGATGCACAAAGCTGGTTTCGCTACCACAGCTTCCAGACTCCTTAGAAACCCTTTATGCAGAAGACTGTGAGTCCCTTGAGAGACTACATTGCTCTTTTCACAATAAAAGGTTTGTTGAACTCAACTTTGCCAGCTGCTTCAAACTGAATCAAGAAGCAAGAGACCTCATCATCAAGGCATCTAGTTGTAATGCAATCTTACCTGAAGAAAAAGTGCCTCCACACTTCACTTACCGAGCCATTGGGAGTTCATGTTCAATGAAATTAAATGGAACTTATACGCATCTTCCTACACCTTTGACATTTAAGGCTTGCTTCTTGCTGGTTAATAAGGCTGACGTTGAAGTTGAGGATTGGACCGATATCAAAGTATATTATCGCATAGCGCAAAAACAGAATGGTATCAGTGTTAAGGCCAGATCTGACAACATCAAGATATCGGGAAGTAGTTTGAGGCCTATACCTTTGAAGAAGCATCTGTACATATACGAATATAAAGAAGAGGTGAGTTCCAGCGAATTAGTCTTTGAGGTCGAAGCCGACAACGAGGGATTGGAGATAGCAGAATGTGGGATTAGTATTTCTTCTAATGTATTTGTGAAAGATTATTAATGTGTGATTGGGTTTATATCAAACTGAATTAACTGATGGAATCAAGCAAACAGTTGCTATGATAAATCTACATGATTCTGAAAAATGTAGGGAAATTAATGCTATGTTACTCTATGCACGAAAAGAGTTTTCGATTAATCAATCAATAGACTCGGAAGAAATTTCCCTTGTTGTGGCTGCGTCGTACCACTTCTCATCATGGTGCAGAATTCTTCATAGTTTATTCTTCCGTCCTGCACAAGAGACCTATTAATCTCAATCTTGACTTAAGACTTGATGCTAAGAATTATACAACTTACATTATCAGTATCGACTTCCGCTATGACTTTTTTGATGCTAGCTTCATCTCCCATACCATACTCTTTCATGGCTGACTCCAACTCATCCGTTGTAATAAACCTATGCAAGCCAAATCCATATTAATGTCTAACAATAGTCCCAAATTCTAAGTATATATTTTCTCTGTTCACCCTGAAAGTACTTACCCACTGTTGTCTTTGTCAAAGTATTGGAAGGCTTTGAATAAGTGTTCGTCTCGATGCAATCTGTATCTATTCATCGTCGCTGAGATAAACTCAATGTAGTCGATTGTTCCATTACCATCTACATCAGCCTGAAATTTATAGAGAGACGTTTCACTTGTCACCTTCTAATTTTTTTGGAGAAAAATATAAAAGAATCGATGGAGATACTCACGGCTTCCATGAGTTTCTGAAAGTTTAGAACCGAGTTTAGCCAGCCCGGTTTTTAGTTCTTCGTAAGTGATTGAACCGCTTTTATCAGTGTCCATATTAGCAAACATTGTTTTAAGACCTCTAATTTCCTCTTCGGAGAGACTCTCGGCAATAACCTGCAAAAGAAAAAAATTACAAACACAACCAATGATTAGGAAAAAAAAGAACCGAAAAGGAGAAGTTTTGTAGCCTTACCTTTAGAGCTAGCTTCTTAAGCTTGTTCATTGCTCGGAATTGCTTCATCCGAGATAACACAGCACTATCAATAGCTTTGTCTGGCGCTTCTCCATCTCTGATCCAAGGATGTTCTACAAAATAACAGTGATTACTACCAAGCAAGAAATTCTCAGGTTTAAGATCATGAGGCATCACTCCCGTAAAATGACAAATCTGTACAACATTCACAATCGATCCTATCAAACAATTCACTACCACAACACAATTCCATCACAAGATGTCTATCTTCATAAGCACCTCTGATCTCAACAATATTTTCTTGTCCTGATAAATATTGCATTATCTGAATCTCTCTTTTCACATCATCTCATCTCTGTCTTATTTTCTGATTAGTTTCCTTTTGAGAATTGATTTGCAAACTGAATTAACCTCGACCTAATTTGTTACCTAATGTGTAAAGTTTCCTGATTTCTTCAAAGGGTTTCCCTAAAATCGTCTCTGTTTCTCGTAGAGCGATTGATTTTAGTGGAATTTTCAATTTCACTATTTGTGTACTTGGACGGATATTAAATTATGTAGTTTCACAAACTAAATTTATTTTCAAATTTTCTAATATCTTGTCAGTCCTAATTTTTCTTGGCTTCAAGAGAACATTCTTGCTCGGAAATTGCAAATGTGAATGTAGTAGAGACATTCTTGGATTCTAATTGAGCACAGCTTTCCTTTGCTATTTTGTTTTTTTGTGCATTCTTGGATTGTTCTCTCTTGATGGAGAGCCGGTACATTAAAGTTCAACTTTAGGCAGCGTAATTTTTGTCTGTAACGACTTTTCTACAAAGACTCTCTTCGTCAATACATAGCGTCAACGTTTTGTGTATTTAATTATATGAAATGTCACTTTCTTATAAATCTCTTTAGAGAGCTCACTGATCCTCTCTACACCATTCAGTAGGCTTCTTTACGATTTTAAGAAAACAAAGAAATGGATTCTCCTTCTTCATCATCTCCATCTTCCATATTTTCTCCAACTTCTTTAACTGTTAACCCTCCAGCTCCTCCGCCTCGCAACTGGACACATGATGTCTTTCCGAGCTTTCGTGGGGAAGATGTCCGCGTAGACTTTCTCAGTCACATTCAAAAGGAGTTTCGAAGAAAAGGAATCACACCATTCATCGATAATGAGATCAAGAGAGGAGAATCCATCGGTCCTGAACTCGTACGAGCCATTAGAGGATCAAAGATCGCCATCATCTTGGTCTCCAAGAACTATGCTTCCTCAAAATGGTGTCTTGATGAGTTGGCGGAGATTATGAAATGTAGGGAAGAGTTGGGTCAAACTGTGATGGCCATTTTCTATAAAGTAGATCCATCTAATGTTAAGAAACTTGCCGGAGATTTTGGGAAGGTTTTCGAGAAAACATGCGAGGGTAAAATTAAGGAGGATATTGAAAGATGGACACAAGCTCTTGTGAAAGTGGCTACAATCGCTGGCTATGATTCAAGCAATTGGTTAGTCCTTTTGCATCCTACTTTTCAAACACATCAAAGTAATACTAATAAATATCAAAAATATCCGACGAAAAACAAGTTGACTTTAACAAAGAGAAATTTCACGAAATGCAATTTTTGACATGTCATTTTACACAAATATCATCTTTTAAAAATGTTTGCAAGTCATGCTACCTTCTTTTTTAAAATCTCAAATTTTTTTCTTCCGATCTCATATCTCGTGTCTCTCTTTCTCTTTTACACCAAATCGCATCTCTCTTAAATAACTAGATTAAAAAAACATGAATTTAAGAAACAATTTACAAAAAAAATTAAAGGATCTCGTGGATTGAAAAGAAGAAGAATATATCATTGAAAACGAAAATGTAAATAAACACGTAAACACACAAACGCTTCTTAAATCTTTATATTTAGGTTAAATATTTTACATTTAAAGTATAGTTTTGAGGATAAGGTTTAGGATATGGGTTTTGATTAACTATTTTGTAAGGTTTATAAGGTTTTTAAAACACATTATAAGGTTTTTAAAAACAAATTATAAGGTTTTTAAAAGATATTATAAAGTTTTTAAAAATAGATTATAAGGTTTTAAAAATATATTATAAGGTTTTTAAAACCCTAAAAACCTTTAAATAACCTTATAAATGGTTTAAAAAACTTTATAACGACGTGAAAACCTTTGTTAAACATATTATAAGGTTTTAAAATAGATTATAAAGTTTTAAAAAACAGAATATAAGATTTTAGAATATAAGATTTTTTAAAACCCCAGAAACCTTTTAAAAAAATTTATAATCAGTTTAGAAAATATTATAACGATGTGAAACCCTTTTTAAAAACAAATGATAAGGTTTTTAAAGCAGATTTTAAGAATTTTATAATCTGCTTTAAACTCTTAGAATCTGCTTTAAAAACAAACCCATATTTTTTTTTATCAAACTTAAGAACAAAACAAACTAAAACTAAACAAAACCCAGATTTTAGATGAAATTAACCCAAATCGAATCAAAATCTGAGATTAATAGCCAAATCGAATCAAAACTCAACTAGATTTGAAATCAAAAATGAGATCTATTAAAAATGATGAAATTTGAATCTAGATCTATCTTTTAGATCAATTCATCACCTCAATTTTTTAGAGAGAGAGAAAGAAATAAAAAAAATAAAAAAATGGAAACTAAAATCATTTAACTACATGGTTTTGAACTTAAAAAAATTCAAAACTTTATAGAAATATACTATTTATATATGTTTATAATTGTTAAATTTTTTGAAAAATAAGGGTAGTTTTTTAAAAATAAGGGTAGTTTTTTAAAAATAAGGGTAGTTTTGGCAAGAAAATGAAAACAAAATCTATTAAAACATTGTCCAAATCAATATGGTATATTTTGGCAAATCGCTCATTTTATTCGAGCTAGCAATATGTTTGGTGATGCAATTTTAAGTGATATGTTTAGTCTTTTTTATTGAAAAATATTTGTTTTAGATGGTGACAATCAAAACAACCATAAAATATTTCCAAGATATGAGAGAGTGTAGAGCACAACTTTAAGACGCACATTTATGATAGTATTTTTTTTCTCAATAAAATTTTAGATTGCAATTTTTTATGATTGTATAATTGCTAATTTAGGCCAAATTCATTTGTACAATGTCCCAATGAAATTTATTGTGTTTAGAAATGTCCCAATGGAATTTATTGTGTTTAGAAATATCCATTAAGATTATGTAATTCTAAATCCTAACTTTATCCTTAATTTGATAAATTTTTAATTTATATAGTAAATAAAAAATCAGGAAAAGTGAATTAAATAAAATATTTAGAAAATTTGAACAAAGTAAAAAATAATTTTCGGGTATAACAAAAAAATCAAATAAGTTTATTTATATTTTTTAATAACTCAATAAAATAAATAATATAATAAATAAGATTAATAGATAAATAAGATAAATCAAATAAGATGAAATCCCTAAATCACATAAAACAGTTTTAAAAACGTAAATACTGTAAAAAACAATTATTACTTTTTGGAATTTTTTGTTTTTTGAATTTTAAAATGGGAAGTTATTAGTAAAAAAATAATGAAATAAATTAAAAATCACATAAAATATTTTTAAAAACAGAAATAATGTAAAAAATCTTTAAGTAATATTTACCAGATTTTATTTTATATTTACGAATATTTATTTTAGGAAAGAAAATATTAACTCCTAAATTTAAGGAAATGATTATTAACTATGCATAAACTACATTCTACTATCTAGTAGATGGTTTTATATTAGTAGAATTATGGGGTAGAAAGTACTATTTTCGCTTGGTAGAATGAGACTAAGTGGTGAAAAAATGGTTTTTCGCGATTATAGAATGTTGAGAATAAGTTGAAACTTGTTTCTACACTCGGTAGATTTATGTGACATAGACATAATCTGAAATCTATTGCAAAAATCAGCCGTAGAATAGAAAACTATAATCATTTATAACACATGATTTTTAACTTCAAAAATAAAAAAATTTATACAAATGTACTATTCATGAAATACTTATATTTTGTTTAGATTTTTTCAGATTTAAAAAACCTTATATTTGAATTATTTGTTTCTAAAATAAGGGTATTTTAGGAAAACAAATTGACCAAATATGTAAAAGGTCTATTGGGACAATATGCAAATGAATGTGGTCTACTTTGGCAAATTTCCCAATATTTTTTGAGAAATTTCAAGATATGCCACTTTTGACATGCCACTATCACTTTTTCCAAATTTTTAAATTATTTATGTTTTGGTTAACTATGTTATATTAGGGTTTAGTTTTTTTGGTTTAAGGTTTGTGAGTGATCAAAACATTTTTGTAAATTGAAAATTTTGAGATATAAAGTTTTTAAACAGATTTATAAGTGACATATTGGTAAAAAAATAATCGAATAGTAGTATATTTGAAAATGGTATGTTAAATGTGCCACATTTTTTCGATCTCCGCCACTAGATTCATCCATATTAATAATTGCGTTACCGTTAGAATGCAATTTGATAAAGTTTGAAAAAAGTAAAAATAAACAGGTGGGAAAAGCAGAGCATACGTGAGCTGCTACTTAAATAGCTTGAAATGCAAACTATTCCAACACACATACATAAATTTTGACGAATTTGTAAATCATAAAACCAAACTTGTAACCCTATGACAAAAAAAATTTAAGCCTTAAAATCCCAAGAGAAATTTCAAGATATGTCACTTTTCAAAAATGTCACTATCACTTTTTACCAATTTTTAAATTATTTATGTTTGAGTTAACTATATTATATTAGGGTTTAGTTTTTTAGGTTTAGGGTTTGTGAGGGATTAAAATATTTTTTTAAATTAAAAATTTTGATATATAAAATTTTTAAGCATATTTTTAAGTGACATCTTGGTAAGAAAATAATAGGAGTGATATATTTGAAAAGTGGCAAGGTAAAGGTGAGAGATATATAAGAAAAGAAAAATCCAATGGAGATAAGAAAAGAAAAATGACTCCATTTAACTGATGTATGCGTCTTTCCTCTTGTAAACTTCCGTAATTTTTTGTAACTTTTCTGTAAATTTCTCAATGTTATTTTTATACCCAAATCCATTAATAGAACAAATGTCCATGTGAAAATCTCATTATTTTTAACTGATGTACGCATCTTTCCTCTTGTAAGGGATAATGGAGCGGTCATGATAGAAAAAATCGCCACTGATGTTTCAAACAAGCTGGTTAATTCTGTGCCCTCAAATGATTTTGACGGTTTAGTTGGGATGAAAGCTCATATTGAGAATATGAATTTGTTCTTACACTTAGACTCCAATGAAGTGAAGATGATAGGGATTTGGGGTCCTTCTGGAATTGGTAAGAGTACCATCGCCAGAGTTCTATACAGCAAATACTCTCATCAGTTTCAACTCAGTGTCTTCATTGACAATATCAAAAGACGCTATCACTCTATTTATGGTTATGACGACTACAGTGTGAAATTGCAACTACAGAAAGATTTCTTGTCTCAAATACTCAACCAGGAAGATATCAAGATTCGTCATTTGGGAGTTGCACAAGACAGGTTAAAACACAACAGAGTGTTTGTGGTTCTTGATGACGTGGATCAGCCGGAGCAACTAGAGGCAATGGCGAAAGAAACTTGGTGGTTTGGTCCTGGAAGTCGGATTATTATCACAACGCAAGATAGAAAACTTTTGAATGCACCTGGGATTAACCATATTTACGAGGTGGATTTTCCACATGACGATGAAGCTCTTCAAATCTTGTGTACCTATGCTTTTGGTTAAAAGTATCCATATAATGGGTTTGGGAACCTTGCTTGGGAAGTTACTAAACTTGCTGGTAAACTCCCTTTGGGACTAAGGGTTATGGGATCTTATTTGAAAGGAATGACCAAACAAGAGTGGAAAAGGGATCTACCAAGGTTAAAGACTAGTCTTGACGGAAAAATCGAAAGCATCTTAAAGTTCAGTTACGATGCTTTAAGTGATGAAGATAAAGAATTATTTCTTTATATTGCATGCATTTTCAACAATGAAGCAATTGAGAAAGTGGAAGCGCATCTAGCAAATAATTTCTCTGATGTTAGTCAAGGTCTTCGCATCTTAGCTGAGAAATCTCTCATATCTGTCACCGGCTTGGGGGAGATAAAAATGCATGATTTGCTAGCACGTTTTGGTAGAGATATTGTTCGTAAACAATCCAGTCAATTCTTGGTTGATGCTAGAGATATATGCAAAGTACTGAATAATAATACAGCTGTAAGTTTTAACATTGGTCTCTCTCTGCGTTTCTCTTGCCAAATTTGATAATTAATCATCGGTACTTATGTGTCTTTGGATTCTTTTTCAGAGTTGTGGAAGTGTTATAGGTGCAGTTATCAACATCTCTGAGAACATGAAGGAGTTAAATAAAAGGGACAGTGCCGTGGAAAGCATGTCTTGTCTCCAGTTCTTAAGACTCAGCCACAACAGTCCACCTCTAAATGTAGTAGAATTGCCATATCGTTGGATGACATGGCTGCCTTCTAAATTTAATCCTTATCGAAATACAACACAAATTCTGAAAAATCTACCTCGAAATGTAAGATTACTAGATTGGCAATATTGTCCGATGACATTTCTGCCTTCAGAATTTAATCCGGAGTTCCTAGTCGAACTAAAGATGCGGGACAGCAAGCTTGAAGAATTGTGGAGGGGAAATAAAGTAAGTAACCTTTTTTAGTATTTGTTTCTACAAATCTTTGTATACTCGGTCTTATTCGAATCTTTAATTTATCTTCTCGTACAATATGATTGGGCTACAAAGGAAAAAAAAGTAATCTCAAGAAGGAGCGCATCTAAAAAAAATTCACTAAGTAGAGCTGGTAAAAAAAAAAATTCAAAAGAAAAGAAAGTGGGGGTTTTTGAAATTGGGTTTGAGTCTTTTACCTTCTCATCTAACAAATCTTCTTCTCTCTTAAGAACTTGTATTGCAATGTCTTCTATGAGTAGTTTTTATTTGATGAGTTCACTACTAATTGTATCACATATTTGTTTCATTGTACAGAAGATTAGAAACCTCAAGTGGATAGATTTGAGTGGTTCCGAATATCTGAGGAAGCTTCCTGGTCTCTCTTATGCCACTAATCTCCACGAACTGAATCTTTATAATTGCTTACGTCTGACGGAGCTCCCATCTTCTATTGGGAATGCCATTAATCTTCAAAGATTGAATCTCGCTGGTTGCTTATTTCTAGCGAAGCTCCCATCTTCTATTGGGAATGCTATTAATCTCAAGAAATTGTCTCTCCTTGGTTGCTCAAAGCTTCAAGAGCTCCCATCTTCTATTGGGAATGCTATTAATCTAACGAAATTGAATCTCAGTCATTGCTCGAGTCTAATGGAGCTTCCATCTTCTATTGGGAATGTTATTAGTCTACGTAAACTTGTAATCCAGGACTGCGAGAAGCTGGTTTCACTACCTCAGCTTCCAGACTCCTTAGAAATCCTTGATGCACAACACTGTGAGTCCCTTGAAAGACTACATTTCTCTTTTCACAATACAAGGTTTGTTGAACTCAACTTTGCCGGCTGTTTCAAACTGAATCAAGAAGCAAGAGACCTCATCATCAAGGCATCTAGTTGTAAATTTGCAATCTTACCTGGAAAAGAAGTGCCTCCACACTTCACTTACCGAGCCATTGGGAGTTCCTGTTCAATGAAATTAAATGGAATTAATACGCATCTTCCTACATCCTTGACATTTAAGGCTTGCTTCTTGCTGTTTAATGACTTTGGTACTGTTGATGACTGGAGGACATATGCCAAATTCACTTATCGCATCGCGCAAAAGCAGAATAGTATCGAAACCAGGCATCGTTTGAAGCAGCATCTGTACATATACGAACTTGAAGAAGAGGTGAGTTCCAGCGGATTAGTCTTTGAGGTCGAAGCCCACAATGCGGGATTTGAGATAGCAAAATGTGGGATTAGTATTTTAAGATGTTTAGTTGATCAGTATTATAAGATGTTTAGTTGATTAGTATTTCTTCTAATGTATTTGTGAAAGATTATTAATGTGTGATTGGGTTTATGTCAAATTGAATTAACTGATGGAATCAAGCAAATAGTTGCTATAATAAATAGCCAATTTGGAAAAATAGGCCACATTGAATTTGACTTTGTCTCAATACCCCCTTCTTATATTTTTATCAAATTTTACCTAAAATACCTATAGAGAAAATATAAAATATTCAAAATAATGGGTTTTAAAAATTCTAAAAAATCTGAAAATTAAAAGAACATAAATGTTAAACATCTTCATGTGTTAAAATATTTTTAAAACTTCAAAACAATGCTTAAAAATAATTATATTGTTTCCGTCTACGGCTTGCATAATTGATGTTCTACGTCGGTAGATATTTGGTTCTACTAGATGTTCTATGTTCTACCAAGTTCATAATACGCATTCTAGCGCTTCTTATATATTCTATCCATTTCAGAATAAAAGTTCTACAACTGTGCATCTCATCTACTAGAAATTAGAATATGTGTTCTACAAAGTTAGTTTAAGATTCTCTAAATCTAGAATGGAAATATTCTCTAATTTAATGCAGTTTACTAAAATAGTTATATTTTAATTTAATTAAATTAAAATCATTACGTAGTTATTGTGTTTTCCTTAATTAGTTATATTTAAATTTTCCTTAATTAGTTGTTATGTTATGTTAATAAAATATTAACTACATTTAAATTTACATTAACTAATTAGATTTAAATTTTCGTAATAAATTTATTTTGTTATATTCAATACATGAAAAAAACGAAATTTCTTTATTTTTTCAATAACTAAAACTTCATTTCAAAAACATGAAATCATTAATAAAGAAAAAAGAATTTCCTTTTTTTTTATAATTTCGAAAATGAATTTAACATATATATATATATATATATTAAATTCAAATTTAAGGGTTATTGAAAAATTAAAACCTAATACGACAAAAGCCTTATTATTAAAAGTGTAATGGGACAAAGATAAGTTCAAAGTGTCCTAATTTTACAAATCTCCCATAAATCTACATGATTCTAGAAAATGTAGGGAAATTAATGTTATATTACTCTATGCACAATAGAAGTTTTCGATTAATCAATCAATGGACTTGGAAGAAATTTCCCTTGTTGTGGCTGCGTCGTACCACTTCTCATCATGGCGCAGAATTCTTCATAGTTTATTCTTCCGTCCTGCACAAGAGACCTATTAATCTCAATCTTGACTTAAGACTTGATGCTAAGAATTATACAACTTACATTATCAGTATCCACTTCGGCTATGACTTCTTTGATGCTAGCTTCATCTCCCATACCGTACTCTTTCATTGCTAACTCCAACTCATCCATTGTAATAAACCTATGCAAGCCAAATCCATATTAGTGTCTAAGAATAGTCCTAAAATCTAAGTATATATATTTTCTTTGTTCCACGTGAAACAACTTACCCGCTGTTGTCTTTGTCAAAATATTGGAAGGCTTTTAATAAGTGTTCGTCTCGATCCAATCTGTATCTATTCATCGTAGCTGAAATAAATTCAATGTAGTCGATTGTTCCATTACCATCTACATCAGCCTGAAATTTATACACAGACGTTTCACTTCTCACCTTCTAATTTTTTTGGAGAAAAATAGAAAAGAATCGATGGAGATACTCACGGCTTCCATGAGTTGCTTAACTTCAGTTTCTGAAAGTTTAGAACCGAGTTTAGCCAGCCCGGTTTTTAGTTCTTCGTAAGTGATTGAACCGCTTTTATCAGTGTCCATATTAGCAAACATTGTTTTAAGACCTCTAATTTCCTCTTCGGAGAGACTCTCGGCAATAACCTGCAAAAGAAAAAAATTACAAACTCAACCAACGATTAGGAAAAACAGAACAGAATGCATACTAGCAAAGGAGAAGTTTTGTAGCCTTACCTTTAGAGCTAGCTTCTTAAGCTTGTTCATTGCTCGGAATTGCTTCATCCGAGATAACACAGCACTATCAATAGGCTTGTCTGGTGCTTCTCCATCTCTGATCCAAGGATGTTCTAAGAAGAAAAATACATTTCTGTAAGTTGATGATAAAATTGCACTTCATATTCCTAAAGAGTCAAAGTGGACTTTACCAAGAGCTTGTGCCGCCGATATTCGTTTCTTGGGATCCTTAGTGAGCATCTTCCTCACAAGATCTATAGCATTCTCAGATATAGAAGGCCATGGTTTGCTCTCAAAATCAATTTCTCCCTTAAGAATCTCATCAAAGATCCCTTTCTCAGTTTCTACAATGTCACAACAACAACACAAAACAATATAAAATCACATGACTAAATGGTTAGACCAAAACAAATCATCTATCAGCTTTTACTAACCAGCCCAAAAAGGAGGTACACCACAAAGCAAGATGTATAGAATAATCCCTGCACTCCAAATATCGATTTCTTTTCCGTAACTTCTCCTTAATACTTCAGGAGCTACATAGTAAGCACTTCCCACTATATCCCTGTAAACTTTCCCTGCCAATTTTGTTTTTCAGTATAGAAACAAACATGTATACAATAGTATCAACTAACTAAAATGGCATAAGCATAGCATTCACAGTCTCACCTTCTTCGATGAAGATGGACAATCCAAAATCGGTAGCTTTAAGCATAGCATTCTCATCTTTACTAGCAAGCAAGAAATTCTCTGGCTTAAGATCACGATGCATCACTCCCATAAAATGACAAATCTGCACAACATTCACAATTGATCTAATAACACTAGCGGCTGCTCTTTCCGAGTAATGTCCATGAGCTATAAT
This sequence comes from Draba incana, assembly GCA_963576765.1. Lineage (NCBI taxonomy): Eukaryota > Viridiplantae > Streptophyta > Magnoliopsida > Brassicales > Brassicaceae > Draba > Draba incana. The sequence continues at coordinate 5,132,085 of OY755210.1, read as the reverse complement.
CCTATCAAACAATTCACTACCACCACACAATTCCATCACAAGATGAATCGAATGTCTATCTTCATAAGCACCTCTAATCTCAACAATGTTCTCTTGTCCTGACAAATGTTGCATTATCTGAATCTCTCTTTTCACATCATCTCTGTCTTGTTTTCTCAGTAGTTTCCTTTTGAGTATTGATTTGCAAGCGTATGTGTTCCCTGTTGAAACCTCGTTGCAAGTGTAGGTTATACCGAATTGACCTCGACCTAATTCGTTACCTAATGTGTAAAGTTTCCTGATTTCTTCAAAGGGTTTGCCTAAAATTGTCTCTGTTTCTCGTAGAGCGATTGGTTTCAATGGAATTGTATCCTCTTTCTCTACGATCACCTGACTAACCGGTTTAACCGGTTTCGATTGTTCTTGTTGTTGTTGATGATGATGATGATTCGTTTGAGTCGTCGTTGTCGGAATTTGAACAGATTGAGGTTTCTCGGGCTCGGAGACATGGGTTTGTGATCGATTGGTCGGATTTGAGGTCTGAACGCTGCCATTGATGACGTCACTGTGAGTTTCACGGTGTTTGCTGCTGAAGCAACCCATTTTAGGGGTTGTTGTGTTCTAGGTTAGAGGAAGAAGAAGCACGATCAGAGAAATTTATTTACGAAAACAAAAAAGTTGAGGAATTTGACAATTTTGTGTGATTTGACAAAAAAAACTTTATTACCATTCTTGGTGAAAGAAAGATTTGTTTTCCATTTATGTTACGCCGACATTAACGGTTTTAATTTCCTTTTTCAACCATTCTTGATTATTCTAAATTTCCAATCAAAGCTTGAGTTTAAGAGAGTCCATTTGAATTAATTTTCTAATCTACTTTATAAAATTAAATAAAAATGTAATATATGATCATAAATATTTTTATAAAAGGTGCCAATGGACAAAACGATATTTTTGATATTTTTGATTAATGTATATTACATACCTTATAGACGAGTGAATAACTGAATATGTACATGATGAGTTGATGACATTATTGTACTGATTCTTAATTACTTCGACTCTATGGACAAAATCATATAGTTATATAGTCTAATATTAATGATTATAATTAAGCTAATTACGTAATTTAGTTCTTTTAACCATAGAAACCGGTTTGGCTCCACACGGTGTCCCTGACCCGTCTCATGTCACGTCCCTTTAGAGTTCTCCCCACGCCCAAAAACACCGATGAACCACCGTCACCGTCACGGCGACGCGCCACGTACTCATGAGGCGGCACCATCTCGCTCTCCCAATCACCATCCGCCACGTCAGCATGCATTGATTCAACAGACTCGATCTTTAGGATCTTGCTCCAATCAGGCACTTTCACCGGCGCAGAAGTTGCCACGTGTCTGTTTCTCCGTCTATCATCTGTAACGGTCAGGCCACTCACCAGGCCGCGACCATTATTACTTCTCTGTTGGCCACCATTCGCGTCGAAGGAGCGTGGGGTCCACGCGCTCTCTTCGGTTGAGTCTTCGTTACACTCGACCACCGACCAGACATCCTCTTCCTTGAGCTCTAGCTCGACGGTGGTTTCTCCTACGTCGACGTGGCGGTCATCAGACTGATGATGACTACCGAGAAACAGCTCGGTCCGGCTCATTGTCAATCTCCGACCTTTCCCCATGTTTGTTAACTATGACAAAATGTCTATAGGCTTTTGAATTATATCACTAAATTGAACTTATAGTTCTCTTTTGTAGAACTCTTGTATTGCTTTTTGTTTTGAATGAAGATCGAGGATGAGGATATGTGGATACATATATATTATTAAATGTGAGCATAATTTACACATCGTGTGTAGGTTTTTAGTCTTTTACTCAGTTTTGTTCGGTAAGATCAAATGGAAGATGTCATAGTCCCACGTCAGAATAAACTTTTAAATATCTACGTACTACTATTATTTTGTATTTCTTTCAGTAATTTTGATAAGACTTATCTGCGATGAAAAGTCAAGATCTATAGTTACTATCCTTATGTGCCGACGTACGTGCTTTTATGCGTTATAAACCTTAATACGTTAATTAGTTCGATTTTGTGAAATTTGACGGTTGGTTTTGATAAATTGTTAGTCTTGGTGATATTGTTTGTAGGTACGGCTATAAATGTTAAAGCAAGCATTCATTTTTTTTCTTAGTTTAGGGTTTTCTATCCATAATCTCTTTCCATCTCATCATCTTTGACAAGAAATTTCAATAATATCATAATTTAAACGAGAACTTAAATTCGGAAGCAAATACTCAACTTCTCACCAACAAATATTTGCTACCGTTAAAGCACTTGTTGATGAAATAAACCAATGGTAAGTGATTGATCAGTATACGAAATGAAAAAAAAAATTTTAAAAAATTGTAGAGGTTTATATTTGGAACTCGAAGATTCAAGTTTGAAAGCAATAACTCTACCTTTTTTTAAAAGATAAAATGCTATCGTGGAAGTAAAGCAAGCATTCGTGAAATATGTAAATGATAGATGTTTTTTTTTTAATTTTAATTATATATAGGGAAATTAGGTTGTACATACCAAAAAAATACTATAATTAACAATCTACCTAAATACCCTAAATCCTATGGTCATGATTTAGCCACATTAGAGCATCATTATTGGAGACCCAATAAGGTCTAAAATGTTTATAAAATTATTAAAATTTGAGTAAAATGAAGAAAGAGAGTGTTTTTGTGGGGTATATTGAAATATAAAATTTGAGTAAAAGGAAGAAAGAGAGTGTGTTTAAATATAAAATTAATAAAAGTTGAGTAAAAGGGAGAGAGAGGGATCTAATATTGGATCTTTTGGAGAGTGTGTTTAAAAGTAAAAGAGAGTGTATAAATATAAAATTAATAAAAGTTGAGTAAAAGGATGAAAGAAAAGATATAAAGTTGAGTAAAAGGAAGAGAGAGTGTGTGTTTTAATAAATTTTTTTTAATTTTAGACCCCATGGGGTTTGGAATAAGGATGCCCTTAGTCAATTTTAGTTAGTTTTGCAATTATTAATTTTTTTAAGATAGTTAGCAAATTCACCCTTATATATATATTTCCTTTTATAAAGCTTAAAATACTTACATGAGGGACCATTTGGATCAGATTACAAATCCAAGATCACCTAAGAGAAAATAACAGAGTAGAATAAAGCCGAAAATGTGAAAGAAGAAGACCAAGTGTGGTTAGCCTTAGAATTGGAAAAGCCGGAACCAATAGGAGAGAAAAGAGTGGCCACTCCGATTAGACCTTGTGCTGGTACCAGGACGATCCAAAACATACAATTTCCTCTTCATTAGCAACTGAATTTGCCTCTTAATCGTGGTAACGGTTCGATGCGGCGCGTCATGTATTCGAGCATTACGCTCTTTCCAAATCTCATACACTGTCGCATGTAAAACTAGTAAGCAGATCGTCCTACACTCCTTAGTTAATACCGCGTTTGAAATCCAATTAAAGGCCTCCGTTAGATGAGTGGGAGGACTGAAGCTGTGATGAGCAAACAAAGAACGTAAGAGCTGGGAGGAGAAGCTGCACGTGAAGAAGAGATGCAGTCTATTCTTGTGTGATCCGTGGCAGAGGACGCATTCTGAATCAACCGAAACACCCCAACTCAGAAGCTTGTCTCTTGTGACCAACTTATCTTGCATCGTTAGCCACAAGATGAAGGAGTGCTTAGGAATAGACCCACTAAACCAAACCGTTTTCCACCAGCTGACTTCGGAAGGTTGAGGGTGTAGAAAGGACCACAGAAGCGAGGAATTGAACTGACCTGAATTATTTGAGTGAGAAATGTGCCATGAGAATAAGTCTTGGTCATTAGAAAAAATGGTGGAAGCTGCGGGAATGTCAGTCACGCAGGAGAACAACAATGGGATGCCGTCCTCTAGGCAACCTCCATGAGCCTCTACGAATATCTTGAGCTACAGTTGCCATTCTTCGAATACTTGTGACCCGAGGACCATTATCACCAGTGAGCTGAATAAGAGGACCCAAATTAGTCCAATCGTCATGCCAGAATAATCCCATATTACCATCACCTACTTTGCAACGTAAGAAAGGCCTTGCAATATTCCTTAACTTAAGGATTGATTTCCATATCCAACTACCACTTCCCGTTTCCGGAATATCCCAGAAGAGGCGGCCATTCACTAGATTTCTCTTCACCCAGGAGACCCATAAAGATCCACTCTTAGTAAAGAGCATCCAAATCAGTTTGAGAGTGAAGATTTGGTTCCATGGGACTAATCTCTTAAGACCAAGACCACCACAATTTTTAGGCGTACAAATCGAAACCCATGAAATCTTTGCTCCCCTTGAAGGCCCTTCAACTCCCTTCCATAAGAATGAAGCTTAAAGTCATTCAAGCTCAGTTAAGCATCTCTTCGGCAGAGGGAAGACTGACGACCAGAAGTTGATAATCCCGTATATGACAGATTGAATGAGCTACAACCGTCCCGCATAAGACAAATGTCGTGATGACCACGATGAGATTCTCATCCTCACCTTATCCAATAACGGTTGATAATCCTGAGGTCTCATCTTATGGGGAAGAAGAGGGAGACCCAAATATCTTACCGGGAGGGAACCGAGAGTAATACCAAACTTAGAAGCCAAAGCACTTGACACCTGAAGATTATTTCCATCCAAAAAGATTTGTGATTTCGGTAAGCTGAGTTGCAGACCAGAGGCGAGATAGAAGGCGTCCAGAACCTGAATAATACCACGTAGAGAGTCTTCTGTCCCATCAAAGAAAATTAGGACGTCGTCGGCAAAACTGAGATGAGTAACTAGAGGCTGATTGCACATCGGGTGAGGGTGATAAAACCAGTCCTAGTCGCATCATCCAGCTTTTTGGACAACACATCCATCGCCATGGCAAATAAGGAAGAGGACATTGGGTCCCCTTGACGCAACCCCTTTTTCCTCGGGAAAAACCCTACCAGTTCACCATTAAACGCAACAGAGTACATAGGAGTAGAGATACATTCCTTAATCCAACCAATGAACTTTTTTGGAAGCTGAAACGCAGAGAGCAAATTGAGAACAAACCGCCAGTGCAGATTATCATATGCTTTGGTCAAATCAATTTGCAAACAACCTCTTTATGTTACTCCCAGTTTATGAAAATCCACAACCAGTTCCGATGCTAAGAGGACATTCTCACATAGTAATCTTCCTGATATAAATCCAACTTGATTCGGTTGAACCGCATCATCCAGGAACAACTTGAGTCTGTTTGAAATAATCCTAGATATCACCTTGTATACGGTGTTACAACACGAGACTGGCCTATACTCAGATAGTTTCTTAATTCCAATACGTTTTGGGATCAAAGCGATTGTTGTTGTATTTACTTGGCAAGGTAATATAGAAGAAGCAAAGAATTTGGTGACTGCACCAATGAGATCCGAACCCACTAATTCCCAAGAAGACGTGAAAAATTCCGTTGTGAACCCATCTGGTCTAGGAGCCTTATTCTTAGAGTGACTAAACAGAGCAGATTTAATGTCCTCATTATTAGGAATTGCAACTAACCTTTCGGATAGACTCCAATCACATCGAAAAGGATGTATTGCTTGAATTTGAGAGACGGTAAGAGGTCTGACCTCTTCATTCGGTGTTCCTAATAGGTTCTGATAATAAATCTCCACCATTACCTTAAGTTGGAACGGATCAACAATTCTCATGTCATTCTCATCTCGAAGGAAGCCGATGATATTTTTTACCAGATTTGCCTTCACTGAACTAAAGAAAAACCTCGTGTTTAAGTATCTTTCTTTAAGCCATCTTATTATAGACTTCTGCATAAAGAAAGATTCCCCAACCTCTGCCCAAAAAGTCCAATTCTTCAGAGCAATTCTTTCTGCGTCAAAAAGAGCCTGAGAAGGGACGGAATGAAGCTGTCCTTGTATTGCAGCAAGAGAATCAAAAGCATCCTTGGTACGCTTCTCTATTCCACTGAAGTTATTCCTGTTCAGCATCTTACAACACACCTTAGCAGCTCTCAGCCTTTTACACAAAATAACCAATAGACAAGATATCCTCCCATGCATTCTTTAACAAACTATGGTAATCAGGGTGTTTAGTAAAGAAGGTATAGAAATTGAAGGGAGTTTTCCTTCTAGATACTGGAACAGAGAAGTTAAGCAGACAGGGGGAGTGATCCGAGCCTCCAGGAGCATCAAAGTAGGCTGAGAACAGCGGGAAAATATTAAACCAAGCTGGGTTACCCATGGCTCTATCCAACTTCCTCGATATCGGATTTGATGGCTATCTATTAGACCAAGTATAATAACATCCTCTACTCGCAATATCCGTTAGCTCTGCCGACATTACACAATCTTAAAAGTCAAGCATACCAGTTTGAGATGTATCAAAGGGAAACAGTGAATACATATCAACCAAGGAGAGTGGCTGATTAAAATCCCCCATCACAAGCTAAGGAGAACTTGTTACCAATGGGTTATTAGCCAGATTAACCATGTCCTCCCACAAAGACTTGCGTCGCACTACCGTATTCCGCGCGTAGATAAAGGAAACCGTGTAGGATCTATTATTAACCGAGTTTAAAACACCACAGACTATGCACCGGACCGTCTTCAGATAAGTTACCACCACTAGAGACGGATCCCAAACAACAACTATACGACCATTACGGGCTTGATCCGAGTGATTAGTATCAAACCGCTAACCAAGTAAGGTACGAGATACCAGATCTCCAATGTTTCCTTCCGTCATCCTGGTTTCCAAAAAAGCCCTAATAGTAGGCTGATTTATAGATATCCAACGAGCTACTGCTCTTTTTTCCTACGACCGTTAAGGCCCCTTACATTCTAGCAAAAAATCATATTGGAATCCAAAAAGGTGTGGTTTAGAAGCAATTAAGCTTCACCTGAGAAGGTAATACCTTTATTGACAATGCCTTTATCAACTTGTTCCATATCAACTCCCGAGCCCTGAACAAGAGAATTAGGGACGCCAGATTGATCACCTAATCCACTTTGTTCGCTTATTTCCCAGGATCTCTGCCTTAACCTCCTTCTTTCACTTTTACGAGCTCTGGCTGATGGCAAAGACGGAGAGGGAGGAGAAGAAGAGGCCCTCATCCTAATGATCTTCTGATTTTGTTCAATACAAATTCCTTCCTCCCGGAAATGGTTAGAAGATAGCGTACCTTGTGACTGAGCACCATTAGTCGTCGACGTTTCCACTGGGACATGTTTTGACCTGCGAACCACATACTGCTATCCACTAGAAGATACCTCAGGATCTGACCCAATGTCTGACTGGAGGCTCTTAGTTCGGACAATGGGTTGAGCAGCAAGGATAGAGGGAGACTTAGCTAAGCCGGCCTTAATAATATCCAAAGGATCCACTTTCCTAAGAATAGGGGTATTAGAGGAGTGCTCTATGACAATGTCCACCGGAGGGAGGGGTACGGTTGTTTCAACAAGTGGAAGAGCCACCCGTTCACTTGTTATAGAAAGAACCGGGACTTGCGATGCCTGGGGAGCTTCACTCACATCTTGAGGCTGCCGGATAATCAGTGGGCATCTTAGAGGGAGATGACCAAATTCCGAGCAGGTGATGCAGCGGCGAGGCACATGAGGATATCCAGCCAACACTGTGGCCATGTTTCCTTGCTTATCTCTTACTCTCACAGCTGATGGAAAAGTCTGATCAAGCTTCATCACCACTTTAATCTTGACCAAACCAAACCTATTAGGAGTGAGTTTGGTATGTTCTGTGTAAAGTGGATGCCCCAACCCCGATGCGATAACACTTATACCATTAAAGGTATAAAGAGGATCCAGGACGTTCCGTAAAATGACCCAGAGAGGGGCAAAATCCAGTTTCATATGGGAGAGATCAGAACGAGATGTCCATGGAGTGATTTTCAGATTGCCAGAAACCAACCTCCAAAACCCATTTCCTAGTAGCCACCGAAGGAATGAGAGATTACAAACAAAATTAGAAATGAGAGATTATTGGTTGGTTGTTTTTTTCGAATACAATTTTTGACACTTTTGTATGTTTCCGAAAGAGGTGGTGTATATTCGAAAATAAAATAAATTACAAATATATATGACGCTAACAAAAACAAAAAGGAAAATTATTATTATTTTGGGCAGAAAAACAAAAATGATCAGAATATACATTCTTGGCTTATTTAACTCTCTTTATAACTGAGGTAGGACCAGCATCTACGCATGGGAAAGCACACAAGACTTGTCGCAAACTCAACTGCTCGACACGTGTGCACTCATTACAAGACTGGGTCCAACCAATTGTCTCGGAATGTCGACACGTGGCCTACTCAGAACCCATCCATAGTTGTCCTGATTAAGAGACCGGACTCGACGACGAGTGTGTTGCTAACGATTGGAGAGTGAATGGCTAACGATTGAGACCGAGGAGCTAAACTACCAAAGTTTACACATGTGGTGTGCATCAATCATTGTTCTGTCCTTTCTTCTTTTATTTTCTTGCCTCAATTATTAGCCCTCTTTTACTATTAGTTTTTTTTTTACGTTTACTATTAGTTAATTGATCCAAATCTATCGTTTTCGCTTTTTTATATTCGAATTGATTACAAATAATCGTATACTATAAACATGTAACATGTCCATACTCCATTAATGTCAACGTGATTGATAAATAATAGTAAGTTATAATAAACTTATGAACTTTTCTTCCTCGTTAGATTTAGGCAGCTATAGGTCCAACGAAAATCATCGTCCACACATCACTGATTTATATATGTGATTAGTTTATATTATCTCCTGTTAACTTTTGTGTGTGTCAAATTGCCCATAAACTATAATTACAATAGCCTCTAGCCATATGAATGAATAAAGACAATGAATAACCATTTGATAGTTTTTTTTAATTACCATTTGAATAGTTGAATACTCGAATTTAATTTTTCGAAAGTGTGTTTGCGCGCGTGTGTAGGACATTATACATTTTACTAAATTAAATCTTTTTTGTTTAATACTAAAATTAGAAATATGCATCGACGCTTTTGAGAATGAAGTCTGAGTATAACGTTAAACGGATCAAATGATAGATTATAAGGAACATGTTAGAACATAATTAAGTGGATTGTACCTACCGCAGTTAGCTATAGATGGTTGTAGTTTTATGCAGGGTTTTGTTTTTACATTTTAATTACTGAATTTCAGAAGTTTTTGAATTTTCAAATGGAACGTAAACCAAGAACTAGATAAACTAAAATTTTAAAATTCTTGATCGGTATTGTATAAACTCAAAGTGTAATTTGTAAGACTATTTCCTTTAGTGTGGCCGAAGTATTAACGGTCCAACTATTATAGTTTAAGTTTAATGTAAGGCTTAAGGTTTCCGGTATGTAACGGGATACGGTGATGGACCGAATCAAAGAAAAGATACCGGAATGGGTTTGATGTCAACCCTCTTACTCCACCCAATAAAGAATCTAATCTAAGGTTCATATGCATTTATACATAATGGTTTAACTTATATAAATGTATATGTATTAAAGTATAGTTTATATGTTATGTCTTAATGAAGGGGTGTCTCGTTAAAAGGCACAACTCCTTTCCCTTTCTTGAGAATCACGTGGGCCTCATATAAAAGAGAGGGGAAGGAAGTTGTTGCAGTCACAAGTTCTGTCTCATTCAGAATTGAGACAAGAAGAGAAAACACATAAACAGAAAAAAGAGATTAGAGATTGTGATCGGAATCGGTAAACCCCGGCTCCGTCGAAGGGGAGATCGCAGTAAGGAAGGGAAGGAGAAGATCAAACAATCATCAAGGAATCATCATCATGTCAAACAATGCAATGGATCAAGGTTAGACATTCTTCCTTCTCATAACCGAAAACTCCATCAATATGAAATCATTGATTCATTTGTTCTAGTGGCGATTATGGGATGGATTAAAAGTATGTAATCATAAGGTTAAACTTACATGTGGTATCAGAGCCACCCTAGAATCATTTGTTTCACTTTAAAGCATATTGATGGATAAAACCGAAAAACTCGTTTTTCTCTCTAAGAAATTTATCAACGCATTGAATCTGAAAATGGTCTAAAAGTTATATCAATGTGTAGAGGATGAAATTATCTATCCATCGGTATAAAATTCATTAAAATCCATCAAGTAAATCAAAAGTTAAGGGATTTTAAAGATTTGAAACTATAATTCGCGATGAACAGTCGCGATGAACAGTAACCGATTCTGGAGACCGGACCGGTCAGTCCATGTGTTGGACCGGTCGGTCCATAAGGTGCAGAAAGAGCTCTGGAATCGGGACCGGTCGGTCCATATCCCGAACCGGTCGGTCCATGAGCTGCGGTAAGGGCTCTGGAATCCGGACCGGTCGGTCCGTGAGCAGCATAGGGTCTCTGGAATCCGGACCGGTCGGTCCATGGTCCGGACCGGTCGGTCCATGTCCCAGAAAAACAAAAAAAATTTAAACCATAAACCGTTTCCGCTAATTTTCCGAAATGTGAAAGGCTAATCTATTATGAAATGTTAATATATATATATATATATATATTTTTTTTTTTTTTACTAAAAGCTTATAAGAAAAGAGTTCATATTACGTATAACTTGTTAATCACCAAAGTGGTCTGGTTATATTTAATGTGACGGTAAAGTAAAGATTCATAATTGATCATGATTAAAGGATGCTAAATGACATGAAAAGTTTATTGATTGATCAATTGCTTACTTAGTATATCCTAGGAGATCACCCAAAGGTGGATCATTGGGTGTATTAAATAACAACTAAAGTATTATTCACCCATGTTGCGGTTGATGGTGTGTATACCCAAAGGTAGCATTGCTATCCACTGTAACTATGGATTGATTAATTATTAAAGAAAATCTAAACAAGCATCAATTTAAGTGTATGTGTTTAAAGTATTGCCCAAAGGTTGCTTGAATACATACAAATGAAAGTGTTTAGATTATTTGTTGTCGATGAATCTATTAAAGTCTCATAGAACTAATGGTAAGCATATATAAAATTTTGCAGCTTCGTTTGCTTCAGCAAACTCTGTCGTGAAGTTCAACAGGCTCAACTATGAGGAATGGTCTGAACAGATTAGGTTCTCCTTGGGTGTAATGTCCCTTGAACAGGCTATTCTTACGGATGAAGAGCCGGCAGCCATTACGGCTACGAGCACCGAATTGCAAAAATCTCGTTATGAGAAATGGGAGCGCTCTAACCGGCTATGCCTGAATTTACTTAGGATGTCGATGGTGGACAGTATTAAGCCATCCATGCCTAAGACAGAGAAAGCAAGGGAATTCATCTTGAAAATCAAAGAACAATCCCAATCGGATGTCGCTAACAAATCGATTGTAGGTAGTCTCATGAGTGAGCTAACTACAAAGAGGTTCGATTGGTCTCAGACAATCCATGACCATGTCACTCACATGTCAAACTTGGCATAAAAGTTAACGTCCATGGGGATGGAAGTGCATGAGTCCTTCTTGGTTTAGTTTATTATGAACTCTCTGTCTATAGAGTATGGTCAGTTCCAGGTGAATTACAACACCATTAAGGATAAGTGGAACTTTCAAGAATTGAAGGCCATGCTCATTCAGGAGGAAGCGAGATTAAAGAAACAGAAGGGGGACATTGCACTAATTGCTGGACTAAACAGTAACATGGTCAGCTCCAAGAAACCAAGCAAGGGCAAAAAGAAGGATAAGGTTGTCTTCAAGACTCCTGAAAGCAAAATCCGTAAAGGTGTCAAGTGTTTCTTCTGCAAGAAGGAGGGACACATCAAGAAAGACTGTCCTAAAAGGAAGGCATGGTTCGACAAGAAAGGTACCGAACATTTATATGTTTGTTCTGAAATGAATCTTGTAGAAGTGCCTAGAAATACTTGGTGGCTTGATTCTGGAGCTTCTACTCATGTATCTCATATTGAACAGGGATTCAGTTCGATCCAGCCTTTAAAAGGAACTGAAAGGTACTTGTTCATGGGAAACAGGATGAAGGCGCAAATAGAAGGCATTGGGACGTATAGATTGATCTTTAACACTGGATGTTTTGTACATCTAGAAAATTGTCTCTTTGTACCTGAGTGTGCTAGAAATCTTGTTTCAGTAAGTAGGTTGGATGATGTAGGTTTTAACTTTGAGATTGGTAATGGTGTGTTTTCGTTGTACCGTAACAGATACTTTTATGGTAATGGTACATTGTGTGATTCACTTTATAAGTTCAATCTTGATAAAGCCTTCTCTGAATCTTTGTTTAATATTGAGTATTAAGGAATTAAACGTAGTGCAACTAGTGAAAACTCAGCATTTTGTGGCATAAAAGATTAGGTCACATATCCAAAGAACGGATGATGAGGTTAATAAAGAAAGAATTATTACCTCCATTGGATTTTAGTGACTTGGATGTGTGTATAGAATACATTAAAGGAAAGCAAACCAAACACATCACTAAGAAACAAGCCACAAGAAGTAATGAACTCTTAGAGTTAATTCACACAGATATATGTGGCCCTATAGATGCTCCGTCATGGAGTGGTGAGAAGTATTTCATCACTTTTATTGATGATTACTCACGGTATGGATATACTTATTTGTTGCATGAAAAGGCTCACTCAGTGGACATACTGAAAGTGTTCATTGATGAAGTAGAAAGGCAACTTGAAAAGAAAGTAAAAGTTGTGAGATCTTATAGAGGTGGTGAATATTATGGTCGATTCACCGAAAAAGGACAATGTCCAGGGCCATTTGCTAAATTTCTGGAAAGTAAGGGCATTTGTGCTCAATACACAATGCCCGGAACACCTAGCAGAAAGACCTAACCGTACTTTAATGGAAATGGTTAGGAGCATGTTAAGTAATTGCAAACTACCAATGTCAATGTGGACATACGCATTAAGGACTGCGACATATATTTTAAACCGGGTTCCTAGTAAAGCGGTTTCAATGACTCCATTTGAACTATTCACGGGAAGGAAACCCAGTTTAAGACACTTACGTGTCTGGGGATGTCCAGCTGAAGTAAAGCCGTATAATCCGCATGAAAAGAAATTGGACTCTAGGACAGTCAGTGGATTTTTCATTGGCTATCCAGCAAAGTCAAAGGGGTTTGTGTTCTACTATCCTAACCACAGTACGAGAATTGTCGAGACTGGTAATGCAAGGTTCATTAAAAATGGTGAATCTAGGGGAGTGAACATTAAAGAAATACGGGTAGAAGATTCTTCACCCGTAGTTCCAACCCAAGTTGTTGTTCCTGTTGTCGGTGAACAGCCTAATATCGAAACAGAACAACATAATGAAGAACATACGGACCCACTAGTTCAGGAAACCGAAAATGAACAAGTTGTCATTCAAGAACAGAACGTTGTACCACAAGAACAATTAAGGCGATCTGGAAAGGAAAGAAGATCCGCCATTACAGATGACTATGTGGTTTATGATGTTGAGAATGAATGTGACCTTAGTCTTGATGAAGAACCGAAAACATTCAGAAAAGCCATGGAAAGTGAAAATTCTGAAAAGTGGTCAAATGCTTCAGATGACGAAATGTCTTCTATGGAAGTGAACCGAGTGTGGGACCTAGCAGAGTTACCTGATGGTTTCAAAACCGTTGGGTGTAAGTGGATCTTTACGACCAAACGGAACTCTAAAGGTAACATAGAAAGGTATGAGGCTCGCCTTGTTGCTAAAGGGTTCACTCAAAAGGAGGGCATTGACTATACGGATACCTTCTCTCCAGTTTCAAAGAAGGATTCCTTAAGAATTTTCATGGGATTGGTAGCTCATTATGATATGGGGCTACATCAAATGGATGTTAAAACTGCCTTTCTTAATGGAGAACTTGAGGAAGAAGTTTACATGGACCAGCCGGAAGGTTATGTGGCTGCAGGGAAAGAAAATCTTGTGTGTAGGCTGAGGAAGTCAATATATGGATTGAAACAGGCCTCCCGACAATGGTATTTAAAGTTCAATGATACCATTTTGTCATACGGTTTTATAGAGGTCATCGTTGATCGATGTATTTATATGAAAATAAGTGGGAGCAAGTATGTCATTCTAGTATTATATGCTGACGATATATTGTTGGCTACAAATGATATGAGTATGTTGAGTGATGTAAAGAAATATCTCTCCAAGAACTTCGAAATGAAGGATATGGGTGAGGCAAACTATGTGATAGGGATTGAAAAAATCTGGGATAGATCACAAGGATTTTTGAGTTTGTCTCAGAAAGGATACATAGATAAAGTCTTGAAGAGATATGGGATGGGAAAGTGCAAGTTAAGCAAAGCTCCAGTTCAGAAAGGGGACAAATTTAATAAAGGTCAATGTCCAAAGAATGAACTAGAGAGAAAGGAAATGGAGATGATCCCTTACCTATCAGTGGTAGGAAGTTTGAATTACATTCAAACATGTACTCGACCAGACATCAGTTTCGCGGTTGGTGTCTTGGGTCGATATCAAAGTAATCCTGGAATGGACCACTGGAAGGCTGCAAAGAAAGTTCTCAGGTACTTGCAAGGCACCAAAGAGTTTATGCTTACGTACAGGAGATCCGATGATCTAGAAGTAATCGTATACTCTGATTCAGACTATGTCGGGTGCGTCGATACTCGAAAATCGACGTTTGGCTATCTGTTCCTATTAGCTGGGGGAGCAGTATCATGGAAGAGTGGAAAGCAGTCTGTCATTGCTACATCCACCATGGAAGCAGAATTTGTGGCATGCTATGAGGCCACAGTTCATGCATTGTGGCTGCGGAACTTTGTCTCAGGACTTGGACTTATTGACAGTATTTCCAAGCCGCTGAGAATTTATTGTGATAATTCTGCAGCAGTCTTCTTCTCAAAGAATGACAAGTATTCGAAAGGTGCTAAACACATGGAGATAAAATACTTGTCTGTAAAGGAAGAAGTGCAGAAACGCAGAGTAGCAATTGAGCATATAAGAACGGATATGATGGTAGCGGATCCGTTAACGAAAGGACTCCCTCCCGGTATATTCATTGGCCATGTAGAGAGGATGGGAATAATTGATAAGACCTTGCTGTATTGATATTATGCTATTGTAAAGATGCTAACTTAAGTAATGTGAATTCAATAAAGTTTTAGGTGTTTTCTGCAAAACTTAATATGTTATCATTATGATATGTACATGTAATGTTTGGATAATATATGAGTTGAGAATAAGGTTATATCTCAACATAAAGAAATTTTGAGAATTAAGTAATCTCTCAAATATTAAAGAAGTAGTAAAGTTAGAATTGGTTTGTGATGATGGAAGGGAACTTATCGCTATAAAAGATAAGGGACCGCCTCATTCGATGAATTCTGATTTTATGGTACTTAAAGAATTAGTTAAGCTTAATGAAAGGATGTGCATTAAAGGAAGTTGAACCATTAAGTTAATACACGGCCAAGTGGGAGAATGTAAGACTATTTCCTTTAGTGTGGCCGAAGTATTAACGGTCCAACTATTATAGTTTAAGTTTAATGTAAGGCTTAAGGTTTCCGGTATGTAACGGGATACGGTGATGGACCGAATCAAAGAAAAGATACCGGAATGGGTTTGATGTCAACCCTCTTACTCCACCCAATAAAGAATCTAATCTAAGGTTCATATGCATTTATACATAATGGTTTAACTTATATAAATGTATATGTATTAAAGTATAGTTTATATGTTATGTCTTAATGAAGGGGTGTCTCGTTAAAAGGCACAACTCCTTTCCCTTTCTTGAGAATCACGTGGGCCTCATATAAAAGAGAGGGGAAGGAAGTTGTTGCAGTCACAAGTTCTGTCTCATTCAGAATTGAGACAAGAAGAGAAAACACATAAACAGAAAAAAAAGATTAGAGATTGTGATCGGAATCGGTAAACCCCGGCTCCGTCGAAGGGGAGATCGCAGTAAGGAAGGGAAAGATCAAACAATCATCAAGGAATCATCATCATGTCAAACAATGCAATGGATCAAGGTTAGACATTCTTCCTTCTCATAACCGAAAACTCCATCAATATGAAATCGTTGATTCATTTGTTCTAGTGGCGATTATGGGATGGATTACAAGTATGTAATCATAAGGTTAAACTTACATAATTACATACGTTGGCGAAAGAAATAGATATATTCGGAAACTAAGCCAATGGAAAATAAAATTTCTATAGAGTTAAAAGCTCCAACCAAGAGAAAGACAAATGTTTAACAAAGTAAATACAAACGTTTTTATAAACTAATTTTAAGTTTCAACTTTTTTTTTATCAAAAAATTAGAAAACGGAAGCTTGTCAGGTACTCATCCCATTGGTTTTCTTGTCTTTGTTGGTGGTAAAAAATTTTCGGAAGTGAGAATCTTGAACATCCCATTGGTCTGCATGACTGTGAACTCTCTCTAGAAGCTTATTAGACCGAATTATGTGTCGATGATGTTGAGCTAAGCGCCTTTAATCCGCTAGGAGGACTAAGAACTAAACAGATCTCGATCAAATGCTAAGAGCTTCGAGTGCAGAAAGAAAACCTAAAAATTGGCCATCCAATACTCTTTTTATATGTTTGTTAATTTTTTCTTGTAGCAAATAGGTTTTGAGGAACCGTGTAGAAATCGAAACGGACTCCAATCCTCCATTTTTTGATTGTCACATGTTTTCTAACTTTGACCTACGGTAAAAATTCTATAAATTAATACTCGATAAATTAATAAACTCTCTAAAAATCTAAATTAATAATTTTTGGCGGTTTCGAGTCGGACCAATATAAAATATAACACAATTCGATAAAATTAAAGTTAACAAATATTTTTAAAACTCTATATAAATATATGGTCCCAATAATATCATAAATTAGTATCTTGTATATAAAACTATATATAAACATGGCTAAAGTATATATATTTGTATATGATTTTAGTATTGTTTGTTCTTTTTTAAAACTAAATTATTTTTGAGAAATTTCAAGAAATGTCATTTTTGACTTGCCACTTTGCAAAAAGTCCACGCGTTGCGTGAAAAATCATTTATGTTTGGGTTAACTATGTTATTGAAAAATCATTTATGTTTGGGTTAACTATGTTATATGTTATACTAGAAAAAGTCCACGCGTTGCGTGGAAAAATTATTTACATAAATTTTAAATTTATTTTATTGTATATAAGCGATATTTAAAAAATATTCTCACAAGTTATATTGTTTAAAAGTTTTATTAAATGTAAAGACAAACAATATGTTTTATCTTATTATTTATGTTTGACAAAAACAACCAATTTTTTTGTAACTGATTTGAAATTAAATTAGTGGTTTTTCTTATTTATATTGCATGAACATATAAAGGTAAGGTGATTCTCAACTATTTCAGTATCGATATATTATAAATAAATTGATTCCTACAAAAATAAAATGTTCAGATTTCCTAATTATCTTCAATAATTAATTGGTTGGATTTTGTAAGTTTATGGTAGTAAGTAAATGTGGACGTTGAGTTTGGATGGGACCAATTAATGGGAGAATCAATTTGATGGTAAAATAATTAATAATTTGTTGAATTTAAATAATGAAAACGTTAGATGGGCGTTTTAAGATTTAATGTTGAATTATAATTGATAAATAAATGGAAAAATTAATTAAATAGATTCCACATTACAAGAAAAAAAAGTAATTGGCATTTCAAAATATTTTCTACTATTGTGAATGCCTTTTAGAAAAAAATTCAGTAGTGGCTTAGATATGTTTTTTTCCGTAATATATACAAGTGTTTTTATCAGTCTAGTGGTTCTTCTCCACTTAAATGACTGAAGTTTGCTGGGTTTGAAACCTAGAAGAAACATTTTAAACTTTTTACTAAATAAAGATTTGTAAAGAAAGAAGTGACACGTGTCGTCTTGTCAGAGATAGTTGGTTGTTGACAACTTTAAAATATTATAAAGATTAGGGTTTAGTTTTTTTGGTTTAAGGTTTGTTAGGGATCAACAAAGTTTTTAAGATTGAAAATTTGAAATATACGGTTTTAAACGAATTTATAAGTGGCATGTTGGTAAGAAAATAATTCAAAAATTGCATTTTTGCAATTGTCCAATTTTTTTATAAATCAATCATTATTAGATATAATACAAACAACCAGAATAAACTAATTAAAAAACAAATATAGCTTAATATAAAATAAAATTTTCAAATAAAATTTATTTTTAGAAAATTATGAAAAGTTTAATTTTAGATAAATTAATACCTCTATAAATTAATTAAATATTGGGGGTAATTACAAATATGTCACACTTTCTCAATTAATCAAACATGTCACTATTCTGAAATACTTTACAATCATGTCACCTTTAAATGGGATAAAGACAAAATTGTCCCTTTTTTCCTCTCTCTCATAATTCCAGACGGTCTAGTTTTTTTTCTCCATCTCCCATTTTTAGAAATCTCTTTTTCTCTCCATCTTTTTTTTTCTCCTTCTCTCTTTCTCTTTTTCTCTTTTTCTCTACATCTTTTTTTTTTCTCCTTCTCTCTTTCTCTACAAACTAAAACTAGATTTGAATTTTGTTTTCTCTTTATCTTTCTCTCCACATAGATCTAGATCTATGTTGACTTTTTGAAAAAGAATCACGAGGATTTGATTTTTGTTTTCTCTTTCTCTCTCCCTCCACATAGATCTAGATCGAGGAGAAAGGAGGAGAAGGAGGAGGAGGAGGTTTAATCAATGGTTACAAATTTGAGCTTTTTATTCGATTTTGGTTCAAATTTGAGTTATTTTTTGGTAAAATTTGGGTTTTGGTTATTTTTAGGATTTTTCCGTTTTTTATAAGGTTTTTAAACAGTTCAATAAGAGTTTTGTACGTGTCATTAAAAACTAAACTGTTAAATGATTTATAAGATTTTTAAACGGTTTATAAGATTTTTATAATGTTTATAAGTTTTTAAAAGGTTTATAAAATTTTATAAGATTGTTTAAAAACCTTATAAAACTTTTCAAAAACCTTATAAAACTTTTTAAAAACATTATAAATGATACACAAAGTTTTAACCCTATATTCTACTGCAAGTGCACAGCAAACGAAGTAGTTATTTAGGGATCGAATCCTCGAGGACCAAATTCACTTACACAACTTTATAGAAAATTGAATTAAACTAAGCAGGAAACAAGAGTTGATGGTGATGTTAAAAATAAAAGACAAGATTGCAAATGAAAACGGTTTTGATTCCGATTAATAAAAACGCTAGGCTTTAGAGAATCTCAGGAAATCACTTTAACAAACCAGACAACTATTCAGATTCAGATATGCATGCATCTAGAACTCAAAACACAGTTTATAAATTATTCCACTTTCATGATAATAATTACTATCCCTAGAGATCCAAGAACCTATACTTTCGCATGGTCTCGGCTATCCTAGGCAAGCAGTACAGTTCATGTTTTGATTTGTTCACAATCAGTTTCTAATTCACTTTCGAGACTAGAACCTAATTGTTCATCAACAGTAGTTCCAGTGATTCACAGGCTTTTGGAATGTAAATCAACTTAAGATCTAGGATTAAGTGATCAGTTCAATCCTAGCTTTATGCCTAACAGTGATGAAGATGATAAAGATTAAACAACCTATTTGTGTCTGATTTATTGTGTGAAATCCATCGAAACCCTAAAACCTAACTCAAGATCTACTCAGACATAATTGAAAGAAAAGCAATAGCAAAAGATGAAGAATGCATAATAATATAAAAGAAATCAATAGGGTTCATAAATCTTCTCAGGAATGTAGTAGATCTCTTCTCCCTTGCTTACAATTGCGAAAAACTCTCAAAAGTCTCAGTAAAAACGTGCTAGAAAAAGTGATGTCTTCTTCAGTCTAAAAGAAATAGGGTTTTTATATGATAAAACGCAGAAAAAGGAAAATCCCATAAAATCAAGGAAACAGACCGGTCGGTCCGTTTGATGGACCGGTCGGTCCTCTTCAGAATCAGGTTTCTTCGTCTCGCCTGGACCGGTCGGTCTGATGGTGGACCGGTCGGTCTGAGTTGTCCAGTGGGTAGACCGACCGAGCAGACCGGTCGGTCCATGAATCGTTTGATCGGTCTCGGTCTTCACGTGCAAAAAGGGATCGGTCGGTCCAACCACTGGACCGGTCGGTCCAGTGCCTTCATTTCACCGATTTTCGCCCATTTGCTTGAATCTTCGTTCTGAACGCGTGTAGCTCCAAATCCTCATGTATGGACCTAAATAAAGACTCAAGACAACTTAAAAGACTCTAAAACCTCATTAAAAACATAATTAGGGAAGTCCAAATTCTCATTATATCAACTTCCCCTGACTTAGATCTTTGCTTGTCCTCAAGTGAAGACAAACTAGAAACAAGTTCAAGGAAGTTATAAAACCAAAAACAAACCTTCGCAAGATGAATGCAATCCTTTAAGACCCCACATATGTAATACTAACAACCCTCATAGACAGATCAAAAATCAAGATGGTACTTCATGTACTTTTACCAAATACATAGCAATGTCACCCTACTCAAGTTCCTATGTCTCAGCGACTTTTATACCAGGGTTCATAAATCTTACCAGAGGGAAAATGTCTGTCGCATAAGGGTTAAGGTTTTGGGCTGTTTAGTGGTGGTAATGAGTGTTTAGGCTAACCTTGTCGCGGCCGAATGCAGTCATGGCGCAAAAACCCAAGAGAACTAAGTCCAAGGATGATGCACAGCTTTGCAAACTTAAGACTATTTCATTTAGACAAAAACTTTCTGCTTAAGGACTAATACAAAAAAACTAGAAATATAAACATGCTTATAATTATTCATGGAAAACCTGAGGTTTTATTCTAATCCCTTTCAGCTTTATTCTTTTTTTTTTTTTTTTTTTTTTTTTAGCTGGGGATTAGTTCTAACCTTTCCTAAGTACAAATGATGCAGAACAAAAATGAGTAAAGAAATTAAAAATCCTAAGCAGAAAAGTTTTTAAGTAGTACCGAGTCTTTAGAATGGTCAGCTGGCCGGACTATCTCTCCGGAGTTTTTACGCTTGAGTGCATGTCAATATCTTGGACATAAGGCATGGAGTTTAAAAGAAAAGGTTAGGGTAATGGTGTGGTACCAGACTAAAGATGAGCCTGACCATTAGGAGTCCTGAAAAGAGGAATGTGTTTGAAAATGGATAGGACTCCTAACGTTGTTGTTACTGCTTATGCGATTTCGAATTCCCTCTGTTAAGAAAAACAAAATAGCATAAAAAGTGTCAGCGTTAGCTTTCAAGGAGACGGGAGCCTTCAGGTAACATTGATCCGCCTAGGGTGTTTCTAATCTTCCCATTAGCATTGGTTTGTCACTGTTAGAGGGGTTAGAAAACATCATGTGGTCCTAGAAATGCATGCAAATCACAAAAGGTTTAGTACAAACTGACTCAATAAAACTGAAAACGACTCAAGAAAAACCAAAGATAAAATAAGAAAACAGAAAACATAATTAGTACCAATAGTACTCCCCCCAGACTTACTTCACACCGACCCGGTGTGAGAATGAATCCAAGGGAAAGGACTATTAAAAGAAAGACAATAAAAAATAAAAAAAATGAAAGCAAAAAGAAAAGAAAGAAAAGCTAACTCGTCATCAGAAAGTTGGAGACTCATCAAATTTACACAAATTTCGGTTTGATTGAAATAATTTCGGTTCAAATTTAATGAAATTAAACCGGTTAGGATACTTACCTGGCGTGGACCGACCGGTCTGATACCTGGACCGGTCGGTCTGGGATGCATCGTGCATGGTCGATCCGCGGGACGTGGGAAGATCGGCATCGGGACGTGGAGGGATCGGCATCGGGACGTGGAAGAGACCGACCGGTCTGAAGTTAGACCGACCGGTCCAGGGTCTCCAGTGGGTAGACCGACCTAGGAGACCGGTCGGTCTATTTGGGACCGAGCAATGTCAAAATAATCAAGACCGACCGGTCCAGTGTCTCCAGTGGGTAGACCGACCTAACAGACCGGTCTGTCTACTGGGACACCGACCCGTCCAGTCCTGGCTCCGATTCCAAACTTCTGTGACGAGAATCCTAAGGAAAAACCAAAAAGAAAAAAAAAAACCAAGGTAAAACCGAAAAAAGAATGAAAAAGAAAGAACATATATATACACTTACAAGTGGGTTGTCTCCCACTAAGCGCTTTGTTTAACGTAGTTAGCTTGACGTGTGCGCCTCTTAGGCGTTAGGTGGCTCAGCAAGAGGGATCTCAGCACCCTCTGCTATGGTGGTATCAGCGAGGTAAGGCTTCAGGCGCTGACCATTAACGACGAACTCATCCCAGTTGGATCCAATAACACCACTGCTCCGTAAGATCTCACCTCTTTGATGGTGAAAGGTCCAGACCACCTCGAACGGAGCTTTCCAGGGAACAATTTCAAGCGAGAGTTGAACAGCAGAACCTGGTCATTCGGAGCGAAGTCCCTGGAGATGATTCGCTTGTCATGGTATGCCTTGGTCCGTTCATTGTAGATTCTAGAATTCTCATAGGCCATGTGCCTTATCTCTTCCAACTCGTGCAGCTGGATGGTTCTCCGTTCAGAGGCTGACTTGATGTCATAGTTCAGCTGCTTGATCGCCCACGCCGCCTTGTATTCCAACTCCACTGGGAGATGGCAAGCCTTGCCATACACCAAATGGAATGGAGTGGTTCCCAGCGGTGTCTTGTACGCAGTGCGATAAGCCCATAGAGCATCATCAAGCTTCATCGACCAATCCTTCCTAGTCGTGTTCACCGTCTTCTGCAAAATGCTCTTGATCTCTCTGTTGGAAATCTCCACTTGACCACTCGTCTGTGGATGATAAGGTGTCGCGACCTTGTGTCTAACTCCATTTTTACTCAAAAGATTTGCAAGCACCTTATTGATGAAGTGAGAGCCTCCATCGCTGATCACTACTCGCGGAACACCAAATCTTGGGAAGATGATTGACTTGAACATCTTCAGGACCACCCTGGCGTCATTTGTTGGGGAAGCCAGCGCCTCAACCCACTTTAATACGTAATCTACAGCCACCAAGATATACTTGTTCCCATATGAAGAAGGGAATGGTCCCATGAAGTCAATTCCCCATACATCGAACACTTCCACTTCCAAGATGAAATTCTGAGGCATTTCGTTCCGTTTGCTAATGTTTCCCTGTCTCTGGCATGAATCACACTTAGAAACAAACTCATTAGTGTCTTTAAACAGGGTAGGCCACCAAAAGCCTGCCTGCAATACCTTCGAAACAGTTTTAAAAGTTGCAAAGTGTCCTGCATAACTGGAACTGTGACAGTGAAAGAGTATACCTGGAATTTCCTGCTCTGAAACGCACCTCCGAAAGATACCATCTGAGCACTGCTTGTAGAGGTATGGTTCGTCCCAGAAGTATCTCCTCACATCTCTGAGGAACTTCTTCTTCTTGTACTTGATGAAGTCTTTTGGTTCTTGTCCCACAACCAAGTAATTGGCATAATCGGCAAACCAGGGTCTCTCAGGGGGGCGTGTGGACTGAATGGCAGCAGCAAACTCATATGAAGTCCCAATGCTAACCGAATAAACTTGTTCCTCAGGGAGTCCAGCATCGAGTGGGACTTGCTCTTCAATTCGCAGTCTAGATAAATGATCTGCTACTCCATTCTCAATTCCCTTCTTGTCGCGAATCTCTAGATCATACTCTTGCAGCAAGAGAATCCAGCAAAGTAGTCTTGGCTTAGCATCTTTCTTGGTAAGGAGATACCTCAGAGCAGCGTGATCCGTGTGAACTACTACCTTAGAACCCACCAAGTATGACTTGAACTTCTCGAAAGCAAACACAATAGCAAGTAGCTCCTTCTCAGTAGTGGCATACCTGCATTGTGCGTCGTCAAGGGTCCTGCTAGCGTAGTAACACGTGTAGCTTCTTGTCCTTTCGCTGTCCCAAAACAGCTCCCACTGCATAATCGCTTGCATCAGTCATGATCTCAAAGGGAAGATCCCAATTAGGCGGTTGGACAATTGGTGCAGTCATAAGAGCTCCTTTGATGGTGTGGAAAGCCTCAAGACAAGGACCATCGAAGTCAAATTTCACGTCCTTGCAGAGCAGCCGAGTCAAAGGTCTTGCTATCTTGGAAAAATCCTTGATAAACCGCCTGTAGAACCCGGCATGTCCAAGAAAATTGCGCACTCCTTTAACTGAGTTGGGTGGCTGCAGACTAGCCATGACCTCTATTTTTGCCTTATCCACCTCAATCCCATTCTCAGAAATCTTGTGTCCCAGTACTATCCCATTTCTGACCATAAAATGGCATTTCTCCCAATTGAGCACTAAATGTTTCTCCTCGCATCGCTGCAAAACTCTGCATAGATTCGCCAAACAAACAGAAAAAGATGAGCCATAAACTGAAAAATCGTCCATAAATACCTCCATGATGTCTTCAATGAGGTCAGTGAAGATGGACATCATGCATCTCTGGAACGTGGCTGGGGCATTACACAAGCCAGATGGCATTCTGCGATATGCATAAGTGCCATATGGACATGTGAATGTTGTCTTTTCCTGATCATCAGGGTGGATGGGAGTCTGGAAAAAGCCTGAATACCCATCTAAGAAACAATAATAAGGGTGATTAGCAAGTCTTTCAAGCATTTGATCAATAAAAGGCAACGGGAAATGATCTTTCCTAGTTGCAGCATTCAACTTTCTGTAATCAATGCACATTCTATGGCCAGTTACGGTTCTAGTGGGAATCAATTCATTCCTATCATTTTTCACTACAGTAACTCCACCTTTCTTAGGAACTACATGCACAGGACTAACCCAGGTACTATCAGAAATAGCATATATGATTCCAGCTTCTAACAATTTCATTATCTCTTTCTTAACATCTTTTAGATTCGGGTTTAACCTCCTCTGATGTTCTATAGAAGCCTTGGATTCATCTTCTAAATGGATTCTATGCATGCACAAGTTAGGTGAAATTCCAGTAATGTCATCAATTGAATATCCTAATGCCTTACGATATTTTCTATGTTCACACAACAACAAAGCAGTTTCAGCATTATTCAATTCAGCATTGATGATGACAGGATATGTAGAGTTTGGGCCAAGAAAAGCGTACCTCAACCCAGCTGGGAGGGTTTTAAGTTCCACCTTAGGAGCTTTCAGCTCGCTCCATGGATTATCAGTGTGAGTGGTGGACTTACCTGGGGGGTTTGGAGTCTCTGATGGCTCTGGCATGTCTGCTTTGATGTCTAGAGAAGCCACCAACTTTGTAAATGTGGCGCTTTGGTCAAGCTTCTTCACAAGCTCATTAGCCTCATCATTCAGAAATCCATCCTCTGTCTTGGCTTTGGTTAAAGCAATCTCCAGTGGATCATCTATCAAGATCTCCTCCGTAGCTTGGTCGGCGATGTCTTCTGGATCATTGATGGAAAAGGCTTGACCATTTATCATGGGTCTATTCAGCAGCTTATCCATCTCAAATTGCATTTCAATGTCTCCCAGTTGGAGATTAATGCGTCCTCGCTTGACATCTATCATTGCACCAGCTGTGCAAAGAAATGGCCTTCCAAGAATGAGAAGATCTCTTGGCTCCTCGTCCAGTTCCAGCACCACAAAGTCTGCAGGGACAAAAACATCGCTAATTTTCAGTTGTAAGTCTTCTAAAACACCTACAGGAAGTTTAACAGAACGATCAGCAAAGATTAGGGAGATTTTAGTCGGACTAAAGTCCTTAAAACCCAGTCGTTTGGCGACAGAATACGGCATGAGATTGACGCTTGAGCCCAAGTCGCATAGGGAGCAGGCAAAGATGGTAGAGTTGATCTGAACTGACAACACAAAACGACCCGGATCTCCAAGCTTCTTGATTGTCTTGTTCAGCAACACCGCGCTGCACTCCTTAGTTACTCTGACATAATCCTCTTCCTCGGTTACATTTGATGTCAAGATCTTCTTGAAGTAACTCTTAAGCAAAGGGCACAGATGGATTGCGTCCACTAAAGGGATCTTTACCGTCAAATCCTTAACCATCTCTCTGCACTTTGCTTCTTCCAGGTCTTTCTGAGACCTCTTAGGTTGAACCGGATAAGGAGCCTTGGGAACAAACGAGCTTTCCGGTGCACTGTTGACCGGACCGACCGGTCTGGTAAGAGGACCGGTCGGTCCCTGAGTACGATTGTCCAGACCGACCGGTCTGATAGGGGGACCGGTCGGTCCATCGTCCAGTGGACCTTTCGACGCGTCTGAATCTCCTGCAGAAACTGTCCTTCCCTTCACTGCTCTGGGGACTGGCTCAAGAACCTTACCACTCCTAGTAGTGATAGCTTCAACGTCCATTTCAGAGATGGCATGACAATCTCTCTTAGGATTTTGCTCCCCTTTTGCTGGAAGGGTCCCTTGTTGCCTCTTAACAGCTTCTGCATTCTGAGCTACCTGAGTATCAAACATCTTCAGGTGAGTTTGCACAGCATCTAGACGCCCATAAATGTTGGTAACATCCGTGGAAACATTCTGCTGATTAGCTAACATGAGCTGCATCATGGCTTTCAACTCGTCATTGGGGCTTGCAGCTGGAGGTGGAGGAGGAGGAGCTTGTTGTCTCGGTTGGAACTGATTCTGATTCTGGTATCCAGAGCCTGATCCTTGTCCATACTGCTTCTGATATCCTGCATTGTAGCCTGTATACCCCTGAGCCGGTATAGCTGTTCCTGATGAACTGATGAAAGGTTTCCGAGCTGGGGCTGGAGCTTGCTGAGGGTAAACCTGATCCTGGGGGTTTACAACATTGGTGCTCCTGTAGGAAAGGTTGGGATGGCTGCGGTAATTGCTGTTGAAACCTCTGTTCTGCCCAGTCCCTTGACCATTCACATAGTTAACCTCCTGAGCATCATCTGAAACTAAAGCAGCATCCTCTGAATAACAGATCGCATCAGAAGCGTCTCCAACCAAGTTATTTCCCTGTTGGCTGGCCTGCATCAAATCCCTGAGTTTAGCAGCTGTCAGCTCTGCTATTTCTAATGCAGATGGTGCCTCAACACTGCAGACTCTCTTAGACCGATCATACTCGGGATACTCATTGCTGGAGCTCTGAGCCATGTTCTCAATTAACCTGTATGCTCCTTCCAAGCTCTGAGTCCCGAAATCACCATTACTTGAAGCGTTGAGGCTGGTCTTGTAATCTTTGTTGACTCCATCATAGAAGGTCCTGAGCATCTGGTTCTCTGTAAATCCATGGTGGGGACACTCTCTGCGGTACTCCTTAAATCTGTCCCAGGCCTCAGCAAACGACTCTCCGCCTTTCTGCATGAAATTAGTGATTCTGCTCCTGAGCTGGGCTGTCTTAGTCTTTGTGTAGAAGTAGTCCAAGAAAGCAGCTCTAGCTTCTGTCCAGCCATTCAGAGAGTTCGGAGGAAGTGATTTCAGCCACCTTAGAGCTTTATCAGCAAGGGAATGCTTGAACAGCTTGCATTTGAGGTAGTCAGATGGTACCCCATTAGCCTTGGTCGTCTCGCAGACCTCTTCAAAAATCTCTATGTGATCCATGGGGTTCTCAGAGGATAACCCATGGAAAACATGTCTCTCCACCAGATTGATCAGCTGCGCCTTAATCTCGAAATCGTTCCTCTGAATCTCAGGCACCCGAATAGCTGATCTATTCTGATAGTACTGATGGACATTCTCCCCTTCTCCAATTCCTCTGTGTGGTGGAGCATTATGTCCCTGTGGTGGCACCTGTTGTGCCAAGCGCCTAGCAAACTCCTGCTGCATCTGCTGCATTTGCTGTTGAGCCGCGAGCTCTTGCGCAGCATTTGCAGCACGAATCTGCTCTATCTGGTCGAACAGAACTGTCTGAAGATCATTGTTACCAGCTGGGTTTTCGTTCTCCATGGCTGATTGAAGATTCCTCTGAGCTCTGTTGGTCCTTTCAAGTCTTGCTAGTTCTTCGTTAGTGTACGAAAGTAGAGGTTCAGTGCGATTACTTCTCCTCTACATACACCTGGAAACCCAAGCAAAGACAAAAAAAACAAAAAGAAAAACTAAATTAGAAAATACTTAGATGAAATTCGCAATTCAAATAAGATGGCAAACGTAATATGGTCCCCGGCAACGGCGCAAAAAACTTGATACACAGAGTTTTAACCCTATATTCTACTGCAAGTGCACAGCAAACAAAGTAGTTATTTAGGGATCGAATCCTCGAGGACCAAATTCACTTACACAACTTTATAGAAAATTGAATTAAACTAAGCAGGAAACAAGAGTTGATGGTGATGTTAAAAATAAAAGACAAGATTGCAAATGAAAACGGTTTTGATTCCGATTAATAAAAACGCTAGGCTTTAGAGAATCTCAGGAAATCACTTTAACAAACCAGACAACTATTCAGATTCAGATATGCATGCATCTAGAACTCAAAACACAGTTTATAAATTATTCCACTTTCATGATAATAATTACTATCCCTAGAGATCCAAGAACCTATACTTTCGCATGGTCTCGGCTATCCTAGGCAAGCAGTACAGTTCATGTTTTGATTTGTTCACAATCAGTTTCTAATTCACTTTCGAGACTAGAACCTAATTGTTCATCAACAGTAGTTCCAGTGATTCACAGGCTTTTGGAATGTAAATCAACTTAAGATCTAGGATTAAGTGATCAGTTCAATCCTAGCTTTATGCCTAACAGTGATGAAGATGATAAAGATTAAACAACCTATTTGTGTCTGATTTATTGTGTGAAATCCATCGAAACCCTAAAACCTAACTCAAGATCTACTCAGACATAATTGAAAGAAAAGCAATAGCAAAAGATGAAGAATGCATAATAATATAAAAGAAATCAATAGGGTTCATAAATCTTCTCAGGAAAGTAGTAGATCTCTTCTCCCTTGCTTACAATTGCGAAAAACTCTCAAAAGTCTCAGTAAAAACGTGCTAGAAAAAGTGATGTCTTCTTCAGTCTAAAAGAAATAGGGTTTTTATATGATAAAACGCAGAAAAAGGAAAATCCCATAAAATCAGGGAAACAGACCGGTCGGTCCGTTTGATGGACCGGTCGGTCCTCTTCAGAATCAGGTTTCTTCGTCTCGCCTGGACCGGTCGGTCTGATGGTGGACCGGTCGGTCTGAGTTGTCCAGTGGGTAGACCGACCGAGCAGACCGGTCGGTCCATGAATCGTTTGATCGGTCTCGGTCTTCACGTGCAAAAAGGGATCGGTCGGTCCAAACACTGGACCGGTCGGTCCAGGGCCTTCATTTCACCGATTTTCGCCCATTTGCTTGAATCTTCGTTCCGAACGCGTGTAGCTCCAAATCCTCATGTATGGACCTAAATAAGGACTCAAGACAACTCAAAAGACTCTAAAACCTCATTAAAAACATAATTAGGGAAGTCCAAATTCTCATTATATCAATAAACAGTTTTACAAAGTTTTTAAATAATTTTATAAGATTTTTAAACAGTTTTACAAAGTTTTTTTTAACAGTTTTACTAAATCTCATTATAATTTTTTTTAACAGTTTTATAATGTAATGGCAAAACTCTACCCCCTTCCCCCTTCAAAATCTATACTCAAACTCAAAAATTTATAGTCGTTTGTGTTTGAATTTGCTTTGAAATCTAAACTTCTTCTTCTTCTTCTTCTTTTTCCTTAATCTGCTTGATCTAATCTCAGATCCACGTTCTTCGCCAACAACAACGCCCTCTCAAATCTTCTTAGAGAAAATCGCAACAGAGATCAGAGATAGTAAAATCAGAGACGACGATAATCGAATTCAGTGACACTAAAATCTGATCTCATTATGGCGATCTGGTAGAGACAGAGAGAGAAAAACGAAATTTGGATGAGAGAAAAAAAATCAGATCTAATTTGTAATAAGGGTAATCTGGAAATATTTTTAAAAAAACAATGATATTGTTGTAATGATTTTCAAACAGTGACATATTTAAAAAGTGGCATAACTCAAAATTTCTATTAAATATTTTAGTCATAACATTATTAATTTATTTATTTGTAAAACTCGATTTGGGCCTACAAAAGAAATAGACCCGTTTTTTAATAGACTTATTATCTCATACTTCCTGCAAATTTTTTTATTTATGTACTATATTTAGTGGATAAACCAAGTTGACCATCTTCTACGATTTCTTTCCATTTTCTTGGTGGAACTTTGTAGTTTTTATCTTTTGACCAGATTCGATTCATACACAGAGCAAAGGGTTCAAAGTTTTTTTTTTTTCTTTTTTCCCTTTCCATGCAAATGCAATAGCTGACACTTCACACTGTCCGTTAATTTGTTTAAACAATTCGAGTAAAAAAAACGAGAAAATTATTTCCTCTAAGAATAATTAATTAATAGTTTTTGTCTAACCTACCACGCATAGTCCATAGACGCCATTTCATTACTTATTATGTCTTTTAGCACGTGAAATAGTACGTAAATTACTAAATTCTATATCATTACATTAAGGTATTTTTTTTAATAAAGGAGTACATATTTCATATAAAATAATTATACGTACTATCTTTGGCAATCCTGAGATGTGACGAAACCTCCATGAAAATTTGATACAAATTTTCGTATTACCAACGATTTAACTTAATTATTAAAAAAAACATGATTTAACTTATTTATTTTGTTAAAGATATTAATCGAGCTCATTTTTGACGATGTCAAGTTTTTTTTGTTTTTTATCCATCTGTGAATTTTATTAAGAACCTGGAAAATACTTAAGCCAACGACTAACATATTAGCCCCGGAGTTTTGAAGTCCTGCGAAAGGAAGATTGAGAATTGGTATAACTACGAAGACAACCTAATGAAAAAACACAAAGCAAACACCAACTACAAGATACAACCGAAAGAAAAACCACCACTGCTAGTTTATCATTAAGACCACTAAGCGAGAACCGAACCTCCAGACTGAAAACCCCACCAAAGGACAAACGAGATGAACGCTTGAGCTAAAATGATGTCAAGTTCATATATTCATCTTCTCTTTACGGGGGGCATCATTTCTAAATTACAACAATTTGAAAAATTGGAAAAGTCCTCAGACATAAGAAGATGAGTAGGAGACACAAAATAAAGCAATACATTTAGAAGTATGACCTGGAAGAAATTGAGCAGCTTTAAGGTTGGAAGAACAAAATAAAGCAATACATTTAGAAGTATGACCTGGAAGAAATTGAACAACTTTAAGGTTGGAGAACCAGAAACACGAAGATAAATAAGTTTCTATTAACTTTCTAATGTGAAAATAAATTTCTCATTAACCAAGATAAAATGTACTAACAAGATATATATATAGACTTTAGAATCAAGCTAAAGGAGACTTAATTCTAATCTAACTATAGTACATATATTAATACACCCTCTTCAAACTGAATTCTCCTTTGGATGAAAGAGGTTTGACATTGATAATCTGCCAAGAAGATAGTAGAAAGAACCAGGGTGAAGAGGCTTAGTCATTATATCCGCAAGCTGGTTGATGGAAGAAACATGTAGAACTTTCAGAAAACCTGTTTTGACTTGGTCCCTGGTTGTGTGACAATCTAGCTCAACATGCTTCGTCCTCTCATGGAAAACTGGATTATTGGCAATGTGCATTGCTCCTTTATTATCACAAAACAGCTTAGCCTGAGATGCCACTTTAATATGTAGATCATCCAACATCATATTCAACCATAAAAGCTCCTTGGTTGTTAAAGCCATGCTCCTATACTCTGCTTCACCACTGCTTCCACTAACTCTATCATGCTTCTTTGATTTCCAAGTAAGAAGAGAGTTCCCCAAAAACACACATACCACTCAGTGGCCTCCTTGTATCAGGGCATGTAGCCCAATCAGCATCAGCAAAGCCATTAAGACATATATCATTCTGAGTCGAGTAAAATAAACCTTGGCCACGACTATTCTTCAGATACTTCAAGATATGATGAGCAACTTGTAGATGAATATCTGTGGGACAAGACAAGTACTGACTCAACTTATTTACTGCAAAGGTGATATCAGGACGAGTGATACACAAATACAACAAGCGGCCTATTAGTTCTCTAAAAGGAGTAGCATCAGATAACAGAGTTCCTTTATCCAAACGAAGAGAAACTTTAGGATCCATGGGAACAGACTTAGGTTTGCAGTCTGAAAGACCTGCATCAGATAACAAATCCAGGTAATATTTCCTCTGGCAAACATATATTCCTGTTGAATTTCTAGCTATCTCAAGACCTAAGAAGAATTTAGCTGGTCCAAGTTCCTTAGTCTTAAAGTGTCTAGCTAGGGTAGCCTGAACAGAATTCACAACATCATCATTATTACTAGCTATGAGAATGTCATCTACATAGACTAATAGAGCAATGAATGATGTACCTTGTATTTTGACAAACATGGTATTATCTGCTAAAGATTGCAGAAAACCATCATCAAGTAGAGCTTGAGAGAGACACTTATACCATTGTCTAGACGCCTGCTTTAGACCATAAATCGACTTGTGGAGTTTACAGACAGCATTATGTGGCAAACAAATACCAGGAGCAGGTGTGTATCCCAATGGTAAACTCATGTATATTTCCTCTTCTAAATCACTATGCAAGAAAGCATTGGTGATGTCCATCTGTATGAGACTCCAACCATTCTTAGCAGCCAAGGCAAGAAGCAATTTAACACTGGCAAGCTTAGCTATAGGAGAAAAGGTATCAAAATAGTCTACACCTTCTTGCTGTGTAAACCCCTGAGCAACCACATGTGCTTTATACCTCTCCAGAGAGCCATCAGCAAGATACTTGATAGTATAAACCCATTTTCATCCAACAACATTCTTGCCAGGGGAAGAGATACAATGCTCCATGTTTTATTAAGTTCCATAGCCTCAAGTTCCACATCCATAGCCTTAGTCCACTTAACTGAGATTATAGCTTGCCTAAAATTCTTAGGCTCTGTCTCAATGGTGATAGAAAAAATGTAATTCTGATAAGGAATACTCAACTTTGTATAAGAGAGATTAGAAGAGATAGGATATGGAGTGGTATAATAAAGAAGAAGTTAAAGCAAAAGAACAATGATAGTCGGATAAGTAACCTGGAACTTTAGATGATCATTTTGGCCTATCATGTTGTACTAGAACTGGAACATTCTCCTCTGGAACAGTCTCTTGTGAAACATGGGTGCCACTAGAGGGAGAAGGATGTTTGGCACCAGATGGAGAACTATGTTCAGATGATGATGGAAATGATGCATGAAAATGATCAGCATGTGAAACATATGATGTAGAGTCGTGTGAGACTGATAAAGGTAAAGGTAAAATAGTATGATGAAAAATGTATGTATGCACAAAAGACAATGGCTCAGACATATAAGGAAATTCATTTTCATGAAAAACAACATTGCGAGAT
The DNA here is from genome assembly GCA_963576765.1 of Draba incana. Lineage (NCBI taxonomy): Eukaryota > Viridiplantae > Streptophyta > Magnoliopsida > Brassicales > Brassicaceae > Draba > Draba incana. The sequence continues at coordinate 5,098,725 of OY755210.1, read as the reverse complement.
ATAGACACCTGATTAGTATCTAAATGTAAAACCTTGTATCCTTTAAATCCTGATGCATAGCCAAGAAACACACATCTATCAGCCCTAGGACTAAATTTATGCCGATCCTTAAGCAAAGTTGAAACATAATAGAGACAACCAAAGCAACGAAGAAATGAATATGTGGGTTTCCTTTTGGTAAGCAGCTGATAAGGAGTAAGATTACCTAGCAAAGGACTAGAAATTCTATTGATAAGGAACACAACTGTGAGAATGCAATCACTCCAATAACAAATAGGAACATTTGACTGAAATAACAAAGATCTAGCAACATTAAGCAAGTGTTGATGTTTACGTTCTACTATTGAATTCTGTTGAGGAGTGTATGCACATGAAAACTGATGAATTATTCCATGTTTCTTAAGTAATTCAGTAAAGGTTAGCTCATGTGCATTATCACTTCTAATTCCTTTAACCACAGAACCATACTGAGTATGAACATGTTGTAAGAATGCTGGAAAATGTAAAGAAACTTCACTTTTATTTCTGAGAAGATAAATCCATGTTACACGTGTATGATCATCTACAATAGTAAGAAAGTACTTATACCCTTCAACAGACTCAATAGAAAAAGGACCCCAAACATCTAGATGTACTAATTCAAAAGGAACATCAACTCTATTATTATTAGACTGAAATGGTAATCTCTTTTGTTTAGCTACATGACAGACTGAACAAGGGGATTCTCCTAAAGTATTCTTAGACAATGAAAGAGTTTCAGATAAGAGCTTTAACTTGGCAAATGATGGATGTCCAAGGCGTTGATGTCAGAGATCCCTATTAACTTGCAAGGATCCAGAAAAATGTGATGATGCAGCAGAGAAGTTGTCAAGATGTACAAATTGTGAAGAAGATACCCTTTACCAATCATCAAGTCCTGAATAGACTCATGTATATAACAGAAATCAGGGAAAAAATGAGCAGAAAAATTATTTTGTTTAAGCAATGTACTAACAGAGAGATTGAATTTGAAAGAAGGCACATGTAAAACATTATGCAATATGAGAGATGATGATAAATGCACAATGCCACAGTGTGTGATATCCACTCTACCAGCATTAGGCAAAGAGACTGTAACACCAAAGACTGCAAAAGTTTCACTAAAAAATGATAAGTCAGAACAAACATGACTAGTTGCTCCACTATCAATTATCCAACTACCTTGAGGAAGTGATGTGGATAAGGAGGAAAGACATTGTTGTTGAAAAGTGAGTTTATTATTTTCAAAACGAAGGGAAGTCGAAGGAAATAAAGAAGGGAATGAGACATTACCCGCAGAAGATTGGACAACCATAATACCATGTTCAGTCACAGTGGTGACAGGTGGAAAAGGAGTTGAAGGCTCTGAAATCTTGACATGAGATTGTAGCTGCTGAATGAGAGACTGTAATTGATCATTATTCATCTGGCCAAGATCAAGACTAGTAGCAGTTGTAGCAGGAGAAGGCAAATAAGGAAAAGAAGACCATGTAACCACATTTGCCACTGCATGAGATTGAGAAGATTTGTGCATCCCTTGATGAGTAGCTTGATTTTGCAGTAGAAGAACTCTTGTATCCAGGAATGTATCTAGGTGGATATCCATGTTTCTTAAAACATTTCTGGATAACATGGCCCATTTGACCACAATGAGTACACAAGGCCTATTTGATCTTGGACGAAAACGATTATTCTAAATAGTATTAGCCATAACATCGTAAGAACCAGCAGATTGTTCTGCAGAAGAAGCCATAGTCTGAAACACCACATTACTACCCTGAACAGATGGTTTAATATTCTTCTGTCTTTCATCTTGAGAAATCATGTTGAAAACATCTTCTATAGAAGGAATAGGTTTGATCATCAAGATCTGTCTACGAGTAGCATCAAAAGACTCATTCAAACCCATCAAGAACTTCATAACCCTACTCCTCTGTTGTAATTTCTCCCATAGACCAGCTGCATTACACTCACAATGTCCACAAGTACACACCGGTAGCTCAACATAATTTATGTATTCTTCCCAAAGTGTCACCAATTCAGTATAGTAAGTACTAACATCCATACTTCCTTGTTGAATACTACTCAACCTTTGTTCTATCTCATAAACATGAGGTGCATCTCCTTGCTGAAATCTACTTATCAAATTCTTCCATATTCCCTCAGCAGTAAAAATGAATAACAAACTTTGGCCGATTTTCTTGGAAACAGAATTCATTAACCAAGTCGCTACCATATTGTTGCAACGAGACCAAGATCCATAATCACTATAAGTGGGAGAAGGTTTGAGAATTGTACCATCAACTAATCCAAGTTTGTTGCGCACATTAAGAGCCATACGCATAGATCGTCTCCAAGAAGGAAAATTTGCTCCAGTAGTCAATCGATCTGAAACAAGAACTAACCCAGCATGATCTGAGCTGTGAAGAAAAAACGGATTGTTATATTGATCAACCGGAGTTAACACCGGCCCCGATTGAGTAGATTTTGTAGCCGCCATAATAAATCAAGCGAGAAAGAAGCTAATGTAGCTTAGAAAAGTGAAGAAAAAATGAAGAAGAGTCGTCGCGATGATGAAGACGAAGTGAATCAAAGATGCGAAGAAGATCGTTCGCTACGGAAGACTCATAGGAGCTCAAATTTTCTCAGGAAACCAAAGAAATCGAAATTAGGGTGAGAAAATGAAGAAATCGATCGATTTGATGAAGAATCGATGAAGATGATGATGAATCTGCGATGAAATAGAAGAAAAATATAGAATTTGAGTGATGAAAGATGAGATTTCGAGTTTTTTGGTGAGGTTGTTAGAGTTTTCCGAGAAAATGAAGAAGGAATGAGAAAAAGTTGTTATTATAGCTCTGATACCATATTAACTTTCTAATGTGAAAGTAAATTTCTCATTAACCAAGATAAAATGTACTTACAAGATATATATAGACTTTAGAATCAAGCTAAAGGAGATTTAATTCTAATCTAACTATAGTACATATATTAATTGTTTCAGAACTCACATGGGCACGTAGATAAATAAGTTCATGTACTAGTTTGTCGATCAGTTTATTTTAAATGAATATAATTTGATCAAAACAGAAGATGCTACAAAAATATATACACAAAAACACAAACGATTTTGAGGTGTTTGTCATTTTGTACAATAACCTATCAACAACACAGAGCCGGCCCAGACGTAACGCACGTGCAGTGCCGGTCCAATGTTTGTAGGTGCCCTATGCAAGTTTTTTTAAAAGTGCCCTTTTTGTATATTATAAAAATAGCAACATAAGTAAAAAACACTTTAAAATATCATAAAAACGTTCATAAATCCAAATAGTTTGTAAGAAAATACGAACAACAATAAAGTAAAACTTTATTTTTGAAAGATTGATCTCCTTCCATTTTTGTTTGCAAAATCATTCATTAAACTCTCGTAGTCGAGTTTTTCCACCATCTCCGTTTCAATCGATAGCAAAGCCAACCCATTCAACCTCTCTTGCGACATGGTAGACCGTAAATAATTATTTATTAGCTTCAACTTCGAAAAACTTCTTTATGCGGTGGCAACCGATACCGGAATGGTCAATAATATGCGATAAGCAATTGCGGTATTTGGATAGCAACCCTCCATTCTTTTTAAAAATCAAGCACTTCGATAGGCTTGCGAACCTCATTTGGTAATCCTCCTCGCAGAACTTTCAGTTCCATAAACAAATCTTCAGCAACTATATCAGAATGCATACCATGCTTCAAAGAAATCTCCAGGTTCTCACACGATTTTTTCAAAGTATCATCACTTGCCGATGTTGGCTTCTTTAAATCAAACAAAAACCCAAATGTTTGTTCATACCTTTCGAATTATTTAAACCTCGACTCAAGAGGAGGCCCACCAACATTACAAAAGTGTTTGAAAAAGGTCTTATAAATACTTTTATTATAAAAAAACGTTAATAATTTTTAAAAAAAATATGTCTATAACAATGATTTAAATTAAAAAAATGTCCCTCTACATTTGAGGCCCTAAGCGGTCGCTTCTCTTGCTTGCCCTCTGGGCCGGGCCTACGCACGTGGACCTGAGTGCGTTAGGCAGCAATGTTTATTAATGAATAGCAGGGCATCTATTACAGAATTAATAAGCTAGTATAGTGGTTAAGTAGCAGCTCTCTTTCTTGTTAACTTGAGTTCGAACCTTCCTCTATTATTTTAGTAGATTAAAGGGCATCATTTTCAGTTTTTGCTTTAGGCATTAGTTTATATTGGCCCGGCCATGCAAAAACACATAAAACGAAACCATTTTGAACAACAAGACCATGTGAAGTTTTTGTTTCGAATAAATCGTTAAGTGTTAGGAACTCATGATTTTCAATTCGGTGTTGAGGGTTAATTGTTATCGCGTTTAAAGCATAATTTATTCATCTTTTTAAATAGAGTTGAGGTGATAATTTTGAAGTTTCACTTTTAAACTTTTAGCAAAAAAAAAAAAAAAGTTTCACTTTTAAAACAAACAAAAAAAATGCTAGATTTTGACATGTAAAAGAATACATTACGACAGTTCTGATTTTACAAGTCGACTGTGCATGAAACTGAATATAGTTGTTTAAACAACTACAATAATTATGAAAAAAATGTTAAAAGAAAAAAGTTATCCAATAACTAATATACTTTTGTAAGTTTCAAAAAAAAAAAAAACTAATATACTTTGGTGATAAAAATTACGAAATCGTTGCTATAAGCCTATAACTAAGGCTCTGAATGGTAACGATCCCCCCCCCCCCCTCTTCCCCCCTTCCCCCGCACTGAACAGTTCCAAAAATCTATACTTATATGTGTATCTAACAAAAATATATACTTATACATGTATATATATATATTTTTTTTTGTTACTATTTATCTCGCACCGCACCTGTTCCGCCCCGCACTGTCACCATTCGAAGCCAGTCTTTGGAAGCGCACGGCCGACACAATAGACAATTATTTCAACAAGTAACTTTTAGTCCACTCCCATCAGCTTCACCCATTGACTAAAATTTCCTCTAAGAAATTCTATTTATTTTCCAAAGTTAGTTACATATATACGTTTTTTTTAACATTGCATAATACTGGTTTAATTTATGTATAAAATAAAATTATTAATACTATTTTACGTCAAAATTTTTCTCAAGACTAACTTCATAGTTCATACTAATTATAAACTTTATCATCTAAGTGTAGATCTCAGTTTAATTGAGAGAAAACTCAAACTAAGTTAAAATTTAAATCACTAAATGACATAAATTTAAGTAAATGCTAAATAAACAATTAAAGAGAGTAGAAAAGTTTCAAAAAAAGAAGAAGTAAAGAGTAGAATAGTACCCAATATATATTCATTTAGCCTTTTAGGGCATGTTGAACATTTTAATTGTATGTCATGTTGTATGTTAAATATTTTAGATCCTAAATTGAATTTGTACTCAAATTGTTGATTAATTATGGATACCATCATTTCACAAATTCTCACAACATCTTTTAATAAAGAAATAGTAAATGTTATCCACTATTTTAAAAATAGAACTTCTACGTAAAATGCAATTTACTTGAAGTAATCATTTGTTGACAATTTTGAAGTAAATCAGTTACACAAGAAGTGGATGAGAATGAAACAACTTTTGGTCAACTAATTACAACGTAACTTTTGAAATAAAAGACCATTTCACGTAAAGACTAATCAACTTTTGTCTTCTCATCCCGACATGGCCGTACAAATCTAATCTCCTTTTATCCATTTCTTTATACCAAGAAAAAAACATGCACTATAAATACTTATAGACTCTAAAATCTCAACAAACTCAACAAAACCCTAAAACCAATATGGGGAACTGCATATGCGTAACAAACAAAACAACCGGAGAATCATTTAACAATATGAGAAGAAGAAGAACATCCACCGTATGCCAGGACGGCGACGACAGAGAGAACCTCATCGGAGAAAAAGTGACGTCATCAAGTTCGTCATCATCGTGTGTGAAAAGAGAGATTAAGATAAGAATGACTAAGAAAGAGCTTGAAGATCTCATGAGAAATATTGATATGAAGAATTTAACGGTGGAAGAAATTCTTTCTAAGTTAATATTCGACGGTGGAGATCAAATCGGTTTCGCCGCCGATCATCACCGGCCGTGGAGACCTGCGTTACAGAGCATACCGGAGATGGATTAATGCTTTTTTTTGCATTTAAAATTTAATTAATTGGGAAAAGCTGAGTCTGATGCGTGTGTGTGTCCTAAAATTGACCCTGTCGGATCGGTGATTGAAGCTTTAAGTCAAATTATGTACATGTTTGTTTTTTGTAATTCTTTTTTCTTTCTTTATAGTTATGATTCTTTTCTACTTCATATACTCTTTTTTTTTTCTTCAAACTAGCAAAATAGAATTTAAATTTCAACTCTGGTTTCAAAATCCTTTAAAACCACACTTTAATTCTCAGCGCTAAACCAAAATCCAATATTTGAACCCTAAATAAACATTCTAAATAAGTTTCAAAAAAAAAAAAAAATGGAACATTCTAAAATATTAATAAAATGTTTTTTTCTTTAATTTTGAAAGAGTTCTCCTATTGATATTTATTTATCAAAAAGAAATCTTGGTAAATCCGGATCAAGTAATCTTCCTAGCTAAATGATAAGGAGCTAGATTTTCTAAGAATATCAACTCGAGAATAGCAAAACGATGGTAAGAATATGTTTAAGTTGAAAAATGAAGAAACTTGTCTTTTTGTTTAAGTTTAAGTTCAAAACTTTTTTGTTTGTTTTTTTATCGAAGAAACTTTCAAAATCACGCTCTACTTTGAGGGAGAGTTATCCTTCGTTATGATGGCATGAGAAATACAATGCAAATTAGATAATTTTGATATTATCTTCTTATAGTTGGATCTCATGCAGGCCTTCCCATGTGTTGAGAGTGCTAGGTCACAGAGCCCACATTATTTTCACTAAAATTCTTTATATCTTAAAGGCCCAAACTGTAAAGAAAACACACTTTAATCAGTACATACTTCATTACATGTTCAACCGAGGTCTTATTTTCAGTACATACTTTACTACACACAAAAGGTCTTATTTTCCCGAGCATACCCACCGGTGATATAAGGTGGGTATCACAAGGCCCAAAAAAAAAAAAAAAAATGGATTTGAACTTGTTGATACCGTATCTGTAACATCCACAAACCAAATTGTCAAGTTTGGTACGGGGTGTCGATCGACACCATGGGTAGTGTCGATCGACACCAATGTTACAAAACCGGTTTGGTTTGATTTTATCGCCCGGTTTGGCTCGGTTTGGGGAATCGAACCTAGGGCTCACCTATATAAGCTCTCTCTGTTCGTGGTCATCGTGTTTGAGGAGAAAAAACAGAGATTGAGTGTGAGAATTCGTGTTCTTGTGGATTGTTGCAAAGAAATCCATAGGAAACGTTTTCGGATATATTTAGAGGCGTGGATCTGACAGCTCCAGGAGACGTCTTGAGAGTGGAGTGGCATCGGTATCGTTACCTCGAAGGAGACGTCCTGAGAGTGTGATGATGTCGGTAAAAGTATGAGTAATCAAAGTCTGAGCATGGCATAAGTATGAGACGGAACATGAACCTCAGGGTTCGGGTGTGTAAACATGGTAATACCGGTCAGTGGACCACATCATGCGATAAGTGACAGCGGGTGGAAGCGGATTATGGTTTCAATGGATTACGAGGTATAATTACCTAACTGGCATAGGTGGATGTTATCCGGGTTATGGCAGGTCGTCCGATTAAGTCGGCACTTTCCCTAGCCATTAAGAAGACCGATGGAGCATCGGTTCTGGTTAGGAGGTATGTTGAGAACGAGGTGATCATCAGTTAGATCGCTTGTGTTTGGCCGAGTTGTTTTGAACAGCAACTATTCCGGCGAATACCGAGATGGCTCCATATAAGGCTTTGTATGGGAGGCAGTACGAGTCATCTATATGTTGAACCCAAGTGGGAGGGAGAAACATGGTGTAGGTTAGTGCATGAAACGACGGGAAGCATCCGTATTTTTAAGTTGAGCAAAAAGGAGGCTAAGGATTAGCACCGAAGTTATGTTGATAAGAGGAGTTCAGAATGGGAGTTTGAAGTAGGAGATCGTGGGTATCTCCAGGTGTCAATGTTGAGGAAGTGCATGTGTGCTTCAGTGGAATTGGTGGCCAAGTTCCAGTGGAACTTCAGCCAGATTTATCGGTAACGACGCGACCTTTGAGAATTCTCGAGAGGAGAATAAAGGTGTTGCGTCCAAAAAAGTTGTTTTGTTAAAAGCTTTGCGGGCTTATATGGTTTTTTGAGGTGGAGATTTGGGAACCTGAGGCAAGGATGAAGTTGAATTTCAGGAAGTTTTTCGGCAAGGAGGTTGCAATTTGATCTTCACTTTCTTGTGGTTCCAGCTCGGCTGTGAGAGCGGGGTGCTGTGTATTTTCGTTCTGTGGTAACGACTATACGTTCTTGAGATTTATAAGATGAGGTTCCTTATATTTCTGCGAGATGAGATTTGTGTTCTCATTATCGGTTGGTGTGGCAAGTGGTTTGTCCTTTGTGATGATATTTCAGGCTGGGTATATCATTTCTAGGCCACAAAAGGTAATCCGAGTCGGGAGATGTCTTTGAGCGTCTTAGAATTTCTTACTCTAGGGGTGTGTTGTTCCTGAATAACTCATTTGTGGAGATTGCGATCTCCTGTATACTTTTGGAGATTGTGTTCTCCAGTATACTGTTGGGATGGTTTTTCCCGTGTGTGTATGTGTTAGGGGAGTGGTCCCTGTGTTACTAATTTCTCAAAGGATTGTGTTCCTGCGAGTGAGAGGGGTGTTAAAAGAGTTAAGAGTAATAAATGTCTGGAGACGTGGTCGTATGCATGAGATTGGTTTTGAGCCTCTGGGATCATGTGTTTTTCTCGAGTGGTTTTAGCTGGTGAGCCAGGAAGTTATGGTATCTGATGGTCAGTTTCTCGGGTTTTGGATTTCGAGTATGGTGAGCTCGAGTAGTACTAGCCAGGTTGGGTCAGGAATTGTCGATTCGTGGTGGTGTTTTGTGTGGCTGGTATTTGGTCCTGTTGTTGAGATATTCCGAGTTAGGGAGTATCGAGTTTGACCGAGAGAGGTAGTTCTAGTCGATAGATGTTTATAGATGTTTTAGAATTTATTACTCTAAGGACTGCAGTTCCGAATAACTCATTCATTTTGTTTGGAGATGATTAGTTGTCTAGTGAGGATGATGAGTTCCTCAGAGGAGATGATTAGTTCTCCTGTATACTCTTTTCTGATGATTAGTTTCCATTTCGAGTATTGAGGGATGATTAGTTCTCTCGAGGGGATGAGTAGTTCCCCTGTGTACCCGGAGCTCAAAGGATGCGTCCTGAGAGTGGATGGGACACGTGACACCGATAGCTCAGAGGATGCGTCCTGCGAGTGGGAGGGGTGTGGAATGAGTTAAGCGTAATAAATATCCGAAAACGGGCGTATAAATATGAGATTAGACGAGAACCTCGGAGATCGGGTGTTAGGATCTTGGTGGTATTGACCGGTTTTGGGTCAAGTTTTTGGTCCTTGATGGACGTTGTTGTTGGGATTCGAGGACGAATCCAGTTTAGGGGGGGGGGGGAGAATTGTAACATCCGCAAACCAAATTGTCAAGTTTGGTACAGGGTGTCGATCGACACCATGGGTAGTGTCGATCGACACCATTGTTACAGAACCGGTTTGGTTCGATTATTATCACCCGGTTTGGCTCGGTTTGGGGAATCGAACCTAGGGCTCACCTATATAAGCTCTCTCTATTCGTGGCCGTCGTGTTTGAGGAGAGAAAACAGAGATTAAGTGTGAGAATTTATGTTCTTGTGGATTGTTGCAAAGAAATCCTTAGGAAATATTTTTGGATAGTTTTAGAGGCGTTGGTTTCATCCGTTCTTCGTATTTTCATGGAGAATCCCTCGTGTCAGTGAGTCCTCGTGGTTAGAGGGTCTGATTTTGTGATTCGCCGCTGTCTCATCTTTGTCTCGATCCTTTTCGATTCTAGGAAAAGGTGAATACGTGATCGTGGATATGGAACTAGATTATTAGGATATCGGATGATTGATTGAATTGTTTTGTTTGTTTTATGTTATGCTTTTGTGTGTTGATATGTGATTGAGCCGTGATTGATCTCGTATAAGGAAACGGAACCGAGTCGCGAGAGAATTTTGCTCGGTTCAGGTTTTCTACGAGAGGTGTCGATCGACACCTAGTGATCGACACCTAGTGGCAGTGTTGATAGTCTCGAGTTTTAACCCAAAATAATGCTGCAAGTGCACAGGCAAAAGCAGTAGTATATAAGGTATCGAATCCACAGAGACCAAGGTTACACTATGAATCTATAGATTTCAAATAAAGCTAAGATAAATTAAATGAGTTGTAAACTGACGTGAGCAGGTGCTCAATGCAAATGAGCAGATGCTTGGAATAAAAATCGGTAATAAAACAATGATAAAAGGCACTAACCCGAGATGAATCTCCGGTGATTTTGGGTACTTGGGTTGAGCATCTATTCAGGGTCTATTTAAATGCGGTCTAGAACTCAAACATAAATATGTATTGCCCCGCTTTTGGCGATGTATCAATACCTTTGCCTACAACCTAAATACCTACACTTTCGAGTGGATTTAGTAATGAAGTAAACAAGCTTTAATGCAATGGTTCAATATGTTCACATTCAATGGGAACGATCAATGGTGTTTTGGTTACCACCGAATGCTCATCAAAAGTAATTCTAGCAACCTATATCATTTTTGGTGAATAGATTAAACCTAGAGATCATAGACTAAGTGATCAATTTAGCCTAAGCATTGAGATTTCCTAGAGATGAAGACATAAGAATACCCTATTTGGCTCAACCATCTAAAGTCCTAAATCACCATTGAAAACACCTTGACTTAGCTAGCAAACTACTCGGACATGATTAAATCAAGTGCAACAATCATTAGATAAGGATTCATAATGGAAGATAAGAATGAAAGGGGGTTTAGAATTCTTCTCTAGATGATGATGTGATGATTCGGAAATGAACAGTAGCTTCAATGGAAATGAAGTGGTGATTCGGATTGGTGAAGAACAATGGAAGAACAAAAATAACTTTTATTAAAATCGTAAAAAGAGAACTAAAGGTTTTCTGATTATTTCGTGAACAAAAGATGCCCTTATTCTAAGGAGGCTCAGCTCCTTCAAATACAAGAAAGAAACATTAAAAGCTAAAATATCTCTTAAGACAAAACAAGGAAAGTAGAACAAATCCCATTTATTATGAAAATCAATCAATTCCCTAATGAAATGGGATTGTTTTGACTCATTAACTTCTGGGATTTTGCGTGGGCCTCAAGATGGATTCGGCGGCCAGTTTATTAGGTTTAGGTTCTGGTGCTTCTCATGCGAGCAGGTGCTCGCTCGGACCGAGCAGGTGGTCGGTGGATTGAAAACTCCTCTTTTTGCTCCAATTCTTCTCCTTTTCTTCATAGAGCTCCAGCAGCTCCAAATTGTGCTCTAAAGCACTTTAGAACCTGAAAAGACATCAAAAGGAAACAAAAAGACAAGAAATGCAACACAAAACCATGGGTAAATTAGGCCAAAAATCCAACATATCAACTCCCCCGGACTTGCCTTTTGCTTGTCCGCAAGCAAACAAGAAGAGAGAAATCCGGAGAAGTGTTTGAAGGTGGGAGCTCAAATCCAAGAGAAACATCGAAGGTTTCAACAAAAATGTCCTAAAGAGAACTAATGCGATGCACAACAAATCTTTACTCAAGAAACTTTCGCCATACTCATCTCTTATCAAAATAATTACTCCAAATCCTTAGACTCAAAGAAAAGCATGCAATCAACTAAACTCAACTCTTTAACATTCATTAATGTGTTTGGTGCGGTCTCACAATTGGAAGTTGAATCAATACCATTTGGTTCGGTAAAAGAAGGCTTTTTAGTGATGTAAAGAGGCGGTTCATAATCCTTTTGGTGGCTAACTCTCAAATGCAAGTGTCACATTTAGCAAAAGCAAGAAAGAAAAGAGACAATTGATGCATACAAGGCTAAGAATCCAAAGTTCTACCCACAACCCCATTGTTGCAATCTTTCATCTCTCTTTTCTCACTACCCATTTGTTAAACCACTAGCCAATTTCGGCTAAACCTTTCAAACTTCCTCTTTCTTCTTTAAATTTTCCGAATCCTAGGGAATTTCTTTTCTTAACCTTAGCTCTTTCTATCCTAGCATTCTCTAACATATTTTCTTCTTTTGATTTATTCTAAGAGAATGCTAAGCCATCATTTTTTTTTTTTTTTTTTTAAACACTTAGAGCTATATACTTTTCTTTTCAAACTTATTCCCTAGAACTCATCCTTTCTTCTTTCTTTCCTTTCACACTTAACCACAAACCCAAAGATAATCAAGTAAACGCTTAACCAAATCGGTTTCATACCCCACCTAAGACTAGTCTTAAACTCAAGAAACTAGTCTAATGGAAACTTTGCCTTGTCGTCTCTAGTGCTTGCAAGATTTTACCAATGCAACACAAAGAAAAAGGCCTCACTCGTAGAACAAATGCAAGGGTTTGAATGAAATGGTCGGGTTTAAAGGTGTGGTACTATCCTCATCTAAAAGATGAACTTAGATCGGGATAGCCATTCAAATCAAGATAAGAGTGGTAAAAATAGGCAAACATGATTTGAATGTCAAGTGTTTATCCATAGTTATGATTCAAAGTCCAAAAGTGAGAAAAATTAATCAAGATTAAGTTCAAGTTGATAGAGTTGAATCTAGATCATGCAAGTTTCTAATGAGTTGGGACTTTCAAAGAAATAAGATCCAAGTATGGATGAGCCTCTACTTCATGATTGTTAATGCATCGAAAAAGTTCTAATGAGGGCATATCATGGAATCCTAAAATGAGTCTTTACAAGGAAATTTCATCATTGCTCCCTATGCAAATGCAATCCTAAAATTCTCTAGACTCGATCCTAGCATGAAAAATATAATAAAAATGGTAATGCCATGAGAGACTATATGCATTTTTTTTTTTTTTTTTTTATATGCATCAAATGCAAAAGACTCAAAGCAAAAACAAACCAATTAGACATTAACCCACTCCCCCGGACTTAACTTTCACCGTCTCGGTGAAAGAAAAGTGCCAAAAGAGTAGATCAAAACAAGTTCAAATGAAAATGAAATAAAACAAAGATGATATAAACAATGAAGATAGAAGGGTGAAAGTAGATATCACCCGGAATTAGCGTCGTCAGCACCGTGATCTGTCATTCTCCTCCGTTTGGCAGGTTGGTCCGAGCTCGAATGTGAGCGAGCAGGTGCTCGGTCGTTCCGAGCAGGTGCTCATAAAGTTTTTACCCTTTTTTTTCCAGAACATAGGTACTAAAACTCAAGTGAAATGTTAGTAATAAAAGGAGTTTAAAATCAGATTTTGTGAAACCTCACCGGTGGGTTGCCTCCCACCAAGCGCTTGTTTTAAGTCATTAGCTCGACTTTGTAGACCATCTATGCTCAAGGAGGGTCAAACTCATCTCCTTTAGTGTCCAGCAACACTATGTCCTCATGTGGTCTCACCTTCTTGATTATGAACGGACCGGGCCATTTCTTGTCTTTAATCTTTCGGAACCTGAATAACCATCTGAGCCATGCTGGGAGGGTCTTTAACTCTACCTTTGGAGCTTTCAGCTCGCTCCGTGATCCGGTGATGTTCTGGTTTTTGGTCCGAGCAGGTGCTCGGTCGGGGCGAGCAGGTGCTCGCTGGGAATCTGACAGAACATCGGATTTTGTGCCCTCGGCCAGACTCAAGAACTCATCTTCTTTCTCTATTCTGGTGTTGGAATCCAGAAACTTAGCAAACCCTTGGGTGTCTTCACTCAGAAAGCCGTGTTCACCTTCGGCTTTTGTCAACGCAACTTCGAGAGAGTCCTTTGCTAGGATCTCTTCAACCTCATTCTCCGACATCTCTACTCCATCGTGGATAACAAAAGCCTGTCCATCCATCATCGGTTTCTCGAGAAGTTTGCTCATCTCAAACCGAACTACCATGTCTCCTAGACGGAGGTCCACTATGCATTCTTCGACATCAATGATAGCACGTGCCGTGTGCAAGAAAGCTCTGCCCAAAATCAACGGATCCTTTGGTTCCTCATCAAGCTCCAAAACCACAAAATCAGCTGGGATTAAGGTATTCCCAATTCGGAGGTGTAAATCTTCAATAACACCCACCGGAAGCTTTTTAGATCCATCCGCAAAAACCAACGAAATATTGGTAGGTTTGAACTTGGTGAAGCCCAAACGCTTAGCCACAGAATATGGCATCAAATTGACGCTGGATCCTAAGTCACACAATGAACATGCAAACGTGGAAGGCCCTATCTTCACGGAAATCACAAACCTTCCCGGATCACCTTTCTTTGTTAACACCTTATTCTGAAGTACGGCGCTACACTCCTTAGAAACCGTCATCACACTTTCACATTTAGCAATCTTACCAGCAACCAATTCCTTCGTGTACCTCTCGTGTGATGGTATCATTTGCACGGCATCAACCAAAGGGAGCTTCACCGTCAAATCTTCTAGCACCTCCTTACACTCAACATCCTCCAAATCTTTCTTAGATTCCTTAGGAGGTACTGGGTATGGCACCCTTGGCACATAAACTCGCTCGGGGTAAGGCACCCGTGGTATATAAACTCTCTCGGTCTGGGCTTCTGGAATTTTCGCGGGAACATTCTGAGCGAGCAGGTGCTCGGTCGGGTGAGCAGGTTCTCGCTGGGGTGTTTTCTCCAGATTGATCAGAACAGCAGCTGGTGGTGTTCCTGAGCTAGAACCAGTCTCCTTATGCATCATATCCTCCGCGAAATCATCCTCTTGGGCCGGTTGCTCAATAACTTTCTCCTTAGCCTTAACTTGAGAGATTGTGATTGTAGGTGGTGCCAACACTCTTCCGCTTCTTAACTCAACAGCATTTACCGAATATTCCTTCCTAGGGTTCACTTCACCACGGCCAGGAAGAACTCCAACCGGTCTTTGAATGGCTTCGGCCGTTTGAGCCACTTGTGTATCCAACTTCTTTACATGTGCGGTCACGGCCTCATACTTTGCATTCAGATCTTTGTACATGTTATCCATCTTACTGCCCAGCTCGGATGATGTCTGCTGTTGGTTGGCCAGGACTTGATGGATGAGACCTTTCAAATCATCTTGTTGAGATTGAGGCGCGGAAGCGATTTGTTGTTGGTTCGTTGCTTGGAACCGATTCTGACTTTGGTTGGGAACGAATTGCTTCACTTGAGTGTTGTTGGAGTAGAACTTCTGATTTGTACCCATTTGTTGCGGATAGACTTGGTCTTGGGGGTTCTCCACATTGGTGTTCCGGTAAGAGAGGTTGGGATGGCTTCGGTAGTTGGGGTTGAACCCACAGTTTTGATACCCTTGGCCATTTACATAGTTAACCTCCTCTACTCCATCATTCTGATCATCGACAAACGCTTGAGCCATAGGGGCAGCCCCATCTTCTTCCATAAATTTAACCGATCTTTGGTTCTCACGTAGAAGTAGGTTCACTTTAGCCGTCAACTCATCTATCTTTTGGGTGTCAACACTATTGACCCTCTTGGACCTATCGTACTCGGGAGCTTTGTTGTTGGAACTCGAGGCAAGGTTCTTGATTAGCTCAAATGCACCTTCCTTCGTCTTGGTCATAAAGTCTCCATTACTCGCGGCATTCAATGCATTACGGTAATCCCAATCGACTCCATCGTAGAATATGTTCAAGATTTGCTCATCCTTGAAACCGTGATGAGGACACTCCCTCTTATACTCCTTGAGTCTTTCCCAAGCTTCACCAAAAGCTTCTCCGGAGTGTTGTTGAAAGGATGCAATCTTGTTCCTCAAAGCGGCCGTTTTGGACTTCGTATAGAAATGATCCAAGAACGCGGATCTAGCCTCATCTCAAGTCCTCAATGAACCAGCCGGCAGCGACTTCAACCATCTTTGTGCCTTGTCCGCGAGAGAGAACGGGAACAACTTACACTTCAGAAAATCGGTTGGAACACCATTAGAACCCGTAGTACTACAGATTTCCTCGAAGTTCTCAATGTGGTCCATAGGTATTTCAGCGGGTAATCCATGAAATAGATGCTGCTTCACCAATGAGATCAACTGAGCCTTGACCTCATAATCTTGTCTCTGGATGGTAGGGATGACGGTGGCCGAACGGTTTTGATAAAACGCATGGGGATTATCCGAATCCCCTATGGTTGGCTGACCCCGCGGCTGTTGCCTTTGCAACTGGGTGATTTGATCTCTCAAAATCTGTAACTGAGCATTCATAGCTTCCTGATCTGCCATGTTTTCTGAGCGAGCAGGTGCTCGTTCGGTTTGAGCAGGTGCTCGGCGGCGATTCTGACGTTCGAGACGAGCTAACTCTTCATTCGTATGACTGACTAGATCTTCGTTCAGATTTCTCCTCGTTCTTCTACTGGTCATACACCTGAAACATAACAAAAACAAAAACAAAAAACAAAATTAGCAAAATTCTTAGACTATAAATAAAACCAAAATTCATAGGTAACGCTATTGGTCCCCGGCAACGGCGCCAAAAACTTGATAGTCTCGAGTTTTAACCCAAAATAATGCTGCAAGTGCACAGGCAAAAGCAGTAGTATATAAGGTATCGAATCCACAAAGACCAAGGTTACACTATGAATCTATAGATTTCAAATAAAGCTAAGATAAATTAAATGAGTTGTAAACTGACGTGAGCAGGTGCTCAATGCAAATGAGCAGATGCTTGGAATAAAAATCGGTAATAAAACAATGATAAAAGGCACTAAGCCGAGATGAATCTCCGGTGATTTCGGGTACTTGGGTTGAGCATCTATTCAGGGTCTATTTAAATGCGGTCTAGAACTCAAACATAAATATGTATTGCCCCGCTTTTGGCGATGTATCAATACCTTTGCCTACAACCTAAATACCTACACTTTCGAGTGGATTTAGTAATGAAGTAAACAAGCTTTAATGCAATGGTTCAATATGTTCACATTCAATGGGAACGATCAATGGTGTTTTGGTTACCACCGAATGCTCATCAAAGGTAATTCTAGCAACCTATATCATTTTTGGTGAATAGATTAAACCTAGAGATCATAGACTAAGTGATCAATTTAGCCTAAGCATTGAGATTTCCTAGAGATGAAGACATAAGAATACCCTATTTGGCTCAACCATCTAAAGCCCTAAATCACCATTGAAAACACCTCGACTTAGCTAGCAAACTACTCGGACATGATTAAATCAAGTGCAACAATCATTAGATAAGGATTCATAATGGAAGATAAGAATGAAAGGGGGTTTAGAATTCTTCTCTAGATGATGATGTGATGATTCGGAAATGAACAGTAGCTTCAATGGAAATGAAGTGGTGATTCGGATTGGTGAAGAACAATGGAAGAACAAAAATAACTTTTATTAAAATCGTAAAAAGAGAACTAAAGGTTTTCTGATTATTTCGTGAACAAAAGATGCCCTTATTCTAAGGAGGCTCAACTCCTTCAAATACAAGAAAGAAACATTAAAAGCTAAAATATCTCTTAAGACAAAACAAGGAAAGTAGAACAAATCCCATTTATTATGAAAATCAATCAATTCCCTAATGAAATGGGATTGTTTTGACTCATTAACTTCTGGGATTTTGCGTGGGCCTCAAGATGGATTCGGCGGCCAGCTTTATTAGGTTTAGGTTCTGGTGCTTCTCATGCGAGCAGGTGCTCGCTCGGACCGAGCAGGTGCTCGGTGGATTGAAAACTCCTCTTTTTGCTCCAATTCTTCTCCTTTTCTTCATAGAGCTCCAGCAGCTCCAAATTGTGCTCCAAAGCACTTTAGAACCTGAAAAGACATCAAAAGGAAACAAAAAGACAAGAAATGCAACACAAAACCATGGGTAAATTAGGCCAAAAATCCAACATATCAAGTGTCGATCGACACCACTCTTTTGATCGTGAGGATTGTGTGGGACAATGCAATGTCGATCGACACCACCTGTTTTTTATCGTCTGGCAATTGTTGCTGATTGTTGTTTGATCGCGTAGTAATTGATAATCTATTTTTCTTATTATGTATCTGGTAGACGGGATGACCGCTTTACTGAGTATTTATGATAATACTCACGCAACTCTTATTTCCATGTGTTGCAGGTAAAACAAGTGTGATCGTGGAATCATGACAGTAGGGAGAGGATGAAATGATTTTCATGTTATCGTTTTAGTCTAGTGAACCTTGTTTAGGTTGCTAGAGTTTATTTATTTAGCATTCTGGATTTGAATTGGAATTAGTTAATTTAATGAAATTGTTTTATTGAATTTTATTATTTGGTGTTTCCGCTGATTGATGGTAATTGCTGATTTGACCGTTGAGGATTAATAACTATGAGATTATTAATTCGGGTTAAAAAAAAGTTTGGTTGTTTCATTTTTAGTGTCTATGTGGCACGACGTGATTCGTGCTTTTAATTTTTTTTTTTGGATTGTAATATTACATTTTTTTAAAAATCGTATGTTTAAAAAAGTTCTCTAATATGCCACCATTTGTAAAAAAGTTTCAAAAATATCACTTTTTCAATAGTTTCAAAAGTACCACAAATACAAAAATTAATTTTCAATAGATTTGTAATTAAAATTTTTGGGTTTGGGTTAACTATTCCTAAATAAGGGTATCAATTTTAGGGGTTAGGGTTTGAGTTTGGGGTAAATACAACTTTTTCAATAGTTCCAAAAATTCCACAAATACAAAAATTGATTTTCAATAGATTTGTAATTTAAATTTTTGAGTTTGGGTTAACTATTCCCAAAGTAGGGTATCAATTTTAGGGGGTAGGGTTTGAGTTTGAGGTTTATGTTTTTATATATATTACTTTGATTATTCTCCAATTTGCAAACAATAATAAAAAAAAAATTATGATACCGACACCGGTCTCACCACTGGAGACAGATTTATTAACAGTATCATAATGAATCTCAAATAATAAAAAAAGATTAAAATTTATACTAAAATAATGCTAATGATACCCAACAAGTATATGGATGTGCATGCTGATTTTGGTTATTTCACAAACCCTTGACAGATCCTCACCTCTCCACTCAACTTTATAAACAAAAAAACCCTTTTCTTCTTTGCTTCTGTTACAAGACTTTTGGTCAATGGATGTGTCAAATGAGACGACGGAGATATCCGATCTCCGGCGACCGTTGGTGGATCAGAAACCTATTTTGGATGTCGGACTCGAGAGCGTGTTAACCGATACTAGCCTTTCGTATCGGAGGCGCGTGTACTTAGGCGCGTGTATAGAATTGAAACTACTCTTGCAGTTAGCATTTCCGGCGATACTTATGTATTAACTCAACGGCGGAATGAATATATCCACTCGGATCTTTGCCGGACATGTCGGTGGTCAAGAACTCGCCGCCGCGGCTGTCGGAAACAGCTGCTTCAGTCTCGTCTATGGCCTCATGGTACGTTTTGAAATACCATGCGCATGTGTGGAGACACGGTAATATATATTAATTGTTTTTGTTTTGTTTTGCATTTGATCATTTATGTTTTGCACGATCTAGCTCTTTTTTTGGGTTGATAGTTTCGATTATGTCATAATGCTGAACAATTCTTGTGTGAATATATATTTACAATAAGTGTACATAAGAAATGTTCATATCACACAAAGAATTGTTTAGCATTATTGGTAGTTGTTCGATAGCATTTCATATAACACAAAGAATTATTCAGATTATGACAAAAGCGTAGGTATAATAATAACCATAAAAAATTTGGGGTGTACGAAACATAAAGATCAAATGCAAAACAAAACAGGAACAATAAATATTACCGTGTCTCTCCACACATGTGCAAGGTCACAATACCGTCGTTAATATTACGATAAGAATTTTTTATGTACCATTGTTTATTTTTTTAACTCTTCTAATGAAAATTCTCATATGCTTCGAAATTAAAGTCAGGCAGTAATGATGCTTCTCTTTGTATTTAAGTGTATAATTAAGCTTTACATATATTGCATAAAGCCATAAACATTTTTTTTTACAATAGAAGTTATATATACGAAGCCCTCTAGTTGGAGCCAGCATTTTCCATGTTCTTATTGATCAAGAACATCATTTCTCATACTATTAGAAACACGACTTCACATTCTTTTGAAAGGATAGTGCCTACATCACTAGACTGAGAACTATTTGGTTGCATAAAATGATTGATTCACTTTTTTTTTGTTATATAATAAATTTTTTCAAGTATATTTAAATTTCTATAAACTAAATCATAGAAACCATAGATCTTACATATCGAACTCTAAATTTTACAAACTAAACCCTAAACCTAAACAGAAAATGGAGTATAACCTTAATTTTGAAAGAAAAGTACTTGTTTCATAATTTATAATTAAAAAGAAAACCTTTTTGGTTTACAGTTAGGTATGGGTAGTGCAGTGGAAACGCTATGTGGACAAGCATATGGAGCTCACCGTTATGAGATGTTAGGGATCTATCTCCAGAGAGCAACGATCGTCCTTGCTCTAGTTGGCCTTCCCATGACATTACTATACACCTTCTCGTACCCGATTCTACTCCTACTAGGCGAACCCAAAACGGTGTCGTACATGGCATCTTTGTATATCTTCGGACTTATTCCTCAGATTTTCGCTTACGCTTTTAATTTCACTTCTCAAAAGTTTCTTCAAGCTCAAAGCGTTGTGATCCCAAGCGCCTATATCTCAGGCACCGTTCTCGTGCTCCAGATTTTGCTGACGTGGACTGCTGTTTATGTCATGGGTTTGGGCCTTATGGGTATTGCTTACGTTTTAACTATCTCGTGGTGGGTTATAGTTGGGGCGCAATGTTTGTATATTACAACTAGTCCGAGGTTTAGACACACATGGACTGGTTTTAGCTGGAGATCGTTCCGAGGTCTTTGGAGTTTCTTTAAACTCTCTGCTGGTTCTGCTGTTATGATTTGTTTGGAAATGTGGTATTCACAGATTTTGGTTCTTCTCGCCGGTTTACTCAAACAACCTGCTATCTCTCTCAATTCTCTCTCCATCTGGTAAGTCCTTTGGAATAAATTAACATCTTGATTTTTTTGGATTATTCTAAGTGTTTGGACAGTCTATTAATTTAGTAAAAATAATCAATGTTTGGACTCTTTTTATTGAGGAGAAAACATTTTTAAAAATACTTATCAATCCATAAAATAAACACAAGACTAAATTTTAGTTTTTGTGATACATAACCAAAAAGTCTCTATCTAAGTAATAAGGGGAATTATTAAATCTATTAATCTCGTTGTTACATCACTACTTAGATAAAATTTGTATATTTACATGTTATATTGATAAGAAGAGAATAATATAGCTCGTATACTATAAGTTGTGTTGATAAGAGGAGAAAGTGATTAGAGAAATAAAGAGAGCAAGAGACTCCTTTTTCTATCATATTAATGATAAAATTGTGGATGTGTATGATTGATAACTGAAATTTATATCTGACCATTATTTTTTCTTCGTTACATAATTCTAACTTTTTATATTTGGCAGTATGTCAATTTCAGCATTATCCTTCATGGTCTCCGTTGGCTTTAATGCTGCCGTGAGGTTAGTATTATCTTCTAAACTAATTTCAAATCAATAGTTTAAACAACATAACAGAAATTAAGTGGATGAATGATTGGTTAGATTGCAAGGGATTTTTACCGCTCTTTACGTATTTTTGCAATATTGTTTTCTAATCTGGTTTGAAATGGTTAATATTCAGTATGTCCTATCTAAAACCTACATACGTTTTTTTTTTAGCTTTTATGTTTTCTTGTATTTTGTAAAATATTTATTTCTAGAGGTTGTAAGTTTTCTTTTACAGCCAACTTTTAAAACTACAATATAAATATATATATATATATATATATATATATATATATATATACATACCAACGAATTACAAGTTTTAAATAAAAAATGCAACAGTGTACGGACAAGTAATGAGCTCGGAGCAAGAAACCCGAAATCGGCATTGTTCTCTGCATGGACAGCGACTTTTGTTTCCTTTTTAATCTCCATCGTGGAGGCAATCGCCGTGATGATGTCACGTGATAGCATCAGCTACATTTTCACGGCGGACCCTGACGTGGCGATTGCCGTCTCCGACCTCTGCCCTTTGCTCGCCGTCACCACCATTCTCAACGGAATCCAGCCTGTCTTGTCCGGTATGAACATTCAATTGATTTTGAGTTCAAAACCGGCGAAAACCCGCTGTAACGTAAAATTGTTGAAAACCAAATAAAATATCGGTTTGGTATATTGTTTTTGCAGGAGTGGCAGTAGGATGTGGATGGCAAGCATACGTTGCATATGTGAATGTGTGTTGTTACTATATTGTTGGTATTCCACTTGGATGTATTCTCGGCTTCACTTTCAATTATCAAGCAAAGGTTCGTTTCTAATAAGTTGTGTATAATATATACGTTAGTTCATATATAGTGGTACAATAGCTGAAATATTTGTTTTGAAAGTTGAAGATTTAAAATGACTGCCCATTGTAAATGACTTAAATGACAAAAACAAATCGTAATATATATAACAAAATGTAATTTTTTCAATTCTAGTAAAATAATATTGGTAATAAATATTCTAGAATCTCGTGGTAAGAAAAAAAATAGTAATACATATAACAAAATGTATATTTTGGTTATAGGGGATATGGACCGGGATGATTGGAGGTACTCTCATGCAAACACTCATCTTACTGTACGTTACGTATCGAACAGATTGGAATAAAGAGGTATGTGCGTTAATTTGAATAAAATCATTTCAAATTGTTATATAATAATATGTTCTAATCTAAGATACAGTTTCTGAGACTTTGGAGAAATTATTAAGATTGTTATTATGTAATGATTCAGGTACAGAAGGCGAGAAAGCGATTGGATATGTGGGACGAGAGGAAAGAGCCTCTTGAAAAATAGGTATGGATTTGATAAAGAAGGCATATTTTAATGGAAATATCAAATATGTAACAATATCAATAATTTACAACAAGTGTGGTACGTAAATGTGTTTTGTTTACGTGTTCATAGTTATAACATAATAATTTACCCTAAACATAGTTATAATATCTGATCTCCTCTGTTTACGAGCAGATGAGTTTTTGTTCGTAACATTTTTTGCAATCGCTATAGCTCCTCTATTTGTACTTACGGTTTCAAAATTCAATCACCACTCCTCAATATGTCTAAACAAAGAACTTAACCATTTAGGGAACTAGGTCGGTACCCGCGCATACGCGCGAGTTTTATTTTCATATATCGACCATTTTATTGCAATGTGTATTCCAACATTTGTTATGGTGTTAAAAGTAAACCAAAATTTAAATAAAACATTCTTATATGTGCTTCCATGTTTTATGCTTTAAACATAAGTAAATTGTGAATTATGCTTCCATGCTTTTGCTATCTCTTTTGACATAAAACTTTTTGGTAGGTTTATAATTTCGATTTGTAAATCGAAAACGTTTCATTTTTAATAAAATATTTATATTCTCTGCAACAACTAAAACAAAAACATTTGTATATACACTACACTTATATATTTTATTTTGCATTTATAAACTTCTTTGAAGATAAAAATAGTAATCAGTAAGTGATTTTGAGAAATTGATCAGAATTGTTTCTTTGAAGCTTTATTGTGAATGGTTTGAACTCCCTGGCAGAAAACATGACTGTATGTAGCATGCTTGTAGAATTTAGGAAAATTCTTTACTCTTAGGATTGCAAACCCTCTTTCCCATGAATTTCTCCTCTTGCCAAATACATCGCATTCATAGAGTCTCTAAAAATTCTGATCGAGAATCAAATTCATAATCAAATAAATGCCATCACAAACCACAATTAATGGACCTACGGAAGCTCTAAATTAATGGGCCAACGGAAGCCCTAAACGAGAAATACTTAGGTACACCCCTAGGGTGTATCTATGGGTCCACCCCCTTCCCCATCACCAATCATTTATCCACCTATTATCTAAAAAAATTAGAGTTAAAAAATAAATAAATATATATATATTAGGTTTGGGTTAACTAATCCCAAATTAGGGTATAATTTTGGAGTTTAGGGTTTAGGGTTTGAGGTTTTTAATTTATTTTGGGTTAACAAATCCCAAATTAGGGTATAGTTTTGGAGTTTAGGGTTTAGGGTTTGAGGTTTATAATTTATTTTGGGTTAAGTATTCCCAAATTAGGGTATAGTTTTGGAGTTTAAGGTTTAGGGTTTGGGGTTTATAATTTATTTTGGGTTAACTATTCCCAAATTAGGGTATAGTTTTGGAGTTTAGGGTTTAGAGTTTAGGGTTTGGGGTTTAAACCCTAAAATTCTAGTCTCAAATTAGGGTATAGTTTTGTAGTTTAAACCCTAAACTCCAAACTATACCCTAATTTGGGAATAGTTAACCAAAAATAAATTATAAACCCCAAACCCAAAACCCTAAACTCCAAAACTATACCCTAATTTGGGAATAGGTAACCCAAAATAAATTATAAACCCCAAACCCTAAACCCTAAACTCCAAAACTATACCCTAATTTGGGAATAGTTAACCCAAAATAAATTATAAACCCTAAACCTTAAACTCCAAAACTATTCCCTAATTTGGGAATAGTTAACCCAAAATAAATTATAAACCCCAAACCCTAAACCCTAAACTCCAAAATTATACCCTAATTTGGGAATAGTTAACCCAAAATAAATTATAAACCCCAAATCCTAAACTCCAAAACTATACCCTAATTTGGGAATAGTTAACCCAAAATAAATTATAAACCCCAAACCCTAAACCCTAAACTCCAAAACTATACCTTAATTTGGGATTAGTTAACCCAAAATAAATTAAAAACCTCAAACCCTAAACCCTAAACTCCAAAACTATACCATAATTTGGGATTAGTTAACCCAAACCTAATATATATATATATTTATTTATTTTTTAACTCTAATTTTTTTAGATAATAGGTGGATAAATGATTGGTGATGGGGAGGGGGGTGGACCCATAGATACACCCTAGGGGTGTACCTAAGTATTTCTCCTAAACACAACCACTTATAACCCATTTGATACTCTTATCTTAGGGAAATGCACTAACCGAGAAAAACTAAATATACATGGCCAATAAGGCACAAATTACCAACCAAGCTAATAAAATGCCTAATGCCTTATGTATTGTAGCCAAAACAAAACAACTTTTCTAACAAATATCCCCTTACGTAAATATTTGGAATTTTAATAACGGATTATCAACGTACAAAATATAAGACAAACTCAAAGAAGTATCAAACTCAAAATATATAGTCTTATATATGTACGGAAGGAAGCAATCTTGCTTCCGAGGAAGTTTCCACCTTCATTTTTCTTTAGATCTCTTTGGATCTTCTAATCCTATTTTCTTTTTATATGTAAAGATCTTTGATTAAATTTATATGGATCCAAGATGACCAATACTGTGCTCTAGCGTCTCTTGTAATAGATACATGGTTTGCTCTTGCGAATTATTAATTCTACAATCAAAGATCAAATATGTAACATCCCATTTCCAATTTTTAGTCTGCGATCGGTTTCAGTTAAGTTTTAATCGTCCGGTTTGACTCGGTTTGAAGGATAAACCCTAGGGCTTCCCTATTTAAGTCTTTTAGCAGACTTTTGGCCGTGGGAGGAAGAGAGAATCGTGAGAGAGAGAGAGATATATATAAGATTTTGGGTGAGTTTTTTGAAGGATTGTTGCAAAGAAATCCTTCGAAAACCATCTCGTGTGTTTTTAGTGGCGTAGGGTTAACCGTGTTGCGTGGCTAGCGTCGTTAGAGCCTTGTTCCTGCGAGTTTTGATCGATGTTCGTCGCTGATTTAGTCCGTTATCATTCCTCGTGCTTTCTGAAATCGAGGTGAGTGCGTGATCGCGATTACGGGATTAGTGTGTTAGGGATTGAATGATTGAATTGTGGTAATTAGGATTGGAGTGTGATGGTTATGATTTATATTCACGTTTTCGTGTGATAAGTGGTTATTGAATCGTGTGTGATCTTGTGAGGAAACGAATCGAGTCTGCGTGAGGATTTTGACTCGGCTTTGGTTTCTGTGGGAGGTGTCGATCGACACCTAGTGGCAGTGTCGATCGACACCCCATTTTTATGGTCTTGAGGTTTGTTACAGAATTTGGAGTGTCGATCAATACTCATGAGAGGTGTCGATCGACACCACCTGTTAAATTGTGGAAATTAGCATACTTGTTGATTGTTGCATATTTGATGATTGTTGCATATCTGTTGAATGTTGGTTGTTCGCGTAGTAATTGGCATGCTTTTTCCCTATTATGTAATCGGTAGGCGGGATGGCCGCTTCACTGAGTATTTATGATAATACTCACGCAACTCTGTTTTTCCCTTTGAGTTGCAGGTAAAAGAAAAGTGTGAGATCGTGGAATCATGGCTGGGACGAGAGGATGATAGGGATTGTGTTTTGTTGTTTAGTCTAGCGAACCGATGTTTTTAGGTTGCTAGTTGATTAAATGTTCATCTCTGAATTCTGGTATTTGAATTAAATGGTTTAAAGGATTTATTTACTAAATGGAATTAATGGATTATTTTATTGGTTTAATTGTTATGTTTTTCTGCTGTAGAAATGTCTAGGTAAAAAAAAAAAAAAAAAAAATTGGGTGTTTCATTTTGGTATCAGAGCCCTTACGGTTCTAGGGCTAGTAGTAAATTTGATGAACTGAGAATATGTGTTTAATTGATTATGTGTGCTTAGTCAATTTTAGTCTTAGAATCATCCTCTCCGAGCCTTCAAAGAGATTCCACGGTATGTGATTGTTTGACGTATATTCTTTGAATTCTAGTAGCTTAGAATGTGTTGTTGGTAAGTGCAGCGTGCGATGGCTAGAGTTCCGAGAGGCCGTGGTGGCAGAGCTAGTGGCCGTGGAGGCCGGAGTCGTGGTCGTGGTCGTGGTCGGGGTCGTGTGTCTTCGTCGTTCGAGTGGGAGGCTCAGAGTGAGTCGTCAGAGCAAGTGACCGTTTTACCGTCATATCAGGAGGTTTCAGTGGGTGCCGGAGTTAGTGCTAGAGCTACTGGCGCAGCAAGAGGCCCAGGTGCGGGTATAGCTTCAGGTGGAGCCCAGGATCCCGAGGATCTTTTGGCGAAGATGTTTGCATTGATTTTAGAGCGGTTACCGAGTGCGGTACCAGTACAGACTCCAGTAGCGACCCTGAGGGAGCAGTATCTGGCGATGTCCAATGAGCTGCTGCTCATGGGGCCCTTTTTCTTCTCGGGAGGAGGGGCCCAGAGGAAGCCAATGAGTGAAGGCTGAAGGTTAAGCGAAGGTTTCGTTGTCTCTGATGTCCTGATGAGTTCCGTTTTGATCTAGCAGTTGAGTTCTTGGAGGGAAATGCTCATCTCTGGTGGACCGGTGTCAGGCCCGGAGAAGGCGCATATTGTGGTCTTGGGGAGAATTCTTGGGCGAGTTTAATGCCAGGTACTTTCCTCAGGAAGTTGTAGAGCAGTTAGAGTTGCAGTTTAGGGAGTTGGTTCAGGGAGACCGGTCGGTTCGTGAGTATGATGCAGAGTTCAGCAGGCTAGTGGTATATGCGAGTAGCGGCATGGATGATGAGCGAGCTCAGGCAGGTAAGTTTATAGGAGGACTTAGGCTTGAGCTGACGAAGGCATGGAGAGGCTCCAAGTTTGCGTCGAGGGCGGAGCTGGTGGAGGCACTTGTAGTGTTTGAGAAGGACCTAGAGGAGCAGGTCTAGGATGGAGCGGTTGTTATTTCTTTCGGTTTTGGTTCCAGTTTCAGGTTTTGAGCTTTGCGTTGTTGTCTCTGGATTTTTTTATTTTCGTTGGTGTTGAAACGATATACATTTTTGAGAATTTATAAGATGGTGTTCCTTATTTATTTTCATATGTGTACGAGGCGTGTGGTTTCTAGATGTGTTTTATATGTGTGGACAAGTGTGGGTCGTTTCTTTAAGGATATTCCAGGCTGGGAATATCGTGTCTATACCACGTTAGGCGGTTCTAATCAGAGGAGAGGTGTGTTCTCCTGTATACTTATCAGGAAGTGAGTTCCCAGATTAAGTAACGAGGGATGTGAGATCTCTTACGGGGAGGTGAGCTCCCTAGATACCGTTTGCTCAAGGGATGCATCCCGAGAGTGCGAGCGGTATATTGTCTTATGTGGATTAGATGGAGCCTCTGAGATCATCGGAAGATTTCGTGTGGTATTGGCCAAGTCAGGTCAGGATTTTAGTCCATGTTGGACGAGTTTGAGGTTTGGGTGAGGATCTTGATAGACGGTTTGGGAGGCTCGAGTTATGAGCCAAAGTATCGTTGGTCAGGCTAGGCCTTAGACAGAGTTCTGGTAACAGATGTAGCATTTGTTAAATCCAAATCGGGACTGACGGGTGGTTGTACATGTTCTGGTTTAATTGTTGTAGGATCGACCGCCAGACCTAGTTTAGATTAAGAATGTTGCGTAGTCGGGACTGACGGGTGGTTGTACATGTTCTTGTTTGATTGTTGTACGATCGACCGCCAGGCCCAGATGGACTAAAATGTTGCATAGAAGGTTCAGGGCGAATCTGGTCAAGTAATGGGCATTTCGAGTTGTGGTTATGCTTTTCGGCTTGACAAATGCGCTGCAGTATGCACAAGGTTATTTCGACGTGATCAAGGAATTTTCGAAAGTGTTCGTTCATTCTCAGCGTTTATATCTTGGGTTGTTCGAAGAATCCTGAGGAGCATGAAGCTGTATTCGGAGTCGAGCAAGTGCGGTTAGGAGGAACGCCGGTTCTTTTGGTTGCAGGAAGGCAGAGTGGAGTATCTAAAGGTTTAAGGTTCATCGCAATGGATGGAAAACCAGTACTTTGAGGAGTTCTTGGTCTCTCGAGTATCATCATATCCAGTTATGGAGATTAATTTTCGGAGGATGGTGGTCACAACGAGCAAGGAGCATTTCAGTTATTAGGAGGTTCTCAGGGTTAGCAAAAGAAGCGGAGTTCACGAGGATTAGGCAATGCATTCGAGGTTAGTTCTAGAGGGATTTTTGGAAACCAAAGTGTTTGGTCGTTCGAGAAAACGTAAGTTGTGCCAGTCGGTTCAGTTTTTAGGTCACTTCGATCGGGACAGGCAGGTTATAGGCGAGTGTATCGGCCGATGGATGGTTACGCTGAGGCGTCAGGAGTAGATTTGGACCTTTGTTGGGCAGTCCAATTTGCAAATTCAGTGCTCGGTATTTATTGCTCTAGGGACTGCAGTCCCGAATAACTCATGTGTTTGAGGAGATGTGAGTTCTCTGGTATGTTGATTGGGATGTGTGTTTCCCAGATACCGTTGACTCGAAGGATGCGTCCCGAGAGTGCGAACGGTATGTTTTCCTGATGGGCCACATGATGCGTCCTATGGTTCTCAGATTAGACAGAGTTAAGAGCAATAGATATTTGGGGCGTGTGAGGAGTTTGGTTTGGTGTGGTGCTTCGAAGTTGAGGTGTGGATCTTCAGGAAGTCAGTTGTGTTAACTGAGTGTTCAGTAGGAGTAGAGTTGTTTTGCTAGATTATTATCGAGGAAAGTATTCCTAGTTTTCAGGTGCTTGTTCACGTATCTGTTGATTACTTTAAGGAAATATTTTCCTATATAGAGCCAGAGCTTGAGGGAGACGTCCTGAGAGTGGAATGGCATCGGCATCGTTACCTCAAAGAAGATGTCCTGAGAGTGTGATGATGATGGTATAAGTATGAGTAATCAATATCTAACCGTGGTATACACATGAGACGGAATACAGACCTCGATGATTTTTCTTGTGCGTTCGGTTTCAACGACCGGGATATCGAATGTAATGTCTTGGTTGTGCATGTTCTTGTTTGATTGTTGCACAATTGATCGATCCAACTCTGGACGTACGGCTGGTTGTACATGTTCTTGTTTGATTGTTGTACAATCAATTGGACAGACCTACTCAGGATTTGGAAACATTGCATTATGGTATTCCGGGCTAGGAGCCTTGCGCGTTTCTGTTAGAGTAATTTTAGGTCCTTATTGTTGCTGTGGGTAGGCGTTATGGAATTTCTTACGGATGACTCATGATCTGGAGACGGTAGCTTTCCAGAGTTTGTATCGGGGACGGTGGTTTCCTGTATACATATTGGGAGACGGTGGTTCTCTCCAGGAGACGGTGGTTTTCCTGTGTACTGATATTGGGACGGTGGTTTCCTTTATAGTACTGAGAGCCTATATTGGGACGGTGGTTTCCTCTATAGTGCTGAGAGACGGTAGTTCTCTCGGAGGGATGATGTTCCCTTAGGGTGTGTGTGTGTGGATGAGTTAAAACGTAATAAATGTCTGAAAACGTGCGTATAAGCGGGGGCTTAGTTGTGGTCTTTTGAGATTATGCGAGAATCTTTGTTGGTTAAGGCCGGTGCGGCCAGAGTGTGGAATCTTGTGTCTTAGGATTCGAGGTCGAATCCAGTTTAGTGGGGGAGAATTGTAACATCTCATTTCTAATTTTTGTATTTGGAAAGGGGGTGTCGCGACACCAGTGGTGGGTGTCGATCGACACCAAGTTCTGTGATCGGTTTTGGTTAAGTTTTAATCGTCCGGTTTGGGTCGGTTTGAAGGATAAACCCTAGGACTTCCCTATTTAAGTCTTTTAGGCGACTTTTGGCCGTGGGAGGAAGAGGGAATCGTGAGAGAGAGAGAGAGAGATAAGATTTTGGGTGAGTTTTTGAAGGATTATTGCACAGAAATCCTTCGAAAACCTTCTCGTATGTTTCTAGTGGCGTAGGGTTAATCGTGTTGCGTGGCTAGCGTCATTAGAGCCTTGTTCCTGCGAGTTTTGATCGCTGTTCGTCGCTGATTTTGTCCGTTATCATTCCTCGTGCTTTCTGAAATCGAGGTGAGTGCGTGATCGCGATTACGGGATTAGTGTGTTAGGGATTGAATGATTGAATTATGGTAATTAGGATTGGATTGTGATGGTTATGATTTATATTCATGTTTTTGTGTGATAAGTGGTTATTGAATCGTGTGTGATCTTGTGAGGAAACGAATCGAGTCTGCTTGAGGATTTTGACTCGGCTTTGGTTTTTGTGGGAGGTTTCGATCGACACCTTGTGGCAGTGTTGATCGACACCCTATTTTTATTGTCGTGAGGTTTGTTACAAAATTTGGAGTGTCGATCAACACTCATGAGAGGTGTCGATCGACACCACCTGTTAAATTGTGGAAATTAGCATACTTGTTGATTGTTGCATATTTGATGATTGTTGCATATCTGTTGAATGTTGGTTGTTCGCGTAGTAATTAGCATGCTTTTTCCCTATTATGTAATCGGTAGGCGGGATGACCGCTTCACTGAGTATTTATGATAATACTCACGCAACTCTGTTTTTCCCTTTGAGTTGCAGGTAAAGGAAAAGTGTGAGATCGTGGAATCATGGCTGGGACGAGAGGATGATAGGGATTGTGTTTTGTTGTTTAGTCTAGCGAACCGATGTTTTTAGGTTGCTAGTTGATTAAATGTTCATCCCTGAATTTTGGTATTTGAATTAATTGGTTTAAAGGATTTATTTACTAAATGGAATTAATGGATTAGTTTATTGGTTTAATTTTTATGTTTTTCCGCAGTATAAATGTCTTGGTAAAAAAAAAAAAGAATTCGGGTGTTACAACGTAAATGCAATCTTGTAAAACAAATTGATGTGGTATACATTTATGCCTCGAGGATTCTTTTAAGTGAGTAAAGTATACATGTTTGTTTTTATCACAATACACTTTTTATTTAGCTAAGTAATTACATAATTTGTATCTACAAACTAAAATGGTATAGAAATTCCTATTAAAAAATGGTTGTAGTTCCTTGTGTTTCTTGCGAGTAGATCGATTTTCATAGATACCTTGAAATCATCAGCTCAAATGACTGAAAATACCATTGGCTGCTAACATCTTGGACATGGTTTGAAAGGATTAGATAACTGAAAAAATACCCAACAAAAGATCACATAAATACCCAGGATCTTACATGCCATGTTCATAGAGCCCTCACTCTTTTTAATTGGCTGCTAACATCTTGGACAGGGTTTGAAAAGGCAAGTACCTGAGCATAAGGAGGCAAAGTTGATTAAGTGAAATGTATAATAACTAAATATGCTACAAAGTTAGGAAAGCCCTGAAGTGGTGAAAGATATTCTTCACTAAATACAATCAAAATTTAAAATAAGAGTGTATACCAATGCATATTTTAGATTCAACACATGTTCTCTAAGAAACTATGTTACAATCCACAGGTCGGGCCGTCTCCTGCAACTATGATAATTAAAAGAAGTCACAAAGATCAAATAAGAAAACAAACTCATAAGCTTGCAAGGAATTCTCATCTATATAAGCATTATCTTCTTCACTTTCTTTGTGAAAAACAAATTTAGAAATCTTTGGAGTGACTTACGTGTTTGTATCCGATTGAAAAGTAAATCTATTCATGAATAATGTTCCTTTCAGTGCCTAAACACGAAAACAATAAGAAGATACGAATTGAGAGAACTAGAATTGAGAGAAACAGGAACTCTTGCCGCATGCACATAGAAGGAGGCAAATTGTAAGGTGTTACGATGACCGGCCACAATGAATATTTTCTTCCATGCTTTCCAAATGGGTTGAAACCATCGGTGGATAAGCCGAGGTATACATTCCGTCGTTCATCTGCAAAATCTGGATATACGGATTGGAAGTGCTTCCACGCTTCCGCGTCTGAAGGATGCGTGATATCTCCATCTTGACTATGCTCTGCATGCCATCTCATAGCCCTAGCAATGCGGTCTGATTCGTATAGCCTCTTCAACCTCTCTGTTAAGGGTAAATACCACATCCATTTAAATGGAATCTTCGCCCTCCCACTTGTGTCCTGGAACCGTGGTTTGTGCCAAAATTTACATTTATTTCGGTTCTCGTCTTCTCTCCAGTATATCATATACAGCTTTGAAAACTTAAAAGAAGAGAAGTAGAGACCTCATAATAACTGATAACATTGAAAATAGTGTAATTATATGGAATGAAAGTAACAGGTGATGTAAACAAAAATCAAAGGGAAATAATTCAAAGGCAATGAGGAGGCTGAATTTAACGTGTACATACTAATGGATATAACAAACCCAGAACAATGGAAATAAACAACAAAAGAACTAAACCACAAAGAAAGCATCAGAATTTATCACCTTCTCGTCAAGGAACAAGAGGACTATGCCGATGAATTCTCCATCTTTCTTGATATTGTGAGCATCCCAGAAGCGGAGGGACGCCCAACAACCTGATGTGATGACCGACCTAGCCGCAAGGTATCAAAAGTGGAATAGTCAGCCTGTTGAGGTATGGCGACGAGATCTGAAGAAGCCATGTTTGAGGAGAAGTTAGCTGGAAGATGAGTAGTCAGAGAAGGTTTTGGTGTGACTGAGAGAGTAAAAACGGAAGGTATAGGGTTATCACTACAAGAAAACAGTCGGTTTTCCGACGGAAATTGTGTCCGTCGGAATTTCCGTCAGAAAACCGTCGGTGTTCCGTAAAAAAAAAAAAGTCCGTCAGAATATGCCGTCTGAAATCCGTCAATATTTACCAACGGATTTCCGATGACGGTAATCCATCGTGCTTTTCCGACGAAATTCCGACGGAAAAACCGACAAAAATCAGATTATCTGTCTACCTGGCAGAATTCCGACGGAATTGTGACGGGGTCC
Organism: Draba incana; assembly: GCA_963576765.1. Lineage (NCBI taxonomy): Eukaryota > Viridiplantae > Streptophyta > Magnoliopsida > Brassicales > Brassicaceae > Draba > Draba incana. The sequence continues at coordinate 5,064,859 of OY755210.1, read as the reverse complement.
GATGTCGGCAAACTTTTTGTGGTTAACATATCGTCTGGGTTGGCCGATGGGATTGACGTGTTGATATGTCAGAGGTTTTGACGGTTTTCTAACGGATTTCTGACGGATTTCCATTCTACATAAGTTTTCACATTTCTGCGGACGTTCATAACAACATTTGGAAAACAAAAAAAAAATTAAGAGATGAGTTCTTCATATTTTAGATCATGGATGGACGGGCCAATGATGGAAGAGGGGTCGAACTTATTAACGACTGAATACGCTCAAGGTATTTGCGAGTTCATGCAGTTACCTACAAATCAAGAGGCGGGCAACAAAGGTCAGGATATCAAATGTTCTAATTGCTGTAATAGAATTAGTGTTGCGGTTCCTACTGTTTGGAACCACTTATATAGATATGGATTTAGGGCGGGATATAAGGTTTGGTATTTACATGGAGAAAGGAATTATGAATATGGTAGTACCAGTAGCAATGAACCTTATTTCCCGTCTAGCGTAGGGGAACATACAGGGGAAGTAGATGTTGGGGTAAGTACGGTTGCAATGGTTAACGATGTGTTTAGAGAGAATTTGCAGTCGGGTAGGTATAATGAGGGTGATAGGGTTGAAGAACCTAATTTAGAATCTCGAAGGTTTTTCGATATGTTAGACGCATCAAAGCAACCACTATACAGCGGTTGTAGTGATGGTCATTCACCGCTATCTTCTGCTAGTAGGATGATGAACCTGAAGACTGATTATAATTTGTCCGAAGAATGTGTTGATGCATTCGCCGAGTTCGTGAAAGATATTTTGCCCGAAGATAATCTGGCCCCCGGATCATACTACGAGATCCAAAAACTTGTTGCCGGTCTTGGTTTGCCCTTCCAGGTTATAGATGTGTGCATCGACAACTATATGATATACTGGAGAGAAGACGAGAACCGAAAAAATGTAAATTTTGCCACAAACCACGGTTCCCGGACACAAGTGGCAGGGCGAAGATTCCATTCAAACGGATGTGGTATTTACCCTTAACGGAGAGGTTGAAGAGGTTACGAATCAGACCGCACAGCTAAGGCTATGAGATGGCATGCAGAGCATAGTCAAGATGGAGATATCACGCATCCTTCAGACGCGGAAGCGTGGAAATACTTCCAATCCGTATATCCAAATTTTGCATATAAACCACGGAATGTATACCTCGGCTTATCCACCGATGGTTTCAACCCATTTGGAAAGCATGGAAGAAAATATTCATTGTGGCCGGTCATCGTAACACCTTACAATTTGCCTCCTTCTATGTGCATGCGGCGAGAGTTCCTCTTTCTCTCAATTCTAGTTCCCGGGCCAGATCATCCAAGACGGCCACTCGATATATTCCTCCAACCATTGATCTATGAGTTGCAGATGTTGTGGGAGAATGGTGTCAAGGCATTTGATGTTTCAATCCACCAGAATTTCAAGATACGTGCGGTTCTTATGTGGACCATAAGCGATTTTCCGGCATACGGTATGTTATCTGGATGGACAACGCATGGAAGATTGGCATGTCCTTATTGCCAAGACAATACTTCAGCATTCCAATTGCAGCACGGAAGGAAGACTTCATGGTTTGATTGCCATAGGTGTTTTTTACCAACAAATCATCCATATCGTCGGTCTAGAAGACATTTCGGGAAGAATATACAAGTGTTTCATGGTCCACCTCCTGAGATAGATGGTCGAACCATATTGGAACAGTTACGAGATTTTGGTGCAGAGCGAACTCCTGAATGTGGGGGTAATGGCCATCACCCCGTCGATGGTTGTGGGAAATATCACAATTGGCACAAGAAGAGTATTTTTTGGGATTTGCCTTACTGGAAAGACCATCTACTACGGCATAATGTAGATGTCATGCATGTTGAAAAGAATTTCTTTGACAACATCATGAACACCATCTTAAATGTTCCAGGGAAGACAAAAGACAACTGGAAGTCTAGATTAGACTTGCCATTGGTTTGTTCAAAGGAATCTCTTCATGTTTCTAACGGTAGATTACCCCGATGCCTGCATACCGGTTAGACGCTGGGCAAAAAGAAGTATTTTTTGAATGGTTCAAAAAATTTGTAAAATTTTAAAATCTTTTCCGTCGGAAATGTTAACCGTCAGAAGTCCGTCAGTTTCATTGTCCGTCGAAATTTTGTTTTCCGACGGTATTCTGACGAATTACCAACGGATATCGGTTATCCTTGTTCCGTCGGAAATCCGTCGGAACAAACTGACGGATTTCCGACGGATTTACATTTCCGACGAGTTAGAACCGACGGATCAAATCCGTCGGAATAGGGCCAATTCCGACGGAATTCCGAGAGTTTTTTCCGTCAGAAAAGGCCCTGTTTTCTTGTAGTGTATGGTGTGAGGGAAGCATAATTTATAGACGAACACAATTGAGTGATTTAATGGAAGGTAAAAACGGCTCAAGAGAGATGGAAAATCAAAGTTCGAACATGAATTTACCTTCACTAATAGTTGTATTGAAGTCGAGTCCGATCGTTATCACAGGTTACGGTGAGGGATGGAGCCAGTGAGATCTCTTGGCGCAGGAAAGAAGAAGCGAAAGTTGGGCCAGGAAGGTAAGTGGGCTTTGTAATATCAACTAAAGATTGTGCACAATTGGGCTTGCAGACAATTCACGTAATAAGAGGAAACTGACGTGGATGCCTTAGATGGAAGGAGAACTGTGCTATTATATATAAAGATTTAAAACAAAAAATAGAAGAGAAAAAGGAAAAACAAAATGAATGTCCTAAGATGAATTTAACATATTAGTTAAATTATAGCGGAAGATTTTTCTGTTGTGGAATCGTCGATGTAATAACTCACGATTTGTAATAGAATAATAATTAAAACTGCTATTAAAAAAATGAATTTAACATAGTACAATAAAATTATTCTAATTAAATTGATAAGCAATATCCGTATTTAAATAATTAAAATATATCTTTTTAATCAAAGGAAGTAACTAAAATAAGCAAATTAATGAATTTAATTGACAGTTGAAACATCTACTCTTTTTTTTTTTTGTCACTTGGAACATCTACTTGAAAACTAAAATTTGGGAACATAAATGATGGGGTAGCTTTGTAAGGGATAACCCCTACCACGGTGTCGTCAAGCATCTTCGACCACCACCACCGGGGAGGGCACCGGAAAAAATATAATTAGTGTGGCCAGGGCGAACTCGTGGAGAGATTTTGCTGGCGCATGAAGGTCGGAAAATTATGCAACTATGCATCTATACAAAAATAATGGGGACATCGGTTTGGAATAGGAAAGCTAAGTTAATGCATATATATCGTACGTTGTGAAAGAAATACAACACAAAATATCCAATCCAATACGTTTACATGAAGTTTACAGTGTTAGATCAAGGTATGATAACTAATTAATCTAAGAAATTACGAGTCTTTATTGCAAAAAAAAAAAAAACTACGAGTCTATTGTATATTTATGAAAGCATGTTGACCAAAACAATATTTATAGTATTTGGATATAGTATTTGGGCTTTCTTAAAGGACTTTTAGAGGGGAGAAGGCGTAAGGACGAAAAGAAAACAATAAACTGATGATGTTTACGTATATTTCCAAATAAGACCATTGGAACTTGGAAGTCAAATGAACATAGGAATTTGCTTTTGTGACTATGTGTAACGTTCCATTCACGTGTTGGCATCAAAATGTTAAAACAAAAAAAAATGGTTTATATTTCCACATGAGACATGTATAAGATTTGAGTGTTACAAATTCAATTCGTCTCTATTTTCCTTCGTAATGTTTTCCATGCCGACTTTATATAAACATGATATTATATGAGTCAGATGATCCTGAAAGAGTGAGAAATATGGTCTTATGAGTTCAAAACTACTTGGGAGAGATTTAATTTCGTCGGGAAAACATAGGGGTTTGAGACTTGGCTCCGAACTCTTTAGATGAATGTTAAGATTAAAAAAAAATGATTTAATATTTCTATTTTTTTCTTTCAAAATTAATAACTAAGGGGTTCAACAGAATAAAGTACAATTGTTCATGAAACTTATATATTTAACTTTTACTGAAAGATAACGATAAACCGAACGTACAGAAAATGGAATAAGAAAGTGATATAACGAAAACAATGTTGAGAAATCATTAGGCTTCTATGAGTAACTTTTAAAAGATTTTTTTTTCCTTAATTTATCAGGGGAAAAAAATTATTTATTTCTTCTTGTTGTTTTTTTTCATGGGCTTTTTTGGTGGATAACCAAAAAAAAAATTAAAGTTAAAAAGTTGAGAAAAAGGGAGTATGTGGCACAATCTAGGCCTTTGGATTTAGGTTTTTTGGTAAGTTTGTAAATTATAATTTTTTTGTTGTATTAATGGCAAATTTTCCCTTTTTTGCACCAACCATGACATCTTGGTTTAAAATAAAGTACATCTTACGTCAAAAGATGTCATCAAAACAACCAGAACCTTGTTTTTATTCCATTTTATACAAATTGTTTAATTTTTTTTTTCTTTTTTCACAAATTTAAATAAGTTTTTGGTTTAAATTCTTATTTTAGCGAGTTTTTGTATAGAGAAATTCTTATTCTAGCGAGTTACACGTTGAATGACGACGATGGCTCTTCATATCGCTGTTGGTAGAGTGGGTCCAAGTCCAACTTTAGAGCTATTCTCATTTTGTGTTCACAGTCTGATGTCTCCTTTTTTGTCTACTAATGGTATGTTCCTCAAATTAATACGAGTCCTATAGGCCATTTTCAATGAAGAACTTTGGGTTGGGTGTCTAAACTTTTTTTTTTATTAAACTTAACATGTCCTAACAAAGTTCTCCATTGAACATGTCCTAAAGTCTGAATTTTTTTTTTTTTTTTAAAGTCTGATATTTAAGTTATTATAATCTGTCACAACTTGACCTAAACAATGACCTAAGAATTATGGTTTTCTTTTATCCAACTCCTGATTTATTCCTAACCGTGGGAGATATAGTGACCTGTTAGGTAATAGGTCCCCGTAGGACAATAAATATTTTCCTTTTATTATGTTAATAATTCTATCGTTTCTTTTGATTAAGTTTGTATATAGGCCAAACTTTATATAACTATCGTATAGAGTTAAAAGAGTTTTGGTCCGGTGGTTAAATCTTCGGAAACATTTCGATTTTGGGATTTTGGGGTTATATTATGCATGTCAATTGTAGGAAGAAAAAAACAATAAAAATTATGTATGTCAATCATACAATGACACATAACCTTGCCACATCAAAATTACTTCCAACTGTAAAATCTTTGATCCCAAAAATATACTGCCTCTGTTCCATAAAACATGATGTTCTAGTTTTTAAAGTTGTTCCATAAAATAAGATCTTCTAGCTTTTTTTATTATTTAATATTAATAAATCTTAAACTTTAAAGTGTATTAAATAAAAAGTTTTGAATACTATTGGTTCATAATTATGGAAAAGTGGTTTTGTGAGAGAATCAATGTATTTATTATTAAATCTTAATTGTTTCTTAACGAATGTGAGAGTGGAAAAGAGTGAGTATTTAATAACTGTAGAGTAGCTTTCAGAATTCATAAACAAGTCACTTCCCGAACATTTTTAACTGGCAGCTTTTGTCCAGACCAAACAGAGCCGGCAAAGCATTTAATATGTACGTATAAAAAAATGTGTTGAACCATCAATTCCTCTAACGATCGCCAAAAAAAGGACTAGTCGATTGATCCATCAAATAAAACGTTATGTATCATCCACGTAAAACTCCTTGGCCTATTGTTGAAAAAGGAGTCTGGACCATTAGAGCATGTACAATGATAAAAGACATGTGCATTGGAGACTTTATGCATAAGTGTCTAAAACCAAAAAAAATCTAGTATAAAGTCTCTAATACACATGTACTAAATGTCTAAAAACTTTTTAGAATTAAATATATTAAATTTTATAAGACTTGAGTATCTAAAAACAGAAAAAATGTAATATATAATAACACTCAAGTTTTCTAAAATTTAATATATTTAATTGTAAAAAAATTTTAAACACTTATGAAAGTGTCACCGTACCTACTCTTAGAGGCAACAAGACGCCATCCGGAGATTGGCCAATTATATCATTTTGATCATTTTAATATGTTCAACCAATTCATTGACCAGAGAGACATTCATCTAGAGCTATTTTCTAACCCGCATGAAGTTCGAACTACTCCCTTCAAAGATACATTCTCGTAAACTGATCTAACTCACATCCTACCACAATATTTCGTTCGCCGTACACTTGATAATCAACATGAGAGAAACGACTTTCCGATCATTCGATCAGTCTTCCTTTTGCCGAACAAGAATACCTCATGGTCTATCTAGCTTATATAAGAGTTCCAAACCCTTTCTAACAAGATCATTTTTCCAAATAATAGTTTGGGTATTAGATTGTTTCAACTAATTAAGGCCTAGAATCTTAACCTCAATATTTTTTTTTTTAAATTTTCATTCAGTCACGTTGATCTATTCTGACTTGAAGTTCGAATAATCTTTAAGATACAAAAAAAAATGCAATCTTGTTTGTCAGAAATTTTCTTGATCGTGATATTGTGGTAGGATAAAGAACATCAAGAGATTACTGGAGGAGCATAACCTCCATCGGATGACAACAAGACGTGTAGTACAAGTTTGCTCTATAGTAGACAAGTCTCCTACCTATGTTCACAAGCTATTTTGAGCAAAAGATTATCCATGGTGAATAAATATTAGCCAAAGCCGGCTTAGAGAGCATGCAGGCTAGGAAACTGCTTAAGACCACCAATATTTTTATCAATTTATGGGCCACATTTTTATTATATCATATTAAATTTATATGACAACAAATATTTAAAGAAAATAAATAAGTAATTTTTTGTGCCACAAATAAAAAATAAAACTTCTTTTGGGCCACAAATATAAAAAAAGTATATATGAATGAAATATAATACTTTTAAGCTAATATTGTTTAATTTTTTTTTTTTGAATGATAAATCTTTAGAGGGGGTTATTTTTTTGCTTGCAGTTGTATGGAGCATGTGATTTCCAACCCAAACATATACTAGCTCTCTCTTTTTTGTTTTGTTTGATGTTCTAGAATTTTCACACAAATTAAGAAAACACATGAATTTTTAGTTATAAAAGTCTTGTTTTTTGCACTAAACAATTTTCTATATAACTAACCCAATAGTAATTCAATAAAACCAATTAATTTATTTTAAAATTTACAATTCATCATTATTTTTCCATAAAAATGTATTGAAAATGTAAAAAATCAATCTTTTAGAAATAATTTTTTTCCCTAGAACATCAATTAAAAAAAAACGGAGGGAGTACATAACTAGGGATTGCCTACACAATGTGTGGGTTTAAGCATTAACATGGTAAAACATGCAATAATTTCTAGCTTATTGATTAATTGTGATTTATTATTACATAAATTTGATGTTTTTAGTAAAATTAAATAATTAGTTGTTTTTGTTTTGCATGAAACTTATTTGTAAAAACATTATTGATTCTACCAAGACATCAACATCATCTCAACAAGGATATTAGATGCATCTTTATGTTTTAATTATTAGAACATTCAATCGTTGTGAGAGAATAATTGATTATTTATTGTATTTTTGTTTTATTCTCTTTCTTTTTTAAAAAAAAATCAAAATGATAAATATGCAATAATTTTTACCTTAGAAAAATAAGATATTACCTAAAGTTGATGTTTATAGTAAATAAATAAATAGATTAGAAGACTAAGCATTTATAACAAATAATTAGACATATAAAATAATCGCAATAAAGATGTTGGAACATAACTATTTCATTTATGAAGATAATTTGATGTTAGTGGTTTACTTTAAAAAGAATATTATGATCATATTTTTATTTAAAAGAATCAATTCAGAAATTACAAAATTAAGGAAGCAAATATCAAAAGTAATAAAATTATGAAGGTATAAATAAATAAAAATAACACGTGACAGCCTCTCAAAGCTTCACCTTTTGAAAACCTTAAAATACTATATAGATATAGATTGATTTTAGTTCTCATTTGAGTTATTTTTATTATTTTTGGCTTATGTGTAAGTTTAATATAAATTCTAAAAAATTTCACCATGATAAAACATATTATAAAAATCAAGAATATAATTACAAAATTATACGGTAATTAACTAAATACAATGGATACTTTAAGTCTCGGTTAATTTCCCATCAATCATATCATATTCAATAACTAAATATTATTATTTGTATTATACACCAAATAAATTTGATAAAAATCAAATCATTATAGAATCTATGTAAAATCCCATCCCAAGACCCATTTAACTCGGATCCGGTCCATTTAGAGGAGGTCCAATTGAGTAATGACGTAGGATTCTTTCCCAAATCTCTCTATAAGGAGAAGGAGAAGGAGATGAGAGGGTTTGAGATCATAAACCATAGCGAAGCTCTGCCGAATTCTAGCTGTGCCGTCGCCGCCGTTTCCGATCGCCGTCAAGCCGTCGCCGCCGCCGCCCTTGGAGAAGGAGCTGCGCCCGTTGTTGCCATGAGAAAAGAAGCGACGAGTGTTGTGCCGATCGTCGAGAAGAAGAAGTGTGGTTGTCCTCGGAAGCAAGCCGTAGCCGAGACCGCCACCGTTGGTCCGTTTGTCGTCGAGGCCGAAGGAGGATAAGGAACCGCCGTCGGATCCACCGTAGCATCAAGAAGGACTCGTCGTGAGTCTAAGCCGAGCCGCCGCTTATTCGAATATGCTGCCACGTTCGCCGCCGTCGTCGTCGGTTCATCAAAGGGTCTCGGAGAAGCCCTAGCCGCCGAGTTACTTGTCGCGCAAGATAACTCTTGGTAAATCCTAGTTCAGTTAGGGGGAAACCCTAGTAAACCGGTTCGGGTTATCGGGTTGGTCCAGTTTGGGTTAACCGGGTCGGTTTGGTTTGGGTTAACCGGATTGGGCCGGTTCGGTTAAACCAACTTTAAGAGAATGGAAGTTTCCCGATTTAGAAGTTTTCCGAACTAGAAACTTTCCAGAAATGGAAAGTTTCCTAAAATGGAAAGGTGTCGGAACCTAACTCCATTTGTGTTTGTGTAGATCCGTAGATGTGTTTCCGTGCTTTACTTGTCCTCCGAATCTCTAAGGTGAGGGGGTGACTTGTGGATACTCTTTACTCATAACTTATCTCGCATATGCTATATCTTGTGTTGGAGTAGTTGTGTTTAGACTCATAGCCTGTTTTGCTAGTTATAGAAGTGTGGAATGTATACCTGGCTGTTGTGTGCTAAGTTGAACTGTCGCGGGTTAACCTACCGTGACGGATGGTTGTCGAGTTACTGGTTGGAATGAACTGTAACATGTGTTATGTTGGGGTTGGTATTCACCCCCTTAGCATTAACACTCCAAGTCTAAGCATCTGAAGAAATGGCGCCTGGTACCTTGACGGAGGAAGCATTATAGAACCTAGGTCCTCATGCGGAGCAGATGTTGTAGCAACGGAGTAAACTTAAGCGAAGTGGAAATGGAACGGGACTGAGTGGAGGCCGACCACGTGCTCTCCAGCACGGGCCGACCACGTGCTCTCCAAGGAAGAACCGAGCACAGGCTCGGTCCAAGGAAGAACCAAGCATAGGCTCGGTCCAAGGAGGGCCGACCTCAGCTTCGCCTGTTTGGAGCCGACCGTGGTCTCGGGTCCTAGACCGAGCACGAGCTTGGCCTGGTGCCGAGCACAGCCTCGCCAAGCAGCCCGAGCACAGCCTCGGTCATGGAGCCGACCGTAGCTTCGGTTCCTAGGCCAAGCACAGGTTCGGCCTACGGCCGACCTCAGCCTCACCACACGGCCCGACCTCAGCCTCGGGGTCATTAATCCCGTCCTTGGCCCAACGCAGTTTCCAGCCCACTTCGACACGACCGACTCAAGTAAAGCAATTCCGTGGAGACTTAGGAGAAGGGGCCGCCTTAGACAAGCTATAAATAGACCTTTGTAAACACCCCAAGGGGGATCCGCAATTTTCAATACGCAAACTTGTACTCAAAGCTGTTCTGAGCAATAAACAATCTCTTTACATCTTTCTTGGCCCTAGCTTACCATAGAAATCTCACAAGCTTCCCTAGAACTCTTACAAATTCTAGTTGTGTTGGTTTCGACCCCCACAATTTGGCGCCGACTAAGGGGACCAACTGCAGATTTCTGACACTCAAGAGTTAGGGTTTTCATCACACGATCACGATGTCAAGCAACACCATGAGCAACGAAGGATCTTCGTCTCACCAGCACGACGAAGACAGAAGCAACTCCACGGAGAACACGGCGCCTCCCGCTCCTAACGCCGCAATTGACCTCACACAGATCAAGCAGATGCTTGAGACTCTGGTGAAGAAGACTGACGATACGGCCAGCGAGCTGCAATCGCTCAAGAAGAGGAAGCGCAGAAGGTCCCGTGTCCGTCCGACGCGCCTCAGATTCAATACACCGCGAGCTACTCGGAGGGGTCAACACGAGGAGCTGCCACCTCGGACCGATCGCTCGGATCCGGAGGATCTGCCTCCACCACCGCCTCGTCGGGATTTCGATCCGACTCCTGAGCGTGTGATCGAGGAGTCAGACGAAGATCACCCCCCTCGGAGGCGAGTTCGAACCGATACAGCTACTGGCGACGCTGAGGCTGGGGAAGAAGTGGCCCGGACTACAGCAGGTTACTACAGAAGGGAGCAGGAGCGCAGGACTCCTCGAGGCTCCCGTGACGAAGAGGTCGCCGCCCTGAAGTCCCAGCTGGATCATGTCGTCTTAGATTTGAGGACGACTAAACTGCAGATGTATCGGAGCACCGGGAAGGCTCCCGGGGTCGCTTACGTGTTGGAGAAGGCACAGAACACCCCCTTCGCAGATAACATCTCAGGGGCTAGGATTTCTGACCCGGGAAGGATTAGGCTTCCGACTTACAAAGGGACCTCCGATCCCGCTGATCATCTGATGGAGTTTGAGGTGGCCCTAGGAAGGGCGAATTTCAGAGATTCCGAGAAGGACATCGGATACTGCAAGCTATTCGTGGAAAGCTTGAAAGGACCTGCCCTCCAGTGGTTTTACAAGCTGGAGAAGAATTCTATCCACACCTTCCAGCAGCTCACCGAGATGTTCGTCCAACACTATAACATCTTCGCTGAACGGAAGATCTACGATGCGGACCTGTGGACCAACAAGCAAGCAGAAGGTGAAAGCTTGCGGTCTTTCATGACAAGGTTCAAGAACACCTTGTCAAAGGTGGATGGAATCAGTAGCACATCCGCACTGGAAGCGTTGAGGGGTGCAGTGAGATGTCCATCCCCGTTTTGGCAAGAGCTCACCATCAATCCTCCAACGACGATTCAGGACGCCCTTCACCGTGCAGCTGATTTTGCCCGAAGCGAAGAAGAGCTCCGCGCCAAGAGGGGTGGTAAAGCAAAGCAGATAGGCGAACCTTCCCAGGTTCTGACCCCAGCTGCTTCTAAAAGAAGTAATCCCGCCTTCGTTCAGTTTGAAGGGGGAGCAGGCGGAGCTCACAATTACCAGATCGATTCACCTGGCTACGGCAGAGGTCGAGGCCGTGGTCGGGGACGTGGCAGAGGAAATCTCACTTGGGTAAGAGACCCGAAGGAGTATGATGAGAAGTTGTATTGTGATTTTCACAAAGCAACTGGGCACTCCACCGCGAGGTGCCGAGAGTTGGGTCGACAGCTAGCTGCTAGGCTGGCCGAAGGCACCCTCAAGGGTAACATCAGTCTGTCGGACTTCAAGCCAGAGGAGAAGTTTCGAGATGCTACTGAGGTCCAGACTGAGAACCCCAGGCGACAGCGTCGTGGAGATAATCCCGAAAACGGAAGCACCCATGGTACTATCTCCGTGATCCTGGGGGGATCGCAATACTGTGCCGATAACGAAGCTGCGATCAAGGCCTATCAGCGGCGCGCTGAGGTTTGCGCCAACATCTCGACATCTCCAACAACAAGGCGTGCTAGTGATCCCGTCACTTTTGACGAAGTGGATGCTGAAGGCATCGATCATCTGCACAACGACTTGTTGGTAATCAACCTGACCGTCTACGACTTCAATGTCGCTCGAGTCCTCATTGACACCGGAAGCTCAGTGGATGTTATCTTCCGGAAAACACTCGAGAAGATGAAGATCGACCAGTCCCTCATCACAGGACAGCCAAAGCCTGTAACGGGCTTCTCAGGTGAAACAACCTGGACACGGGGAACGATCCGCCTGCCAGTCCAAGCTGGAGGTGTTAAGAAGATGGTCAACTTCGCAGTGTCCGATCATCCTGCCATCTACAATCTGATTATGGGGACACCATGGCTCAGTCAGATGCGAGCAGTGCCATCGACATACCACCTTTGCTTGAAATTCCCAACCAGCCAAGGCGTTCATGCGATCTTTGGTAGTCAAAGGGATTCACGCACGTGCTTCTTAGCAGAGCACAAGTTGCGCAACCGTGAAGAGAGCAAGGGATTGAATCCAGAAGCTCACGACCAAAAGAAAGACGACTCGGACTCACAAGGGCCACGGAAGAAAGCGAAGGCCGGGTCCGATCAAGTGAAGGACCTAACCACCCTCTTATAGCAATTACAGATAGCGGAGGGTCGTGAAGAAGAAGAGCGACCCACCTGCGAGCCTGTGATCTCTGTGTGCATTGATGAACAGCACCCGGAGATATGCGTTGAGATCGGAGCTGCTCTTGATGAAGAGCTCAAAACGAAGTTGGTAGTTTTTCTCCGGAAGAACATCAACACCTTTGCCTGGGCCGCTGAAGACATGCCTGGAATAGACATCAGCGTCACGAGCCACGAGCTCAACGTAGATCCAACGTTTAAACCGGTCAAGCAGAAAAGAAGGAAGTTGGGTCCTGAGCGAGCAAAGGCTGTGAATGACGAAGTCGAAAGGCTTCTGCGAGTAGGATCAATAACCGAGGTCAAGTACCCCGACTAGCTCGCCAACCCAGTTGTGGTAAAGAAGAAAAATGGGAAGTGGCGCGTCTGTGTTGATTTCAGAGACCTTAACAAAGCATGCCCGAAGGACAGTTTCCCTTTACCTCACATAGATCGCTTAGTGGAAGCAACGGCGGGTAACAAACTGCTTAGCTTCATGGACGCCTTTTCAGGCTATAATCAAATCCTAATGCACCCTGAGGATCGTGAGAAGACGGCCTTCATCACGGACAGAGGTATCTACTGCTATAAAGTAATGCCCTTCGGCCTGAAGAATGCTGGTGCAACGTATTAGAGACTGGTGAACAAGATGTTCCAAGACCAGTTGGGAAAGACCATGGAGGTTTATATTGACGACATGCTCGTTAAATCACTCGAGGAAGAAGATCACATTTCCCACCTATAAGAATGCTTCAATCAGCTGAACCTCCACAACATGAAGCTCAACCCAACGAAGTGTCGGTTTGCTGTAACCTCTGGTGAGTTCCTTGGATACCTGGTCACTCGCCGGGGTATTGAAGCCAATCCGAAACAAATCGATGCCTTGATCCAGATGGCTTCACCAAAGAATAAGCGCGAAGTACATAGGCTGACTGGGAGAGTGGCTGCACTCAATCGGTTCATTTCCCGATCCACTGATAAGTGTCTGCCTTTCTACAACACTCTACGAGGCAATAAGCAGTTTGAATGGTCAGAGAAGTGTGAAGACGCCTTCAAGCAACTGAAGGAGTATCTGGCGACGCCTCCCATCCTTGCTAAGCCAGTAACTGGTGAACCTCTCTTTCTCTACATCGCTGTCTCAGAAACAGCAGTCAGTGCCGTCCTTGTGCGTGAGGAAAGAGGCGAGCAGAAGCCTATCTTCTATGTGAGCAAGACACTCACAGATGCTGAAACGAGATACCCTCAATTGGAGAAGCTGGCATTAGCCGTCCTCATGGCCTCAAGGAAACTAAGGCCTTACTTCCAATCGCACTCAATCGTTATACTTAGCACCTTCCCGCTACGATCGGTCTTACACAGCCCAAGTCAGTCCGGTAGGCTGGCCAAGTGGGCTGTAGAGCTCAGCGAGTACGACATCGAATATAGAGGGCGGACGTGCAATAAATCTCAAGTACTGGCGGACTTCCTCATAGAACTTCCAGAGGACAGCAATTCCAAGGAGGTGCCGCCGGGGATTTGGCAGCTATACGTAGACGGTTTGTCCTCAAAGAACGGTTCTGGAGTTGGGATACGACTCCTGTCACCAACTGGAGAGGTCCTTGAGCAATCATTCCGACTTTGGTTTAAAGCTTCTAACAACGAGGCAGAGTATGAAGCCCTTGTCGCCGGTCTGAGGCTCGCCCAAGGGCTACGAATCAAATATATTCACGTGTTTTCGGATTCACAACTCGTAACCAGTCAGTTCAGTGGCGAGTATGTCGCAAAAGATGACCGAATGGAAGCTTATCTGAAGATAGTAAGGGACTTGGCTGCTTCATTTCAAGAGTTTATCCTCACAAGGATTCCTAGAGGTGAGAATATGGATGCTGACGCATTGGCAAATTTGGCCTCCGCTACCACTGCGCCAGAGGATCCAGCTCTAAAGCGAGTTATCCCAGTTGAGTTCATCGAATTCCCTAGCATCAAGAAGGATGCAGCACTCGCCATCCTGACACGTTCCCAAGCAGCGAAGCAAGCAGACGCCCTTGTGGGGGCTACTGATGAAGATATAGGAATGGCAGAAGAACCAGAAATCCGAGACGCTGACATGCGTGACACCAACAGCCCACATCATACCGAAGCAATCCCAATGGACGCTGACACTGAAGAATCTGAGTATGGCTGTGACAAGCTATGGATAAGTGAGATACGAGAATATATCGCCGATGGCAAATTGCCCAGCAGCAAGTGGGCTGCTCGCAAACTACGAAAGCAAGCCGCGCGTTATGTTCTCCTTGACGGAAACCTCTTCAGATGGGGATTCTCTGGTCCAATGCTTACATGTATAGAAGGAGAGAAAGCAAGACAGATAATGGAAGAAGTTCATAGTGGTTCTTGTGGCAATCATTCAGGAGGGAAAGCACTTGCTATAAAGATCAAGAGACATGGTCACTTCTGGCCTACTATAGTAGGTGACTGCACTAAGTTCTCAGCCAAATGTGAAAAGTGCCAGCGACACGCTCCGAAAATTCATCAACCGACTGCAATGCTCTCCTCCGTCACCTCACCTTATCCGTTCATGAGATGGGCCATGGACATCGTTGGACCATTGCACCCGTCACGGCAGAAGCGGTTCTTACTCGTCCTAACAGATTACTTCTCGAAGTGGGTGGAAGCTGAAGCTTATGCTAACATCAAAGATGTTCAAGTGGAGAGCTTTGTATGGAGGAACATCATATGCCGTCACGGAGTACCATACGAGATAGTAACTGACAATGGTTCGCAGTTCATATCCAACCGGTTCGAGTCGTTCTGCTCAAAATGGAACATCCGGCTTAGTAAGTCTACGCCTCGCTACCCTCAAGGCAATGGGCAAGCAGAATCTATCAACAAGACAATCCTTGATGGCCTTAAGAAGCGTTTAGAGGCGAAGAAGGGTCGCTGGGCCGACAAGCTTGAAGGGGTGTTGTGGTCCCACCGCACCACTCCCCGCAGAGCAACAGGCGAAACCCCTTTTGCCCTTGTCTATGGCACCGAGTGTGTCATCTCGTCCGAAGTCTGTTCGCCTGGTGTACGCCGTCAGTTGCTACCTCTCCACGAGCCTATCAACAGCACAATGCTCCTTGACGCGTTGGATTTCCTCGATGAACGACGTGACCAAGCGCTTATTCGGATCGCCAACTATCAGAACGCCGCTTCCAAGTACTACAATTCCAAGGTCAAAGAAAGGAGTTTCTACCCAGGTGACTTAGTCCTGCGAGAGGTATTCCAGAACCCAGCGGAACCCAACGCTGGCAAGCTCGGAGCCAACTGGGAAGGCCCATACAGAGTTACAACAGTTGTTCGTCCTGGTGTCTATGAGCTCGCCACCATGACCGGGACTCCAATCCTCCATTCCTGGAACGCAAGGCATTTGAAGAAGTACTATCATTAGTCTTCTCTCCTTTACTTGAACTACGAGGCGACTTGATCCCTGCAAAGGGTACGTAGGCAGCCTATCTTCGGATAGGTTCAGTTGCCCCCCCTCCATCCAAAGAGGGGGATTTTACGCTTCATCAGTCTCATTGCCAGAGGAACTCTATGCTCTCCTCCGCCTTAGGGGGGGGAGTGAGTGTTTTACTCTGCTTTCAGACGAAGTCAGCAGCCTCCTTCGTCTCGAAGGGGGGGAGTGGGGTACCCGTACTCCACTCTTCCACAACAGCCTCAGTGGCATAAGAACAGCTTTATCAGTCACGAGCCTCATGGCTTAAATCAGAGTCGTTCCGCTTTCATTGTTGCTGGCCACAGTAATGAATGCGGAGATGCGAACACACTGACATCCACAACGGATTCAAGCGCGCTATATAAGTACCAGTGTTCAGTACTGGGGCGGATGTACCCATCTGACCACTCAGAAACCCAGCAAACATCGTTGGTAATGCAGCTGCTAGTGACCTCCGTTCGGCCTATACCCTGAGCGTGTCACTCTGAAACCCAGGACAAGCACTGGTCGAATTCAAGGTGAACTTGCTCTCGGACAGACGTGTCTAGAAGAGCTGCACCATTTTGCGAAACCCAACAGCAACGTTGGTGATAAAGAGCATGAGCGCGTTAGCGTTTTCACAGTCTCAACAAGAGCCTCATACATGAGCAAGCACAATGAGAAGTCGTCAGACCTCTGATCAATTGCGGGGTCTTACGGCCCTTGGTTCACCAAGCCCAACGCTGGTGTTGGCAAATACATGACAGAAACGCTTAAACAGCCTAAAGAATTCCTAAGTATAGGTACAACATCAACAATATCTAAAGCAAAACCTAAATCTGTAACCCTCAAGGTTAAACATCAGCAAAAGCTACAAGTCATCTTGCATTCACCACAATGCAAGGCTCCAAAATAATAGCAAGGATACAAACCATCCAATGCTACAACCGAAAATTATCAAGTCCAACAAGAGTTTTTAGAAACAAAAGGTTATAAATAAACTAGGTCATAATAGAAGAGCAACGGTCGCTCATCGGTCACACCTCTCCGTTGGCAACATCAGCATCCTCTGAGATCTCCAAAGCTTGCCTCACGCTAGAAACAAGCTCATCAAACACATCACGAGCGTCGTAGATCGGGATCTTCCTCTCGACCAAAAGCTCTGCTGCAGCGTCCAAAGACGCTCCATCAGACCCACGGAGACGCTCAATAAGCTCCAAGCTCGCATCGATCTCAGCAAGATCCAGCATGTTATCCTTCACTGTCCCCTCAAGCCTAGCGAGCGACCTGGCAACCTGTCGGGTCCGGCTAGCAAAGCTACGGTCTGCCTCCTCTTTGGCCCTAGAAACGGCCTCCTCGATCTGGGCGTCCCTAAGACTCTCGGCTTCCAACAGCTTGTTCTTAAGCGAAGTGATCTCCTCCTTGTTCTTCGCAGGCCGCGAGGACGCCTTAGACAACTTCCCGCTCAACTCATCCGACCTCTGCTTCGCGGAAGCGACATCGTCCTCGAGGGCTAGGACCTTCTCAGCAAGCTCAGCGTTGGCCCTCCTGGCTTCGCTAACCTCACGGTCACGAGAACGAGAGTCCTCCTCAAAGCAGAAAGCCATGCCATCCAGCTGGGTGGAGAGCTGCGCATACAAAGGAAAGCAAACATAACGCTGGAATAAGTGGAGAAACAATAACAAAGACAAAGAGAGAAAGATAGAGAGATCAAACCTCAGCCACTGTGGCTCTCGCCAGCGCAAGAGCCCTCTCGCCAGAGCCAAGAGTTGAAGAGTGCGCAGCTGCAGCACCATCACTGATCGGATCGCTAACGAACGCCGAAGAAGGACCCACCTTCTGTCGCTTCGGAGGTACCTCATCAGGAGTGCCTCCCGCCTTACCCTCCGATCCAAGGGCCCTCTTCCGCTGTTGCTCACGCCGCCTTGCAATCTCATCAGGAGTGAGGTTAGAACCACGAGACCGCTGAGCTGATGCAATAGGAGTCTTGGGCGTTGTGGATGACGGAGCACCCGTCTGCGAGCCTGCCCTCGCTGAGACTGCGACGCTCGTCGACGCCACCTTCGCCGATTCGGCTCGCTGAAAAGCGGAGACTCTAGCAGAGCCTCGTCCAAGGACCTTCCCTGGGAAGATCCGAATGGAGAGCGCTCTTCGGATCCTCTGACAGGTGAAAGACTTCACCCAATCACCATCTCCAGAGGCCAGGGCGCTGTGAATAGCCGCCGCCTCACTCCGGCTCACTGTCTGGGATGCTGGTTTCACTACGAAAACAAAGCTACACATTGGTGCACAAGGCACGAACACTGTGCAAAAGAGGATTTCTCTAAGTATAGAATTACCTCGTCTCTCCCAACTCGTTCTGAGGAGGGGAATGCAATCAGCCTCAACACTCTTTTCGGAGATCTTGACGAAGAAGAACCGGTCCTCGAAGTAGTCATCCTTGCTCGGGAAACCACTAATAAGAGTACGACCCGGAACCGGGGTGACGCAATACCTCAGCTCATCTACACGGCCCCAGGGCCTGAAGTCCAGTAGAGAGGACAGTTGCCCGATGCTAATCTCCACGTTGCATTCCCTGCTCAGCACGTAAATCCCGATGACATGCCTCAACCCTCTGGGGTTGATTTGAGCAAGGAAAACACCGTTCGCCTCTAAGAAACGAAGGAGGAAGCCAGGTACCGGGAACCACAGCAAACAATGCTCGATGAAGTTCTCATACAAGGTAAAGTGTCCTGGAGGCGGAGCGTCAGCCCGCTGAGTGTGGTCGGGAGCAACTAACTGGATCTCATCCGGAATCCCGCACTTTTTTCTGAGAGTCTGCAGCGCCGTCTCATCAGACAAAGTGGATCCCAGGGGGTCCGGACGCGCTTTCTTCTTCTTGACCACCGGGTGTCGTTCAACCTCTGCGGAGACATTATCATCACCGTCCTCATCATCGGAGGCAACCGACCTGAACGAAAAAGAGTCCGACGCCAAAGCGTTGGCTGCACCATCGGGGAGCCTTGGATCCTCATCATTGAGGGGAAAAGAGAGTCTGATCCCACCATTAGGGGCCATCAAATCCTCATCACCACTAAGCCTCCTCTCCTCCTCAATATCCGCTAAGCTATCGAAGATATCATCATCGCTCTCATCGGGTCCGTGGAGACGACTCCGCGAGACGGTGATTTTGCTACGGCAATGGATTCTAGTTCCGGGATTACTGAATGATGTCGAGGGTGGCATCGCAACCGCACGATCGGTTCGGCCCGGAGAAGCGACCATGCGGTCGGGTTTGCTCGACATCGCGACCGCGCGCTCGGTCCCGGTCGCCAACCCAAGATCGGTCTCATTCGTCTTCGTGACCGCACGATCGGGTCCAAGAACGATCACGGAGTCGGTCCTAGATGATGCGACCGTGGGGGCGGTCTCGCGTGGCGGTGCGGTCACGGGATTGATCTTCAATGACCCGACCGCGGGGTCGGATCGGCTACACATCGCGACCACACCTTCGGACCCGTCGGGTAGTGCGACCCTAGGGTCGGTTCCGTGTGATGTCGCGACCACATGGTCGGCTTCGGGTGATGTTGCGACCACATGGTCGGTTCTGGACGAGGCCGCAACCATGCGATCGGCATTGGGGGGCGCCGCGACCGCGCCTTCTGTTCGGCGACGAAGCCCGCATTTGGGCTCGGTGTCGCGTGATGACGCAACCGCGTGACCGACACGATCGGTCGGCGCGACCACGGGCTCGAATCCGAGCATCACAACTTCGCGATCGACCGGCTCGAGATTTTGTGTCTCCATCACAAGTGTACCTATGCACAAGTCAATAAAATGAATCAAAGGTCAAAGATTTCCATCTTTTGCCAAGAACACATCTCAAGCTTAAATTCAATCCTTAACAAGCTTCAATGGGAAAACCTCCAAAAGACTATGCAAATCTCAATAGCAACCAAAGATTCAAGGATTCTCCTAAGCAATCCACAATCCAACATAGCAAAGTTTGGTTCCCCATGGAAAAAGCTTAGATTTATGAACTTGGATCTTAAGAAGAAAAAGCTATGGAGATCTAGAGGATAACTCACCAAAGGAGAGAAGTAAGCGAAGGATATGCAAGCTCGGGCTCGGTAACAAATCGCGAAGTCTCCGGTCGGGATGAGACGTGGCCGGCGACGGGAGAGAAAGAAGAAGAAATTTTTTTTTTTTAGAAGAAAGGAGGAAGAAGGAGAAAGGAAGGAGAAGGAGTTGACCAAGTCAAACTCAATCCCTTTAAGGGAAAAAGATATTTTCTTCTTTCTTTCATCCGACGGGTCCCGTTTCCGTTCAAAATGGCACAACGCCCCTATCCTCCGGGAATCGTTTGGTTTACCCGGGAACGTCATTGACATTGGCAATCGCATCACGGAGTCTTAAAATCTCCTTAAGAAACAAGAAGTCTTAAAATCTTCAATAGAGGAAAATAATCCTTTCTGCTGAATAAAGCAGCAGCTTTGGTAAAATAGGCAAGAAGTCTTGAAACCTTCGAAAACACTTACAAAGTCTTGAAATCTTCACGATGCCTATGGAGTCTTAAAACCTCTTGCGCTATGCCGTTTAGGCAAGGCAGTCAAGGAAATTTCATCAAAGCTGAGGCGAACAGAGACAAGTCGAGGTTGGAGTGTTAAAGACGTGAAGCCTCAGGTAAACCCGAAGTAGGCAAATCCAGTACAAGCAATGGCAAGGGATTCATGAAGAATCAGGTTCCTTGTTCGAATCTCCTCATCACTATGCGTGGCACTCTTTTCCCTTAAGTAGAGGTTTTGTCCCAAAGGGTTTTCCCTACTAAGGTTTTAACGAGGCCACCATCTACTGTCTTCCAAGTTCATGTTTCACACTGCTGTATGGACTTGAGGGGGAATACTAAACAAGATGAGTACTTGAAAGTGTTGTACAAAAGAAGAGATGAAAGCTTTGACTTTAACCGTTAATGCTGCTCCTCGACATATCTTTTAGCTCGGCACTGCTATATCATACACTACCGAGCTGGGGGGCTAACTGTTGGGGTTGGTATTCACCCCCTTAGCATTAACACTCCAAGTCTAAGCATCTGAAGAAATGGCGCCTGGTACCTTGACGGAGGAAGCATTATAGAACCTAGGTCCTCATGCGGAGCAGATGTTGTAGCAACGGAGTAAACATAAGCGAAGTGGAAATGGAACGGGACTGAGTGGAGGCCGACCACGTGCTCTCCAGCACGGGCCGACCATGTGCTCTCCAAGGAAGAACCGAGCACAGGCTCGGTCCAAGGAAGAACCGAGCATAGGCTCGGTCCAAGGAGGGCCGACCTCAGCTTCGCCTGTTTGGAGCCGACCGTGGTCTCGGGTCCTAGACCGAGCACGAGCTTGGCCTGGTGCCGAGCACGAGCTTAGCCTGGTGCCGAGCATAGCCTCGCCAAGCAGCCCGAGCACAGCCTCGGTCATGGAGCCGACCGTAGCTTCGGTTCCTAGGCCAAGCACAGGTTCGGCCTACGGCCGACCTCAGCCTCACCACACGGCCTGACCTCAGCCTCGGGGTCATTAATCCCGTCCTTGGCCCAACGCAGTTTCCAGCCCACTTCGACACGACCGACTCAAGTAAAGCAATTCCGTGGAGACTTAGGAGAAGGGGCCGCCTTAGACAAGCTATAAATAGACCTTTGTAAACACCCCAAGGGGGATCCGCAATTTTCAATACGCAAACTTGTACTCAAAGCTGTTCTGAGCAATAAACAATCTCTTTACATCTTTCTTGGCCCTAGCTTACCATAGAAATCTCACAAGCTTCCCTAGAACTCTTACAAATTCTAGTTGTGTTGGTTTCGACCCCCACATGTTATATATGATACGTACGAATATAGAGGTGGGGACCTCGACATGAGTATATCCTGGTAGAGGAAGGGGTTGTCCTGGATGCAAATACCCTTACAGAGGTGGGGATCTCGGCGTTATATATATATATATATATATATATATATATATATATATATATATATATATATATATATATATATATCCGTAAGGAATATTGTGTGTATTGGTTGCACTTGGTGGTTGTAAGCTTACCATGGTGTAAACGGTATTTTGTGTAAAGGGTGATACCCTTTGAGTATCTTAGTATAACTGCTGTTATCGGGCTATACTGTATGTTGGCTTGGTTGTGTGTTTGGTATTTCATGTGGGCAGAGATGACCTTCTCTCATTGAGTACTTGTACTCACCCCTCTCTTTTTCCCTTCTTCAGGTGATGGGATGGAATAGGAGCTTGGAGTGTCCGGTGGGGTGCTATTTGGGAAATGCGGCATACCGATATTTCAGAATTTATGTTTTAAGAGTAGTGACTCTGATTTCATTCGACTTTGGTTTTATACTCTTTTGTGACTTTTCCGTAACTCGCATTTAATAAGGCATTTCAGTCTCATACGATTGTGTGTATTTATTCGGTTTTATCCACTTATATGCTTATCCGGACCAGGTGACCCGGGATAGGAATATTATAATATACGTTCGGTTTTCTTTGTTAATTATAAACCTCACAAATCATATTGACGTTCACTTTTCTCTGTTAAATATATATATATATTTTTTTTTTTTTTGTCGGTTCTCTGTTAAATATATAAACTCACAAATCATATTACGCTAGCTTTTCTTTGATATAATTATATGAACTTATATACACAATCATACTGACGTTCGTTTTTCTTTGTATATATTATGTCTTTATCACTAAATGAAAAAGAGTTTCGCTTTCCGCGATCTTTATCTATCCATTCATTATCTTTGTCTTTTATTAAACATTTTTGTTTTGTTTTCCACCAGTCATTGATAAATAAAAGACCAAACAAACCACACCTTACAAATATATAATTATAATATACTTTTGTTTTCATTCAACAGTTTAGCTAAATTCCAAATCTTATTATATAAAGCTTGATGCGTCAAACATAATAATTAACACGATCTTGACACGTGTCAATCGGTCGACTTAGATTTTGATATGTGTAAATTATTTTTCCAATTAGATAACATATAACAAATTTGATTATATCTTTAAAATTAAAGTAACTAATTGATAAACATGAATGGATACATGAGCAATATCCCAATCTTATTTTATTATAAAAAATATATCTATTTATGTATTCCAAGAATAAATAAATCCTACTTTGATTTGTAATTGTCATATTCGATGCTATGAATCGTGAGCAATATCCTAAACTTATTATATCTAAAAAATATATATCTTCATGTATTTCAAGAATAAATAAATCCTACTTCAATTTGGAATTGTCATATCCAATGCTTCACAACTCTATTTTAAACATAAGATATGCATTCACTTTCAAAACTGTGACAATTTTGCCAAACTAAAGGATATGCATGTAGATTTATATGGTATTCTCATAACTTTTAAATTATGATTTTGTCGTATTACATCTGCCTAACTATATATTTTTTTTCCTTAGATGCAATCGGATATATTAAAGATATGAAAAAAATTCATGTTCGTACGTAAAATACATCGCCTACATCAACTGTTCTAAGAGTTAGTTTGACTTTATTGTTAGAAAGGTATGTTTTCATCTGCACAAATATACATATATGATTCTAATTGACTTATTGTTTGTGACACGAAGGTTTGTTTTTTTTCCTTACACCTTTTTCGTTTTTTCTCCCATTACCATAAGCATCAACTCATTAAATTTATAGTTCATGTAAATTCCACTGTTACATGTAATAGTTACATGCATATATTATTGTTTCATGATTTTGAATCTATTAGTAATGTTTTCTTTCAATAAGTAGTGGAATCGAACAAGCAAAAAAAATTGAAGAAAAATATTGTGGCATTAAAAGCGATAACATTAATTGTCTTAATTATGATAAGTGTTTTGATTAAGATGTATGAATGTGCAATTAGTTTATCAACATTTTCTTTCAACTAAATTTTATTTAAATCAAGATTTTGATTTAGTTATTACGTTTCGAAAAAGGTATGTAAATAATATTTTTCCCCTTACAATTTTCTAGATATTTTTTTGGACAAATATAGTTTATTAATTAAATAAATCTATCAAACTAATTTTGTATTGTGTTCAATTAATTATGATAGACCATCGTTCAACGACCAACAACCGCTGGTCTAAAATTCAGCATTCAATTAATGATATTTGAGATTTTTTCTCATATTCTAAACTTCAGGTACTACAATTACTTTTTAATTAATTGATTAATTCTTACATGAAGTTTGTATTCAAACCAAACGCGTGCAACGCACGGGTCCTTCATCTAGTTAATTTATAATAGAATTCTAAATAAACTATTTGCCGTGTGTTCTGTGTGGATGTAATTTGTCGTGACAGTTTTGGTACTTTTGTGTGGATGTATATAATGTTTGACTGGTTAATTTGTATCGCCAAACCGCTAATTGCCAAGCTTCATCATCTTTACAAGGCACAAGTGATCGTCGTATACTGATCGTCCAACTGTCCAAGAGATTAAATATGTTTCCCTCTTCATTTTTTCTAGATTAAACCTCCGATAATATTCTAGTTTAATGATAAACAAAGTATTGATAGTTTAGTAGTCACTCATTGTGTTAGTTAGATAATATTTAAAGCCTGGACATTTGCAAAAATCTTAGTCTGTCAAGGTGTTATGTAATGCGAAGCTAGAATTGTCAATTATAGATGTGGTGTAGATAAACGCCTAACCTCAACTCGATTTGAGACTGACTGCTTGGACATACTGAAGATGATTGACAATGTAATGGATTGACCAGTTTTTCAGACTGAGTTAGATTACTTTGCCGAACTTCGAGACAAATTTACTATTTTCATTTATTTTATATATCTCGTTCTTGTAATGAACGTGCTGATGTCATTGCAAATGAGGCATGAGCACATAACTTATAATTTTTCCTACACGGGCGGATCGAGAAGATTTTATTAGTGGATGCATAATTGGCAAACAATTAAAAAAAATTGCCTTATCATGGTTTGAACTCTGGTTGAATGGGTGCATTAATAGGCTTTTACCATATGATCTTGTAAATCTTATAGGATTTCCTTTACAAATGTTATTAATATTAAAAACTCAATGGTGCACTTGCCCACTGGCTCCGCCCCTTTTTCCTATGATGAGTTGGTATAAAATGTAGAAAGATGAAAGCTTTCAACTTTATTACTCTATTTTGGACAAATTTACAATATTGTGAATACAAAGATTTAAATAGAGACTTTAGAACAATCTGGAACTAGGGTTTTCTTATCCACAATTGACAGTTGTTATATTGACTGGTCAATCCAATTCAAGTTGTAGAGGATCAAAACGGTTTTGCAAAGTGAGAGTCACCTTCTTCTCCTCAACGTCTCTTGCAATTTTGGTCTTCTTGTCATTATGTTGAGCAGGCTTTTCAGTAGTCTTTGGGCTTTCGGTCAAGCCCAATTTGTTTGTCTTAGGTCCATTACTTATATTCCCCCTCAAACTCGGAGTGGGTGACTCGGCGACTCCGAGTTTGGAACAGAGCTCAACAAACGCAAATCTTGCCAAGGACTTTGTGAAGATGTCTGCTAGTTGGAGAGAAGCTGGAATATGTTTAGTTTCAATAAGACCAAGGGCGACTTGTTCTCTGATGTAGTGGTATTCTCTATCGAAGTGCTTCGATCTCTTGTGAAGAGCACGGTTGGCACTGAGATAAATGGCCGAGAGATTGTCACAGTGAAGAGGAGTGGCATGTGGTTGTGGAATGCCAAGATCACAGAGAAGAAACGACAGCAAAGTGATTTTTCTAGCTGTAGCCGAAAGGGCTCTGTATTCCGCTTCTGTAAAGGAGTTGGATACCGTTTCTTGCCTTTTTGCAGACCAAGATATAAGATTAGAACCAAGCAAGGTACAGAATCCAGACGTAGAACGACGTGTCTCCTGACATCCAGCCCAATCGCTGTCGCAATACGCCGAGAGAGATAGGTCTTGATCCATGTGAATGAATAATCCTAAGTGAATTGTGCCCTTAATATACCTCAAAATACATTTGAGCAGCCCAAAATCAGAAACAGTAGGTGAATGCATTTGTTGACAGACATAGTTCACGGCAAACTGTATATTCGGCCTCGTTATTGTTAGATACTAAAATTTTCCCGCCAAGCTTCGATAATAGGTAGGTTCATGAAAGATGCCTGAGCTCAAGTCATCTAGTCTTTGTGGGAGAGGAGTCGACATTGGATTGCAATCAGACATTGAAGCCTGATGTAAGGCATCATCTGTATAGGCAGTTTGGTATAGAAAGAGACCCTTTGGATGTGTTGTAATCTCAATTCCAAGAAAATACCGAGGAAAACCCAAATCTTTTATAGAGAATCGCTGGTTGAGGGCATCTAGAAGAGCTTGAAGCAGCGTCGGATCACTTCCAGTTAACAGGATATCGTCGATATATACGAGCAGCACTAGCATCTTTCCATCTTTGTGATAGGTAAACAGGGAGGGATCAGACTTACTGCAGATGAGCCCAAAATCCAGGAGAAAATTGCTTAAGGTATCAAACCAAGCCCTTGGAGCTTGTTTAAGGCCGTAGAATGCTTTAGTGAGTCTGCACATGTAATATGGTTTCTCTGGATCTATAAAACCTGGAGGTTGTCTCATGGACACGGGTTCTTGCAATTCTCCATGAAGAAAGGCATTGGAGACATCGAGTTGCTTAAGAGACCACCCTTTTGCTACTGCAATGTTAAGAACCATCCATATGGTAGCTGTTCTTACAACGGGAATGAATGTTTCCATGTAGTCAACATCTTCCTCTTGATCAAATCCTTTAGTGACAAGTCGTGCTTTGAGATTGTCTAAAGATCCACTAGGTTGAAGCTTCGTCTTGAATACCCATTTACAACCAAGAATATGCATGTCCGCAGTAGGAGGAAAAAGAGTCCAAGTATTCAACATGTGAATTATTCCTATTTCATCAAGAACCACATGATTCCATCCAGGGTGTTTTAGAGCAGCAGTGATTGTCTTAGATTCTTCCGGAATAAATTTTGAGGCAATCAAAACATACCTTGTCTTTGGCTTGTAAATTCCATCCTTGGACCTTGTTCTCATAGGATGCGTGTTGATTTGTTGATTTTTTTCAGGAGTTGATGTAGAAACAACTTCAATGTGATCTTGTTCCAGGGCAGATATATTATCACTTCCAGACGCAGATGTGGTGTCAAGAGTTAGCTCAGGAGAAGAGCTTTCAACTACAGGTTGGTCATGACCAGAACTTGTAGACGAATAAGACTCAAGATCAATGTGTGATGTATTAGATTTCGGGGTAAAAAGAGGAATAAGAACTTCCTGAGCTGTATCTTGGGACGCAAGAGATGGAGAAGAGGCTTGCAAAGCTTTTAAAAAACGAGTATCATACCTTGGAATTAGGGATTGATACTGACCTTTGAAAGGGAAACAATCTTCATTGAAGATGACATGACGAGAGATGTAAACTCGACCAGTTAGGGGATAAAGACAGCGATATCATTTGTACTGAGAATTGTATCCAAGGAAGACACACTGAAGCAATCTTGGATCAAATTTATGAGCTGCGAGAGATCGTAGACAAAGATAGTAAGCCGAACCAAAGACCCGAAGAGCAGAATAATTCAGTTTCTGATGATGTAAGACTTCAAAGGGACTCTGATTATTTAACACTGAAGAAGGGAGAAGATTACTCAGAAAGCAGCTAGTGAAGAATGCTTCGACCCAAAACTTTAGAGGAGTATGACTGTGGAACAACATAGATAATCCAAGTTCAACTAAATGTCTATGTTTTCTTTGGGCAAGCCCATTTTGTTGGGGTGTGTATGGACAAGAAATACGATGTTGAATGCCACTGTCTTTTAGATGTTTTTCTGAACCCAGTGCTTGTAAATTCACCACCTCCATCACTTTGGAAAACTTCTATCTTAGTGTTCAATTGATTCTCCACCATTTTTTGAAACTCAATAAACACAGACATAAATTCAGACTTGGTATGAAGAGGATAAAGCCAGGAAAAACGAGAGTAATCATCCACAAAAACACATAATACTTGAATCCTTGATTTAATACAACCGGAAAAGGTCCCCAAAGATCACAGTGAACACGATCTAGAGGATGTAAGCCACGAGAATCAGATATAAGAAAAGGTAATCTTGAGTTTTTCCCCATCTGGCAAAGCTCCCACACAGGGACGTTGCTGCTCTTACTGATATTTATTTCCTTGCTAGTCTTGAGTTGTTGGAGAATTTGGTGATTTGAATGCCCAAGTCTATGATGTCAAGTAGTTTCAGACGCTGCACATTGTCTATTTGAGTAGAGGGTAACAAATTCCTTTTTCTCCAACACATAAAGGCCATAACTTTGATGACCCTTTGCCACCACCTTCTGAGTTTGGATACCAATGATGCAGACCTTGTTAGAATCAAAATATACTCCACACAGTTTCGATACTGAGAGAAGAGATTTCTGAATATCGGCATAAACTAGCACTTCATTTAATGAGAGAGTACCTGATGAAGAGGACAGAGTGGTGGATCCAACATGGGTTATGGGAAGATATATGCCATCTCCCACCATAGCAGTGTCATTCTCTTCATTAGAAGTTGCAGTTTGCATATTGTTGCTAGTGGAAGTGACATGGGTTGAAGCACCTGAGTCGGGATACCATTCGGTGCCTGAGACATGCAGAGACGAGAACGCCTGAGAGACATCACCTTGCATATTCCCGTCGAATCGGTCATAACATTTCAAGGCAGTATGGCCTGTCCGACCACATATTTGACATATTGGACGCTCTCCAGAGTAAGAATGCGGTGTCTGATGCTGCGGGAATCTATGCCCTTTAGTAGAATAGCCTTCCCTGCCTTGAGATTGACCGTATGAACCTCGACCACGACCCTTGTGTCCTGTTTTATCACCATAATCATTTCGTTGGGTTTGAAAGGCCGCATGAGGATTAGCAGAGACGGGTTCTTCATATGTTTGAAGTCTTGAATCAAATCCTTCAACTTCAATGACCACATCGTTGAAGGAAGGAGAAGGGAATTTTGACAGATTTCTCTAGATTATTGTAGTTATAGGATCATACTCTCTTCCCAGGCCATTGAGAAACCTAAAATTTTTCATAGATTCATCAACCGGTTTGCCAATGGAGCTCAATGAATCACATATAGCAACATACTCTCTACAATAAACAGCGAAAGTCTTCACCTTTTTTGTTCGGAGTTAAAGGTTACGACGAAGGGAGAATTCTCTAGCTAAGCTACTCTTATTGAAGTTTTCAGCCAATGAGATCCAGATTTCCCGAGAAGTTTGAAGATTGTGTACATACTCGAGAACCTCTTCAGAAAGAGTACCAAATAGCCACGATCGGACGAGTTGATCTGTGCAGAACCAGGACTCATGTTGTAGGTTTGAGACGACAGTGGTTACTTCTCCGTTCACGACAGTGGTGGTAGAAGGAGGAGGTGTGACGCCTCCATTGACGAAGCCGATGAGCTTTTGACAGGATAAGAGAGAATCAAATTGTGTTTTCCATATGAGATAGTTGGTGTTAGTCAACTTTAGAGTAACAAAGCTAGACACATGAACGTTATCTGGAAAAGGATAGGTTATGGCCATTGAAGCACCTGGTAAGGTTTACAATAGCTATGATACCATGTAGAAAGATGAAAGCTTTCAACTTTATTACCCTATTTTGGACAAATTTACAATATTGTGAATACAAAAATTTAAAGAGAGACTTTAGAACAATCTAGAACTAGGGTTTTCTTATCCACAATTGACAGCTGTGATATTGATTGGTCAATCCAATTCAAGTTGTAGAGGATCAAAACGGTTTTGCAGAGTGAGAGTCACCTTCTTCTCCTCAACGTCTCTTGCAGGTTTTATCTTCTTGTGATTATGTTGAGCAGGCTTTTCAGTAGTCTTTGGGCTTTCGGTCAAGCCCAATTTGTTTGTCTTAGGTCCATTACTTACATAAAATACCCATACCGAAATGATTTTACCGACCAAATATAATTTAATATATGAAGTTAGTTGAAAAAAAAAAAAAAAATCTATTTGTCATGGATCCGTGTATTGCCAAAGAAAATGTTATCGTGTAAAATAGTTCATCGTGATCACATGTAATATATAAATATATGTATGGGCACTAGTGTCTTCATCTTCTGAAATTGATTATGAAGACCACATCAATAAGATTAAATATATCATAACCTAATGATGTAACAGATAAAACAAAAATATATCACCAGAGAGTTAATATTTTTGTTGAGGAAAATCCAAAATTGTTCATTTTACTATTCATTTTCAACTAATTTTACGAAGTGCATTCGTAGTCGCTGTTGGCTAATTCTAATGCCAATTGGGCAAATATTTATTGACAACTTGAGAAGTCAAGAATCATGCATATATATTATTGAATGTTATTTTATAAAAATTATTTAATCTTTGTTCACAACAAGTCACGTGAAGTATTCTAAACAATGATAAAAAAAAATTATATATATATATATACTAATTAGGGTTAATTGGGTGTATACCCAAAAAAAATTATATTTTCTCACAAACTAACCAAAAGTCACCTAAATGGCACAATCTTTGCCTTTAGATTTAGGTTTTTTGGTTAGTTTTTAGCTACGTTGCATGGAAACTCCGTCCGAGGTGCGTTTCCCGTTTCGGAAACGTTTTGGAAACCGAAACTCTTGGAAACTCCATGGAAACACGTTTCTTAGAAAAAGAATATTTAGAAACACGTTTCTTAAAAATTTTTAATTTGGAAACTCAAACGGAAACTCGTTTCCTAGAAATCTTAATTTGGAAATACATTGGAAACATTCAATCTTTATGAAAATGCGACGAAAACTTGTTATTTCAATAAAATGATTAAATAGTTTGGAAATTATAAATATATTTAGACATACAATAGGTTAAAATAAAAAAAATTTGAAAAATTGCGCTTGTAGGTGAAAAACAACAAAATCATCATAATTTTTAACTTTGTTAAGCTATGTAATATTTATGTATATTATTTGTGTTATTCAAATTCTTTTAAAATATTGTTTTGATATTATTTTTTCATTAATCGATATATATATATATATATATATATATATATATATATATATATATATATATATTTATGTATGTATGTGTATGCGTTTCCAAAACGTATCCGTTTCATAATTTTTTTTAAAAATCGTTTCCACGTTTCTAAACGTTTCGTTTCTACGTACCTGTTTCCATTTCCAGGCAACATAGGTTTTTAGAATATAATATTTTTGATTATGTACCAAATTAACCCTACTAATTAATGGTATATTAATTTACGGGATAATTTGCCAAATAACAAAAAAAAAATTATATTTACAAAAGTAACCAAAAACCTCATAGGTGGCAATATCCTAGCCATTAAATCTAAGGATTTTGGTTACTTTTTAAAATATTATTTTTTTTGTTGCTATTTAGCAAATTAACCCTTAATTTACTCACATGCCGACCAAAAAAACGTCCATTTACCTATAAGAAAGTTTGGGGAGTAGGATTGTGGAGTTCGACTGCTCAGACTTTATGAACAAGGTTTATATGAAACCATAACATAAAGTCTAGGTTTCAAGGAGAATCGGGTAATTGGAGTAGGAGGTTTTGGAAAGGTATACAGAGGAGATTTACGTGATGGTACTCAAGTCGCGGTTAAGAGAGTCTCACATAGTTCACAACAAGGAATCCGAGAGTATGTTTCAGAAATTGTTACAATGGGAAGACTGGGACACAGGAACGTGGTTCAGTTGCTTGGTTACTGCAGAAGGAAAGGTGAATTGCTCCTGGTGTACGAATACATGCCAAATGGCAATGTATCTCATTACTTGTTACAGGGTAACAGTCTTAGTTGGCTTCAGAGAGTACACATAGTGAAGGGAGTAGCCTTTGCTCTTCATTATCTACACGAAGGTTGGGCACAAGTTGTACTGCACAGAGACGTAAAAGGAAGCAACGTTCTTTTAGATGCTGATCTGAATGGGAAATTGGGTGATTTCGGGCTTGCTAGATTCCATGATCGTGGCATGGCTCTCGAAGCCACAGATGTGGTAGGAACCGCTGGTTTCATGGCCCCAGAGCTAAACGTGGGAGTGCCCACTACGAAGACTGATGTTGGCGCGTTCCTTCTTGAGGTCATTTGTGGGAGGCTGCCGATTGATACACATAGACCGCAGGAGCAGGTTATGCTGATTCAGTGGATCGCAAATTGCCAGAGAAGGGGATGTATCCTCGATACAATTGATAGTCGTCTACAAGGCAACTTCAGAGATGAAGAGGCCGAAATGATCTTGAAGGTCGGGTTGATTTGCTCACAAAATAACCCAGAAGATCGACCTAGTATGAGAGAAATACTAGAATACCTGGAAGGGAATGCAACTGCTCCATAACTTGGTAATGATGTGGAAACTACAGTGACCACCCCTTCCTCATCAGCTGATAACACGTTCGACACTGTTACAGTCCTATCCGAGGGACGCTCTGAAGCCATTTGCTAAACGCTTAAGAGAGTAACGATTACTGGAAAGTTGTGCCTTATATCTATAAATTCTATTTTGTGATGATGTATTTATATTTATATTGTTTGAAGCATGCTTAATGCAATTAAAAACTAGCCGTTTATGTATGAAATAAATTTCAAAGTTGTAATATTATACTTTTGAGAAAGAAACTGGAAGAACAAAAGTTGTGAGACACAAGACAGAGCTTTTCTTGTCTCTTTGGCTCACAAGTATGTAACATTATATTTGTGGCTTCATGGGACTCACAAGTAGTAAACTTTTCTACTTTCTTGTCTCCTTGGTTTTTAGAAGCTCAAACATAAAAGATGATCAAATATATGCATACAGTATTTCAGATTTTAATGCGATTTTCGAAGAGATTCAAGCTATCAATCCTGCCCTTCATGCATATTTATAAAAGTTTGATGTAAGGTATTAGACGAGTGCTCATTTTATGGGTGATAGGTTCAACTTTACAACAAGTAACAATGTTGAGTCGGTCAACATAGTACTTTCCGATGCTAGAACAAGTCGGTCAACCAAAAAAAAAAGCCTGAGAAGAAAGAAATAATGAAAATAAATCTACAACACTGATCTATGTTATATTTCAAGATAAACAGAATAATGTTTAGCATACAATTCATTCATATATAAGGTAAAGGTATGTACGTTATAAGAATACTCACACTAACACATTAGTAACGTAATCATCACCCAACACGTTCAGGACAGTATTAGGATATCCTTAACCAGAACCGGTCCGATCTCAGAAGTATAAACCGGGTCAAAAGTGCAATTTTTTGACGTGATCCCTTTACACAAGAATCAAAACAGAAAGGAGAATGATGAGAAGTACGATGAATGGCGAAGTTGCAAGGTTTGGAGTAGCGTTAGGAAGCCATGGATATGAGTCTGGAGGTGGCATAACACAATTCTCACCGAACACGCCAGACTTTATGAACAAGGTCTGTAGAAGGAGTTTTAAAATGAAAATATATACGAAAATCAACAGTACTTCTTACAATTAATCTTACAAATTACAGAATACAATCTGATTGTAAATTTTTTTTTTTTTGGAATATGACAAATCTGATGGTTAGTTTAGCAAACTGTTCTCGTACTATATTTTTCAACATTTCACATTTCTTTTGTTTGGGTAATTAAAAAAATGTCTTAAACAAAGTTTCGATCAAAAAAAAAATGTCTTCATAATATAAAATGTATTAATAACATGGTTTTCTTGAACAGCAATAAAACTATTATGTTTTGAAGAAATTGCTGTTAGAATGGTTACTTCCACTCTTCTCCATTTGAGGTTTTTATTGTAAGAACCGCGAAAACCGAACTAGTGGTACGCAAGTTTTTAAAGAACCGAGGGGTTACGATTATCGGTCACAATTGTTCGGTTACCATGAACCGAAATGTTGCGATTGTTCGGTTAGATTTTTATTAAAAATTTTCTCCAAAAAGAATAATCTTAATGGACCTTTGGTCCAATTGCCCAAGCCCAAGCCCAAGCCCGGCTCGGTGGTGGTGGTGGTGGTGGTGGTGCGCGCGTAGTATCCTTGTGTCTCTCCATGTGTGGGTGTTATGCTTTAAACATAGGTATATCTTAAAATCCTTATATACCACATGAAAAAGTTTCCCCTAAGGGATGTATGACTTTTTACATGCACACTTCATTCCACACCATTTGGGGCTTTTCCAATATGGCCCAAATCAATTTCTCATTCAAAACTTTAACTCAATTTTTCATAAATCAAATATCCAAATTAATGGCCCATTTGTTTATTCAAAATTAGTTCCAACAATCTCCCACATGAATATAAATGACCTCCGAACATATGACGACTCGAAAATCTAAGACTCTACTGATTAGACTAAGTTATATGACTAGACAGACAGACGAACTTTCGAGAGTATAACGAAAATTACTGTATCTGAGTTGGTAGCAATTTTTCAGCTTTGAACCACTCGTAGTTAGTAGCTATCGGATTTACTTGGCCAGAAGGTGGACATGATGTCTTGAACCACCCGGATTTTGATGTAAACCTAGACAACAGCTATAAGACAGATTCATTTTCTCATAGAACCTTGTTCTCTATTGTGTTCATTTTGGCCTTGAAATTGCCTGATTTTCATGAGTGAACTTGGAGAATATAGCATTTCCTTCATTCTCCTAGAAACGGCCCCATTTCACACTCACTAGGTGATCTTAGCTTATCGTTAGAAGTATTCTGTAATACAATCTATTATAAGGCTAAGAAATCATTAAAAGCCAAAAGCTTATCCTTATTCCATACCGATGTAACACTGTATGTCATCCTAGGAACTGGGTAGAGATATAATCTCACAGTGTTCTTTCAGTTTTAGTTTGAATTTGTTGTCCCTTTGAACCTATTTCTTGGGATCTCCAGTCATGTAGGTGGGGTTTCCATCAAACTTCAACTTTATTCATAAGCTTTTAAACCCATTCATCTTGATGATTTAACTACTTGATCTCTTGCCAAACCTTTAGTGAACAGATCAGCTAGGTTATCGGCAGATTTGATATAATTTATCGTGAGTACTCCGGTGGAGATCAATTTTCTAATGGTTTTATGTTGTCGTTATATGTGACGAGACTTGCCATTATAATGATTATCCAGTACCCGAGAGATAGCCGAATGGCTATCACAGTGTACACGTAAAGCTGGCACTGATTTCTCCCACATAGAGATATCTTCCAAAAAATTATGAAGCCACTCTGCTTCTTGAGCAGTTTTGTCCAAAGCGACAAACTCAGCTTCCATGGTCGATGTCGTTATCACGGTTTGTTTGGTAGACTTCCAGGACATTGCTGCACCTCCACGTGTAAAGACATATCTACTTGTGGATTTTGAGTTTTTGGAGTCCGCAATCCAGTTCGCATCACTGTATCCTTCCAAAACTGCTGGTTCTTTACCATAGTGTAGTCCATAATTTTTGGTATAACGTAGGTAATTCAAAACTCTAGTTATTGCTTTCCAATGTTTATGTCCTTGATTACTAGTATAGCGACCCAGTATGTTTACTGCATGTGCTAGGTCAGGTCTAATATAATTTGTCAAGTACATCAGACTTCTGATTACTCGTGCATACTCCATCTGATAAACTGCATCACCTGAGTTTTTAGTCAGGTGAATATGAGGGTCAACTGGAGTTTTTGCAGTCCCACTTGAATAGTTTTTGAATCTATCAAGTATCATTTGAGCATAATGTGATTGTGAGAAGATAATTCCTCCAGCATGTCGGTGAATTTTAATACCGAGAATGACATCTGCCAATCCCATATCTTTCATTTCAAAGTTACTATGAAGTAAGTTCTTTGTTTAATTAATCATGTCATTAGTGTTGCCAATAATGAGCATGTCATCAACATACTAACACAACAAAATATATCCGTGTGGAGTACATTTGATGTATATGTATTTATCACATTCGTTAATGTTGAAACCATTTGACATCATCACATTATCAAAATTTTCATGCCATTGTTTTGGAGTTTGCTTCAGTCCGTACAATGACTTGACAAGTCTACAGACTTTGTGTTCTTGTCTGGGGATAACAAATCCTTCAGGTTGTTTCATATAGATTTCTTCTTCAAAATCTCCAAGTATAAAAGTGGTTTTGACATCCATATGATGTATTTCTAGGCCTCTTAATGCGGCGATACCAACCTAAAGTCTGATGGAGGTTATTCACGTCACTGGAGAATATGTGTCAAAGAAATCCAGACCTTCTTTTGTCGGAATCCTTGAGCAACAAGCCTGGCTTTATACTTATCCACAGAACCATCAGTTTTTATTTTTGTTGTGAAAATCCATTTACTCCCTAGTGATTTAGACCCTTTGGGTAGATCGGTAATCTCATACGTATGATGTTGCAATACAGAATCGATCTCACTATTAATAGCTTCCTTCCAATAGGGTGCTTCTTGTGTAGACATGGCTTCTGAGTAAGTTATTGGTGCATTCTCTGTGAGAAACACCATCATGAAATCATCACTAAAAGATTTTTCCTTACGAGCTCTTTTGCTACGTCGAGGTTCATCTTCTACGTCTTCCACATCATGTGTTGAGGTTCCGGAAGTGTTTGCCTCATTTGTTGAGAAGCTTGTTTCCCGTTGTTCAAATGTCCTCTTCTGACTTTGTTTTTCTTTACAAGGGAAAATATGTTCAAAGAAAGACGCATTTCGTGATTCCATTACTGTAT
Source organism: Draba incana (assembly GCA_963576765.1). NCBI lineage: Eukaryota > Viridiplantae > Streptophyta > Magnoliopsida > Brassicales > Brassicaceae > Draba > Draba incana. The sequence continues at coordinate 5,028,009 of OY755210.1, read as the reverse complement.
TCACATGAATATCGGGTATGTCTGATTTGTGAACCAGAAAGCGATAAGCACTACTGTTGTGTGCATATCCTATGAAAATACAATCCACTGTTTTAGGTCCAATTATTACCTTTTTCGGAGGTTGTATTGCGACTTTAGCAAGGCACCCCCACACTTTGAGGTATTTTGATATATTCGGATTTTAGCCTATTCTGTTTATTGTTTTCTATTGTTTTTTGAGTCTTTCTAGTTCTTTTTGTGTCTTTTCAAGTTCCAGGAGGCTTTGGAGCATGGATTGGAGTTGCTGGAGCTCTTTGGGGAAAACGAGAAGAATTTGAGCAAAAAGAAGCTTTTCACCCGATCGAGCACCTGCTCCGGACCACGCGAGCACCTGCTCGGTCAGAAGCTCCAGAATTTGACCTAATAAATCTGAAGCCGCCGCTGCCAAGGAGGGCCCACATGATCTCTGAATAATGAGTCAAAGCAATCCCTTTTTATTTGGGAGAAACTTATGCTATCTCTTTATTAGGAAAAGATTTACTTTCCTTTTTCTAGGGGATTTGAGAGATTTCCTTATAGATTGTTATTTTTTGTATTTAAGAGGAAGATTAATTTTTGAATGGTGTCGATCGACACCATTAGGAGGTGTCGATCGACACTAAGGTTGCAGAACCGATTGGTTTTGATTTTTAACCGCGATTTTTACGTGTTTTGGGTTAAGGAAAACCCTAGTCGCTAGTTTATAAGTCCTTGGACAGCTTTCTGGCCGTGGGAGGCAGAGAGAATTAGCAGAGAGGCTTGAGAAAGGAGAGATTGTCATGAGAAATCATATAAATCGCTCGTGTTTAGAAGAATCGCCGTTCGTTTGTTCCGGTGGGCGCTTGTGGTGATTCGTGGCTCATTCCTTTGCCGTTCCAGCGAGGAATCAGGGAGTTGGTGGTCGTGATCAGTCAAATCGGATTCGTTTCTTAGTCAATCCGCTTCAAACTCAAGGTGAGTGCGTGATTGCTAGGAAGAGCGTATTATCGGATACTAGGATTGTGTGTTTATTGTGGTTCATTTTGTTGAATTGAAATCGTGTATTTGTGATTGATTGCTATGTGAAATCACCCTGTATTGTCACTGTATCATTTCTAGAGGAATCGAGACGAGCCGTGTGAGGATTTGGTCGGGTTTGGATTCTGGCACGACGTGTCGATCAACGCCTGCGGGCAGTGTCGATCGACACCTCGTGGGAAAGATGATACCGTTTTGGTCGAGTGTCGATCGACACCAGGGTGGCGTGTTGATTGACACCCGATATTTGTTTGATGAATTTTTGTGTGTTTTAATTTAATTAATCTGAGTTGTTAATTAAAAAGGAAATGTTAAATAAACTAAAAATGGATTTTGTTTTAATTTGGAAAATTGGTTTAATTGAATTTTAAATCGCGTATTAAATTGGTATTTGTATTATACATTTTTCCTATTGGCGGGATGACCGCTCCACTGAGTATTTATGATAATACTCACGCAACTCCCGTGTTCTTTTGAGTTGCAGGTAAAAGAAAAGTGTGATCGTGGAATCGAGGACGAAGGGAGAGGAAGATAGGATCTTTTATTTATGTTGTTAGTCTAGTGAACCTGTTGAGCTAGGTTGCTAGTATTATCTCATTCCTGAATTCTGGTGTTGAATTTGATTTGATTTAAGGATTTATTTATTGGTTGAATTTATTGAATTATTTAATGGAGTTATTAATTTTTTTTTGCAGTAGAAATATTAGTAAAAAAAAAAAAAAAGGTTGAGTGTTACATTTTGGTATCAGAGCCTAGACGGTTTTAGGACAGTTGAATTTGGATGTCTGAGACTATATGTTTAAATTGATTTCTTGTGCTTAGTCAATTTAATAGAGTCTTAGTATCATCCTCTTCGGCCTTTCAAAATGATTCCACGGTAAGTTTTGTGTTTTGTTTGTGACTTCTTGTAGCTTATAGTCCTGTTCTGTGAGTGTTGCAGAGAAATGGACGCCGGAGCTAGAGGTCGTGGTAGAGGTCGTGGCAGAGGTCGTCGTAGTCGTGGACCAGTGGTTGAGTCATCTTCGAGTGCTACGCACGCGTCAGGGACTCCTACGCATCATACGGGTTCTGTGAGCGAGACTAGTGCGAGCGTGAGTGCTGTGGGTGCCGGGAGAGGCGCCAGGATGGCTGGTAGAGGAGCAGGCCCGGGTGTAGGTGTTGTTCCAGCTCAGGAGCGTATCGATCGCATGGAGGATATCCTGAAAGAGATACTGGGGCATTTTCTGGTGGCGGCTCCGATTCAGGCTCCAGTGGTTCCGCTTGTGGCGGAGGTGCAGCAGAGGGCTGCGGTTGCAGAGGTGCGTCCGTCTTACCTGGAGATGGTGAGTCAGATGCGGCAGATGAGCACGGCTTTCTTTTCGGGTGGTGTCAGTCCCGAGGAGGCCGATGAGTGGCGTATGCGCGTAGAGCGCAATTTCCGTTTGATTCGTTGCCCTGAGGAGTATCGGGTAGAACTGGCGATCCACTATCGGGGTGGTGATGCGAACGCTTGGTGGAGGGATATTGAGGCCAGGAGGCCTGGTGCAGTTTGGACCTGGGGAGAATTTGTCGCTGAGTTCAACGCCAAATAATTTCCTCAGGAGGCATTAGATCGTCTCGCGTTGAGATTTGTGGATCTGGTTCAAGGAGATCGTACCGTGTGTGAGTACGACGCTGAGTTTGGGCGCTTGCTGGGATATACGGGTGGCATAGTGGATCAGTTGTCGAGTTGCCCTGGGAAGGGTGTTCAGCAGCAGCAGCAGCAACCGCGGCAGGCAGATGTGAGAGTCTATTATAACTGCCGGGAGCCGGGTCGTATCAGGCTAATGTGTCCTAAGCGCAGCGGATGACCCTTGCTCCTGTTCAAACAGTGGCGCAGTTGGCGGCAGTGCAGCCGTTGGGTCAGATTGGGCCAGCACCACGAGTCTATACCCCGGGAGAGGTGGGGCAGGGACAGCATAGCGGTGCTTCGATCACAGGTAAAATTCTGGACTCAGACTTCGTAAATTCTTTAGTTGGTGAATAGTTGTTTGTTTCCACTTTTTGCTTGTGATAGTTTAGTAGGGTTCTCAACTCATATGAATTATGTAGGGACCTTGTTAGTGGGAGGTTTTGAGTCCCACATGCTTTTCGATTCTAGAGCATCGAACTGCTTTATTACCCCGGAGCATGCCGAGAGCAGTGGCATCCGCAGCAGTGCGGGTGAGCGTTCAGGGTTGGTCCAGGTAGCTGGAGGTGGTTTCCTGGCTACTTCGGGCTGTGCTAGAGCAGTTGATGTTCGGATTGCAGGGCAGTCAATGGCAGCAGACTTGGTGATCAGTCTGGTGGAGCTGTATGACGTTATCCTGGGGATGGATTAATTGTCTCATTATAGAGTTTATCTGGATTGTTACCGAGGCAGAGTATCCTTCGAGCAGGGGCCAGAGAAGTTGACGTTTCAGGGAGTAAGACAGACTTCTGGGAGCTTAGTGATTTCTGCGGTTCAGGCATTACAGATGTTGGAGCGGGGATGCGAGGCGTATTTAGCGACGATTTCTATGCCAGAGTTTGTTGGTAAGGTTGCGGTGAGCGAGATTCAGGTTGTCCGGGAGTTTGAGGATGTCTTTCAGTCGTTGCAGGGATTTCCGCTGTCGCGGTCTGATCCATTTACGATTGAGTTAGATCCCGGGACAGAGCCTATTTCCAAGGCACCTTACATAATGGCTCCGGCCGAGTTAGCTGAGCTGAAGAGTTAGTTAGAGGGTTTTATCCGTTCGAGTACTTCACCGTGGAGAGCGCCGGTGTTGTTTGTGAAAAAGAAGGATGGTAGTTTTTGGTTATGCATCGATTACCGGGGACTTAACCGTGTCACTGTGAAGAACAAGTACCCTCTCCCGAGGATTGATGAGTTGCTAGATCAGTTGAGAGGTGCTACTTGGTTCTCCAAGATTGACTTGGCTTCGGGATACCATCAGATTCCGATCTACGAGGTTGATGTTCGGAAGACTGCTTTTAGGACACGGTATGGTTATTTCGAGTTTGTGGTGATGCCGTTTGGTTTGACGAATGCGCCAGTAGCATTCATGCGGTTGATGAACGGCGTGTTTCGGGAGTACCTGGATGTCTTCGTGATTATCTTTATCGACGATATCTTGGTTTACTCTAGGAGTCCTGAGGAGCACGAGGTCCATTTGCGGTTGGTTCTGGAGAAGCTTCGAGAGCAGAAGCTTTATGCTAAGTTGAGCAAGTGTAGTTTTTGGCAGCGGGAGATGGGTTTCCTTGGTCACATTGTTTCTGCAGAGGGAGTTACTGTGGATCCGGCAAAAGATAGAGTCTATTCGGGATTGGACTAGACCGACTAATGCTACCGAGATCAGGAGTTTTCTGGGTTTAGCAGGTTATTATCGGAGGTTCGTCAAGGGTTTTGCGAGTATGGCTCAGTCGATGACAAAGTTAACCGGGAAGGATGTCCCATTTGTTTGGTCCCAGGAGTGCGAGGATAGGTTTTCGAGGCTTAAGGAGATGTTGATGAGTACACCAGTGTTGGCGTTGCCCGAGTCGGGTAAGCTTTACGTCGTGTATACGGATGCTTCCGGGATTGGTCTTGGTTGTGTATTGATGCAGGAGGGTAGAGTGATTGCGTATGCCTTGAGGCAGCTGAGGGGCGCAAAACGTAATTACCCTACGCATGATCTAGATTTGGGTGCAGTGGTGTTTGCATTGAAGATTTGAAGATCCTATCTGTATGGTGGGAAGGTTCAGATCTTCACAGATCATAACCTGCAGCACATTTTCACTCAGCGGTTACTGAATGTGAGGCAGAGACGCTGGGTTGAGCTGTTAGCAGATTATGAGCTTGATATTGTATATCACCCTGGTAAGGCGAACCAGGTAGCGGATGTTGGGAATGTCCTGAAATCACACTTGTATTCACTCCAGTGATAGTTGTATTGTCGAGATTAGACATTTATATGATACTAGGTGGTCATGACGTTTTGCTAGAAACCAATGATTATCTATGAGTTATGAACTCATTGCAAGATTTATATGATCCTACAGGGTCACACACCTAAGCAAATTGGATTCACTTTCTGTGGGAATAATCATTAATGTAATGATCTAAATGATGTGTATTTGATGCACATTATTTTCGTGTTTTAAAGAGTGTGTCGATCGACACAAATGTGTAGTGTCGATCGACACGGGCCATTAACCGAAATAGTGATTTCGGTTTAGCAACTTAATTGATTCTGATTCGGTTCAGGGATCAATTAGGTTTTCTCCAGGGCCTATATAAATAAGTTATGAGGCACGACCTAAAAAGAGGTTTAGAGAAAACTCTTTTGGCAGCCACCCTAAAACACAGAATTTCCTAAGAGATCCGATTCCGGGCACTAGCATCCCTGCAGATTCCAATTTGTGTGCGTGTGGACCATCAGTAGAGGCACATCGATTGAAGTGCTAAAGATCTTGAATCCCTGCTCTAATTCTGCTGCAAAACTCCAGGTATATCCGAGATCCGTTCTATCAGATTCTTCGTTTACAAACCCTAGATCCTAGGAGAAGAAATTGTCACTAGGTTGATTAATAGAGATTAATCCGGTAAACCCGTTGCAAATTCCTACAGTGGTATCAGAGCCTTATCAGAGCCTTAGGGTTTTAACCTTGTAATCTGACTGAACAGTAATCGAATTTGATCATTTTTCTTTGCAAAATCGTTTTCTCGAAAATTGTTCAAATCGCTTGAAAAAACCTAATCGTGTCAATCGACACAATGGTTGTGTCGATCGACGTGATTGTCTCTGCCTTGCGAATAGGTTAACCGGTTCAATTGGATTGAATCGGTTATCGCGCTTGGTAACAAATCAATTAAACCGACTAATTGCAGTTTGGTGCGATTTGGTTGGCGTCGATCGACACAAATGTTATGTCGATCGACACCGACCGGTTATCGACCCGATTCAATTGGATTGACCGGTTATTGATCCGGTTCAATTGGATTGACCGGTTATCTCAAAATTGATTTGGCTTGGTTAGCGTCGATCGACACAAATGTTATGTCGATTGACAGAGGCCAATTATAGACCCGGTTCAATTGGATTGACCGGTTATCGATCCGGTTCAATTGGATTGACCAGTTATCAAAAATTAAATTTGGTTTGGTCAATGTCGATCGATACAAATGTTGTGTCGATCGACACTGACCGGTTATCAAAATTGGTTCTGTCGGTTATCGAAACCGGTTCAATTGGATTGATCGGTTGTCGAAGAACTATTCCAGAAAGGTATGTGTCGATCAACACTAATGTAGTATCGATCGACAGCCTACAAAGATTGTGGGTTAGTGAACCTAAAATCAAATAACCGAACCAGATTTAATGAGATTGGGTTCCTGAATGCATATATATGATATGTGTTAAGAATTAAAAGTTCAATTCCTCAACTAAATATCAAGTGTTCTGGATGTCTTCCCGATCTTGTCAGCTGTCAAGACTCGTTTCATTGCGTGATAGGCTTGCAGTGCAAGGTGTCTGCAGTTACATGAGTAAGGCAGTAGGTAATTGAGTTGATGGGCTTGCAGTGCATGGCATCAACTATTACATGACTGAAGAGATTGGTTTACTTGATTGGGCTATCAGAAGTTCTGGGCTCAGAGACATCAGGTGGTTAGAACATAAGATGTTTTATCCACAACCAAGAATCATATTGGATATGATTAGGAAAGTGTTGCTTACCTATATAGCTAAGATTTGAGTGACATCCAGTGGCTCGCTCGGGTTTTGGTGAAATATGGATCTTGAATCATTATATTCATTTGAGGAAACATAGTTTTGAATATGATGCGAGTTTTCAAAACTGAGAAGGACAAGTTAAATGGATCTAATTTTCTTGAATGGTATCGGAACCTGAGAATTGTTCTCAGACAGGAGAAGAGGGACTATGTCCTTGAGAAAGTTCTCCCCGAGAAGTAGCGTGCCAATGCCCCACAGACAGAGAAGAATGCTTGGGATAAGCATTCTAATGATGTGGTCGATGTGACTTGTCTGATGCTGGCGACCATGAACTCAGACTTTCAGAAGCAATGTGAGATTGTGGTGTCACCCATCGAGATGATCACTAGCCTGAAAGCAATGTTTCAGGAGCAGGCTCGAACTGAAAGATACCAGACGGTTAAATCTCTAGTTGAGTGCAAGCTACCAAAGGATGCTCCAGTAAGTCCTCACATCATTAAGATGATGGGTTATATTGATAACTTGGGGAAACTAGACTGTCCCATTAGCCAAGAGTTGGCTACTGACATCATACTGCAGTCACTACCGTCAAGCTATGATACGTTCATAATGAATTATAACATGAACAGCCTGAGGAAGATGTTGACTGAGTTACATGGCATGCTCAAGACAGCTGAGCCACACATCAAGAAAGGCGCCCCAAATGTACTTATGGTACAAAGGGGCAAGAAGTTTAAGAAACCCGGCAAGGGCAAAGAAAAGGGCAAGGCCGTCCAGGTTGTGAACCAGGACAAACCTGCGCCTCCTTCTAAGCCCAAGGCTGGCCCTTCTGATGCTGATAAGTGCCACTTCTGTAATGAGTCTGGGCATTGGAAAAGAAATTGCAAGAAATTCCTGGATGGTCTAAAGAACAAGAAGAAGACGTACGAGACGACTTCTCCAGGTATTTATGTTATTGAAGTAAATGTTACTTCTTCAGGTTCTAACTCATGGGTATTGGATACCAGATGTGGTGCTCATATTTGTACTAATGTGCAGGCACTAAGCAACAGTAGGACGCTGGAAAAAGGACAAGTGGAGCTGCGAGTCGGGAATGGAGCAAGGGTTGCTGCGTTGGCCGTGGGCACTTATCATTTGTCTTTGCCTTCGGGCTTGGTTTTAGATTTACATAATTGCTACTATGTACCTGCGATAAGCAGAAACATCATTTATGTTTCCTGTTTGGATTTAGAAGGATTTGATTTTTCTATTAAGAATAAATGTTATTCTTTTAATCTCAATGGTATGTTTTATGGTAGCGGCCCATTAGAAAATGGGCTTTACGTTTTAAACCAATCAATGCCCGTTTATAACATAAATTCTAAGTGGTTTAAGTCAAATGACGAGAACCCAACTTTTCTCTGGCACTGTCGTTTAGGTCACATAAACGAGAAACGCATACAGAAGCTCCATAGTGATGGGCTTTTGGGCTCATTTGATTATGAATCATGTGAGAAATGTGAATCTTGTTTGATGGGCAAAATGGCTAGGGCTCCTTTCAACAAACTAAATGAACGGGCCAGTGACTTATTGGGCCTCATACATATAGATGTCTGCGGCCCGATGAGCACAAGTGCTAGAGGAAACTACCAAATGAGCCCAACCCAGTGGGACAATATTATCTTCATGTTTGAGATCTAGACCAAATTGCATTAGTTCCTGAATAGTAGCTCGGTCCTTAGTCCGAAATCACCGGCGAATGACCTTGATCTAGTGCTTTTTTTAATTGAATTTCATATCGTTTAATTTGCTGTCTCGTTCATTGTTGCATTACAATCAAAAACTCATATTTTATCTTAGCTTTAATTTAAAATCTATAATTCTAAAGTGTAACCTTGGTCTCTGTGGATTCAATACCCTTTATACTACTGCGATTGTCTGTGCACTTGCAGAATTATTTTAGGTTAAAACTTCATTGACATCAAGTTTTTGGCGCCGTTGCCGGGGACCAATTGCGTTACCTTTGATTTTTGATTTTATTTATAGTCTAAGAATTTTGCTAATTTTTTTTTTTTTATTTATTTGTTTTTGCTTTGTGTCAGGTGAGATCTATCAGAACCGCCGGCAAGCACCTGCTCTGACGGACCGAGCACCTGCTCCGGACCTTATGATTAATCTAGTGATTTTGAGTCGGGATAAAGCTGGTGTTCTCAGAGACCAATATGGTCACTTTTGCAACGAGCAAGGATATATACTGAATGAGGATGGATGTTACTCTTTCATGAAGAACTACGATGTCGGTCGGCATCAAAAACCCCCTCAAGTCTCTTTTTACCAATCACCTCATGCACCGACTGGACCGAGAGAGTTAGTAAGTATGCTGAAACAGATGATTAAAGAACAACAGAGGACCTCAGAGTACAGGGGAGGGAAATTTGAAGCACCAAGCTCTCATGACAAGGAGCTGGACATTCAGGTTGCGCAGAGTGCTAGCGGGACATTTGCATCGATCGATGCATGGGTGCATCGATCAACACAGCTCAAATTCTCAGATTTCGTGGAGCACGAAACGGACGTACCGATCGATACCCCAGCTGCATCGATCGACGCAGGTTCGTCACAGGAGAGATTGAGCATGGAAAACCCAAAACCAATTTTGGAGCGAGTCCACATCCCTAAGGTATCGCACCCTCGACCACCTAAACATCGCATGGACCCCATATCTCCGAAGCAGCTGCTTGGATTTCAGAAGATGGCACGAAGGATTCCACATGCACTGACCTTTGAAAAAGCTATAGAGTACCGCCCTCTGCTGAGTCACTTCCGAGATTGTAGAGAAAGTATAGAAGAGATCGAAATACTGTTTCTCGAAGCAAGACATACTCCATCGCTGAAGAAATTGGACACGCAAGTGGCTCAAACGACCGAAGCTATTAAGAGACCGGCTGGAACTCTTCCCAGACACGGTGAGGTGAATCCTAGGAAGGAGGATCAGGTAAATGTTGTTGAATTGAGGAGTGGAAGGGTGTTGGTCCCGCCTACAATCACAACCTCCCACGCGAAGGCTAAGGAGAAAGTTACCGAGCATCAGGCTTAAGAAAGTGATTTTTTCGAGGATGATGTGCATAAGGAGATTTGTTCAAGCTCAGGGACACACTAGGATGTTGTTCCAATCAATGTTGAGGAAAAATCCCAGCGAGCACCTGCTCCTCCTGCCGAGCACCTGCTCGTAGAGGGTGCTCCCACGAAAATTCCAGAAACTTTGCCTGAGCGAGTTTATGTACCTAGAGTTCCTTACCCAGTACCTCCCAAGAAATCTAGGAAAGATTTGGAGGATGCTAAGTGTAAGGAGATGCTGAAAAATTTGACGATGAAGCTTCCTTGGGTTGATGCCGTGCAAATGATATCGTCACTCAAGAGGTACATGAAGGAATTGGTTGCTGGTAAGGTTGTACAAGAGGAAAGTGTGATGATGGTATCTAAGGAGTGTAGCGCCATACTTCAGAGTAAGGTTTTGACGAAAAAAGGTGATCCGGGAAGGTCTACAAAGCTTCCTATGGGCATTATCGAGGATTTGCACGTCCCTGATCCCCTTATCCTGATCCTGACCCCAAGCCTCCAGAACACGATGAGACAGAAGTAGTTGAGATGTCAACTAAGGAAGCAGCTACACCTGGTAGTTGCCACAAGCAGAAATTTCATGACATAACACTTCATCCACCTCTCAAGCAGATTAAAGCCGGCTCAGGAGCTGCTGTCATCCCCACCGCTGCATATGTGATTGATCCTGGAGATACTTATGGGGTGTACTCCAAAGGACCGAGACCACCACCTGAGCAATGGTATGTTCTTTTCGAACTCCCTTCTTCACCTGCAAGTGGACCACGCCTCGACCCACCTCCACCGAGCCCTGATCCGGACAAGAAAGTCTTTCATCCTCATATGGATTCTCCTCACGCCTAGACGGTCTACAAAGTCGAGCTAATGACTTAAAACAAGCGCTTGATGGAAGGCAACCCATCGGTAAGGTTTTTGTACATAATTCGGTTTTTTTTTATTTTCTTTTATTACTAACATTTTACTTGTGTTTTCAGTACTTGAATTTTAAAAAAAAAAAAAAAAGAATGAAGGAATTTTAATCAAGCCCCCGCTCAAACAGGCGTGAGCACCTGCTCAACATCGGGACAAGGCGTTGCCAAGTCTCTGGAAATGAGACCGGTCGGTCCCATCGACAGACCGGTCGATCCAGAGCATTCAAAGGATAAGAGAAGCCCCTGGAAACGCGACCGGTCGATCCGTAGGACCGGACCGGTCGGTCCCACGAGTCCCACGAAGCGCCCAAATTCACTGGATAGGACCGACCGATCGATCCGAAGCCCGAACTGACCGGTCCATACGCGGATTAGAACACGAGCAGCCTCTGGAAACACGACCGACCGATCCAGTATCGGGACCGGTCGGTCCCGTGCCCGAGCACTTACTCCAACTTTCCTTTTCCTTTCAAAAAAAAAAAAAAATTCCTGGGAATTTCACCGAGCACCTGCTTCGGCCATTCGAGCACCTGCTCAGTCCAACCATTGAGAAGGAAGAAGAGGAGGACGACCGATGACGACGACGACGCTTCTACTCGGTGATATTTTTTCTATCCCTTCTACCATCTTTGTGCTATCCATCTTTGTTTTTATCCTTCATTTGTGTCGCCAATCTCTTGAACTTTTTCACACCAGAGACGGTGTGATTTAAGTTCGGGGGAGTGGTCTTGTTGTTGTGTTAGTTCTAAGTGTCTTAGTCAGGTGGTGCTACTTGGCTTATTTTGTAGAACTTATTTTTTATTTTTATTGAGTCTGTTTTTGGAATAATGAACTTGATCTTTTGGAATTATTTTCGGACTAAGGATTACTTGCATGACTCACAGCGTGGCCAAAGTTCTGTTTTGAAAAGGTTATGGGTGGTTGAAACATTCCCACCCTTATCGGAATTAGGTTGATCCAATGTCATCTCAAATTTATTTTGTGTCTAATCTTGACCTTTAATTTCTCTCTCAGGGGTTTGATGTTCATTGGGCAAGACTTTTTCGAACCGTGTAAGACACCGCAACTCTCAATCAAGTATACTCTTTACTCTCTAACTCTCCTCTCTTTATTCAAAGCAACATGCCCAGGTGACCCTAAGGACTATGCGTAAACCCGTATATCCTTAGTGACCTCAGGAGAGTATGTTGTAAGGGAAACTAAAAAGATCGAAGTGGCCCAAGGGACTATGCGTAAACCTGTGTATCCTTTGCGATCTCATGGAGATTCATCCCATAAAAAACTCCTCTATAAACCAGGGGACGATGCGTAAACCCGTTTCTCTTCTGTGACCTCATGGAGTCCTCTATGAACCAGGGAACGATGCGTAAACCCGTATCTTCTTTGTGACCTCATACAGATGTTAAAAAAAAAAAAAAAAAAACCCTAAGTATATAACTAATTTTGAGAGAGGATTTGAGTTGAAAAAATGAGTATACAGGAGAGGGTCTTGGTTAGAAGAAGTCGGCACCCCTTGAAACGGTTCCCCTTGGGTAAGATCATTGTACTTTTATTTTCATTAATCTATTTAAGAGATGATATTAAGGATGCCAACGTTTTGATGAGTTGTGGGTGACTAAGCTTAGGTTATGAACCCCATGGTATATTACGGTACATGTTCTAAGGCCCGATGACGAAAGTATGAAGTCTGAAATCTTTCCAACAAGCGAGTGAATTCCATCTGGTTTTTCAGACACTTTTCTGTTCTAGATTTTGTTTTGTTTGAGGACAAACAAAGGTCTAAGTCCGGGGGAGTTGATATATTAGGATTTTAGCCTATTCTGTTTATTGTTTTCTATTGTTTTTCGAGTCTTTCTAGTTTTTTTTGTGTCTTTTCAGGTTCCAGGAGGCTTTGGAGCATGGATTGGAGTTGCTGGAGCTCTTTGGGGAAAAGGAGAAGAATTGGAGCAAAAAGAGGCTTTTCACCCGAGCGAGCACCTGCTCCGAACCACGCGAGCACCTGCTCGGTCAGAAGCTCCAGAATTTGACCTAATAAATCAGAGGCCGCAGCTGCCAAGGAGGGCCCACACGATCTCTGAATAATGAGTCAAAGCAATCCTTTTTTATTAGGGAGAAACTTATGCTATCTCTTTATTAGGAAGAGATTTACTTTCCTTTTTCTAGGGGATTTGAGAGATTTCCTTTACATTGTTATTTTTTGTATTTAAGAGGAAGATTAATTCTCCTCTGGGGGGGACGATCATCACGATCAGACTCACGTTCACCTTCAAAAACGAATTCACTGTTCAAGAATCACTGTTCACGAATCACTGTTCACGATTCACTATTCACATTCACTGTTCACGAGTTTTGGATTTCTCCAATTTGTTGCTTCTCTTTGCTGGGTCATTCCACAACATTGTTTAAGAAGAATTCTAAAACCTATTCTCTTTAATATTATCATGAATTCTCTTTTCATCTTTGTTGTGTTCGATTTCGCCATGCTTGAGTAATCCATTAGCTAGGTTAAGGTTTCAATGGTGATTTAGGATTATTTATGGTTGAGCCAAATAGGACTTATTTTATATGTCTTCATCAATAGGGATTATTAATGCTTAGATTAAATTGCCACTTAATCTATGATTTCAAGTTAAACTTATTCACGACAGTGCTCTAGGTTGCTAGATAAACCATTGATGAGAAATCAGTGTGTAACCAACGACAGTTGATTGTTACCATTGATTGTGAACAAATCGAACCATTTCATTAATGCTTGTCTTCTTCATTACTAAATCCAAACGACAGTTTAGGCATTTAGGTTGTTAGACAAAGATATTGATGCATCACGACAATGGGGCAATATTATCTTTATGTTTGAGTTCTAGACCGAATTGCATTAGTTCCTGAATAGTAGCTCAGTCCTTAGTCCAAAATCACCGGCGAATGACCTTGATCTAGTGCTTGTTTTAATTGAATTTATTATCGTTTAATTTGTTGTCTCGTTCATTGTTTCATTACAATCAAAAACTCATATTTTATCTTAGCTTTAATTTAAAATCTATAATTCCAAAGTGTAACCTTGGTCTCTGTGGATTCGATACCCTTTATACTACTGCGATTGCCTGTGCACTTGTAGAATTATTTTGGGTTAAAACTTATTACATCATATTTGTATGAAGGTAAATCACCTTTTCAAAGTTCATATGGCGTTTTGCCAGTAACTGTATACGGTATCTTGTTGAGAATATAGTCCGTAGTAAGCAAAGCTTCCCCCCCCCCCCCCCCCCCCCCCACACATTGATTGGGGTAATCCAGATTCTTGCAACATTGCATTCATCATCTCTTTGAGAGTTTGGTTTGTCCGTTCCATAACTCCGTTCGATTCGGGGGAATAGGGAGCTGTGGTTTGATATATGATGCTATGTTGTTGATAAAAGTCATTAAACGGACCATCATACTCGCCTCCTCTATCACATCGAACTACTTTAATAGTTTTACCTAGTTGGTTTTCAACTTCAAGCTTTTACTCTTTCAATTTTGACAAGGCTTCATCTTTGCTACGTAATAAGTATACATAACAATATTTTGTATTATCATTGATAAATGTCACAAAATACTTTTTACCGCCTCTAGTTTGTATAAATTTCAGATCGCATAATCTGTGTGTATTAAACTAGGAGGTTCAGTGGTTCTTTGAACTTGGGGAGAAGAATTTTTTGTGAGTTTGGCCTGTACGCACACTTCATATTTGTCCTTGTTTACTTTGCATTTCGGAATTAGGTTCAAATTCATTAATCTTGCCATAGATTTATAGTTGACATGTCCTAAACGTTCATGCCAAATATTAAAAAACTCAACCAAATAAGCAACATAATTATTATTAGATGAATTATCACCAATTACAACATTAGCGTTATTAATCTTATCAGTACGAAGGACTGTCGAAACACACAACTTGAAAAGTCTTCCTTTCTCATAACCCTTTCCCAAATACATCCCATTCTTCCTAAGGATTAATTTAGCTGCTTCGAAGTTGACACCGAATCCTGTCTTGCTAAAGAGAGTTCCCGAAACCAAATTCTTCTTCGTGTTCGGCACATGTTTCACAATGTTGAGTGTGAGTTCACGTCTTGAAGTCAGCTTCAGAACCACTTTGTCGCGACCTTCAATCTTCGATGAAGCTGTGTTTCCCATGAACAGCTGCTCCTCCGATTTGATCTTTTGATAAGTGGTGAACATCGACTTATCAGTGCATATGTGGGTGGTTGCACCTTTGTCATACCACCATTCCATTGGGTTGTCATCGACCATGTTCACGTCATTGAGGACAACACACATATCCTCTTCTGTGAGGTTAGCTTCAGCCTTTCTATTATCCTTGGGTTGGCTCCTGCATACATCAGATTTGTGGCCAATCTTACCACACTTGTGGCACTTTCCTTTGAACTTCTGCCCTGGTTTTGTAACCCTCTTGAAGTTTGTTGAGGATGTCGGTTTTAGGGAATTTTACGGAGATATCCCTTTCTATTTACCCTTGCTCTTATGCTCAGCCACATTGACATTGTGTTCCTCTGGAGGAGAGAAATTATCACGGTTCCTGTCTTCTATTTGGAGCCTCGTGATGACATCTGAGAGTGACATATGCTTCTTCTTGTGCTTGAGATTGTTCTTGAATCTTAGCCAACTCGGGGGAAGTTTCTCAATGAAACAATTGACAATGAAGATCTCACAGATTTGCATTCCCTCTCCTACTATCTCATACCACAACAAACTCAATGCATTGACTTATTCCATGGTGGGTTTGGAGACCACCATGTTGAAGTCTAGAAACTTTGCAACAACAAATTTCTGACAACCAGCATCGTTAGATTTGTACTTCTTCTCAAAGGCCATCCAGAATTTCTTAGAGGTTCGTGCTTCCTGACTGTATACTTGATACAGTGGATCAATGAGGCGGCCTAAAATCCAACCTCTACACACAAAGTCTGCATGTTTTCATGCATCAACAGCAGCAAGAAGGGGAGCATCTTTATTTCCGAATGGAACGATCGGTGGATCCTCCTTCAGAAATTTCTCACAGTTTAAGTTACTCATGTAGAAGAGCATCTTGTTTTGCCATGTTTTAAAGTCTTTGTCGTCAAATTTTTCTGGCATTAACCCGTGCGCCATAGTTGCGGGTAATTGAGACATCAGGTGATAGTTGTCTTGGGGAACACTCGCCGCCTGGAGACGAACTACGAACAGATCTCGGGCTACCGAGTCTACAGGCGTATCAGTTTGTCCATCAAATGGACTTTTCCCATTCATATCGTCATCATCACCATCAGTTGTCATCTATTAACAGAAAAAACAGAATGATATCATAATGTGATCATTGTTTCACAAACTCGCTTATAGAAAGCGTTCGCGGAAACAGAACGAAGTAAGTGATAACTTAAAAAAACGTTCGTATAAGAAAAACGATTCGCGGAAAAATTTAAGAACTAATCGCAAATCCTTAAAAACTTCAGAAACGTTTCGCGGAAATGTAAGAACAAATCACAAACTTCGTTAATGATTTTGGAGGGAAATAAAAAAAAAAACTTTTTAGAAAACAATTTCGCGAAAACGTTAAACAAATCGCGAACGAATTTCGGCAAATTCTCAATCCGACTAAGCGATAAGCGAATAACGGATTTTTTGAATTAAGATTGTAGGAACCGCGAAAACGAATTGAGAAATCCGAATGAAATATGAATACGAATTAAGAAGAAGAAGAAATTTTCGATCATAAAACGAACACGGAGTCGAGATTGCTCTCTTTTCTTAATTCAAAAAATCACCCATAGTGAGACGGTTTGATACGATTACAATCCCAGGATAAAACCGTAAGTAGAACAATTTCGCAACACTCAAAATCGTAATTTGACGAACATATATCTATGAGTACTCTCGAGACTTACATTGTGGAGGATCGAAGTTTTTCTTGGTTAGAAAAATTTCGCTGAGAAAAAGATTGTTCCAAGACAATGATGGCGCGCAAGTTTTTAAAGAACCGACAGGTTAAGGTTGCGATTGTTTGGTTAGATTTTTAATAAAAATTTTCCCCAAAAAGAATAATCTTAATGGACCCTCGGTACAATTTCCCAAGCCCAAGCCCATGCCTGGCTCGGTGGTGGTGGTGCGCGCGTGGTATCCTTGTGTCTCTCCATGTGTAGGTGTTATGCCTTGAACATAGGTATATCTTAAACTTCTTATATACCACATGAAAAAGTTTCCCCTAAGGGATGTGAGACTTTTTACATGCACACTTCATTCCACATCATTTAAGGTTTTTCCAATATGGCCCAAATCAATTTCTCATTCAAACTTTAACTCAATTTTTTATAAACCAAATATTCAAATTAATGGTCCATTTGTTTATTCAAGATTAATTCCAACATTTATTTGTCCACTAAGTCTCTCTTTTGAGCAGTTTCCTTAAAGGTCTCCCCAGTTTATTTTTTATTTTGATTGATAGTTGTGTTTTTATACGATCTTATACGTCAGAAAAACAAAGAGAGCATAATACTATGCAAGCCTGTACAATTATCCTCCAACTAAACACACACTAATATATATATACTTTTTTACTGTTAGGTAAAGATTATGTAACCTTGACTTAAGCCTGCTTCCATACTTCATACATCGTGGCCAGGGCCGGCTGTGGGTAGTGGCAAATGGAGCCTACGTCCGGGTCCCACCCAATTTTTTAAAAAATTTTTAAAGAATAAAGGAACCCAAATTTAAAAAAAAAAAAATTTATATTGCATAAAAAGACCCAAATTTAAATAGACATACTAAAAGGGCCCAAATTTTTTTTTTTTTGCCCCGGGCCCTACCAAAAGTTAAGACGGGACTGATCGTGGCTTGAAGGAGAAGTTTTAAAACATATGGGTCATATTGGTTACGTCGATTGAACATATATGGCAGTTGAATCGTAGAATGGTTACCGATCGAATGCCCGATTAAAACAATTGATTGAAACAAGCGATTAGAACCGACGATTTGCAACTTGATTATTTGGTGAAAATAGGGGGTTAAAACGAGATTCTCAACCGACGTAACTTATAGACGATCCATTATAGAGAACTGGGTGTTTGTTGTTTTGTTCTTTTGTAATTTTTGGTAAATTATTTCATGCATTATACGACATTTAACACACATGCATGAGGATGATCTCATTCTTTTACGCTTATCAAAACTATTTTTGTTATAATGGATCTCCGTAATTTCATTCGACGCTCGACTATTTTGGATGATGAGTTTAACTATAACGTAAATGAGAATGAAAAAACGCATAGACAACATGCAACTACTGAAGACAATATCATTTTGATAGAAGAATATGAAGCACCAACTGATGGAGCATATATAGCAACAATTTATAACTAGATTGCAAATTTGTTATAGGTCAATCATATATGATTCTTTTAATTTTTACCACAGTTAAAAATAGTTTGTTAGCATTATACAAATACTATTTTGAAAATGAATAATAGTAATATATATTTACTAATAATTTATGTTATTTATTTCAAATCATTTACAAATACTAGTTTGTTAGCATTATACATATGTATATTTAAATCATTTAACTAAAATTTTATTGCATAATTTTAATTTTTTATACATGTTATCTATGAACTTTATATTTTAACCGTTCTCTGTTAACGAATCGTTTTTTCGAACTATTATTTTTAACCTTTTTGTTTCAAATGAACTTTAGTACAACTACTCAAAACTTTTAACGGCTTTCTTCGAACGTGGTCACGAATCTGACCGATGATGTAATAGACATATACAGTATACTAATTTTACATTAGAGATTTAAATAGTTACTTCCACTCTCAAGTTTCAACGTTTTAGACTTCTTAAGTTTGTTTCTTCTTCACCGTCCATATGAATAAATAAGCTTTAAGAATTCTTTTCTTTCCAAAATTTGGGTTACTTTCTTTTTTTCAGCCATCCTACCTACAGACAGAGCTTAAGCTATCGTGTGACGTTTATAGACAAACACCACCCACCAGTTGAAACGTAATTTTATTTCGCTAATTCTACAAAAATTGTGTACTTATACAATTTGGTCCAATATTTTGAATTGGTAGGTTATTTATTTGTTTCAGTTCTTTCCATATATTCAATATTTATAATATATTTACCGATAGAAAAATTTAACCTATACCATTTTTATCAAAATCCTTTACAAAATCTGTCACAATCCAAAATTTCTTATATAATCTACCACATCCTCACTCAAAAAAGACAATTTTATCCGTCACATATCATGTCTCTTTCTCATCCTTCACCATCATTATTATCTCTCCCTCATTTTTTTTTTCCTTCTCTCTCTCTTTCACTCTTTCTCAAACCGGAAAAAAAAGGAAATTTTCCAGAGATGATGTCGGAGATGATGCCGGAGATGATGATTGACAGCATCAACAGAGGTGATGATCGTAGACAGCGACATAGACGATGGACGTGGACGACAATGATGGTTGTAGACAGAAACTGTGATCGTGAGCGGCGACAGCGTCGTAGACAAAAACAGACATCGACGGTGGCCACGACGGAGACGGAGAAAATGGAGATCGTGCCAAAAATCGTGCCGGAGACGATAATGGTACCAGCGGCGACGGACGAAAATGGTAATCGTGGACAACGATAAAGACGGCGGTAGACATATGGAGATAGAATGATAGAAACGATGATCGTGGATAAAAATGTGACGGTGGTTGATGACGACAGTAGTTATGAACAGAGACGGTAGATGTGGACGACATCGCCTGTCGTTGACAAAAACGGTGATGCAACAAAAACGAAAACGATGGTTGTAAACAATACGACGACGGTGACGGCGACGGTAATCGTAATAGAATCCGGAGACAAAATTGATGGTCGTAGACAAGACGACGACGGTGGACCCGACGACGACTGTGACGGTGGCCGTGGGCACGACGGTGACGGTGGTGAAAGACAAAGACGACGACGGTGGGTATAAACAGATGTGGGGTACAAACATGATTTTGTGGACAAACTAAATAGATAGTCGATAAAAATTATGGACAATTATGTCATTTGATACTCACTAAAACACAAAATGTAGTATTAAAATATAAGAAATTTGAAATTGTGGTAGATTGTATAAATTTTTTGAAAAAAGTGATAGATTCAAAACTATTCCCTTTACTGATCATAGCTATAAATTTTAAAACTATAACAAATCTAAGAACTTTCTTATTTTCTAATATTTTTGTTTGTGATTGTACTGAGCAACCACTAACTAGCCCTTCATCATTGGGTCTCTAATCTTTTTACCTTTTCTTCTCTGTAAATCAATAAATTATTTATTAAAGTAAATGTAGACTCATTCTTTTGCACGATGGATCTTAAGTCTAATTATTGTTCCAAATGCTATCTTTTGGGATCGGTTATGATAGTTTAGAACTTTAGATACAATCTTGGGATAGTTGGATTTTATGTAGTTGAAGGATTGCATAACTGAGGGACGTACATAGTTTATTAGGAATGGAAACGATTAACATCTACGAAATTCAATAAAATGTAACAAAAGCTTGGAAAATAAGTAAAATTTTATTACTTTTCTAAGTTGACCAGATCGAAAAGAAATATTGGCCTATACTAATTGAAAGAATTAACAAAAATATCATTTGTCCCTAAATTTGTTTCATCAATTGCCATTTATTAAAATGTCCTTCAAAATCGGCCATAATTATTCAATTTTTTTTCAAAATCTGTCATATTTTGTCGTTTAGCATGAAGCAAAAATACTGTCATACCCTTTCAATTTACCACTCTTTATATAATGACATTTATTCTGTTTTGTCCCCTATCACTAATTGTCCACCATTGCCAGTGCCGTTTATGTTTTTACACAACCAAATTTTGCATGTCGTCTCTGGCTATATCCACCACCGTTTTTGTCACCGCCGACCACTGTCACAGTGGACATCTCCGTTTCTTTTTCACCACTACCACTGTTCTATACACACCCGCGTCTCGTCTACCACCGTTCACTGTCTTAACCATCGCAGGCCATTGTCTCCGTCACAGTTACTATTTACGGTGTTTGTTTTTGTCAACTGTCTCTGTCACCGTTATGGTTTTGTTCACAGTCCCTTCTCTGTGATTGTCCACAGTCTTGTCTCCATCACCGACTCTGGACTTATCTTCGTCTGTGGCAACCGCATTCGTTTTCGGCCACAACCATCCACCATTTTTAAAAGAAAGAGAGAGATAGAGATAGAGATAGAGATAGAGAGAGAGGAGAGATAGTGAAAAGAAAGAGATAAAAAAAATGTCTGGAAGAGAGAGTGAGTAAAAAAATATTTTATACTATTCACCAAAGGAAAAAAAAGACAATTTTTTAAAAAAATTGATAAAATGGCATATTTTAAAAAGACGTTTAAAATTAATGAAAAATTGTGTAATTTTCATTTTAATTCAAGGACAAACCCCAATAAAATACATTAAATACTAATACAATCAACGAATGAATATGCAATCACATGTTTTAATTAAGTTGAGTTAAACCTATATTTCTATTCTTAAATCAACGAATTCGAACTCTTGCTTACTGCGATTCATATTGGAATGCTTGCCCTCTCACTAGACATTCACTTATGGATTATGTCTTCAACGCTCGACAACTTGAATATCCCCGGGAAGACCAAAAAACAAGCAACAATGTCTCGTTCTTTGTCTAAGTGGAGTATCGAGTTATGATTTTTTATGTCGTTTTTGTAATCCTTTATAATTGATGTTTTAGGCTTCTACACACATATTAAGAAATTATTAAATTTATCTTGTTTTTTGAAATAAAACAATACTTTTTATTTATCTAATACATTTTAACCAATAAAAATTCAATCTGCAGAATTTAAAGAGTCAAAAACACAAAAAAAATCAATTAATGGTGCATTAGAAAGCGAAAACATCACTTATTTGTAAACAAAAAATAAATCCTAAAATATCAATTATAAACAAACGGAAGCTTTATTAATCATTCTCGTTCTTAATCTCCTTTTAAGGAGAAGTATCGAGTTACGTTCTCCAACTAAAAAATCAGTTGGTGATTAGTGGAAAAACTCAATTTCTTTATATATTATTATAATTTAAATTCATCCATATAAACAATATTTATAGCTCAAATGAACAAACAAACTACTCGCTATTTTCAGCATTCAACAACCAATTCGATATTTCACAAGCAGGAGAAGCGTATTGAATTGTGTTAGAGTATATACAAAGTGACGTAAATAACATTATGTTAAACCCTAGAGAGTCTCATGTAATCTATATATACACGTCAATAATGAGAGAGCCGACACGGTGATTCATTCTAATTAACATGGTTACATAGCACTCTTAGCCACCAAGCTAAAAGATCTCTCTTAAACCTAATCTCTTCTTCTTCTTCTTCTTCCTTTTCTTCTTAGCCTCCTCTTAATTTCTCTCTCCTCTGTTTCATTTGATCTACCATGACTACACCTGAAATTACAACTCCTCCCAATGATAAACCCTTTGGAATCAATCAGATCAAAGCCTACATCCCCATCACTCTCGACATGGCGAAACTCAACTATGATATGTGGCGTGAACTCTTTCAAACACACTGCAGCAGCTTCGGTGTCCTTGACCATAACAAAGGAACATCAGCCCCGACTTTAGGCCATGACAAACAATGGAAGGAACGCAACGATCTTGTCAAGATGTGGATCTTGTCAAGATGTTGAAGGAACGCAATGATCTTGTCAAGATACGGAATCATCTCCGACTTGATCCTTGAAACTGTGCTTAAGCCGCGGTGTTGTGCTCGCGATCTATGGCTCGGCATTGAAAACCTTTTAAGAGACAACAAGGAAGCCCGCACAATGCAATTGGAAATTGACTTGCACTCTACAGTGATCGGTGACCTCTCCATTCATGAATATTGCAAAAAGCTAAAAGCCATCTACGATCTCTTGGCTAATATCGATTCCCCCATCTCTGAATGAGTGCTCGTGATGCACACCCTCAATGGCTTGCCGGAGAAGTATGATAGCATAATCAATGTTATCAAGCACAAAACGCCGTTTCCAAGTTTTCTTAAAGCCCGATCGATGCTACAACTGCAAGAAGACCGACTTGCAAAGCAAATCAAGACTGCATCGACAAACACACTCAATCTTTCTCATTCAGTGGTCTTGTATACATCGCGGTCGCGGCGGTCGTAATAATAGAGGTCGTGGTCACTACAACAACAATTGGCAATCTAAGAACTATTTCTCATCATGGCTACAATCATATGGCCCTCCGCAGTGGTTTTCGATGCCACATTATCCTATGCCTTATGGCTATCCTTCGGGTCAGTCGCAACCTCAACAATTGATGCCTTAACGTGGAATACTTGGACCTCCTCCATCAAAGCCCATCTCACACACGGATATCTTCTTATGACCATCATTCATGCATTTAACACCATGGCACTCCATGACCCGAATGATGCACAATTGTACTTGGATACCGGCGCCACCAGCCACATCTCTTCTACAACAGGTAACCTACATACTACTTTAATTCGAGTCTACTTCCTATTGTTCCCGTTGGTAACAATTGATCTTCTGCTTCCGTGACGATGCTTGGTGAAGGAACTCTCTTCTCTCTTTCTTGCTCTTTTAAGTTTAATGATGTTCTTGTTTGCCCTTCCATTATCAAAAATCTTCTACCGGTTCGTAAATTCGTCATTGATAACTCTTGCTCCATTGAAATTGACCCATTTGGTTTTGTTGTTAAGGACCTTCCAACCCGGACCAAGCTACTCAGATGCAATAGTCCAAGTCCTCACTACTCTATTCAACCATTTCCACCGTCCGCTTCTTTTCATGCCCTTACTGCTTATGTTACGAATGGCTCTCTCTGGCATCGCCGACTCGGTCATCCAAATCATCACTCTCTCTCTCTCGTATTTTATCATCTTAAAATATTTTATGCAATAAAACTGACTTCACAATGATATATCCTCTTCACAGAAAAAGTAATACACATTCAAAATTTATTCACTTTTCTACTTACGTGCAAACCCAATTTGGTTGCAAAAGAATATCATTGCAATGTGATAATGGGGGAGAGTATGAAAATCGCGCTTTTTGAACATACATGGTTCTTTGGGCACTACATTTCGATTCTCTTGTCTGTACACGTCAACGCAGAACAGTCGAGCCGAACGTATGTTGAGATAAATCAACAACATTGTTCGCACGCTTCTTATTCAAGCCGCCATGCTACCTATATTCTGGTTTGAAGCTCTGAATACCGCGATCCATCTCCTTGACATCCTCCCATCCTCTTTCATCGATCATCATATACCATTCACCACGCTATTCAAGAAAGAAGCAAGATATGATCACCTCCGTACATTCAGGTGCCTCTGCTATCCTAATCTTTTACCAACATCACAACACAAACTAGCACCATGCTCCACTCCATGTGTACTCATTGGTTACCTTACGGATCATCGCGGTTATCGGGGTCTCGAGTTATCTACTAAGCGTGTCATACTCTCTCGCCATGTCATATTCGTAGAAAATATCTTCCCATTCTCGGCCAAAGAAGTTTCTAAAACAATCAGTCCATCATCTATTATTCCTTTACCCACTCTAATCTCTCGTACTTCTACTACTCTATCACAAACATCACCACCTTTGGCTCCTACCCCAAATCAAACTGAATTTCCATCACCTTCTCCTCCTCCTTCACCATCTCCTTCATCATCTCCCTCACCTCCTCCTCCTCCTCCTCCGCCTCCTCTCGCTAAGCATGTTCCAACTACTCGTGCTATGCACACCCATTGTAAAAGTGGTATTGTTAAACCACGACGCCGATTGTGCCTTCACACTGATGTCACAATCTCTCCCTTAACAACGTCATACATCCAAGCAGCAAAAGATAGTCATTGGAACAATGCAATGACGGAGGAATATGCGGCTCAAATTAATAATGGTACGTGGGTAGTTGTCCCGCGACATGTTGCTACTAATATTATTAGTTCTATGTGGCTTTTTAAGCATAAATTCAAGGCATATAGCACTATCCACCGTTACAAAGCTCGGCTCGTAGCAAACGGAAAATCTCAACAACTTGGAATTGATTACGATGAGACCTTTAGCCCTGTGGTTAAGCCGGCGACTATCCATACTGTGATCAGCATTGCTATATCTCGTGATTGGCCTCTCCACCAGCTGGACATTAAAAACACTTTCCTCCACGACGATCTTGAAGAAGTCGTATACATGTACCAACCTCTAGGGGTTCGTGTACAAGTCCAAGCCGGATCACGTTTATCTTCTTAAGCGATTTCTTTATGGTCTCAAGCAAGCACCGCGAGTATGATATAATTAGTTCGCTATGTATGTTGGGAAGATTGGATTCATGAAAGCAAATTTGATCACTCCTTTTTCATTTGCTCTCATGGACATAATATTGCTTACTTGTTTCTCTATGTCGATGATATTGTTCTAACCGTATCATCTACTATCATGTTACAATAGATCATTTATCGCTTGAGCTCTGAATTTGACATGACGGATCTCGGTAATCTTCACCACTTCCTCGGCATCTCTGTCACTCGAGACTCTAAATGGTGTTTTCTTGAAATAACAAAATTATGCCGCCGACATTCTTTATCGAGCTGACGAACTGCAATCTTTGCCTTACACCGGTTGACACGAAAGCAAAGCTTGCTGCCGACACCCGCGACCATGTCCAAGACCCTTATCTCTACCGTAGTTTGGCCGGTGTAATAACCCGTATGCGGCCTAGGCCGAGGCCGGCCCGGCCCAAGTCTCGTGGGAGAGATAGACCAAACAAGGACTGTTTGGCTTTAGACCTAGTCTAAGCAGCTCCATGACTAAGCAGGGTGCTTGGTTATGCATTTCGGTGGCTAAGCTAAGTTATCATGATGTTTCTTAAGGATGAAGTAACGTACGTTTCTTAGGGGCGAAGTAACGTACATTTCTTAGGGGCGAAGTAACGTACGTTTCTTTGGGACGAAGTAACGTAGAGATCAGTTTTTATAAACTTGATATTTTTATGAAAATATAAAAGTTTACGGAAGCACGACATAGCTGCTCGGGATTGACGTGCTCAGAATTGAGCAAGCACGACAAGTCCGTGATAAGCACGAGGTATCGCGCATATGTGCGATGAGTCAACGGAAGCACGAAAAATTAGAAGCACGCCAAATCTCGTAAGCACGAGGTGGCGCGCATATGTGCGACGAGTCGACGAAGCACGACAAATGAGAAGCACGACAAATCCATAAGCACGAGGTGTCGCGACCATGAGAGATGAGTCAGCATTGACTCAGCTACCTACCTGCTAGCTTAGTAAAATCTATATATAAGAGCAAGGAGCTCTCATTATTTTCCATAGAGCTAAACACCAAAAATTCCAAAAATTCGTTGCTCTGTCCGTGAGTTTCCCGAGCCAAGATCCGTTTTCATCGAGCGATTCACGTTATAGTCTTGATCTGTTGTCAAGCAATTCTAACCGAACCTCTGCCCAGATCATCAGAACCACGAGTGCGTTTTGCCAGAGCCGTTAGCCAGCAAGTGTAGCCAATTCTAGAGCTTTATCCAGAAATTTAGGGTAAGCTTCTTATGATCGGATCCTTTCATTTTAACATAGATTTTTTGTTCTGATCATGATAATAAACTTAGTTTCTTGATTTTATGATTAGAACCAACTTGGAAATGTTGGATCCAAAGAAATTTTTTAACGAGTCCCGAACCGATCTAGGTAAGATTCGTGAGACTATTTCTTTAAAGTCCCCATCAAAATCCCTAAGTATTGCCTTAGTAAACTTTTGGTTTTTTTTTGTATAGAAAGCAAGACGGAATCTAAGGCGAACCTGAGAGTAGAATGCTTAAGCAGAATCGCATACTTTACCTTAATCAAGGTGAGTCTAAGTTATGCGTGTTCGTGTGTTAGATGAGTAGAACACACGTTTGTTTATTGTTTTGCTTATAGCCTTAGAGGTTCGTGTCAAAGTATTCACTAAAATTGCTAAGGGTTTTAACTAGTGAAAAGGGTAAAGAATGAACTAAGTGTTTGATTGGTAACGTGTTTTGCTTGATTATTTATTCTGAATTAAGGTTCATTTAATTCATTCGTAAAATTTCTAAGTGAAGAGAATGAACCTAAACGAGTTTGTTTACAAGTTTACATGCATAAATGATAATTGGTAAAATCATATAAACTTCTTCTGTGCGCGGTATGTTATTCCCTTGATCCGTGGCTTGGCTAATTACTCGTGGAGTATTAGTTTAAGTGCATGAAGACACGGAGAGACGGGATTGCAGCCTAGGGCCGTGTACTGCATGACGATGCAGAATTTCCAATGTGGTTGCATACTGGCAAGGTATGATCACATGAATTATTTAAGGATCCTAAGTCATAGCCTTTGTGGCTAGGGACCGAAAGATTCCTTGGATACACATGATGGGAATAGACAACGCGTAAGGCCTTAGTGGAATTGAAAACGTTAATGCATAATATAAATTGTTCACGTTTAATTATGCATTGCATTTGTGTGTTGATTGTCATTTTGGGTTTCGGGATGGGATGATCTATATTAATGACTGTTAGGGGAACCTAGACTCATTGGGCAAGTAGTGCGCACGACTCAATCTGTTTTGCAGGTAACCCTTAGATCACTAGAAGCACGGAACGGAACATTAAGAAAATCAGTGGTAGATTTCCTTGCTTTTATAAATCATTAATGTTTATTATGTATGTAAACGTTTTGGAGTATTAGACTTGCAAGCAAATATATTTTTTGTAATAGTTTAAAAATATAAGTATAAATAAGTAAAGGATCGGTTTTAAATAACTCGGGTTTCATATGATATTTAGTCATGTCTGGATGATCCAACTATCGTATATAGCTCGGGTTGGCAAGCCTTGGGTTGTATTCGATAGGGACGGATGCTTAAGTGTCTAGTCTAGGGAACTTGGATGTGTTCTGAGAACCTCTGATCGGGCGCTTAGGCGTTCCTCAGTGGCGTCTCTGTTTAGATCCTGAACTGGGGCGTTACAGCCGGTGCGTTATAGTATTTAACATTTACTCGTCCAGACATTTCTTTTGCTGTACAATAAATATGTTTGTTTATGCACGACCGAAGGAAACCTCACTTATAAGCACTTAAGTGCATTCTTCGCTACATCAAAGGTACCATCACGCTTGGCCTTCGTCTTTACCGATCAAACACTTCAGGACTCATTGGTTACTTCGACGCGGACTGGGCCGGTTGTCCAACAACTCGTCGTTCCACCTCTGGATATTGCGTTTTCCTCGGTGACAATTTGATCATGGTCCTCTAAGCGCTAACCCATAGTCTCACGTTCAAGCGCCGAAGCCGAATACCGTGGCGTTGCTAACGTAGTCTCTTGTTGGAGATGAAGATTCCCATTAACTGTGCCACCATCGTCTATTGTGATAACATTAATGCCAGATACATATCATCAAATCCGGTTCAACACCAACGCACCAAACACGTTGAGATAGACATCCATTTTGTTTGTGAAAAGGTCGCGATTGGTGAAGTCAAGGTTTTACATGTTCCATCTACTCGTCAGTTCCCCGACATATTCACAAAAGGTCTTCCTTCGCCTTTGTTTCTTGACTTTAGGGACAGTCTTAGCATTCGCTCATCCGACGCTAAGACTGCAGAGGAGTGTTTGAGTATATACAAAGTGGCGTAAAACCTTATGTAAAACCCTAGAGAGTCTCATGTAATCTATATATACACGTCAAAAGAACCGACACGTTGATTCATTCTGATTAACAAATTGGATTATTACTTTATTTCAAATGTTGTATATGATGGTTTTATTATCACCGGTCATGTGAATACAATATATATCAATATACAAAACTTCTTGAATGCAATATATATCAGTTTGAGTAAATAGTTTATAACAATTCTAGTACGGTTTTGGATCTCATGTATTTTAGGGATTGCTTATCTTGCAAATCGTGTTCACGTCTAGTATTAATATTTACACAGAAAAATTCCTTCATCTTGGCACTATCTTATTTTCTCGAAAAATAAAACATCACAATACGGTAGAGTATTTGTGGGACTAGTTTCCACGATCGTATTATAATTTTATTAGGATCATACACCGTATATACCAGATTTGTAATAGGAAATAGTATAACAGAACACGTGCAAATATTCGAAGTTAGTTAACTTAAAACTCTAACTAGACATACCAAACATGAAACAAAGTTAACTAACTACACGTGGAAAAAGAAACACAAAATCAAGAGGAAACAAACCACTTCTGACACTTTACTGGTCCATCGTAATTTTCAGTGGCCACTTTATTATTATTTAGAAGTTTGTGGTACTTGACATTGTAAGTTCTGCATTTCCATATTTTGAGTATCCGCAACAAATGATGGGCACCTACCAGAAAGTAACCCGTAATCCTTACCGTAATTGTTTAGAAAAAAAAAAAAAAAACCCTTACCGTAATTTTGGAAATTACAGTATCATCTTCTCTTTGTTTGACTAACAAGCATTCCATAATTTCAGAAGAATAATTACTCTAAAGAATGCGCGAATTTCACAACTATATTTCTTCCAATGCAATATTACATGGAAAATTCTTTAAATAAAACTTAATAAACTGACAACATTTCCTTAAAATTATTTTCTTTGTCCCAACCTGACCTCACTAACAATTTCAATAGGATAACAAAATGTTGTGACCCAAAAAAAAACCAAAAAAAAAATTGATACTATTCTAAAAAACCAATGTGCATAAAGGGGTTTTATTAGTACTATAATAAATTAATAGTTATATTAACAAACGTAAACATTACTAATATACATGAATTTTTACTATCCATGAACTAATCGATTAGTTAACGTACTGGATCTATGTAACGAAATTGTTACTATACATGATTTTTTGTCTATCCACCAGTCGATCTTAAGCAAGAATCGCATGCATGTTGTATAAGTGGAGCACAACTAGTTCTCCCACGCAGAAGACTTTCCTCCAACTTTTAATACCGTAATGAAAATACTCCATCTGTTTTCTAAAGATGGATTTTTTGGGTTTTTAACACATTTTAAGACATAATAAATAAATAAGTTAACTAATTATTTATTTTTACTTTTTGACTTACTTTTTGTTTTCAAATAATTCTATTACCTACATCACACTAATTTTCTTTCTAATTGATTAAAAACTATTTAATCACTTGGTAAAACATAAAAGCATAAAGTAAAGTGTAAAAAATCAATCTTTTAAAAACAAAAAAAAAACCAAAAAATCAATATTTGGAGAACAGAGGGAGTATATATATTTTTTTTCCATTTTGTAGAGGTTTAAATTTTAACTACTAGAATTATAATTTCAACTTTTAGTATAGACTTATAGTTTTCTGGGCAGTTTTTAATAGAATTAAATTATACACGTTTTTTTTTTTTTGATAAAGTAATTTTACACGTTTTCTTCAATGCAGTTTGTTGCTTTGCCTTTGCTCAATCTTACTTTCCTAGACTTTGCAAACATATTCTAAACAACTTCCACTAATTTTAATTTAGTTTATAATATCTTGGATCCCGCCTCTTAGTTTAATTATAAAAAGTAAAAGAAAAGAGACAACTATTTTCCAATATATACATTATAATTACATGTCCAACTCCTATTTATACACACAAAAAGGGTTTATTTTTCTTATCTTCTACACTTTCCCCTTCATTATTTCACAAATCCAACACAGATACTCACAATCTCCACTCAACTTCCTCATTAGTCTTTTTTTCTAAAACCAAAAGAAAAACCTTTTCCTTTGCTTTTGTTACAATTAGGTTGTTTCAATGGATGTGCCAAATGAAACACTGGAGAGATCCGATCTCCGGCGACCATTGGTGGAGAAAAAACCATTTTCGGACGTCGGACTCGAGAGTGTCTTAGCCGATACTAGCCTTCCATACCGGAGGCGTGTGTACTTAGGCGCTTGCATAGAAATGAAACTACTTTTCCGATTAGCACTTCCGGCGATTCTTGTGTATTTAGTCAACAGTGGAATGAATATTTCAGCTCGAATATTCGCTGGGCACGTCGGTGGTCAAGAACTCGCCGCCGCGTCCATCGGAAACAGCTCCTTCAATCTTGTCTATGGACTCATGGTATGTTTTCACGTCGCTTGGCACATGTATAGAGACAATATTGATTTTTTTTTAAAACGTTGGCACGATTTCCCATTTACTTCTGAAGTTTTAAATGACCACCAAGATGATTAGTTCAGACTGGAAGTTTTAAAATTAAAAATTGCCACCTTGTTGACTAAAAGAGAAACCAAAATTGCATTTGGTTTTTGATGTTCGACACGATTTCGCATTTTGAGGGAGGTGGTAACTTAATGACCATAAAAAATAATACCCTCTCTAAATTTTTTTTTTCTAACCGAAGAAAAACTTACCGACCGCAAAGATGATTAGTTGAAGTTTTTAAAATTACCCTCGTGTAGTGTGTACATATTAATTACGGTCACTTTGAAGGACTTACAGCCTGTACAATTTTATTATTATTTATTTATTTTTCATTTCCCACCAAATCTCGAAATAATACTTCAAATAAGTTAAGTCCTTTTACTAGTTTCAAATAAGTTAAGTACTTTTCATTATATAATATTTTTAAGAGAAATGTTTTAGTTTAATTTTATAAGATGTTTTACTGGTTTCTATGCAGATTTTAATGTGATTTGATATTTTTGTCCTTCTAAATTCCGTAGTATTATATATGATTAGTTGAATTATATTTTTAATTAAATATTAAATGAGATTTTGTTTACATTTATTATTTTTTTAATTCTCGCGAAATAATTAAAAAATCTTATAAAATGAAACGGAGGGAATAATAGTTATCTTAAATCCTCTTACTATTAAAAGCAAAGTAGTTTTAGTTATAAAAGCTTATGTGTTTTAATTTTATTAGCTTACTCTTAAAAAAACTATGACATAGAATGATGACATGTCTTTGAAAAAAGATGACATGGCATAAACCTCTAACTAATCTTTAAATAAGTAAATATGAATTATTATTATTGTTTTCAAATACTATTAACAATTTTCGTATATTTTTCAAATTTAACAACCAACTTCTGATTTTAAGTTAACAATAACAAACAATAGCAAATTTTGGAAATATTATTAATGATTTGATCGAACAAAATAACATTATACACATTTTATTGTTCACTTCATATAAGACTAAATTTTATATAAAATTAATAATATTACTCAAACTAATTAAATGATAATACATTTTATAGTTGCTTAATATTATATTTAATTTCTTACTTAATTTCAAATAGAAATATTTATATTAGATAATGTATAGAAAGAAAATTAATTGCAATTTATTTGATAAATATATTTTTATGAATTTTTTATTGTTTTGATTGGAAATAAAAAAAATTAATCATCTTATAAGATGCTATATTCCAAAATTGACATCATTTACGTGTATTAAATTATATACTCTAAGTTTCTACTCTTTTTGATTGTAAGGCTTTACTATGTATAATTTTTTTTTAATAGGAAAGAAGTTATTTATTTAAATTTGTTAGAATTAGTGAATTTTAAGAAAATTTTGAAGAAGAAGGAAAAACTAAAAAAGAGTAAAATCGGAAGAAAAATATGGAGAAAAGGAAGTGGAAAATAGAAAAAGAAGAAAACGTAAGAGAAATCAAATTGGTGTAAAGAAAGAAAAATTTGGAATAAGACAGAAGACGAAGACAAAACGAAAAGAAAAAGAAAATAAGAACACAAAAACTCTAATTACAACTTTTCATGTTGTTATCCATCGTTTATGTTTTATTTCAAGCCAAAAAATAAAAATTACAAAACGAATATATTTCTATTATCAAAGTAACATGCAAAATATTAAAAGTTTTATCCAATATATATTATTTTCTACATGCATAAAATTTTTTAAACTAACAACTATACATATTTAATTTTAATTAAATTGATATTTTGTCTTATTAAATATTAAAACTAATTTATTTGTCTAAATTTTTTCATACCCGTACATGGTACGGGTCAATCACCTAGTAAGTTCTTAAATGACGGGAAAAAAATAAATAAATAAGTTCTTAAATTTTCCACTTTCAGTTTGCTTAAATATCTTTGGAATATATACATGTTATTGCGTTGAAATATTGATAGACACCCCTATTTTAGTTGAAGGAAAACGATGTGCGATTACATGCTTGACATAGTTAGGATTTTTTCATGATGCTGATCGTTCTTTGCTTTGATATAGAATACAAAGTTTTATTTCCGTTTTCAGCTATATATGTATATACATCATTGAAATACAAAAAAAGTGGAGTACTTATTAGCCTTTAGTATTCCTCTTATTAAAGGGGTTAAGAAACAAGAAAAGTATTAAAAATACTACTATATTTATTATTATTTAAACTATTACTGCTGTTTAAAAAAAAAAAAGTTAACTTAACGACTCAATATTTTTTGGGATCGAAATTTGTGTTATCCAACTACTTCCATATAAACACACACACTTCCCAACAATCTAACCAAGTGAAACACCACTATGGTACGAAAGAAATTAATCTCATTTATTGTCGATTGGAATTTCAAGATTGATTTTGCTAAATAAGATAGATTAAAATGAGTTGACAAAAATAGAAGAAGATAGATTACTATAAGATTTTTTTTGTACCGTTTATTTATTTTAACTTCTTATGAAAGTTCTAGTATGCTTCAGATTAGAAGTCAAACAATAATAAAAACTGGGGGTTTTCCCGGTGCACTACCCAAAAAAAAAAAAGATTAGAAGTCAAACAATAATGATACTCTCTTTGTATTTTAGACTTTTAGTACATAAATGAGCTCCTTATTTGTTCGTGGGATCAGTCCTTTTTCTCTTTAAAGCTGCAAAAAGTTATCAAATAAAATAAAAGCCGGTGAATTAATACTATTCATAAATTGTCTAACTTTTTGTGAAGAAAATTGGCAATAAATCGTAAAATAATTCCAATTAACCTTTATTTTTACGTTTTTTTTTATCACAGTTAGGTATGGGTAGTGCAGTGGAAACATTATGTGGACAAGCTTATGGAGCCCACAGATACGAGATGCTAGGGATCTATCTCCAAAGAGCAACAATTGTCCTCGCTTTAGTGGGTTTACCCATGACATTACTATACACCTTCTCGTACCCGATTCTACTCCTTTTAGGCGAGCCTAAAACGGTGTCGTACATGGCATCGTTATACATCGCCGGACTTATCCCTCAGATTTTCGTTTACGCAATTAACTTCACAGCCCAAAAATTTCTTCAGGCACAAAGTGTTGTGATCCCAAGCGCGTATATCTCAGGCGGGGCTTTATTACTCCAGATTTTGCTGACGTGGACTGCTGTTTTCGTAATGGGCTTGGGCCTTATGGGCATTGCTTACGTTCTGACTATCTCTTGGTGGGTTATAGTTGGGGCTCAATGTTTGTATATTTCATGGAGTCCGAGGTTTAGACACACGTGGACTGGTTTGAGCTGGACATCGTTCCGAGGTCTTTGGAGCTTCTTTAAACTCTCTGCTGGTTCTGCGGTTATGATTTGTTTGGAAATGTGGTATTCACAGATTCTGGTTCTTTTGGCCGGCTTACTCAAACAACCGGCTCTTTCTCTAGATTCACTCTCCATTTGGTAAGTCCATTAAATTAATTTTTTTATTGTTTTGTGTCTGGACTTAGGATAGTTTCTTGATTTAGATCTTGAACATGTGTAGATGCAATTATTTCAATAATCTATTGCCCAAAAGAAGAATAAACGAGAAAGACACATGACTTTTGTTTTCTTGTTTCGATTACAATATGTTTATAACCAAATACTATTATTCCTGTTTTTATCCTTACATTTATTTTTCTTGCCAGTATGTCATTTTCAGCAGTATCTTTCATGGTCTCCGTCGGCTTCAATGCAGCTGCAAGGTCAGTATTATAAGCAGGCCCGGTTCTCGCCCTGTGCCAGTGCAAGCGCACAGGGCCCCACCGTGGGACCAAATTTTCAGCTGAATTTTTTTGTAAAAAAGGCTTTAAATTTTTAAATTACTTGTAAAAAATGCCCTAAATTTTATAAAACTTATAGAAAAGGCCCTAAATTTTTCCTAAATTTTTTTTTTTTGCACAAGGCCCATATTTGATTTGAGCCGGGCCTGATTATAAGTATTTCTTAATCAAAAATCATTAACCAACGATACTGAAATTATAATTTTATAAATCATACTAAATAAATTAATTAATAAAAATTGTAACAGTGTACGGACAAGTAATGAGCTTGGGGCAGGGAATCCGAGATCGGCGTTTTTCTCTACATGGACGGCGACTTTTGTTTCCTTTGTTATCTCAGTCGCTGAAGCAATCGCCGTGATGATGTCACGTGATTACATCAGCTACATTTTCACGGCGGATCGTGACGTGGCGGTTGCCGTCTCAGACTTATGTCCTTTCCTCGCCGTCACCATCATTCTCAACGGAATTCAGCCCGTTTTGTCTGGTACGCATAATAATTTCTAATGTAAACTGAAGAAAATCGGGTGTAACTGTTTAGCAAAAAAAAAAAAACCGGGTGTAAGAGCATATGTATTGGAGACATTTTGGGGTGTTCTTATAATATAAAATTATTAAAATGGATGTAAAAAGAAGAAATAGAGTGTTTTTGTGGGGTATATTGAAATATAAAATTTGAGTAAAAAGAGTAGATAGTGAGTGTGTTTAGGAAAAGGAAGAGAGAGAATGTCTAAAATTAGATATTTTTGAAAGTGTTAGGAAAAGGAAAAGAGAGTGTTTAAATATAAAATTAATAAAAATTGAATAAAATGATGAAAGAGAAGGTATAAAGTTGAGTAAATGGAAGAGAGAGTGTGTGTTTTAATAATTTTATAATGTTTAGACAACCTAAAAAGTCTGCAATGTACATGGCCTAACTGAACCGAACCAGGTCTAATAAAATATCGGTTTGGTTTTGTTATGGCAGGAGTGGCAGTGGGATGTGG
This sequence comes from Draba incana, assembly GCA_963576765.1. Taxonomy (NCBI): domain Eukaryota; kingdom Viridiplantae; phylum Streptophyta; class Magnoliopsida; order Brassicales; family Brassicaceae; genus Draba; species Draba incana. The sequence goes on along the minus strand of OY755210.1, from coordinate 4,992,175 downwards.
ATGGCAAGCATACGTGGCATATGTAAATGTTGGTTGTTACTATATTGTTGGTATTCCACTTGGGTGTATTCTTGGCTTCACATTCGATTATCAAGCAAAGGTTCGTTTGTAATAATTTTTTTGTATAAGATATGGTTTATTATCTCTATTATGAAATGATATTTATATGACATATTGATATTGTTGGTTATAGGGAATATGGACCGGGATGATTGGAGGTACTCTCATGCAAACATTGATCTTACTTTACGTTACGTATCGAACAGATTGGGATAAAGAGGTATGCACATTAGATTGTATAAATCATTTCATATTGTTTTGTAATGATATTTTCTATATTAGATTTGGTTTTAAAGGGTTTGTGTAGGTTATTAAGCTTATTATTGTTATGATGTAATGATTCAGGTAGAGAAGGCGAGAAAGAGATTGAATAAGTGGGACGAGAAGAAGGAGCCTCTTGGAAATTAGGTATGAAATTAAAAAATAAAGAAAGTAATTTATTTTTAGATAGATAACAAATATAAGTATACTAACATACTACAAAATGCAGGTTATAACAAATGCGGAGGAGGGAAAGACCAAATAATACTCAATGGATGAGGTTTTGAGAAGAAGATAATTTCTTTTTGAAGCTTGTTATAGTTAACATAGATTTATTTTTTACCTAGAAAAAATGTTTTTTTTAGTTATATATCTGATGAATGGTTTACTTTCAATCTGATAGAAGCTGTTTTCAAATTGATCTTTTTGTCATCTTATTGATCATTTGATATTGATCATTTGATAAAAACAGAGGTCAACAACCTCCATAGACAGAGACAAACAAAAAGACAACAAACGAAGCTAAAAACAGAGGAAATGTGATGCCAAATCAAACACATTTTTTGGATTTGGTATGTTAGAGAGATCCCATACCTGTCTTAAATTCATCTAGCTAGTAATATTGTTTAAAGATGATGCAATAGTTGATATGCATCTAAGTAACATATCAATGTAAAGAAGCTATGATAGTCAATGGGAGTAAATAAAATGCTTCGTATAGCGCTAATTAAGTAATTAAGGCATCATTACCGACTTAAATTAATTTTACGGAAAGGTTCAATGGATTAGGGCCATGTTCACAATCTTATACCTTATTCACTTTCTTACATAACAATTTTTTTTTTTTTTTCATGCACATAGCCATATATGCTATGTCAAATTGTACAACTGCCATATAAATTTTTAATGACAAAAAGTCAAATGTAAATCGATTACTGTTTAGATTAGTTATTTAGTAACCAAGAAAATGTCTATGTCAAACAGTATTTACCATTATGCATTCCATATTACCAATTGGAGTCAAACAATATTTACCTCCAAGATTTTGTTTTTACCTCCATTGTAGTATGAACAATTTTAACTGTAGTAGTTAATACCATTATGCCTTTTGTTTTTGCGTTTTCACTTTCTCAATCCGTCCGTGATAAGAAACTTGATGAGCCACAACGTTTCTATCTGAAATTCATAGGTTTTGAACTACAAAAATATGTCATAAAATAGGAATCCAGATCCTTACTCACTCTCATAATCAATTCGTAATCCACATACTCCATAGTTTTCACAAAAACTAAAAACAAAATCATAAATTATGTGTTGAAATTACAAAACGATACGTTTTGTGAAACAAAAATATTATGGTTTATTTAAAAAAAAATGTTTAGCAAAAAAAATATTATGGTTAAAATAAGACTCTTTGTGAAACACAGAATACTTCATAAGAGCATCCTTATTGCAGATTTTTAGATGTGAAGTCTAATGAATAAAATAGAATTAAATTAGAGAAAAGTAGAGTCTAAACTTACTGATAATATCTAATTTAAGACGTTTATTTTGGCAATAAGACGCGCATACGTGGCATGGTCTGATTGGTTGTGTGATTATTAATAGAAGTAAAAAATACCATAGATTGCTTCTCTCTCTCTCTCTCTCGTTTGTGTCGCCATGACGAAATCCATGGCGATTCTTTGATTTCTTTTGATTTTATAAGCTAAATTCATTGAAAATTATATAATCAATGTTGGATTCTCCGTTACCAACAGATTGTGGTCAGAATCCGCGAAATTTGGCTGAGAAAATGACGACAAAATCGCCTCCACGATTATATCTCTTTGCATGGTATGGATTCTCTTCTCTTTGATAGATCATCTTCAATTTTAGCTTTGTTGATGAAATTGACTTTAGGGGTAACTGAAATCGGATTAGAGATAATTGAAATTATGGTTTATGTTTTCTAAATTAGGGTTATTTGAAATTCGGAATTCTAATAATTGAATATAGGGTTCGGGTAAGAGAAATAATGGGTTTCCTTATTTTCGAAGTGATATATAGAAATTGGGGTTCTTGTTCATTGGAAAATTAGGGTTCTTTGAAATTGGGAAGTTTGTTAGTTGAAATTAGGGTTCATGGGATCCAATTAATGGTTTTTGCAATGATTTATAGAAATTAGGGTTTTTTCAAAAACTGTGTTTTGATTTAAATAATTTTAGAAATGAGTGATTTTTGTAGTTTTCGTGGTGTTGTTGGAACAAGCACCTTACAATCTTTTTTTTTCTGTGTGTAGGCGTCTCTTTACTTTCAAGAGAAGAAATGAGAGTTTGTTCTCTTGTTTGTGAAAATTGATGGGAAGAAACCTGTGATTAACACTTACACAACTAACCATCCTCAGTTAAGCTTTGATCTTGTCTTTGAGAAAGAGAAAGAATATTCTGGTGAGTAGTTTCTTATGTGACTGCTTTCTCTACCTTTGAATGAGATTTGTCTGTGTTTTAATGTTAATACTTGTATATGCAGGTTCTGATTGTGAAGCGGAGGATGTTCCTGAAGCTGTTCCTGCAGTTCCAGCAGTTGTTACTCCTACCAAAGCTGTAGTCTCTACTCCTTAGTTCCATCAGGTGTTTCCTCTTCACACTCTTTCTCTTTGCTTGAACAAATGCATATGTTCTGATGTTATTATTCTCGTTTGTTCACTATCCATAACAAGTTTGCATATGTGTGTGTTTGCATCTGTTTGCATCAGTTCTAGTTTGATTACTTCATGGTTGCATATGTTTATGTTTGCATCAGTTCATGCTTCTACTTGACTGATTTATTGTAGTTGTCATTTCAGGTTTAGAAAGATGAAGAACAAGTGAAATGAGTTTCAAGAAGAGCATTGAGATGAAGAGTGGATCTGTTTCTACAATATCCGGTTTGAAGCATTTGTAATATTGTCTTCGTTTGTATGTTTTGTATAATTATAAGCTTAAAGTTTGTACTGAATTACCTCAATTTAATTTATAATTAAAAAAATTAAAAAATTAAAATTTTAAAGACACTTTCATTTGATGTCTCGATTGTTTGGGTCTAAACCACAAAATGTTTTCAATTAAAAAACTTTATAAATTTAATTTAAGCTAATCAAAAGACTTTGGCCAAATCGTCTGCAATAAGGATGGTCTAAGAATCCTAAAAAAATTGATAATACAAAACAAGTTATTATTTCATATATATATGATAAGAAAATAAAATAATTATTTTTCACAAAAGTATTCAAACATGAAGAGCGAGGAGAGGGGGAACATCGGAGATGTTTCGAGAAGAAGAACAAAAGATATAACGTCTAAGAGATTTAACAACACGTTGTTGGAACTAATTTTGCAATAAACAAATGGGCCATTATTTGGGTATTTGGTTTATGAAAAATTGGGTTATAAAATGTGAAGGTGAAATGAGACAAAGCCATTGGGCTAAGAGGTAAAAGCCTCTTGTGTTAATTTAATGAATGCACACTTAATTTTGTCTCACATCCAAAGCTGGAAATATTTTGGTGTTGTATAAATAAGGCTATGCATGTGTAAGTGTTCAAACAAGTCAAGAACACATATGTACCATGAAGGAACCTAGGGAGTCCCACGCGCACACCACCACCGAACCGGGCCGGGTTTGGGTTTGGGCAATTGGACCGTAGGTCCATTAAAGACTATTCTTTTTGGGGAATTTTTTTTTATTAAATAATTGCACCCCTTCGGTTATCATTAACCGAACAATCGCAACTTTTAACCGAACAGTCGCGATTCGAAATCGCACCCGGTCTGTTCTTTTAAAAACAGGCGCGCGCCATCATCGTCTTTAACCTTTCTCTTCTGCGAATTTTTTCTGTCTCAGAAAAACTTCAACCCTCCTCCACAAAGTAAGTCTCGAGAGTATGCATAGAATTCTGTTCGTCAGAGAACGATCATGAGTGCTGCAATTCGTTTTTTTCTATCGCTTTTATCCTGGGATTCGTAATCGTATCAAACCGTCTCACTATGGGCGATTTTTCGAATTAAGGAAAGAGAGCAATCTCGACTCCGTGTTCGTTTTATCATCGAGAATTCCTTCTTCTTCTTAATTTGGATTCTCATTTCTTTCGGTTTTTTCAATTCGGTTTTCGCGGTTCCTACACACGTAGCAAAAGATCATCACCATGTTTGTTCGCCATTACACAACTCTTCCTTAGCTTCATCAGCTTCTTCCCAATCTTCATTCTTATACCAGCCACTCTAAACGACGACGCTTTGACCGTAGTAGGTCTCTTATGTTGTTGTCTCTCTGTCTCTGTGTCGGCTCGTCGAATAATCTTGTGGATCAGGTACTGAGCTCTCCGGTGGATTATCTCATTAGCATCTTCTTTCTCTATCTTTGAGTATACGTTTGGGTTCTTCATCATTGCCTTTTTAAAAAAAAAGTGAAACTAAGGTCATGAGGATCATTGCACATATATATGAAACTAGGCATATGTGGGGATTTGTATATTGTTTGACTATATGAGCATAACATGTGGATTATCCAATTCATGTTGGTTTAAGCACATGTATTGTACATACTAGTAGGAAAATCGGTTTTTTCAGGCCTAGGGTTTGCCTATATGTTCAATTTATACCTATAGTTTGACACTGTGCGAAAACATACCTAAAGATAACTCAAATTTGAATTTCATACCCAAACTTAATTGTTTGTGTATATTCATACCAGAGCAATAATATTTTTAATCAAAATTTTTGTTTTTCATTTTATTATTTTAGTTATAAGTTTTTAATCAAAATTTTTGATCAAAATAATTATATAGGAAATTGTTTCTATAAAAAATATTTTAAAATTATAAAACGCGTAAAAGTTTAGACCAAAACGCTGAAATTTGCTACAATTTTGTTAGTATGTATAAATTAGTTTTATCTTGCTATTGATTTTTTTTTTGTTTTCAAAGGTTTGAAATAATTGAAATGTTTTATTTGATATTTGATATTTAGTCTCATTTTTTTTCAATTATTTCAAACCTACAAAAATAAAAAGAAAAAAATATGAAATGTTTTATTTGATATTTGGTCTTAATTTTTTTTATTTTTTTCTATTTGTTTTTTGGTCTAAAAAATATGAGACTAAATATCAAATATCAAATAAAACATTTCAATTATTTCAAACCTTTGAAAACAAAAAAAAAAATCAATAGCAAGATAAAACTAATTTATACATACTAACAAAATTGTAGCAAATTTCAGCGTTTTGGTCTAAACTTTTACGCGTTTTATAATTTTAAAATATTTTTTATAGAAACAATTTCCTATATAATTATTTTGATCAAAAATTTTGATTAAAAACTTATAACTAAAATAATAAAATGAAAAACAAAAATTTTGATTAAAAATATTATTGCTCTGGTATGAATATGCACAAACAATTAAGTTTGGGGATGAAATTCAAATTTTAGTTATCTTGAGGTATGTTTTCGCACAGTGCCAAACTATAGGTATAAATTGAACATATGGACAAACCCTAGGCCTGAAAAAGCCGATTTTCCCATACTAGTATACTATACATATACTACTTGTTTCTATATAATTAGGTGGTACATTAGATTTCGACTCATAATTAATTTTCGTTAATGTCATACATTTTTCACATTTATTAGAAAGCATAAATTCATATATCTCTGATTTCAATTTTAGACTTTCAGAATTTAATCTATCATATCAAAAATGAAAAAAATATATATAAGAATTTGTTAAAAAAAAATATGTATAGGTTTTTTGTTCTGATCCAATATAGTGTAAGTTTCTCTGTATAAATCACAAAATTAGTCTTTGAGAATATTGTATATATTTTTTAAAACCCCTCTGAAATACCTTGATTTGAATGATTTCGATTGTAGGCATATATAGTACTATAGTTGGGATCTTTTCTAAACTTACACTTTTTTCTTGGTCAATTGCAAAACTACACCGCTCTTTCTCTCTCTTCTATTTTTTGAGTTTTTGCCACTAAACTGTCTATTTATTTACAAAACTACCATTACGTAGACTTCCTTTGTATTTCGTAAACTTCCAATGAAAGATGAAAAGTCTCAAAATCCTACAGAAATCAAACTATTTACAGTAATGCCATCTTCATCAATTTTCCAACCACCATGAACAACTAATTTCAAGCTCATAATGGCTCAACAACTAATTTTCGAGCTCTTAATGCTCTTCTATTATCCTTATTACTTATTTCCTTTGTTCTCCTCTACAATTTCATACATAAATCTCTTTAAGTTTCGTTTTCAAAATAATTTATCACGATTTCCAACAAATCTTGTTTTAACACACCATAGATTCTTCAATATCGGTTATATTTTCAAGTTCCAGTGGTGGAGGAAGCGAAAAACGAGCTCAACGTATGAAAAAGAACCGAAACTTGCAAAATCAAAATTTCAGATCTAGAAAATTGCAGTGTACAGAAACAACGATAACTTTCTACTTGCAACTTCGATAGAAATGACATTGGTATCGCTAGAAATCTGAGAGTAGGGGCTTTCCAACAGTATGTTAATCGTTATCTGGAACCTTCTAGAACGATGGGAAATCATCCCGCAATGTCACTGATCGATGGAGTTTTGGGATTGTAAACTAATTCAAAATTTCAGATCTGAAATTCATAGACTTTCTGTGTAGACTTCTACAAGTCAACGAACAAGGCAGATTTGCATTTGAACATTTATGCAAAAAATACAAAGTAGACTTCCTAGGAAGTCTGCAAGATTCCTTTGGAAACAAAAAAACAGTGCCACGTAGACGGGGTTAGTTTTGCATTTGACCAAAGATTTGACTTTTCTTGTTTAGACTTCCCTTGAAGTCTGCAAAAAAGTAAGGGTAGATTTGCATTTGGAAATTGGAAAGTGGACTTCCCTAGAAGTCTTTGTGGGAGCCTAAGCTAGCACAATTAAATTTGTAAGGGTTCGTGAAGAGGAAGAGATCTCTAGGGTTAGCTAAGGTCGCAAGAGATGAGTAAGGGCTTGTTTTTATTGCTATGTAAACGTTTGAGTGCAAGATTGTGAATGCATTCTCAAGGGCTTTTACACCAAGTATATATACTATCTCTAAGGCGGCTAAGCTTCATAAGTCTTCGCGGATTTCTTCCTTGCTAGGTCGGTTGCGTCAAAGTGGGCTTCGCGTCTGGACCAGGCTTCGGGCTTCCCTCACGTCATTGGGCCGGAGACTGCATCGAACTGAGGATAAGATCAACGACTGAGGTGAGCGCGTGGTCTGCCCACGAGGGCGAAGCCGTGGTCGCGCGAGGGCGAAGCCGTGGTCGCGCGAGGGCGAAGCCGTGGTCGCGCGAGGGCGAAGCCGTGGTCGCGCGAGGGTGAAGCCGTGGTCGGCACTGTCTGGTCCCGGTTCATTCCTGCTTCGCCCAGGTTCGTTCCGCTACCACATGCTTTGCTTCGCAGGAAGACTTAGGTGCCATTACGCCTTCTTCGCCGAGAGTCCAGAGGGCCATTTCTTCAATCGGCTTGTCTTTGGACGTTAATGTTGAGCGGGTGAAAACCGACCCCAACAGTCTGCACAGAAAAAGAGGTAGTTTTGCATTTGACCAAAAAAGTAAAACATTGACCAATATTTGCAGACTTCCAGAAGACAGTGTAGACTTCCAAGACTACCCTTATTTTTTGCAGACTTCTAGGGAAGTTCACATTCCATTTGCGAACTTCCGGCAATTGCAAAATTACCTTGTACGGATGCCGACTTTCGTTGCAGACTTCCTAGGAAGTCTACTTTTCTGTGAAGACTTCCTAGGAAGTCTTTTTTTCTTTGCAGACTTCCCTGGAAAAAGTCAAAATGTGGTCAAATGCAAAACTACCCTTGTTTTTGTGCAGTGCAGACTTCCAGGGAAGTCTGCAAAAAAAGTCAAACCTCTGGTCAAATGCAAAACTACCCTTTGCAGACTTCTAGGAAAGTCTACGGCTATGAAGACTTCCCTGGATGTCTGCAAAGCGTTTGCCTAAAATGCAAAAGTACCCCCTGTAGACTTCTGTTTGACAGATTGGAAGTATACACGGGAAGTCTAAGGAAAAAAATGGATGTCTACACAGGAAGTCTACAATACACAGTCATTTTTAAAACCTAATTATATATCATTCTAGAAAGAGATTTGATGTTTTTTTTTCTCACATGTGTGGTACCTATTTCTCCATCATCTGTGTAAGTTTAACATGTTTAAGACTAATATTGATGGGGCAAATCTATTTTTTTCATTTGGTGACTAGTTAGCTCATTCAACGTAGACTTCCAGCGACTGATTGGAAGTCTACACGGGAAGTCTACGGTCAAAAATGGAAGTCTACAGAGGAAGTCTACAATACACAGTCTTTTTTAAGACCTAATTATATGTCATTCTAAAAAGAGATTTGATGTTTTTTTTGTTCTCACATGTGTGGTACCTATTTCTCCATCATATGTGTAAGTTTGATGTTTAAGACTAATATTTAGGGGGTAAATCTAATTTTTTCATTTGGTGACTAGTTAGCTCATTCAACGTAGACTTCGAGCGACTGATTAGAAGTCTACACGGGAAGTCTACGAAAAAAATGGAAGTCTACATTGTACATAAACACTAAAACGCATTTTTATAGATTTAAACATTATTTTTTGAAAAACTTTTGTCTTACACATGAGTCATAATAATTATTTTGTATGCTTTGGACATATTTAGTTATAAGATTTGCATGTCAAACTCAATTTTATGTTTGTACCACCAATTACCTTATTTGTGCAGACTTCGAGGGAAGTCTACGGTTGAATTTCGATTGTTGCTAACTACGCCTCATATTACCGTGTTGAAACTAGTGTTCATAAGTAAGTTATTATTATGTCGGGACTGAAGTTATTATTATGTACAACGTTGTGTTAAAACTTGTGCAAAAAAAAAATTTAATTTTAAAACTTGTGTCCGGACTTGTGTGCAATCTAGGTTATTCTCATGTTCAAACTTGTGTTAAAAAAAAAGTTTTGTTTTCACTTCAATTCAAACCAAGGGGAATGATTTGTATCATGTAAGTATGTGTGAGTCTTTAACCAGTAAGGCTATTGCAACTTATTCGTTAAATTTGACAATCTTTTTTTTATTATGATGTAGACTTTATCTGTAGACTTCCCTTGTTGTTTATGGACTGCCCTTGTAGACTTCTTTTAAACATAATTTAATTTTTACTTCTTTTAAATTGCCGCCATTTAAAAACTTAGCTCATTTGTGGAAACTTAGCTCATTTGTGGAATAAATTGATCTTGCTTGGTTAGCGCTTAGCTAATTTGTAGAAATAAGTGTTTGTTTACGTTTTTTATATTACTTGCTAAGTTACTTAAGCCACTAATAATTTTTGAAACAAAAATAAAATTTGATTCGGTGTTATCAAAACTTATCATCGGAATATTCGAAAACAAAAATATGATTCGGTATTATCAAAACTTATCATCGGAATATCAAAAGTTTATATCTTTCATACAATGATACAACAAAGAAACTCTCTTTCACATCTTTAGCCTTAAGCTTCTTGGGATTTTGCTGCTTTTAGTGCTTCATCCACAATTTTACAACAAATAATAAAATAAAACAAGAAAAATGCATAATTCATAATTTCCCCTGTAGACTTCCAAATTGAATAGTACACTTCCGTAAGTAGACTTCCCGTGTAGACTTTCGTAAGTAGACTTCCCGTGTAGACTTCCGTAATCTGAGAAACACAAACAAAATCAAATCATCTAAAAAATCATACAACGGATTAGATCTAGTGGAGATTGAAGAGTTTGAAGGAACAAATGTAGCTTTTTAAGATTTTGTTTTCATAATAAGCAATAAATGAGAAAAAAACTCACCAAAGATCTGAGATTTGCGAATGTGTTAAGTATTGAGATTTTCTCGTTCATCGGTGTTCTTCCATTCAATTTCACCATCTTTCTACAAAACAAAGGAAACAAAAGTTGAGGAATCACAAACTCAACCAATAATGAAGCAACACATCCAAATTTAAAACCTTTAACATGGTTGACGAACTGAAAAAGTGAAAATAGAGGCACAGACCTTTGTTGAAAGTGAAATTAGTTGCTAGAATCAGAAAGAGGACGAAATTTCGTATGGAATAGACCCAAAAATTGTTCAAATCGGTGGAGAATTGAAGAAGATAAGACTTGGACAAAAATTCCTCAAAAATCTCTCTAAAAACGTGAGAAGAGTGAAAGTTAGGAGGCTAGGGTTGAAAATAAAAATTAGGGTTTTCATTGAAAAACTTGTTTATATATGGAGACAAAAATTAGGGTTAGTAGACTTCCTGTGTAGACTTCTGTAACCTAAGAAACACAAACAAAACCAAATCATCAACAAAAAAATATAAAATGGACTAGATCTAGTGGAGATTGAAGAGTTTGAAAGGACATAATAAGCAACACATGAAGAAAACTCACTAAAGATCTGAGATTTGCGAATGTGTTACAGATTCTGATTTTCTCGTTCATCGGTGTTCTTCCATTCAGTTTCACCATCTTTCTACAAAACAAAGGAAATAAAAGTTTAGGAATCACAAACTCAACCAATAATGAAGCAACACATCCAAATTTCAAACCTTTAACATGGTTGACGAACTAAAAAAGTGAAAATAGAGTCACATACCTTTTTAGAAAGTGAAATTAGTTGCTAGAATCAGAAAGAGGACGAGATTTCGTATGGAACAGACCCAAAAATTGTTCAAATCGGTGGAGAATTGAAGAAGATAGGACTTGGGCAAAAATTCCTCCAAAATCTCTCTAAAAACGTGAGAAGAGAGAAAAAGTTAGGAGGCTAGGGTTGAAAAAAAAGAAGGGTTTTCATTGAAAAAGTTGCTTATATGTGGAGACTAAAACATTTGGTTAGGTTAAAACAAAATTCCGGTTAAGTAGACATTCGGTTAGGTTAATAATATTCCGGTTATGTAGACTTCCATATGGAAGTCTACGAAACCCTATACTCTAAAATGAAACCCCAAACGCAACTGGAAGTCTACAATTGAAGTGCACAATAGAAGTGTGCAATTCAAACACTAAATCGAATGGAAGTCTACAATGGAAGTCTAAAATTTAAAACAAAAATCAATTTTTCCTTTATATTATTCATAATTGTTAATTAAAGATATTATTAATCATCCAAAAATCTAATATATTCATAATTTTAGATTTTTTTTTGCAAATTTGACATTTGAAATCTTGAAATTATGAACTTTAAATGTGACCCTAAACGTAAATATGTTTTCAAATTGTAATGTTGATCCATTTCCCATATTTTTAACTCATAAACCCACAAACTAATGTCAGTGACATACATGACTCATAATATTAAAGATTTTACATCCCCTCATAGTGAATTCAACTTCTCATAATCAAACCCTACATTGAAACTTCTCATAAGTTATTCATTATAAACCATGGATCATGTAACACAAATCTCTAAAAGGTTAATCTATTACAATCATACAATCATAAAGACTATATATACATAATACAAAATAATTACTAATACCATGTCCCAACATTGTCACAAAATTTCTCAATGTAATGTGATGAAATATAGTATTTCGAAAAGGATAGTTTTTTTTTTTGGTAATGCACCGGGGAAAATTCCCCGGTTTTAAATTATTGAACTAAGAATTACACGAAATCTGTCTTGGGGTCGTAGCCCCATTAGCATCTGCCCGCAAAATCGAATCCAACTCAGGCGGTACATGATCAAATAACTGAAAACCTAAAATCCAAAGGCATAGTTCGCTAGACCATCTGCAAGATGATTAGCCTCCCTATACACGTGTGAGATACGGACAATCCAGTCCTTCGAAAAGGATAGTTTGTAGTTCATTCATTCATTTTCATTCCAATTTGTCTTTTTTTTTACTTTATGCTAATTTGGTGAAGTATTATTTTTAAAACATCACAATTGCATTTAGTTTAATTATCCAAAGGATTTTATGGTCAAATTATTTTTAATGTATTTATAGATTTAAATTTAATAAATAATTACGATGTAGACTTCCATATTTCGTTGCAGATTTCCAAAATGTAGATTTTTTCATTAGGTTTTGTCTTTTTTTTTTTTACTGTATGCTAATTTGGTGAACTTTTATTTTTAAAACATCACAATTGCATTTAGTTTAATTATCCAAAAGATTTTATGGTCAAATTATTTTTAATGTATTTATAGATTTAAATTTACTAAATAATTACGATGTAAACTTCCAAAATGTAGACTTTTTCATTAGGTTTTGTCTTTTTTTTTTACTGTATGCTAATTTGGTGAACTTTTATTTTTAAAACATCACAATTGCATTTAGTTTAATTATCCAAAAGATTTTATGGTCAAATTATTTTTAATGTATTTATAGATTTAAATTTACTAAATAATTACGATGTAGACTTCCATATTTCGTTGCAGACTTCCAAAATGTAGACTTTTTCATTAGGTTTTGTCTTTTTTTTTACTGTATGCTAATTTGGTGAACTTTTATTTTTAAAACATCACAATTGCATTTAGTTTAATTATCCAAAAGATTTTATGGTCAAATTATTTTTTTATGTATTTATAGATTTAAATTTATTAAATAATTACGATGTAGACTTCAATATTTCGTTGCAGACTTCCAAAATGTAGACTTTTTCATTAGGTTTTTTCCTTTTTTTTACTGTATGCTAATTTGGTGAGTTTTTATTTTTAAAACATCACAATTGCATTTAGTTTAATTATCCAAAAGATTGTATGGTCAAATTATTTTTTTATGTATTTATAGATTTAAATTTACTAAATAATTACGATGTAGACTTCCATATTTTGTTGTAGACTTCTGGTGAAAATTTCCAGCGAAGACTTCCAAAAAGATAGAACGGTCATTGCGGCTGCAATTTTATTGTTTGTTCATTAAAGCTCTAACTGTAATTTCACTACCTCTTTAGAGTAGTTTTGCAAGTTTTCACAATAGGGTGTACTTTTGCATTAAAAATGAAAAAGGTATATTCTATGCAATAATCCCACTATAGTTTTCAGAACATGAAATCGAATAATTAATCTCTAGGTAGATTTTTGAAAACGACTCAAAACTCTTTTTGACTACTGACAAATTAATTTAATAAATCGAATAACCAATCATATTATACACTTTTATATGCATAAAATCGAATAACCAATCTTCGAATATTTTTTCGAAACTCATTTAAAATAATTTAACTCGAAACTATTTTGATAGTTGAAAATTTTAGTCTAGTTTTCTCTGCATTAAATCGAATAACCAATCCCGAGATGGTCAAGAAACGAGAAAACTTTGACTAAAACCATTTTGATTTTCTTTACATAAAATGGAATAATAAAAATTTCCGTTATCTCTATGGAAGCTCTTTAAAATAGTTTGACTCGAACCTATTAAAAATGTTGACAAATTTAATCTAATTTTCTTCTTATAAAATCGAATACTCAATCCTCCTGTAAAATAGTTTGTCTAGTTTTCTCTTGCACATACCATCAAATCGTTCTCTTTCAGAATCTAGCAGATATGCTCAGAGCATTGTAAACGCACTACATGTATGCATATACAGTACATTCTATGTGGTGTATTGTTACAATGAACAAATATGGTTTTACTTCGAACAAAAGTCTAATAAATTCATGTATGAATAATTTTATCCGTTGGAATTGATTATTTTATTCATATGGATAAGAAAAGGGTAAATTAATGGAATGTGTTCGAGACAGAATACCCGAATTACCCATTTTTTCATTGTTTCCTTTAAATTTCATTAATTATTTCGAATTTCCCGATTTTTTTAAAATTTTTTCCTACATTTGCCAAAAAATATATGTTTCGAAGCTCACCTTACTTAAATTATTGAAAATTTGAGATGTGATTTTAGCTACGAGAATTTTCTGAAATCGTCACGTTTTCAAATCATCGGTTCCCATTTTTTTCCGTGATTGCCTTTCCCGTTTCTCGATATGAATGAGCCCTTAGATTTATAACAATGTTTTGAAACCCGGACTGGACCGGGGGTCTGACCGGATTCAACCGCGAACCGGAAACCTAACCGATTTGGGTTGACCCGGGTTTGACTATTTTTTTATTTTTATTTTTTACAACCATACATTGAATCTTAGAGAGTCCTCTCTCCATCTAGAGTGTCCACATAGGCATATGTACTTTTAAAGCTATTTAGTTTTTATATTATGTTCATTAAATGCATGCTAAATCATATTAATTATTTTTATAACTTATAAATAAATAAATTAAATTAAAAACATAAATTACTAAATAAAATGAATGAAAATGAAAATGAAAACTTGAAGGTTTATCTAAGAATATTCAAGATTTTATTAGTAATAATAATATGAATTTATTCTTACGAAAAATATATATTACACATATTAAAACAAAATATAATATGCTTATGAATTAAGTGATATGGTAAAAAATAAAATGAGATAATTATATTTCTAAGAAGTTAAAAGAAAATAATATAAAATAAAAATTTCTAAATTTATTTTAAGATTTATATATTCCATAAATTAACTTAAGTCTGTGATTTATAACTTAAAATTTGCTTACCCTTTCCCATAATCTATGTCATATATTTTATGAAGTTTAATTAATTTAGACAAGAAATGAAAGCTAAAAGATTTTATGTTAATCTTGTGTATATGTTTTTTACGCTTTAGTCAAATTCTTTTGTACACTTTCACTAATATTGCTTCCGTCATGTTTCAACCTACATTTGTTTTTCTCAGTATATCTACTTTTGTTTCATCTTCCTATAATGTTCCATATTTTTGTATATACTGATTTTTTTTTTTAAAAATATAATTTTAATCTCTAATAATTATAAGGAGACATAAATATAAATAAAGATGAATTCATGATTTTTTTACTATAAGTTTTCTTGTACCATTTTTTGTTTTGATGATAAGGATACCCTATATGGAGTGAGAATGTATATATAGTGTGACGCTAAATTTGTTTTTCATGTTCCTACAAATTTATCACATTTTGTTATTCTTCTATCTATTATGGGGCATTTACAAAAATGCCATATTTACCATGCCACTTTTCAAATATGCCACTCTTGTATTATTTTCTTACCAACATGCAACTAAAAAATATTTTCAAAAAATTTCTATCTCAAAATTTTCAAATTTAAAAAATGTTTTGATCCCTCACAAACCTTAAACCCAAAAAACTAAACCCTAATATAACATAGTTAACCCAAACATAAATGATTTAAAAATTGGGGAAAAGTGATAGTGGCATTTTTAAAAAGTGGCATCATAAAAGTGGCATATCTTGAAATTTCTCATGTATTATCCATTTAAGGTTTTTTTGGAAAAATTAAAAATGACTTCACTTTTTATTTAATTTATTCATTTAAAAACTTCTATTTATAAATTATTTTATTGTTTTTTCATTAAATATTTATATATAATAATATTCAAGATTTAATTAGTAATAATAATATGAATTTATTTCTTACAAAAAATATATATTACACATATTAAAACAAAATATAATATGCTTATCAATTAAGTAATATGGTAAAAAATAAAATGAGATAATTATATTTCTAAGAAGCTAAAAGAAAATAAAATAAAATAAAAATTTCGAAATTGATTTTAAGATTTATATATTCCATAAAATATGATAATTTTAGTTTATTAAAAGGTTTTCACCTCAATTAAATATAAAGTCTCACATTAAATGTAGCTTACTTTTTTCCAACCACACATTATACTTATAAATTAACTTAACTCTTTGATTTATGACCCTATTAGAAAGAACGTTTACAAAAATAGTATTGTAAAATCTTAAATATTTTTCTGTGATGAATGATATATGGTAGATTTTGAAGACAATATATAAATATTTAATCAAAAAACAATAAAATAATTTATAAATAAAAGTTTTTAAATGAATAAATTAAATAAAAAGTGAAGTCATTTTTAGTTTTTCCAAAAAAACCTCAAATGGATAATAGATAGAAGAATAACAAAATGTGATAAATGTAATAGAAACCATGTGAAAAGAATTGAAAACTCTAGAATTGAAACACAAAAATAAGTACAATCGCAAAATAAGCTTAAAATTAAATCATCCAAAACAACTAACATTAAAAAACTCCATAATAAAAACAAACAAAACAAAAGGGTTAGCCAAAACTTTTTAACGATAAACCCAAAAAACTGAATACATGAGTGATATTAAGTATTGGAAGGGTTAGGTGTTGGATGCTCTTTGTAAAATCAAAGGTATATGACATATATAGTTTGTAGTGTAACTAAAGTATTAAACCAACATATTTTTTCTATTGATTTATTACAAATTATAAATACATATTATAGTGTTTTGGAGTAATCCGAAATATGTATATCAACTATATATAACCACTAATATAAAAAATGGGTTTGTATAATTAAATATAATATATAAATTGAAAACACAATGTAATCATTGATGTAACCAATCTTCAAAATAAAACTACAAAATATTAAAAGGTAACGTTTATATATAATCTATAAGTAATGTTATAAAGTGTCGTAATATTTAACACTAATTATATTCGATAAAACTATTACATATGTAATTTATAAAAAAAGTATACAAGAATGTATTCCAAATTGATTAGTTACGAAACAAGAACCACGTTACACAACTTACAAAATACAAAAACATTAAATAAACCCACGTGTCGCGTGGGTCAACCTCTAGTTATATGAAATTATCCCTATTGGTTACCCAAAATGGAGCTAAGTTGCTTACATAAATAAATAAATAAAAATCGAAACCTAGTTGACCGAGCCAAGAAATCTGATTGAATTTCATTATTTTCTTCATTAATTTAAAGTCAAATTTTGATTTATAAATTTTCCTATTCATTTTCAAACTTTTTCTTTTACTTGAATAGTTGAATTTGATGAGATGAAATTTGAAAGTACTGATTTCTAGAATTTAATTTGGTTTGTATTTTATTTCATTTCATAATGCTTTTGTTTGTTTTCACCTCTGATCCATTGTTTGATCAATTTTTAAATAAAATTTTAAATGTTTTTTAGTTGTTACGCTTTAATTTAACTTATGTGTTTTTTTTATGATTGAAAAATCTAAATATATATATTTGAAGGATAAAATTTATATTTAGATATTATAATTATAGAAAAATGTTTATACTAATATCTATAAAAAAACCTTTTAAATCCGGTTCGATTCGGTCGGACTGACCTGTGACCCAAAATCTTTGCTGGTTTGGTCGCCGGTCCGGTTTTAAAATCATTGATTTATAATAAAAATCTTCTTTCTTGTTTTGAACGAAATATATATTAAAGAAAAAACCTATGATATTAGGGAAAAAAAAAAAAAAACTTAACTGGCTTCTCTGCTTCTGCGCCGTTCCTTATTTCTTTTACTCTCTCTCTCTCTCTCTCGCTCACCCGCTTCACTCGCAGGTAAAAAACTTCTTCCACCAATAGTGCTTCTGCTTTCAAATTCTCTCTAGATTCGTCTCCAAAACCTAAAGTTTCTTCCTTTTCTAAGGTTTGTGTCCATTACAGTACATAGATTGATAAACCCTAGTAGTGATTTCCCTTCAATTTATAAACTTATTAATTAGCATCACTCAGTAATTTTCCTGAATAACTCAAAAACCGGTCCTGCTTGTTCAAGAATCGAATTTTTTGTAAATTCCCTAGCTTCTAATAAATCTTAATATATTACATTGTCTCTGTTTCTGTGTCTCTAGTCTGAATTATGGAAATTTTCTTACAAATTGATTGGATTAGCCTTCAATCGTTGAATGTTTTGTAGAACTTGGACAATAGTATGGTTCTTGAATTTGATAACAAATTACAATCTTTTTGTCAAAAGAATGATTGTTTTGAAGAACTAACTTAGTTTCTGACTTTAGGTTGAATGGATAATCATGTGAAGAAAGAGGTTCAACCAACTACTACTAATTCTCCGGCTGGCTTTACGCAAAGAGAATCCGCTACTTTAATCGATCTCTGTAGCAGCGATGATTCCGACGTTGAAGAAAACGTTAATGGAAGCGCTGACCGAAGGAATAATAATACTGGAAATCTCGTTAGTGCAAAGAGAGCACGAGATGCTTGGGAAGCGGACATGTGCCAATTGCGTCTGCCTGAAGATGTGACTTATACTTTTCCCGCTGCTCCGTGCAATGTTTTCGTGCCTATGTCTTCACCGCGGTCCTCCTCTGGTGTGTCTGGTCGTACTGGTAGTTGTAAGCAGTTCTGGAAAGCCGGGGATTATGAAGGAGGACCTGGCGGTAATTGGGATATTTCTTCAGGTAAGTGAAAAGCGGACAACGTGTTCAATTGTTTGACATGTATATATATACTTATTTCATTGTGTATTTGTGTCTCAGGTGGCTTTGATCATGTAAGAGTCCATCCTAAGTTCTTACATTCTAATGCAACCAGTCATAAATGGGCTCTTGGAGGTATTTTGTTGATAAATCTTGATACGGTCTACATTTACAATGAGTTTGCCTTTTGTTTAATGATCTAATCTGTTTTATATGTTCTATTGCGCAGCTTTTGCAGAGCTTTTGGACAATGCTTTGGATGAGGTGGCTTTAACTTTCATATATCTTTTTTATAGTATTACACGGTTAGCTTCTGCATTATAGTAATGGTTTGTAATTGGTTTCAGGTTGCTAGTGGAGCTACGTATGTTAAAGTAGACATGCTCGAAAACAAGAAAGGAGGAAACCGGATGTTATTGATTGAGGATAATGGGGGTGGGATGGATCCTGAAAAAATGCGACAATGCATGTCTTTAGGATACTCTGCGAAAAGCAAACTTGCGAATACCATTGGACAATGTAATTATTCTTCCTCAACCTGAGTGATACTTATTCATATGTTTTGCAGCAAGAATCTTAATTCATTTTACTTCTTATAGATGGGAATGGATTTAAGACTAGTACGATGAGACTTGGCGCTGATGTCATTGTATTCTCGCGTTGCCCTGGAAAAGATGGAAAAAGGTTAGTAGTGTGTTTCCACTACCGAAGAATATCTGTAATAGATTATTTGACTTGGTTTTGGTTTTAGCTCTACGCAGAGCATCGGGCTTTTATCATATACGTTTCTGAGGAGCACCGGAAAAGAGGATATTGTTGTACCCATGGTAATCTCTCTTTTTGAATTTAGTTGAATATCATAATCATTTCATCTTTGTATTCTCTTGTGATGTGATTTGAATGACCAGCTTGACTACGAAAGAAAAGGCTCTGAATGGAGTAAAATAGTACGGTCTTCCCATCGCGATTGGGATAAGAATGTCGAAACAATAATTCAATGGTCGCCGTTCTCCAGTGAAGAAGATCTTATTCATCAGGTTAATATCCCCTTTTGTTCAAAGCAGTTACTATGAAATTTTTATATGTTATCACTAATGTGTTGTTTCATTTGTTGTAGTTTGATCTAATGAACGACCGTGGCACACGGATAATCATATATAACCTGTGGGAAGATGACCAAGGAATGTTAGAGCTCGATTTTGATACTGATCCGCATGTACGTGTTTTTATTTACTCAAATTTATGTGGGAGATGATGCAGAAAGCTTCAATTGTGCATAACAAATTGTTTATTTGCAGGATATCCAACTTAGAGGCGTCAATCGGGATGAGAAAAACATCAAAATGGCTTCTGAGTATCCTAATTCAAGACACTTCCTAACATACAAACACTCACTAAGGGTATAACACATTATTTCTCATTATATTGCATTTGTTGTTACAATCAATACCAAGTAACATGTTTATTTGTTATTATAGGAATATGATTATTATTCTTGTCTAAATTGGTTGAATATGTGATTTATATCTTACAAACTAATTTTACTGTATTTTTTTGATATGTTTGTAGAGTTATGTATCAATCCTCTACCTAAGAATTCCTCCTGGATTTCGTATGATTCTGCGAGGAATAGATGTTGAGCACCACAACGTAGTAAACGACATGATGCAGACTGAACATATCACATATCGACCACAGTATGGTGTCGATGGATTTGTTACAGATTCAAATGTATGATTATATTATTATACTTTGTTACAATAGTAGTGCAAACCAGATTCTTTTAGCTAAAATATTACCTTTTCTTTTTTTTATCAGATGTCTGCCATTGTAACTATTGGATTTGTGAAGGACGCAAGACATCATGTCGATGTTCAAGGCTTCAATGTCTACCACAAAAATCGGCTCATCAAGGTTTCCGTCTGCTTATGTCGCGTTTTTGTTTGTCAAAACTCTTCGTTTATATTCTCATGTATTTTTTTTGGAATTGTTTTATCAGCCATTTTGGAGGATATGGAATGCATCAGGCAGTGACGGTCGTGGGGTCATAGGTATTGTTCCCAGCTGTAAAATTCTAATATGCCTCGCCTATTTTATGGGAAGATAATAATGCTAAATTCTTCTGCTAATAGGTGTTTTGGAAGCTAATTTCGTCGAGCCTGCTCATGATAAGCAAGGGTTTGAGCGTACAACCGTTCTCTCTAGACTAGAGACACGGCTAATTCAAATGCAAAAGTTATACTGGTATGGTTCTTTTCTCGTAATGTTATAAAATCACGCTTTCGATGTTTCAAGGCTAAAGATGTTTTTATTCCGTCTTGACCAGGAGCACCAACTGTCACAAAATCGGCTATGCGCCTAGGCGACACAAAAGTTCTGTAAATGGTCATGATTACAAAGGTAAAGTTTCTTTACTGGTGTCTAACATCCATTCAGAGTTTCATGGATACTTAACTTTTGAAAATGTTTTTTTTTAAAATCAAAATTGTAGAATCATCGCCAGAAAATGAGCGTGAATATGGTCGATCTTGTAAAAACGTTCCATATTCAAGCATCAGTACCGCGGACAAATTCAACTCAAGCTCATATAAAGGAGACAATGGTGCATCATCAGATAAAGAACTGGTAAATAAATACTCTTAATTTTTTTGTCGTTGCAACGTATCTCTTATCTTTCATTGGTATTCTCAGTTATTGCAAAAGGAACTGCGA
Organism: Draba incana; assembly: GCA_963576765.1. Lineage (NCBI taxonomy): Eukaryota > Viridiplantae > Streptophyta > Magnoliopsida > Brassicales > Brassicaceae > Draba > Draba incana. The sequence continues at coordinate 4,970,780 of OY755210.1, read as the reverse complement.
CGTGAGAAAGAACGTAACAAGGAACTTGAAGATGAGGTATGATGATTCCTCTGACATTTTCACTCTCTGCATATTTTGCTTGCAAAACTTGATGGATTCCTCTTCCACGGTTGATTCAGGTTCAAGAAGCAAGGCAAACAATAGAAGATTTGTCCAAAGAGAAAGATACCTTAGTTGAAATATTCAAAGAGGATCGAGATAGGCGTGATAGAGAGGAAGAAAGTCTGAGAAACAAGCTCGAGGTTCCTCATTCATTAAACATATTTCCGTTGACTCGTTCGATAACCTTTATGTAAAACTAAACATTTTATTTACAGGAGGCGTCGAACACGATCGAGGTGCTCTTGGACAAGGTTAGGAAGCTCGAGGGGTCGAAAGTTCCAAATTGGAGACGCTAAACGCTTCGACTTGCATATATTTGGAGTTGGAGAAGAAATTTTCCGGTGTAATGTAATTGATTCATGTGGTTTTCTCTCTAGCAATATCTTTTTGATTTGTGAATCCAACCTGATCTGATCAGATTATTGCATTGGGTTGGATACATGTTGTAGATTAGTGTAACATCTCTAAATTTATTTGCCTTGAGCAGTTTTCATTTCAATAAAACATTATTCATTGTAAAAACCAATAAATTTGAGTAATAATTTGAGTTTTACTTGGTTGAGATTTTGGATGAAACGAAGTACATATAGCACTATTTGATAAGAAATTTTGTATTTTTTTTAAGGAAATATTCATTATCGATATTCAGTTAGATTTTTTATAAAAAAACATTAATTTACAATTTTTTTTTTTGAACGACTGCTAAATTGATATTAGCTTAATAAAGTATTATAAACTATGAAATTAATTAAACCTTTGGTTTCTTCTTCCTTTCTCTGCGCCGTTCCTTGTGTTCTTCTCTCTCAATCTCCTCACAGGTAAAGCTTCTTTGATTTTCCTAATAGACCCAATATAGAGCTTTCGCATATCTAGCTTCTGGGTTCGTTTCTAAACCCTAAAGTTCCGCCTTTTACAAGATTTGATAAACCCTTGTTGTTTCTATTCGATTGTAGAAGAAACTTTTTAACCTAGATTAGTCCGAATTAGTCAATCGCATAGTTGCAATCAGGAAACTTTGATTCTTCTGTTTGTTTCTTGAGCTTCATTGTATTGAAATATGATAATATGAATAGATGAAGAATTAGCCTAGTTCTGAATTAGGTTAAAGGAGGAAGCTTTCTAATTGTTCTGTTGATAAGATTGATTTGGGAATGTTGCCATTAAGTTTTGAGATTTTTCGTTTTCTATGGTCAGGGTAAGGGTTTCAGCATTATCCGCTATCACCAATGCGAAGCTTGTTGTAACGTTGAGAAACCGCGCTGTTAATTTGCGCGTATATCATTCAATGGCTGGTCCTGATCAAGGCCGTTCTCGCCACCATGACAAAAGCTCTTCGAAACCTAACAAGAAAAAGAAGACAAGCCACAACAAAGAAAAGAATCTATTTGTCAATCTTAATTTCTGTTCCAAGTCCAAAGACCTCTCAGCCGCGTTGGCTCTTTACGATGCAGCTGTAACTTCTGGTGACGTCCGTCTCGGTCAGCAACACTTTCAGTCCCTTCTTTATCTCTGTTCCGCGTCCATTGGTGATCCGTCTCTTAAAACACTTGCCATTGACCGTGGCTTCCAAGTTTTTGACCGTATGGTTAGTTCTGGGATACGCCCTAATGAGCCTACCGTCACTGCAATGGTACGACTAGCTGCTGCAAAAGGTGACGGTGATTACGCTTTCAAGCTTGTTAAAGACATTGTTGCTCTTGGTGGTGTAACAGTCCCTCGCCTGAGAACCTATGCTCCGGCTTTGCTCTGTTTCTGTGAGAGATTGGAGGCTGAAAAGGCTTACGAGGTGGAAGAGCACATGGATGGTTCAGGTATTGTGTTGGAGGAGGCAGAGATCTCGGCTTTGTTGAAAGTAAGCGCTGACACGGGTCGAGAAAACAAGGTTTATAAGTATTTACATAAGTTAAGAGAATGTGTCGGTCGTGTTAGTGAGGAAACTTCAAAAGTTATCGAGGAATGGTTCTCTAGAGAGATAGTTAGTGATGGTGAGATTGGTTCTAATATTGAGTTGCGTAGAGAAGCTGCTTTGAAGAACGGAGGTGGTTGGCACGGTCTTGGTTGGGTTGGGGAAGGAAAATGGATTGTGAAGAGAGGTAATGTTAGTGAAGACGGAAAATGTTTGAGCTGTGGCAAGCATTTAGCTTGTGTAGATACTAATGAGGTAGAGACAGAGAAATTTGTGGATTCTTTGGTGGCTTTGGCTATGGAGAGAAAGGCAAAGATGAATTCATGTGAGCCAATGGCGGATTTTAGCGAGTTTCAGGTTAGAAAGAAATAAAGAATGATTCATCTTATTGAGAAAATATCAAATTTTTATTCAAATATCAAATCTTTTTATTTTGTTTCTTAACTATATTTGCAGGAGTGGCTTAAAAAGCATGGAGATTACGAAGCTATACTAGACGGAGCAAATATTGGACTCTACCAACAAAATTTTGCGGATGGTGGTTTCAGTCTAACACAGGTCTTTTCGATTTTCTCTTCCTTTTGTAAATTTTTCGAATACATTTTCTGCGTAAACTGACACAGTGCAAATGAACAGCTTGAAGCTGTAGTGAAGGAGCTTTACAAAAAAAGCGGTAACAAAAAATGGCCGCTAATACTGTTACACAAGAAACGGGTCAATGCGCTTTTAGAAAATCCTAACCACCGGAGTCTGGTGGAAGAATGGATTAATAACAATGTCCTTTACACAACTCCACCAGGTTCTAATGATGATTGGTAATGGACTGACTTAAATTTCTTCTACAAATATTTTTGGTTTGGTTACTCAATCTTGGTTTACTTCGATTTATTTCAGGTATTGGCTTTACGCTACTGCTAAACTCAAGTGTTTGCTTGTGACAAATGATGAGATGAGAGATCACATTTTTGAACTCTTAAGTAGCAGTTTCTTCCAAAAATGGAAAGAAAGGCATCAGGTAAAGTTATATAACATTTGACCATTCTACTGTTTTCGAGATTTGAAAAAAACTGATTTTGGAAATGGTTTTGTGTTTTGGTTTCAGGTTCGGTATACGTTTGTGAAAGGTTGTTTAAAGCTTGAAATGCCACCTCCATATTCGGTTGTGATCCAGGTTTTATAACAATCTCAACTCAAATTTGTGTATTTGTGTATTTGTGTATTTTTGTTGTTGAATATAGCTGAATCTGTGTTTTTGGATATTATTATGTAGGAATCTGTGAAAGGATCATGGCATGTGCCAATCACGTGCCAAAATAATGAAGAATCTTCAAGAAATTGGATTTGCATTACAAGGCAGAGTTTATAGATTCACTTGTACCATTTGATTAGTCTTTGGCGATTATGTCAAAGAGCTAAAGTTTTGGACCGTTGGATTCAGTTTTGTTACCGTTGATTGAGTTTTATTACGTTCGGACCGTTGCGAACCGAAACTTAACCGGCTTTACAGGCAACTTGCATGAGAGAGATTGCCATTTTTGATGGAAGAAATAATAATATTTTACTATTAGGTTTTTAAATTTTGTTTTTTATATTTGAATGATCAATACCATCCATGAGTTATATGAATTTCTTAATTAAAATTTATTAAAAATTGTTCATTTACATGTTGACAAAAGGAACAGAGAAACAAATGCATTTTTTTCAAGGTACGTCTTCTTAAATTTGTATGTAAGATTGCACCGTCTTTTTAAAAAACTCCATGTTCTGTTATTGTAGGCTTGAATGATCAATTGAATGCACGGCTAAATGAGGTGAACCAATACCGTAGAACAGCTAAAAAATCAAGCATGCTCCAATCACTTAGTTGTTGGAACATATTTGGTCTTAGTGATGGCTGCATGTACAATTGATCATTCAAGCCTACAATAACAGAGCATGAATTTTTTTTGTAATATACTAAAATTAAAGAAAAAAATCTAACTTTGCAAATAAGTAAATAACTTTACCCTATTCACGAAAACAGAGGATTTATTTGTTGGATCAATTTGACGACCAGCATGCAAAATCAAGGGAAGTGTTAAACCTCTTGGTTCGAAGACAGAAGAACTCGATGCAGAACTATTGATTGTTCTTCTACGAATAGATCTCGATCTCTTTGGTACCTTTGATCGTGATTCTCCAGGATTTGAATCGCAAGATTCAATAGCAATACTCGAATTCATGGATGAAAGCTTATGAGAATTCTTTACAAAATTTTGTGGATGATATGAAGGGGACTAATAATTCTCTATCGTTTCAACAGTTTTGTAAAAATAAGTGATAAAAATAATGTTATATGAAGGGGACTAATGCATGCCAATATCTATTCATACTAGAGAATCCCAAAAGTTAGAAGTGATAAAAATATAACCTTTAATAAAAATAAATCTCATTTAATCTCATTTTCATTAGTTTTTTGGAATCATAAAAGTGAGAAGAAATCTCAGTTAATTACACTTTCGATCAAACAAAAAAATTGCGATTATAAATCTCATTTTCTCTGGAAAACTTTCCCATGTTTTAATAGTTAAATTCCTTTGGTGACTAAAAACAATTAGAAATATGTGCATCTGTTTCAGTTAATTTCATTGCGTATTAGAAAAATACAATAAAGTGGCATTTCACATATGTTAATAGTTATAACATTAAAAAATTCAAAATGAGTTAGATCCTTCATTCATAGTAATTGTCCGAAAACACTAAACACAAATACCAAATATGCATAATTTATAGTCCAAATATGGAAGAGAGAAATCATGGGGAGTTTTCTGAAGCAAGGCCTGAGATCCTTGAAGCACCGACTGACATTTGTAGCCTGTGTTGGATGAAATAAAAGGAAAATGAACAAGATTTTATTAGTGTATGTCTTATTAAACATCTAATATCTTATGAATTTTAACAGATAACAACGTTGCTTACATCAATGAGAAATTATGTGCCTCAGAGATATCTGGATTTATCAGAAAGTGACTTTTGGCTCCAACAGTATGAATTTCGGTTTCTATGTAAACAAAAAAGACAATAGTTGTAATATTTGATATAGAGGCACATGCTCATTAATAAAAATTAAGTTGATGTTGTTTCACATACCTCCATATACATCGATTTTCCACCACCGGAGGATACAGATAATAGGCACACCGTTACCGACCGCAATAAAACCATTCCTGATTTGAAGCGCTTTCTCACCCCATGCAACGCAAGTCATATGTTCATTCCTGATAATTACAAATGTGAAACACAAACTCAAGTCACAAAAGACTCTTTCGATAATAAATTATAATGACATATGTATCTGTAGCAAAACCAATTGGATTTATTTCACATATACCTTTCATCCTGCATTTCGATTGTGAATTTTTTGTAGTTCGGTCCATGCTGAAAAGAATCGACATTCTCTACATCCCCAAAGTTGATCACAAATCCAATAATGTCTACAAAATAGCAACATTTGGTTAAAAGATATATATATATATATATATATATCATTTAATTATTAAGAGTCTTTGTATGTGAATTCTTACCCAGTAGGTAATTTTTCTCAAGAGATGTTAAAAGCGATCCATAATTGACAAAAGACAAGAATAGATTATCGTTGAGGTAGTTGGAAGGAGTGACAATGGTCATGTCTAGGAGAACAATCCTATACTTTGTAAAAATCACGTCAGAGGTACCCCAAGCAGTCACGACTTTAAAATATTGGACCACTCGCCACTTTATTTCCGAAAACCTATTGTCAAATTCGACTGCGGAACGTCAGGGAACTGTAGCATGAATCTTCGACCCCTGAGTATTTCATGTTATAAACAAAAAATAGTTAGTTATGTTTTGTGCATAAATAAACAATACAAATGATGATTACAAATAATTTTAACAACCAATCAAAAACAGTATAAATTCATGTTCAATTTCTAAACTTCTAACTATTACATATTCAATCTTGGTGATTGCAGATCCGCGATCCGCACAATCTCATATGGTTATCTCAATTGGTAAATCATAATTTACTACCTATTGTTTTCGTTATATTGGATACCCTATCTTACCAAGTGTACTCAAAGTGACTAAATTCCGACATGCACCAAATCTAATATTATTCTAATTTTAAGAATAACGAAAAAATACAGTTAGATGACGATTTATATGACCATTTCATCGCAGAGAAGCAACTCTAATGAATGTCCAAATCTCCCACATGGCTCAAACCACTTTCGTAATGTCTTCACTCGGATACGCCAATTTGTTCTCAAATCGTTGATATGGGATACTCTGTGTTGCAGAAGGTTCTCCATTGTTTCGCTGTGAAAAGAGAATAATGATCTTGGAGGTTTCGAACTGTGAAAGTGAATAATATTACAAACCAAATATACACATTGTCATTTTACTTTTGAAACAAGAAAATGGTGTTACATTAATGACAAAAACAAAATTTAGAGTCAAATCTCTGAATAAACGATAAACTTCTAACATTTCTAAAATAATGAAAATAACCGTCTTTTGGTAAAAACATGAAGTGCGTTGAATTAAAATTTCTAGTTGTTCCATAATTTTAGCAATCATTTTATAGTTTCATTATTGATAATGTTGCCATTCTATTAATACTATAAATGACTTTTGGCACATTATACAATTTTTAGTCAATATAAGAAACCAAATAAATACAAAATGACATTTAACTTTTGAAAATACAATATATGTGTAGAAAATTATTCAGTGAGAAAAGACCCATTAAAAGCCCAATTAGGTGGTTGATATTGATTTGCTAGAAAATATTTGGACTCAGTGATTTGTACATGTTTGATTTTCAGCTACTATATGGTATTGGCTCAACTCACTTGTTACTTCACTTCGCGGTGCATTCAATGATCATTCTAGCCTACAATAACAAAGAGTTTTTAAAAGGGTGCAATTTAACATATAAGATGACGTACCTTGAAAAATATGCATTTGTATCTCCGTTCCTTTGTGATGAATCATCAATTGTCTCAACACGGTCAACGGAGAAGAAGGTGAAGCGCATATCCGAGTTGGAAGCCAAAGTAAAGTCTCTTAAAACATATGGTTGTTAATGCGATATGTCTCACCTGTAATTGACCTAGATAAATAGTTTTTATTGTACCAATCTAGGTCTTAAGAGTTTTTAGTAGGCTACCAACTCGAATATGCACCCGCGACTTCCTCTCTATTGAACGTGCAGCTAACGCTCGGTTTGCTAATATTCTATAAGAGGATAACATAGATACATGTCATATGAAAAAGAAGAAGAAGAACGAAAAAAAACACAAGTACTTTTGTGAAGTTTTACTTTTTAAACCCCTTAGGATTAGATGCAACTAATTCTGTGAGTTTGCTATCGCCTTTAAGTATTGATTTCAGACGCAGTAAACATGCCGGGGTAGTCAAAACTTTTTAAAGGAATAGAATTAATTAAAATATTTTTAGATATTTTAATTTTTTTAATACATGGAAAAGGTAAACCAACATTTATGGTGAAACGGTTAAGTAACATATTAATACTACTACAACAACAAAATTGTGTTATATTAATGAAAAAGCCAAATTTAGAGTATAAACGACTAACTTGTGACATTTTCAAAATAATGAAATAATTGTTTTTTGGTAAAATCACGAAACACGTTGAATCAAAATTTCTAGTCGTTCCATATTGTTAGCAATGATTTTATAGTTTTTTTAAATACGGGGAAAAGTAAAAATAACATTTATGATGAAACGTTTAAGTAACATAATACTACTACAACGAGAAAATGGTGTTACATTAATGATAAAAGCCAAATTTAGAGTCAAATCTCCTAATAAACGACTAACTTGTGATATTTCCAAAATAATAAAATAATTGTTTTTAAGTAAAATCATGAAACACGTTGAATCAAAATTTCTAGTCATTCATTTTATAATTTCATTATTGATAATTTTAGCATTCTCTTAATATTTGAAATGATTTTTGGCATGTTATACAATTTTTTTGGTCAATATTAGAACCAAATTAATACAAAATGACATTTTACTTCTAAAAATACATTAGAAAACAAGAAATAAGTTTAGAAAAAATCAAAAAATCCTCAATCCTTTAGAAAAAGCCCACTTAAAGCCCAATAAGGTTACTTATAATTCTCATGAAATTAACCCATGATTTTCTAGTTACATTATTGATAACTTTATTATTCTCTTAATATTTAAAATGATTTTTGACATATTATACAACTTTGGTCAATATTAGAAATCAAATTAATACAAACTGTCATTTTACGATTGAATCGAGAAAATGGTGTTATATTAATGACAAAAGCAAAATTTAGAGTCAAATCTCCGAATAAACGACTAACTTCTGACATTTCCAAAATAATGAAAACAATTATATTTTGGTAAAATCATGAAAAGCGTTGAATCACAAAAATTTAGTTGTTCCATATTTTTAGCAATGATTTTATAGTTTCATTATTGATAATTTTAGCATTCTCTTAATATTTAAAATGATTTTTGCCTGATTTCTAATGTAGACACAACTTAAAAAATTAGTATTTACTTACTTGATAAAATTCAATTCTTCTCATTTTTCAAATTTATTCTTTTTTTTTCAAATCAATTCTTGATTAATTTAATAAACAAGGTCACATTTTTTTGAAGATTTTTGCAAAGCCTCACAATTACATATCAATTTCTTATATATCCACTAAATTTTTCATTATGAGAAAAATTGATTAGAGATATAGATTTATAACTAGACATGACCCTTAGCATAAAATTAAAAATGATAAACTGAAACAAACTTAAAAATCCTTCAAGATTCTCCATAGCCATGCACTACCATCAACACCTCTCAACTACAAGCCGGGAGATCTTTTGTCTCCTGGTTCACGTACCAAAAAAAAAATCAACACCTCTCAACTTTCTTAGATTTGTTCATTGAAATCTGGGATTCTCTTTGGCTGATGGAATTGGTTGATATTGATTTGCTGGAAAATATTTGGACTTAGTGATTGCTACATGTTTGATCTTTCACCTGCTATACGGTATTGGTTCAACTCAGTTGTTACCTCATTTAGCCTTGCATTCAATTGATCGTTCCAGCCTACAATAACAGAGAGTTTTTAAAAGACGGTGGGATCTTACATAAGAATTTAAGATGACTTACCTTGAAAAAGATGCATATGTTTCTCCGTTCCTTCATGATGAATCATCTGTTGTCTCAACACGGTCAATGGAGAGGAAGGCAGCCTACATATCCTAGTTGGAACCCAAAGTAAAGACTCTTAAAACAGATGGTTGCTAATGCGAGATGTCTCACCCGCAATTGTTTGTACATAGTTTTTATTGTATTAATCTCGGTCTTAAGAGTCTTTACTTGGTATCTAACTCGAACATGTACCATGACTTCCTCTCTATTGAACGTGATGCTCGGTTTGCTAATATTCTATTAGAGGATGACATAGATAAATGTCACAGGAAAAAGAAGAAGAAGAAGAAGAAGAACGAATAAAACACGAGTACTTTAGTCACGCTTTACTTTTTAATCCCCAAAGGATTAGATGCAACCAATTCTGTGAGTTTGCTATCGCCCTTAAGTATTGATTTCAGATGCAGTAAACATGCATGAGTAGTCAAAACTTTTTAAAGGAATAGTATTAATTAAAATATTTTTCAAAATTTTAATTTTTTAAATACGTGGAAAGGTTAAAACAACATTTATGATGGAACGGTTAAGTAACATATTAATACTACTACAACGAGAAAATGGTGTTACATTAATGGCAAAAGCCAAATTTAGAGTATAATCGACTAACTTTTGAATTTCTAAAGTAATGAAAATAACTATTTTTTGGTAAAATCATGAAACACGTTGAATCAAAATTTCTAGTCATTCCATATTTTTAGCAATGATTTTATAGTTTTTTTAAATACATGGAAAAGTTAGAATCACATTTATGATGAAACGGTTCAGTAACATATTAATACTACTACAACGAGAAAATGGTGTTATATTAATGATAAAAGCCAAATTTAGAGTCAAATCTCAGAATAAACAATTAACTTCTGATATTTCCAAAATAATGAAATGATTGGTTTTTTTGTAAAATCATGAAAACGTTGAATCAAAATTTCTAATCGTTCCATATATTTAGCAATGATTTTATAACTTCATTATGGATAAGTTTAGCATTCTCTTGATATTTTAAATGATTTTTTGGCATGTTATACAATTTTTTGGTCAATTTTAGAACCCAATTAATACAAATTGACATTTTACTTTTGAAAATACATTAGAAATGATTTCTAATGTGTTTGAGAAATTCAAAGAATCTTCTTACTTTTTCAAAGCACCATTTCCTCTGTTGTACATTTGGTTAACAATAATGTTGTTTGGATAAAAAAATAAGTTTGTTATGAAATCTTGGGGTATAATTTTCTGCAGAATTTAAATTCTTGTTTGGCAAAATTATAAGAGGAAGATTTAAAATTAATAATTCAAAGAAATATAATTAGTTTTTTCAAGTTAAACAAATTATTTAAATAATTTAAAAGTCATGTCATCTTTTTCACCATTCCATGTCACCATTCCAAGTCATCATTTTTTGAAGAATTGACCAATGGAATTAAAACATTAAAACACCTAATCATCTTTCACTAAAACAACTTTCCATTTAATAGGAAGGGGATTATTTTCTCGAATCGTTGTTAGTACATATATGAAATCAAATGTAATATTTTGTTTAAATCATAGAGAGGTTTGATCCGTTTTTTTTGTCCTCGGTTTAGGGATCTGAATTTTCGTTTAGATTCTGATAAATCTAGGTTAAATATAACATATGTGTTCGCAAGGATAATAGATTGGTGTTTTTTTTTTCCTTCGTTGAATTGAGTGTTCATGAATCATTTGATCATTTATTTTTCCGTCTGATTATTTCCAATTCTGAAATAAATTAACAAGTATGTTGAATAAGTTTGCAATCGTGGCAATTTTTATGTAGATTTGGAATGTAATTATTTATACTTGTCTTTGTGCAATTCAAATTTGCTCTGTTTATTATTATCTTCTCCATAAGAATTTGACGAATTTGTTCCAAAATGTCTATCTAACAAATGTTACAATGCCATTTAAATTCGATAGTATGTAACTAAAACAAAATTACATTTTCTTGTTTCTTTGTTTTTTTTTTTGTTAGAATGAATCCGTTAGCAACAAACTCACCGCCTCCTCCTTCTGTTGCTGCTCCTCCGAATCCGAATGATCACTTGGCGAGACGAAAGAAAGTTTCTGGTGTGGTGGAAGGATCTTTTGATGCAGGATACATGCTTAACCTCAAGGTTCAAGACAGTGACAAGAAACTAAGAGGTCTTGTATACATAACGGGGAAAGTCATTCCGGTCACTCCAGAAAACGACGTGGCTCCTCGTGTTAAAATGTACAAAAGAACTCAATCTCTCCCTAATGAGATTGCTGAATCGTCTCAAGCTTTGTCTCTAATACCACATGAGAGCAATGGCGAAGCGGCTCAAGCAAAAGAAGGTATGGTTGAGAAAAATGGAGCCGTGGAAGAAGAAGCGACTCGTTTAGTCGAGTTTTTTCCAACTCCAGGGACGATAACGACGGTGAGGACTGATGAACCTCAATCGAATCTTGTCTTGTTAGAGAAAGAGACAGAGCAACATAAATTTCCTGGTGAGACAAGTCGTGGACTCGAGCTTATGGAGACGGAGAAAGTGGTTTGTCCTGGAGAGAAAGTGCCAGAGATGCTTCAGCTTGAGCTTGGAAACAAGGCAATAGTGAATGAAGATAAAAACAACAATTCATCTGAAAAGACTAATCCTGAAATATCTGTGACGAAGAGTGGATTTATCAGTGAAGTGGTTAAGAGCAACTCTGTTTGCTTTATCTGAATTTCAGTTTTTCTTTGTTTGTTTAAAGTTTATGTACCAGACCTTTCAGGTTTTTCTGTTACATTACCTTTTTTTCATCCTCTTCATTTGATCAGTTTGCAATTATTTGTTTCTTATCTACTTGAAGTTTGAACGCGGACCTCGTCCTAAGATATGTCAATAAATCTGACTAAACTGAGCCGAAAATAACGAATAACAAAAATAACGGATCCAGAGTTTTCCTTCGCTTTTCAAGCAGATCCGGCGACGCAGGAGCTCCGACACCCACCGGAACCTCCAAATCCACTTGATGAATCTCTGTCAGCGTTTTCTTCTGAATCGCGATTCTGGTTGTCACTCAATGGTTTCGTCAAGGACTCCTTTGGTCTTCCTCGGAAGGTCTCATGGTCCAGTTCGAGGTTGGTGTGTCCAGAGCTAGGTTGGATTCTAAAACGCAAATCGTGTGGATATGTTCCCGACTCTATTTTCGGTGATGGAAGATACTTAGTGTTTGTGGCTATAAACAAGGTATTGTTCTACTATTCAGCCTCTCCTTCTCCTACTTTGAAAAGATTTTGGATGTTCATTGAGTTGGAAGGTATTAGAGTGTTAGTTTCTACCGTGTATTCTTTACACTCGAGTGTATCAGGTTGCAGGTCTCGTTTAGTTACTGCTTTATGCATATTTGGATTTGGGTTACAACGTCATTTTACTGCAGTATGCAGAATTTCAGATTCAACACAATCCCTCTCAAGTTCCGTAACTCCAGGAAGCACCCACTGTTATGTTGACGCTTCATGTAACTCAACTACTTTGGAGTGTGGTCTTCGTTGGTGTTACAAGGACGCAAAAATGAGGAATGCTGCTTTTCATACTCTTCAAGACTCTACATTGAGGAGACAAAATCCATCTGCTTTGATTGCAGAGGGTTTTGCTACTAAAGCTGCACTAATTACAGATACAAATGCAAGTTTCCAATCATTAAGGTGTTTCTCGGATTCTGCTTCTCTTGTCATATATATTGCTCATTTCGAATGGTGTGATTCATGAGTTGAAATCTTTATTCTACGATATTTGTTGTCTTAGTAATGTAGGTTTCGCATCTATCTTTAATGCTTTTATCTCGCGTTCGGCAAGTGTTACCGCCAACGCCTTAGTTAAGTTCGGTATTGTATCGGTAAACTCTTTCTCCAACTTTGGAGAATAAGCTTTATAATTATAAAATCAGTTTGATTAAAAAAAAAAAAATTTGATGATTACTCGAATATAAAAAATTTACACGTGAAAAAGAAATATAATTTATGTCACTATTTTACTCCTTTTTCAATTTTGATGCAAAATTGAAGTAATGATTTTTAAATAATTTGGTCGTGTGGAATTAAAATCGAGAGAATGAAGTGCAGGCAAAAATAAAATAAAATCTTTCACTCTTTACTTCGTGACCGTTTGACTGCAAAACCATTATATGCCAAATCTTATAGAATTCAAAATGCTTTGCACCAAGGCGAAGATGAAATCTTGCGAGCCAATGGCGGATTTTAGCGAGTTTCAGGTTAGAAAGAAATAAAGAATGATTCATCTTATTGTGAAAATATCAAATTTTATTCAAATATCAAACATTTTTTTTTGTTTCTTAACTATTTTGCAGGAGTGGCTTAAAAAGCATGGAGATTACGCAGCTATACTAGACGGAGCAAATATTGGACTCTACCAACAAAATTTTGCGGATGGTGGTTTCAGTCTAACACAGGTCTTTTCGATTTTCTCTTCCTTTTGTAAATTTTTTGAATACATTCTCTGCGTAAACTGACACAGTGCAAATGAGCAGCTTGAAGCTGTAGTGAAGGAACTTTACAATAAAAGTGGTAACAAAAAATGACCGCTAATTCTGTTACACAAGAAACGGGTCAACACGCTTTTAGAAAATCCTAACCACCGGAGTCTGGTGGAAGAATGGATTAATAACAATGCAGATTTCAGAGGATCTTATGTGGTGTTCTTATAATATAAAATTATTAAAACAAACACTCTCTCTTCCTTTTAATCAACTTTATACCTTCTCTTTCATCCTTTTACTCAACTTTTAAACACTCTCTCTTCCTTTTCCTTTTAAACACACTCTCCAAAAGATCCAATATTAGATCCCTCTCTCCCTTTTAAACACTTTTTCTTCCTTTTACTCAACTTTTATTAATTTTATATTTAAACACACTCAATATACCCCACAAAAATTCTCTCTTTCTTCCTTTTAGAACCATTTTAATAATTTTATATTATAAGAACACCCCATAAAATCCCAAAATGTCACCATTGAACATGTCCTTACACAACTCCACCAGGTTCTAATGATGATTGGTAATGGACTGACTTTAACTTATTCTACAAACATTTTTGGTTTGGTTACTCAATCTTGGTTTATTTTAAGGGTACTTTGCTCAAATCCCATAGTTATAGGTAATATGACTAAAATCATATAAAACTTTTTTTTATTACTAGCATTTTTTTAATACCCAGCTTGCCCTTTTGTTACGTTGTGATAAAAAACGTAATTACAAAAATGCCATAGCCATGTAAGCAACCACGTAGGAAACCGCTGACGTGTATTATGAGCTCAGCCGTAAAGAGAAACGGATGAGTTATGGTTACGTTGCGGCTGAATTATGGTTACGTTGCGGCTGAGTTAAAAAACGCGGCTGACTTATGAGAGATCGCCCGACTTACGAACATAAATCAGCCGTTAATTACGGCTGATTTACAGAAATTTGGCTGACTTATGAGATAACGGCTGACTTACGAACATAAATCAGCCGTTAGTTATGGCTGATTTACAGAAATCTGGCTGACTTATGAGATAACGGTTGACTACGAACATAAATCAGCCGTTAGTTACGGCTGATTTACAGAATTCTGGCTGACTTATGAGATAACGGCTGACTAACGAACATAAGTTACGGCTGAGTTATACAACGGCGGGCTGATTTGTGGAAAATTGGCTGAGTTTTAGATAAGAGACGGCTCAGTTATGTTCGTAAGGTTGGCTGACTTATGAGAGGCAGTTACGGCTGACTTACTAAAATCAGCCGTAGTTGGCTGGGTTAACAATAAGTTACAGCTGACTTATTATCGAAAGATTAATTACTAGAATAGCATTCATTTGACGGCTGATTTATTTGACAATACGACTGACTTAATATTTCCTAGCCTAATTACGGCTGATTTATTAGCGAAAGATTAATTACTGAAATACTATTCACGTTGCGGCGGACTTACGTTATACTTGATGGTTGATTTGTTAATGGCTGAGTTATGTGTTTGTTTGGCGGCTGACTTACCTATATTCCATGTCATCAGTTCTGATTTTCCATGTCATCAGCTCTTACAAATCATGGTTCTTCATCTACGACCTTCTCTTATTCTTCTTCATCTACGTTTTTCATTATTTTCATTCATTAGAGATCTTATGGATCCGATAATTATTGTTTCCGATAAGTGGGTTAAGAAACACAGATATGTATTCAAAGTCAACAGTAGAGGGTGTAGAGTTGTGCATATAGATGAGAAAGCAACACTAGATGAACTTGCGAAGATAGTACTCGATGATTACGGATTGAAGGAGTCGAGCCATCAGATTCAACTGAGCTACATGTTCTCGAATAAAGCTTTGAAAACAATGTCGCACGATACTCCACCAGTTTACCTCTCCAATACTCGACAGTTGCAAGTTTTTTTAAGCTTCAGAAAAATCGAACACTTACGTCTTTGTGTGGAGATTACGGAGAATGAAATTAGTCAGAATGACGGAGCGAGAGAGAATAATAAAATTTTATTCACTTATAGCTCAGAAGTTGAATCTAGATCCGAAGATTACGGTGGGAGTTATGATGCTTTCAATTTGGAGGATGAAGTAGAAGAAGATGAAGTGAGCGAAGAAGATGAAATAGGCGAAGAAAATGAAGTAGTCGAAGAAAATGAAGTATGCGAACAAGACAAAGAAGATGATGAATTTGACAGCCGATTTGATATGTTCGACGACTCGGATGGTGAGTCATCTGAAGATGACAACTTCAGTTTATACGAATACGAAGATTCACCGACACTACCTCCTAAGAAGAGACCGCATAACTTGTCGACGAGCGGATCCAAATTGAATCTGGAGGTTCCAAGGTTAGATATGTCTTCCCTAAACCTCTCGGTAGGGCAACGATACGAGAGTAAAGCCGATTTGGAGAAACGACTGAAATTTCTTACGGTGAGGGATTGATTTGATTTTGATGTAGACGTATCCGATTCAGATACACTCGTTGTTAAGTGTTGGGTTGGTGGATGTCTCTGGAGAGTTTGTGCTACTACACTAGGGGATCCCCCGACATTTTATGTTCGTATTTACGATTCAGATCATACATGTTCCGTAACTGAGCGTTCTGGTCGATCTCGAAAAGCAACATCGACTATTTTAGGAGAGTTATACAAGGACTTTCTCGGCAATGTTGGTCCGTCAGTTCGACCTAGGAGTGTCAGAATATCTATCCAGAAGCAATTTGGTGTAAAGGTAATTATTAGTACGTTGCGGCTGATTTATAGTTATATTACAACTGAGTTATATTATAAGCTTAATGGCTGAATTATTTAATCTCAATGGCTGAGTTATATTATAAACTTAACAGCTGAGTTATTTAAACTTAACGGTTGAGTTACTAGTACGTTCGACTGACTTATTGTTACGATGCGGCTGACTTATTTGTATCATTTTCCATGTGGTCAGATGGATTATTGGAAGACACATAGAACGCTAAGATTTGCAAGGGAAATCGAGATGGGAACTCCTGAGAGTGGGTTTGAAGACTTGCCTTCTTACTTATACAAGATAAGAAGGGCAAATCCGGGTACAATTACGCGTGTTCAAATCGATGAGTTTGGAAGATTCATGTATGTGTTCCTTGCATTTGGTGCGAGCGTAAATGGGTTTCCTTTCATGCGCAAAGTTGTCATTGTCGACGGTACGTTTCTTAAGGGTAAATACAAAGGGACGCTTCTCACAGCACTAGCCCAGGATGGTAACTTTCAGATTTTCCCAATTGCCTTCGGTGTGGTTGACACTGAAAATGATGATTCGTGGCACTGGTTTTTTACACAGCTAAAACTTGCGATTCCTGACGATGAGGGTCTTGCGATAATCTCGGAAAGGCATAACTCGATAGGGAAAGCAATTAGGAATGTGTATCCATTGGCTTCTCGGGGAATTTGCACTTATCATTTATATAAGAACATTTTGGGAGCGTACAACGGAAAAGATGTCTTTCGTCTGGTGAAGAAAGCGGCAAGATGTTGTAGGATGGCTGATTTTACTGCGATATACGAGGAGATTCAAGCGATTAATCCTGAACTCCATGCCTACCTCGAAAGAGCTGATGTCCGACTGTGGGCGCATGTTCATTTCCCTGGTGAAAGGTACAATTTGATGACTACGAGAAATTACCCAAATATATGTTAGATTAAGCGCATAAGGGGAATGGAAACCACTCTTATAACATTGCTCTGATATAAAAGAACAAAGACTTTTCTGATTTTTATTTGATAATTGGATACATACAAATGAGCCATAAAACAAGTATATATAGGCTCAAATGAAACTTGAAACATTTAATCCGGGCCAAAATAAAAACACGAAACGTCGTGACACGGCTGAGTTATGGTTAAGACGGCTGAGTTATGGTTAATACGGCTGTGTTATGAATTTAGGGAGGATTTTGGGCGGCTCTTCGGAGAGTGTATAGGTCACTACACACCTACGCTAGATGTACCGGCTCTTCGGAGAGTGTATAGGTCACTGCACACCTACGCTAGGTGTAGCGGCTCTTCGGCGAGTGTATAGGTCACTGTCAAATCGGCGCATTAAATACATTTAGATTCGGGATTTTTGGCAGGATTTTCCCGCCCAAAATAGAATAACGAAAAGTTGTGACACGGCTGAGTTAGAAAGACGAAACATCATGATACGGCTGAGTTATGGATTTATTATTATGGCTGAGTTACGGATTTTGGGCCCCAAAATAGAAACACCAAAAGTCCTGACACGGCTGAGTTATAAAGAAGAAACGTCACGATACGACTGAGTTATAGATTCATTATTACGGCTGAATTACGGATTTTGGGCCCCAAAATAGAAACACCAAAAGTCGTGACACGGCTGAGTTATCTAAAAGATAGACGAAACGTCATGATACGGCTGAGTTATGGATTCATTATTGTGGCTGAGTTACGGAGAAAGGATGGTAGATCGCAGCTAACCACGCTTTAAGACATTGAGGATTAACTGTGTTATCTAGTTGTTCACTTTGTACTCTTTAAGATATTGCATTGTAAATCAGCCATATCAGTATTATCTTCTCTATATAAATCAGCTATCATACATTCATAAATCAGCCATCATATATTCTTAAATCAGCCAAACCACGAATTTCTTATCCATAAATCAGCCAGTGCATTATAAATCAGCCATTACAGAATTACTTAATCATTATAAATCAGTCATTACATTATAACCCAGCCAATTACATTTATAACCTATTCCTACTTAGAACGCATATAAATCAGCCGTTACATTATAACCCAGTCAATTCCTTCTTCAGTTCTTCAACCCAGTTAATTCCTTCTTCAGCTCTTCAAGTTTGGCCCCGGATGGTGGTGAGAACTTGTGATCCATGGTAAATCAGCCATCTCTGAGATGCAATCCATCCAATGCTTTCACCAAATTTTCTACATTGTGATCCAAAAGAACTCTAAAAATTTTCTACATTTTCATCATCATATTGAATCTCACAGCACCTAGGTCCAAAAGATGTGACCCCGGACTGGTGTGGTGAGAACTTGTGGGATTTAACACCATGACTGAGGCAATCATTCGCTTGCAAGAGAAATCACCCAAATATGTGTTATATTAAGCGCATAAGGGGAATGGAAACCACACTTATAACGATTTAATCTTAACAAGTTTAAAATAAAAATTTCAAAAACTTTTTCGAAACCCAATACTCCAAATCACAAACCCAAGAGCATTGCTCTGATATAAAAGAAGAACAAAGACTTTTCTGGTTTTTATTTGATAATTGGATACATACAATTGAGCCATATAACAAGTATATATAGGCGCAACTGTAACTTGCAACCGGGTCATTTACTATTCAACGGCACTGTTGGCTGAGTTATGGTATTACATTACGGCTGAGTTATGGAATTACTTTACTTGACGGCTAAGTTGTGGATTCATTATTATGGCTGAGTTATTGTTAATACGGCTGTGTTTTGGATTTGGAGGGATTTTCTGCGGCTGTTCGGAGAGTGTATAGGTCACTGCACACCTACGCTAGGTGTAGCGGCTTTTTGGCGAGTGTATAGGTCACTGTCAAATTGGTGCATTATATGCATAGATTCGGGATTTTTGGCGGGATTTTTCCCGCCCAAAAAAGAAACACGAAACATCGTGACACAGCTGAGTTATGGTATAGAAACACAAAACGTCGTGACACGGCTGAGTTATGGTTACGACGGCTGAGATATGGTTAAGACGGCTGAGTTATGTTTAAACCAAAAACAATCCATTATTGAGTTATGGTATTACGATACGGCTGACTTATGGATTTTGTTTACATTACGGCTAAGTTTAAATAAACAAATACAAAACCAATGTTTATGGCTGAGTTATGGTATTACGATACGGCTGAGTTATGGATTTTTTTTACATTACGACTAAGTTTAAATAAACAAACACAAAACCAATGTTTTCAGAATCAAACGGATTCATGGCCAAAGGTAGATGATGTCGGAATCTATAGACGGGCAAATCCGGTTTTGACTCCATACACCCTAGTCAGACGAATACACACAGCCTCTCCACTCCTTGCTATCACTACCACTAGTCTCACAAGTCCTAACCACCTTAAAGCTCGAGGCTTGACCGTCTTTCTCAACAGGGGTTGCAAAAGCAGTGAACTTACATTGCTGAGGAGGGTGAGGGATCTCGACCCATTTTTGTAAACCTGGATTACCAACAAAGGATTTGAGAGAATCGCGACCAATCTCGACCAAAACCAATCCGATAGAAAGTAGTGAGATTCATGGGATCTGGGGTGAGATAAGAACCTGGAGAGTTGGAAATATTCCATAACTCGCAACAGTGGAACCCGAATTCGAGATGTGCGTTAGGGACCATGAGTGACTAGGTAGATAAGTCCATGTGGAGAAAGACAAAGAGACGGCAGAAGTAGGGAGATTCGATTAGGGCTTTCCATGGTTTGGAGACGCATTTGAATCTGGCCAGGGTTTTCCGAGGTATACCGGTGAGTATCATAGTCAGTAGCTCCTCTGGAAGTATTCCTCTTGGCGTCGCCTCCATTATTATGGTTGAGTTATGGATTTTGTTTACATTACGGCAAAGTTGTGGATTCATTATTATTGATGAGTTAGTTATGGATCTTTGGCGGGAATTTTCCCGCCTAAAATGGAAAGACGAAACGTCGCGAGACGGCTGAGTTATAAGTTATCACGGCTGAGTTATGTTAATGACGGCTGAGTTATTATACTTTACTTGAAGGCTGAGTTATTATACTTGACTTGACAGCTGAGTTATGTTTTACATTTTAAAACTTGTAAACAAAAACAAAAATTTTTGTAAACAGCTTATTCATTTATATAACAAAACATTTAATTAAAGTTACATTGTCCATACTGAAAATTATCAGGGTCTAACTCATCAAACATTTCGACATATTCCTACTTAGGAAGCATATACTGCAGCATCTTCACTATCTCCTTTATGTCAGCCTTCATATCGGCGATGTCCTCCTTAAGTTCACTAATTTCGTCGGACATTCTCGTATGCCTCTCAGAGATAATTTCCAATTCTTCATCGTGAGCTTCGTCGACCCACTTAAACACGTGATTTGGCCCAGATCCCATTGCGCAACCATAAAACTTTCATCCCGGGTTAGATTCTGTCTTAGACATTAGCACAATTGTAACCGACCCACATCCACACCTTCTAGGTATTTCCCTCCCCAAATCCATATTATTTGATAGTTAAAAACCCGATTAACAAAACAAATAGAGATTTTGGATAGATTTTTGATATATCATGGTTTTTACACATTTAAAGCCATGATATAAGTATATTTTTAGTGTCTTTTCGGTGTTTTC
The DNA here is from genome assembly GCA_963576765.1 of Draba incana. NCBI lineage: Eukaryota > Viridiplantae > Streptophyta > Magnoliopsida > Brassicales > Brassicaceae > Draba > Draba incana. The sequence goes on along the minus strand of OY755210.1, from coordinate 4,949,665 downwards.
GTAGTGGTTTTAGAGTCATTACAGGTTTATACGAGTTTGGAGCATAATGGGAGATTTAGGAGCATTCTGGAGCATTTCGGAGAAAGAGATCAAAGTGTCAAACTCGGATTGGAAAACAGAGTCTGGTGTCGATCGACACCATCTCTTGGTGTCGATCGACACCATGTTCGTGACAGAAGAAAAACCCAATTCAAAGAACCCGTTTAAAGCCCAGAAGTTCCTGAAGATTACAGTATTGTTCCATGACGGTTTTGGAGTCCTATATATAGTTTTTATCAGCCATTGTTAGGCTTTACGCTTTATTCTATTGAGACCTAGCAAGAGATTGATTTAGAGCTTTTAGGGAGACAAGTTCAGACTCTTTTCAGAGATTTCTTCGAACCCTTTTGTATCTCTTACTCTATCTTTTCAATGCAGTATTATTCAATTATTGTGATGTTTGCTATTGCTATGTCTGAGTAATCTATTAGTTAGGTTTAAGGTTTTTCAAAGACTGATGATAAATTGCTAGGATTTTATTACTGTTGGGATCAATCAATTTGTGTTCTTCACCTTGATAGTTTTAATTCTGCTTTATGATTAATTCAACAAGGGAACAGAGGCTACCAGAGTAACTACAACAGCAGCTATCAGAGACCTTCAAGCCCGCAGTACCAGAAGAACGACTTTCAGAAACCATTCCAAAGCAGCAACAACAACTACACAAGGACATACGGTTCATCTTTTTATCAAACGCCTCCTGTTAAGACTCCGGATAGCGAGATGAAATCCATGCTTGAACAACTCTTGGAAGGTCAGCAAAAGATGACTGTTAGCTTTAACGGGAAGATGGATGAAATGTACCGGGATCTGAATGGGAAATTCGATGCTCTCAACACCCATGTCAAGAAACTCGATACACAAGTTGCTCAAACTGCAGAATCAGTGAAGAGACAGGTTGGATTTCTTCCTTCAAGGACGGATGCGAATCCCAAACGCAATGCTATGGCTATCATGACACGTAGTGGAAAGAAGCTGGAACCGATTCTAAAGAAGAGTGCTGATACTGAGCGAATCGACAAGCTAATTGATGTCGACGATGATGAGATTGTTGATCCGAAGTTGGTGTCGATCGACACTAATGATGAGCATCGATCGACACCACTCGGGATTTCAGATTCTGGGCCGAATGAAATCGAAGAGGTTTCGACATCAAAATCTAGTGTCGATCGACACCCATCTGTGAGTGTCGATCGACACCAGTCGCAAAGTGGTACCGAAGTCGCGAAATCTCTGGTTCATGCTGAGGAACGAGTCTACAAGCCTAAGCTTCCGTATCCTAGGATCAGCAAGAAGTCTAAACAGGAGCTAGAGGATGCTAGGTGCAAGGCTATCATGGATAAGATCTTTGTTGAGCTTCCTTTGATCGATGCGATACAATCAACTCCGGTTATTCGACGATATGTGAAGAGGATGGTCACTAAGAGTTTGAGTCTTGAAGAGGGATGCGCGATGATTTCGGAGCAGGTTAGTGTAGTTATTCAGAACAGAATTCCAGATAAACTCACAGATCCAGGAAGCTTTGTGTTGGATTGTTTGATCTTTACAGAAAGATTTCCTCGTTCCTTATGCGATTTGGGGTCTAGTGTCAACTTGATGCCGCTTTCAGTTGCTATAAGCCTTGGGATGACTGATTTTCAACCCACTAGGATCTCTCTTAACTTAGCAGACAGAACGGTGAGAATCCCTGAAGGAATCCTTGAGGATGTTCCGATTAAGGTTGGACAATGCATGATACCAACAGACTTTGTGGTTTTGTAATATGGTGAGGAACCTAAGGACCCTCTTATCTTGGGAAGACCCTTCTTGGCTACAGCTGGAGCAATGATTGACGTCAAAGGAGAAAGGATTACGCTGAATGTGGGTGATTTGGAGATGATGTTTGACATGGATAACCTCATGAGGAAGCCTACAATAGATGGTCAGACCTTCTATGTTGATACTTTGGATCATCTTACAGAGGATTACTTCCATGAGATGCGCTCTACAGATCCCTTGGAGAGGGCATTGGTCAATTCTACATCAGAGATAGAGTATCTGGATGAGACTGCTGAGGGTTATGCTTCACTGATGGATGCGAGTGAGCAGGTTATGCAAGTGGTTGCTAACAAGCAGCTGGTTAAAATTCCTATGAAAGCTGCAAAGCTTAGCGATTGGACCGAGGAGAAGGCTCCTAAAATCGATCTCAAACCACTTCCTGCAGGGCTAAGGTACGCATTTCTTGGTGCTAATTCCACTTATCCTGTCATTGTTAATGCTTCTTTGAATAACGCAGAACTCACATTATTGCTATTGAGGCTGCGCAAGTTTCGCAAATCTCTTGGCTATTCTCTTGATGACATTTTTGGTATTGCTCCGGATCTGTGCATGCATAGGATTCACTTGGAAGACGAGTCTAAATCATCAATTGAGCATCAGAGGCGTCTGAATCCGAATCTGACTGAGGTTATTAAGAAGGAGATCATGAAACTTTTAGAAGCAGGGATCATCTATCCCATCTCAGACAGTGCTTGGGTCAGTCCGGTTCATGTAGTCCCTAAGAAGAGAGGTGTCACAGTGGTGAAGAATGAGAAGAACGAGCTGATTCCTACAAGGACAGTCACTGGTCACTGGATGTGCATCGATTATAAGAAGCTTAACGTAGCCAGTAGGAAAGACCATTTTCCTTTGCCTTTTATTGATCAGATGTTGGAGAGGCTTGCGAATCACCCTTATTACTTCTTTCTGGATGGCTACTCAAGATTCTTCCAAATCCCTAATCATCCAGACGACCAGGAGAAGACCATTTTCACTTGTCCCTATGGCACTTTTACATATTGCAGAATGCCTTTTGGATTGTGCAATGCTCCTGCAACTTTCCAGCGCTGCATGATATCTATCTTCACGGATATGATAGAGGATTACATGGAGATTTTCATGGATGATTTTTTGGTATATGGATCCTCTTTCAAAGACTGCCTGAACAATCTGGAGAAGGTCCTAGCTCGATGCGAGGAAAAGCACTTGGTTTTGAACTAGGAGAAATGCCACTTTATGGTAAAAGATGGTATTGTGCTTGGACATAGAGTTTCAGAAGCTGGGATTAAAGTGGATCGCGCGAAGATCGAGGTTATGACAAGTCTTTAACCGCCTAATGATGTTAAATTAGTGAGGAGTTTTCTTGGACACGTCGGTTTCTACAGAAGATTCATCAAGGATTTCAGCAAGATTGCGAGGCCGCTAACTGCTTTACTCTGCAAGGATATCAAGTTTGAGTTTTCTGTAGAATGTCTATCAGCTTTTGAGCAGATTAAGAAGGCTCTAGTGAGTGCTCCTATTGTGCAACCTCCATATTGGGATTTGCCATTCGAGATCAAGTGTGATACTAGTGATTTTGCAGTTGGGGCTATTCTAGGACAGAAAAAGGACAAGAAGCTTCACGCCATTTACTATGCAAGTCGAACACTTGATGAAGCACAGAGGAATTACGCGGCTACTGAGAAGGAGTTGTTAGCTGTGGTGTTCGCCTTTGAGAAGTTTCGTCCCTACTTGATTGGTTCTAAGGTCATTGTGCATACGGATTATTCAGCACTCAAATATTTGATGCAGAAGAAGGATGCAAAACCGCGATTGTTGAGATGGATTTTGCTTCTTTAGGAGTTTAATATGGAGGTTAAAGACAAGAAATGGGTTGAGAATGGCGTAGCTGATCATCTCTCACAGATCAGAATTGAAGATGAAGTCCCCATTGATGATTTCTTGCTGGAAGAACGCGTTAATTTCGTCGAATGTGGCTCGCAGGACTCAGTGTCGATCGACACTAGGAGTGAGTGTCGATCGACACTCACTGATCAGAATTGTCCCGATATTGCGACATGCAAGGTGTCGATCGACGCCATAATCAGTGTCGATCGACACCAGGTCCAGAACTTGGTTAAACTTCCGAAAATCACGAACTTGTCTTTGCTGTCACGATGTCGAACAGACCTTGGTATGCCGATATCGCCAACTACTTAGCTACAGAGGATATGCCTACTGATCTTAAGGGATATGAGAAGAAGAGGTTCTTGCGGGAGCTCAGAAGGTACTATTGGGATGAGCCTTATCTTTACAAGCATTGTTCAGATGGGATCTACAGAAGATGCATTGCAGAGGCTGAGGTTCAAGATGTGTTGTTTCATTGTCATGGTTCAGAATATGCTGGTCACTTTGCTACGTTCAAGACGGTTGCTAAGGTTCTACAAGCAGGATTTTGGTGGCCTACTATGTTTAAGGATGCTCACGCTTTTATCTCTAAGTGTGATGCTTGCCAGAAAAAAGGGAAGATCAGCAAGTGACATGAGATGCCACAGAACTTCATCCTTGAAGTTGAAGTCTTTGATTGTTGGGGTATTGACTTCATGGGACCTTTTCCGTCGTCTTATGGGAACGAGTACATACTTGTCGCTGTGGATTATGTCTCCAAGTGGGTTGAGGCGATTGCCAGTCCAAAGAATGATTCTGCTGTGGTACTTAAGCTGTTTAAGACCATCATTTTCCCTAGATTTGGAATCCCCCGGATAGTAATCAGTGACGGAGGTCCACACTTTATCAATAAAGTGTTCGCTAATCTGCTCAGCAAGTACGGTGTTCAACATCGTGTGGCTTCTCCCTATCATCCGCAGACAAGTGGTCAAGTCGAAGTTTCGAATCGACAAATCAAGGAAATTTTAGAGAAGACAGTGGGAGTCACAAGGAAGGATTGGGCAAACAAGCTGGATAATGCAATTTGGGCTTACAGGACAGCTTACAAGACACCTTTGGGAACAACACCGTTTCATCTACTGTATGGGAAAGCTTGTCATCTTCCAGTGGAACTTGAGCACAAGGCAGCATAGGCAGTTAAACGGATGAATTTCGACTATAAGACGGCTGCAGAAAGGCGATTGATTCAGCTGAATGAACTGGATGAGATACGACATCACGCTTTTGAAAACTCCAAGTTATACAAGGAGATGACTAAAGCGTATCATGATAAGAAGATCATCTCCAGGAAATTCGAACCAAATGACCAAGTGCTCCTATACAACTCTCGTTTACATTTGTTTCGTGGGAAATTATGTTCTCGTTGGTCTGGTCCTTTTACCATCAAGGAGGTTAGGCCCCATGGAGCAGTTGTTCTGATCAGTTCAGAAGGAAAGGAGTTCACAGTCAATGGCCAAAGGGTGAAACACTATTGGGCGAAAGCCAAAATTCCAGAAGGACACATTGTTCCTCTGGATGATGCACCCGTCGCCTAAAACACAGTCAAGCTAATGACTGAAAACGAGCACTGAGTGGGAGGCAACCCACTGGTAAGTTTATTTATTTAGTTTTAAATTTATTTAGTTTACTAACTTTATATTTAGTTTTGATATTTTAGTTAAGAAAAAAAAAAAAAAAAAGAAAAAGAAAAAGGGTTCGGATATGCGGCAGACCGAAGGATCGACTAACCATGGTCGATCCATATAGATGTCGATCAACACCATCTATGAGTGTCGATCGACACCCTGCGGATTACACGAAGTAAGTTTTCTTTTATAAACCTGAAACTTGTTCTTAATTTCTAAAAACCGAACACACAAAATTTCTTTCGAAATCACTTATCTCCTTCGATTCTTCACCGAATCAAGTGGTTTTTGAGTCGATTTCACTCGGTTTTTCATTCTCTTTTCGAATCTACCACTCGTTTTCTCGATATACAAGGTATGTGTCTCGAAAACCCCTCTTTTCAATTTCGGCGCGAAGGTTTGAAATTCGAAATCCATCCCTTTTCACTTGTTTATCTTGTTAAATTCGGCTTTAATAGGTTGTTTGATAGTGAATTTGATAAACCCATGAGATTGAATTGAGTTGTTCATCACTTATTTTGGAATTTTGATGGTTTGTGATGAAAATTTGGATGAATCCTTGATTTAATATGAACTGGGTTGAATTGGATGATGAATTGTGTTTCTAAATGATGATTTGGTTGACATATTGGATTAATTGTTCATGAATCAAAATTTGGATTCGGAATTGTTGTTTTTGTGCACTGTGACTGATTTTCAGAGGTGTCAATTAACACCATATATGAGTGTCGATCGACACCACACGGGCAGATTCCAATTTTTGGCTGATTTCAGGTTTTGTGTTTGTTTCTTTTGTGTTTTGCAGATGCCACCAAAGAAGAAGTTTTGCTCAGCAGGAACTCATGCAACGCCTATTTGGATCGAAGCTAAGGAGTCCGGTTCTAACATGCCGATTCGCAATGCTTATCCTAGGCCTAGAGCCAAAGAAACCCTGATTAAGATTAGGAGGCGATGGAACGATGAACCAGCGGTAGAGGCTCTTAAGCCAGAGGTTGAGCGTCGGGTTATTAAAGAGGAGTGAGATGACTATGATAGTTTGTTCTACAATGCTTGGCTAAAGGAGGAGTTGAAACAGACACGAGTAGCTGATGCTCGAGCGATAAAGAGTCTCAAGATCAAGGATGACGTGATACGCTTGTTACAGAATGCTGGTTTAGAAACCATCGCGACTCGTCACTACCCGCTGTATCCGGATCTTGTGAGGCAGTTCTTAGCTACGGTCCGGGTTTACTATGTTGATGAGGTTTTGAAGAGACCTAGCCAAGGCACTTTGATATTTATGGTTTCCGGTATTCGATACAGAGTCTCCTTCGATGATCTTGATGCGATATATGGTTTTGAGACAAAGGGTCGCGTTCGTGGTTCTCTTCCGGAGCATCTACCAGACGTACGGGAGTTCTAGGCTATGTTTGGTACCCGCGTTTATGATAGCAAGAGCGCGACTCACATAGACGTTCGTCATTCTGCTATCCGCTACGTGATTCGATTGTTGTCTACTACGCTTCTCTGCAAGAATAAGCCAGGGAAGATGAGAGTTCAGGAGCTTGCTGTACTTTACCATGGTCTTCACAGGGATTTTCCTCAGGAGCTGCCTGAGATTCCTGAGAATGTGCACTATGGAGCAGTGTTTGCGCATCATTTGGTCTCTTTGAAGAAGACGCCATTCGAGAAGGCCAACAGCAAACCGGTTACCGTAGGTAGTATTCTTACTCCTATCTTCCATTTCTGCGGTATAGGTACTTCTGGCGCCACTGAGGAATGCAAGATTTGCACTGTTGATATCGCTTACTTGAGGCAGACTACTTAACTCAAGGATATGTCTTTCTGGACTTACCGCAATATTGCAGGCGAGCGTGTCCAGGTTGAGTTGCCTTTACCAGATCAGGTTTCCATAGCTGGTAACTTGGAGGCATTGCGTTTTGAGCCTGATCCGAGACTTGTTCGTCCACTTACCACTCGTTCTACTAGCGGGAGACGGTCTACTCAGTCTATAGGAGGGGCGAGTTCTTCTAGAGTTCCTGAGCCTCTCCCTGGATTTCTTGAGGCTCCCGAGTTCCCGATGGATCAGGCAGATTTTCAGCGATCGGTTTTTCAGAGCCTCCGGGCCATGTGGCAGCGCATGACTAGTGGATGTGTCCGTCCTCGTTCTCGTTCGCCATCTCCACCAGCTACTTTTGCTGAGTCAGAGGAAGAGGATGCCTAGTTCTTTCGCTTTCTCCATTTTATCCCGGTTTTATGTTTCTTTTTCTTTTCTCTTTTATTTTCTTTCCTTTGAGTCAGCTTTGGATTTTATTGAGTTAATTTGTTTCTGTTTCAGTACTTTGTTGAACTTATGATATTATGTTATGCAGTTGCGTTTAATTATGTTTTCTTTGAGTGTCTAACAGTGCTAACATTGAGAGACTAACTTGATTATGACGAGCACGTTGACATTCTCCAGAAACAGAATTTGGTGAAAAAATCTTGGATTTTCAGACCTGGTGTCGATCGACACCATCTATGGGTGTCGATCGACACCTCACTGGGTAACACGATTCTCATTTGTTTTACAACGTTTTTCTGTTTGATTTTATTTCTTTTACCAATTTCAGACTTTTTATAACACTGGGGACAGTGTTGTTTAAGTCTGGGGGAGGTAGTCGCTAACTTTTGTGTTCTGTTTTAAGTTTTTATTGCGTCAGTCCTGTTTTTCGGGTTTTATTCGGGTCAAAACTCCCCTTTCCACTTGCTTTGAACAGCACTCATGGACCATTACCAATGCAAGTTGGTTGGTTTTATTAGGTGGGTAACTATTAGTGGATCGGTTTAACGGAGCGAGTTCAGACTTCTGGAGAACGCCAGAAACGATGTTGCAGACCCCGCCCCTAATGAACTCTAATCTCTTGTCTTGGGCGTTGGTAATCGCAAGACTTGATTCAGTTTCCAAACACTTGAAAGCGAGGACGGACTGCTCTTGAAACTTCTTCCCATATGATGATTACAACTGTTCCTAGACCAAAAGAAGCGCAAAGGACCCTGTTCTCACAAGGAACAATAGTACTAAGCACGGTCTAGTGATTCATAGAGATGCCAAGGTATAAAAAAAAAAAAGTTTGCGCAAAAACATCAAAGCAACATGCCCAAGTAGCCAAGGGATGATGCGTAAACCCGTGTCTTTTTTGTGACCTCACGGAAAGCATGTTGTAAGGAAAACTAAAAGTTTCTAAGTGAACCAAGGGATGATGCGTAAACCCGTATCTCCTTTGTGAACTCATTAGATTCGTCTCATAAAAAAACTCAGGGAATGGCATGCATCTCTATGATAATCCTTAGTTGGATTTACAGTTACGGAGGGAAGAGAGAGGGTGAAACGCATGAAAGTGTTAAAGGAAGTGAAAGAATCTAGAAGGTCCAGCGATCGATATTCCCTCGATGAGACCGCACCTAAATGACTAAAGGGGTTTGCAGCTGAAGAGTTTGAGTTTCTCTAAGAGGTTTGAAATCAATCTGGAAGACTGCTAAGCTGATAGGGACACATCAAAGTATTACCGGATTGGCTTTGCAAGTATGTGGATCCTAAAGGAGTGATAACATCTATTTTGCTTAGGGACAAGCAAAAAGCTAAGTCTGGGGGAGCTGATATATCATGGTTTTTACCCATTTAAAGCCATGATATAAGTATGTTTTTAGTGTCTTTTCGGTGTTTTCGTATTGGTTTTAGAGTCATTACAGGTTTATACGAGTTTGGAGCATAATGGGAGATTTAGGAGCATTCTGGAGCATTTCGGAGAAAGAGATCAAAGTGTCAAAATCGGATTGGAAAACAGAGTCTGCTGTCGATCGACACCATCTCTTGGTGTCGATCGACACCATGTTCGTGACAGAAGAAAAGCCCAATTCAAAGAACCCGTTTAAAGCCCAAAAGTTCCTGAAGATTACAGTATTGTTCCATGACGGTTTTGGAGTCCTATATATAGTTTTTATCAGCCATTGTTAGGCTTTACGCTTTATTCTATTGAGACCTAGCAAGAGATTGATTCAGAGCTTTTAGGGAGACAAGTTCAGACTCTTTTCAGAGATTTCTTCGAACCCTTTTGTATCTCTTACTCTATCTTTTCAATGCTGTATTATTCAGTTATTGTGATGTTTGCTATTGCTATGTCTGAGTAATCTATTAGTTAGGCTTAAGGTTTTTCAAAGGCTGATGATAAATTGCTAGGATTTTATTACTGTTGGGATCAATCAATTTGTGTTCTTCACCTTGATAGTTTTAATTCTGCTTTAGGATTGATCACCCTGAATTAGACATGTTAGGTTGATGGATAGATGCGAAAGCATTATTAGTTAATGGAACAATATCATTGGTGAGCAAAAGAACTATTCGCAAAGAAATTTGGCTTAGTGACTTTGTGAACATATTGAAACTACTCGTTAATGCTTGATTAAATTTATAGAACTCGCAAAGAAATTTGGTTTGCTAGGATTTAATCATAGATAACTTCTGCAACGAAAGTTGATTAGTTTTACAATTGATTTCGAGTTTAAGAACGGTACTTAAGAAATATCCCGACAGTAATTTAATTCTTCGATTTTGAATCATGCCTGCGAATTACCTGAATGCCTAGCGCTTTAGTCTTATTGAATTTAAAGAACATCAATCAATCATCTGCTTGCTTTACTTAATTGTTTTTCATTACAACTTTGTTAACTTAGCTTTATTTGAATTTGAAATTTTATTGTGTGAAACTTTTCCCTGAGGATTCGATCCCTAAGTTCTACTACAATTTCTTAATTTGAGAGAGTAGCTCAGGGTAAATTTGAGCCTATCAATTTTGGCCGGCTATTCGGCCATATAACAAGTATATATAGGCGGGATTTTTGGCTAAGTTGTGGATTCATCATTATGGCTGAGTTATGGATTTTTGGCGGGATTTGCCCGCCCAGCATAGAAACACGAAACATTGTGACACGGCTGAGTTATGGTATAGAAAGACGAAAAGTCACGAATTTACTGGCTGAGTTATGGAATCATTATAATGGCTGAGTTACGGATTTTGGAATCATTATAATGGCTGAGTTACGGATTTTGGGCCCCAAAATAGAATCACGAAACGTCGTCACACGGCTGAGTTATGATATAAAAAGACTGAAACGTCACGATACGGCTGAGTTATGGAATCATTATTATGGCTGAGTTACGGAGAGATGATGCTAGCGGCTCTTCGGAGAGTGTATAGGTCATTGCACACCTACGCTAGGTGTAGCGGCTCTTCGACGAGTGTATAGGTCACTGTCAAATCGCCGCATTAAATACATTTAGATTCAGGATTTTTGGCGGGAGTTTTATCGCCCAAAATAGAAACACGAAACATCGTGACATGGCTGAGTTATGGTTAATTGAGTTATGGTATTACGATACGGGTGAGTTATGAATTTTGTTTACATGACGGCAAAGTTGTGGATTCATTATTATTGTTGAGTTAGTTATAGAAAGACGAAACGTTGCGACACATCTGAGTTATTATAATTGACGGCTGAGTTATGTTTTACATGTTTTACATTTTAAAACTTATAAATAAAAACAAAAATTGTTGTAAACGAAAACAAAAATTGTTGTAAACGGCTGATTTATTTATATAAACAAAAACAAAACATTTAATTAAAGTTACATTGTCCATACTGAAAATTATCAGGGCCTAACTCATCAAACAGTTTGATGAGAGCAAGCCAAACTCTAGAAGTCATCCAATCAGGCTTCTCGCCGCCATGAAACCATATCCTATTCAACGTGCTCATTTGAGTGCGAAATAGCATTCTAGCCACCAGATTAAACTGTGTCCAAACTGTCAAATTATGCCTCGGATCCCATCTGTATTTTTGCTATAAAAAGAAACAAAAAGTATTAGTGTTTAAGAAACAAAAAGTTAAATCTAATAAGAATACATTATCGGTTATGCTTACAGTTAGTTCAAGAAACCACTGTCCCTTAACATCATCGGGAATGAAGCGGTAAGTCGGCCACGGCTGAACCCATCCCTCTCGAAGAATATCCGGGATCGCCAGGGAGAGATCGTGTAAAAACTTAAACCATGTAACAGTGGTTTTGTCACACCAGACACCCGCACCAGGGTTTAGAAGAGGGAGGTTATCCCGATCTTGCATGTTGTGTATGGCATTCACCATGCTCTCGAACTTGGATGTATATGGAGGGACAATCGACATGATGTATGTTTTGAAGAGATTAGGGTTTTTTTTTCTTATGTTTTCTTAGGTTTTTTTCATAGGTTTTGAATGAGATTAGGTTTTTTTCTTATGTTTTCTTAGGTTTTATTTTTCTTAGGTTTTGATGAGAAGGGCTATATATAGAGACAGAGAGAGATAGGAAGACGAAACGTCGCAATAGGGAGAGATAGGAAGACGAAACGTCGCAACTTAAAATGTTACACTTCCCGCCCAAAATAGAAACATGAAAAGTCGTGACACGGCTGAGTTATGGTATAGAAAGACGAAATGTCACGAAAACGGCTGAGTTATGGATTCATTATTATGGCTGTGTTACGGATTTTGGGCCCCAAAATAAAACACGAACGTCGTGATACGGCTGAGTTATGGTATAGATAGACGAAACGTCATGATACGGCTGAGTTATGGTTAAGACGGCTGAGATACGGATAAAACTGAGTTATCTAAATGACACGGCTGATACTTTTATATAAACAAAACCAAAACATTTAATTAAAGTTACATGACACGCCTGAGTTATCTAAATGAAACGGCTGAGTTATCTAAATGACACGGCTGAGTTATCTAATAACACGGCTGAGTCCAAAATTTCAAACAAAATGTTTCATTCATTTTCAACAACAAACCACATAAACCATTTATTCTTACACGTTTTCAAAAAACTGTGCCATTACATAATCCCATAAACAAATCTCACAAAATATAGCAGACGAAGTACTTATGTCTTTGTTAACATCATAATCCCAACCACAATTGCTTTTTATGAAAACCTTCGTTACACCATTGCAACTGCAACCTCCATAAGTGTAACTATCTTTGAGCTCTTTCAACCTCCACCTTCCACCCCACCAAATTTCATCACGAACTTTTTTCCCAAGTTTCTCCATCTCCTCCATTGTCGTTGACAACATAGGCTTCAATAACGGGGACAATGCTTGTAGACCTTCATCTTTCGTTGCTCCTTCTGCCATGCAAATCATTCCATATACATAACAAGCTTTTTCATTGCCTTTCTTTGCAGCTTTAGCTAAACATGCCCTACCTTTATCTCCTTCTTCATCATGTAGAGAACCCACTTTTAAACCTATGTCAAAAAAAGTTGTACACACCTTTCCGGTATAGAGCCTCAGGGTTTCCATTCCTTACGCACATATCCAAAAACGTGAAAAATGTTTCGTATGTGTGAGGATACCATGGCAGGAATCGAACGTCACGAAGTGTTACTCTTTCTCCAACCCATGGTTTGTTGCAACAATCTCTGAAAGCCTTTTACACAACATTTAGATTCCCGATGTCGGTAATGGAAGAAGATCCAACAAGTGCACATATATCTTCGAGAATATCATTTGGCAACAAGGTCAGAGACACTGTTGGTTTGCCAGAATTTTTCCTTTTGAACAGAACTATTGCTACAATCGGCAGTACAAGAGCAAACCAAAACCAGACCATGGTTCCTACAAACTTGATAGGAAAGAAGAAATGTTTCGTAAGTTTGGTGGATATGGAAAGAAGATTATTTTCGGAAGTTTGGATGATATGGATGATGTTAGTGGAAGTAAAGAGGATTTGGATATTATATATATAGTAAAAGACTATTCATTGGTTTTGTAACTGTTTCTTGGCACCCGTTCCAATTTTGGGGAAGTGTTCATTGAATCCTTGAGTGTTGACTTTAGTTCATTGGTTTTGTAACTGTTTCTTGGCACCCGTTCCTAAACGACTGTTCGTTAACCCGCAACTACTACCAACTTCGTTGGAAGACGAAACGTCGCAACTAAACATTTTACACTTGACGGCTGAGTTATAGGAACTTCACGGCTGAGTTATGGATTTAGGGTTTAGGGTTTAGGGATCATGGTTTAGGGTTTAATGTATAACATTTAAAAAGTATATGATTTATTGTCTCAACTGAATCAAATTATACACATTCAATTGAAAAAATTGTATATGGTGATTTTGGGTCTTAATTATCTATAGGTAATGTTTGAAGTACTTATATGACAACATATATCTCAAGATCAAGTTAGATCACATTTTCGATTTCATACACAAGATTAAGTTAGATCACTTTTTCGATTTCATACACATTCAGTTGATTTATATTCATTTTATATTAATAAAATGAGCTTAATTAAGTCTTAAATCTTATATAAATGGTTTTATGGTATGGCTGAGTTATCTAAATGACACGGCTGAGTTATCTAAATGACACGACTGAGTTATCTAAACATACCATAAGTCTTCAAATTACATTTCTGATTTTAGGGTATGGCTGAGTTATCTAAACGAAATGGCTGAGTAATATATCATAAAAACCATAAGTTATACACAAAAAAATACCATTTACAGTCAAACCCTAATAATAAAAAAACAAATAGAAGGTTCATAATTGGTAAATCACTTGAACTGCGCATACATATCATGTCCTCCTTCATCGAAGATCTCTGCTGCCATCTTCACCCGTAAACCCTGAATATTTACATCGCTTATCCCATCAAAAGTTACACCAAGCGCTAGACACTCGAGAAACTTCAGTGAATACACCCCACAATCGCCAACTTAGGTGTTTTGGGGAATTTTTTTGTCGCGTTTCCATCTGAACACAAATTGTTTTTTGGAAGAGGTTTTTTTGCCAGGAAGTAAGCATTGATCATTGCAGGGATCATTTCCATCAGCGGCCTAAATTCGTCTACCATTTTTTTTTACTTTCAGGAGTTAACTCTCCAATGATGGGATCGTAGGCATCAATCTTCTCCTTCAGAAGATCCACGTGAAACGCCACCCAATGCACGCCTGCAGTATGAAGAACTCCGTACAAGTGATCGACATTTTCAAACCACTTTTTGTTTGTCTTGAGGTCATCGGGAATCGCACCGTTTATGAGTGACTCATAACCTGAGTCTTTGAATTTTAACATCTTTGGCTTTATCTTGAACTGATTGAAATCCCGAATCCATAATCCCATGAACCATTGGTCGACAAAGGCAATGCGCTTGGAACAAAAAGGGCTGGGATCTTCCATGGACCTTTTGATGAGGACTCTGATATACGCACCAACATGCTGTACACAGAATATTAAGTCAGCCATCGAATTATCATAACTCAGCCATTATTAATCATAACTCAGCCATCAAACAACCATAACTCAGCCATCAAACAACCATAACTCAGCCATAAATAATCATAACTCAGCCGTAACTTATACTTAAAGTGTCAAACATCCATCCATAATCACGCTTCGGCCACTGCGCTCTTTTAGTGATGAGTATTCTGTAGAAATAAACTTCCTCATTACTATCATCTGCCAGTGGAATCTCCCTAACAATCAAACACAAGTCAGTTTAGGCAAATATTGCTAATAGCTGTATAAAATAAAATAAAATGGTGTAAAAGTCTATACTCGAATTGCCTTAGATGTTCCATAAGTTTATCTAATTTATCCGGGTCAACAGGTGAGAGAGGATCATAGATTGCCGATGAAGGTTCAACATCCTTCCTCATGCACATCGTCCCTTTGTCTCCAAAAAGATAAGGAAAAACTGCTGATAAAGAACGGCTTGACTTCGCTGCTAACCCAGTTGGACCAAATTGAACATCCCTCTCCCGATAAGACTTAATCTTCGCTAACCTAAGCTTTTCATCTTCGTCCTCATCAGACTCCGGTAATAATTCATATCCTTTTGCGATCGCTTCCTCGGTCACATCCTCAAGATCAGTGTCACCTCCAGTCTTCCCCTTCATCTTCCCAGGAGTAGGTGGAATAATAGGTTCACGTAAACCCTTTGTTTGAACCTCCTTCTTTCACTCAACCGGCTTATTCTTTAACTCAGTCGCTGCCTTCTCTTCCTTCCTGTTTAAATTAGCCGCTTCCTTCTCTGCCTTCTTCTTTAAATCAGCCGCTTCCTTCTCTGCCTTCTTCTTTAAATCAGCCGCTTCCTTCTCTGCCTTCTTCTTTAAATCAGCCGCTTCCTTCTCTACCTTCTTCTTAGCAGCGTTTTCCTTCCTTTTAGCAGCAACGTCATTCCTCTTCTTAGCAGCATCAGCCTTCTTTTTCACATCAGCCTCATTTTCTATTGGTTTTTGCCTCCTGGAGCCGCGTCGTAAATCTGCTTGCTTAGCAGGAGAAATAGAAACGAAATCTGGCTGACCACTACCAAACAAATTCTTTTTTGCCCCAGGAGTACCCTTAGGACTTTCGGCCTTCAATTTCGACCCCGCAGCTTTCTCTTCGGCCTTACCAACTTCATCAGGGGTACCCTTAGGAATTTCGGCCTTCAATTTTGGAAAATACTCATGCGGAGTTCGACTTTCGGCCTTAGCCGGCTCATTATCAGGGTCTTAGATTCTGTGTTTAGGACCGTTGGACTATTAACTGACTTATGCCGTGGTAATGTTTGCGTTTTTGGGCTGGAAACATAGTTTTGGGCACTTTCCGATAAACCCAGAACTTTCAGACGCTCATCCACTGCATCTTTGACATAATCACCAATTTTCTTGTCCATATCAGCAAATTTTCGGTTAAACTCTCCAACGTTGGAATCAATGGCCTCAAACTTCGACCCAATCTTCTCAAAGATAGACTCAACCTTCTCAAACATAGAGTCCTGGCTCTCAAACTTCTTCGCGATTTTGTCCAGCATAGCGACTATGGTATTCAGAGACTCCGCATCCTTGCTTAAACCCTTTCCCTTTGCATCCTCCTTCTTCTCTATATCAGCAGCTTGACCCTCAAGTTTCTTATCTTTCTTCTGCTTCTTTTTGGGTGGCTCAGACTCAGAGTCATAAGGAACTACAACCAACTTCTTTTTTTTCTTCTCCTCCTTCCTCTTATCCTCCTTCCTCTGCACATCCCAATCCCAATAATCACCTGCTACATACCTACCAGAATGTAGGTCTCTTATCAGGTTATCCAGTTGTGGGTCCTCGTCTTCACCCGGCCACTGAGGAAACATGTCTTCTACAAACTCCTTTGAAACCATATGCCTCACACGCACCTACAACAGTAACTCATAACTCAGCCATCCAATAATCATAACTCAGCCGTAAAAGAATAACTAAGCCATCAAAAAAATAATAACTCAGCCATCAAACAAACAAATCATAACTCAACCATCAAATTACCATAACTCAGCCATCACATAAACAATAACTCTATCGTAGAATAAATAATAACGTAGCCATCAAATAAAGAATAACTCAGCCTAAAACCTTACCTGACCATTGTCTTCAATCTCCTTCTTCAGGATCTTATCAAAACTTGAACGTGTCCGCGTTGCATCCCATCAAAGAAGCGGAACTTCTTCCTCACCACCGACTTGTTTGCCAAAACGCTCTCGAAAGCAACTGACAGATTCATATGACCAAGCCAATAAAGCGTAACTCATGCCGCTGATGTAGTATGACTTTCCTACTGGATTCAACGACTTAATACTACCAACAAGAGCTTCAAATGCAGCGCGACCCCATGGATAAGTCATCATGGCTTCATTATCGAATACTCTTTTTGCAGTTTCAAATGGTGTCCTATAATTATGATGATTCCCATGGCTTGAAGAACTAACAGCCCTAACCATTTACGCTTTTCAAAACTCCAGGCCCGACAGACTCTTACTGCTGCCATCAGTTCATCAGGCTTGGGTCCAAACCCATGCGGCACATTCAACTCCTCCCAGAATTCTCTGTATTGGTCAGCAGGTTCAATACTTTCCGTTGGCACTGGATCTGTGTTTAACCCAGTGATCTCACCAAACTCGAGTAAGCTAAACCTGATAGGTTGATCACCAACCACACTCCAAATCTCATTCTTCTCTACTATCAGCTGTCTACACAGTAGACAGTGTACAGTCTTACCAGACCACACACATTTTTCATCAAATAGCTTAGCAATTATTCCAACAGGAAACTTCTTCAGTTCTTCCCACACCTCAAATCCTAATTGATCTTTAACAAAACTGAAATGTCCAAAATAGCAATAGTGATTAACCGCTTTATTTTCTAGATTAGCAGCGCGTCTTGATCTTCTAGGGTAATCAGGTGCTTGATGTTGTTCCATCTGATCACAAAAGACTTAAGTAACTCAGTCGCAATAGAAAATTAACTCAGCCAAAACATAATATATAACTCAGCCGAAAAACCCTAATTACAATATAATTGATAACTCAGCCACAACATAATTTATAACTCAGAAACCCTAAACCCTAATTCAACCACAATATAATTGATAACTCAGCCGTAATTTATAACTCAGCCAGCCGCAATAAAAAAAACTAACTCAGCAACAACATACCGGAGAATACGATTACAGACGACTGCGGAGAAGACGATTTCGGCGAAGACGAGACGATTTCAAAACGAAGACGAAGACGATTTTCGGGGAAGACGATTTCGAAAGAAACAAGAGAGAAACAATGTGAAGAAACTTAAACGGAGAAGATAGTTGAGAAAGTTTGTGGTTTTTTTTCTTTTTTTCTTTCAGAAGGCACACTTAAACGAGCACACTTAAACGTTTCTGCTATTGGAACTGCCCTCTTATATGATCACGGTTATTTCTTACTGAAGTGGATTTCTTTTTCATTTTTTAATTAACAATAATTTCAATTAAGAAAAACTAAGAATGGTTGAGTTATCTAAATGACACGGCTGAGTTATCTAAATGAGATGACATGGAAAATAAGAGCTGATGACATGGAAAATCGGAACTGATGACATGGAATATCGGTAAGTCAGCCGCCAAACAAACACATAACTCAGCTATTAATAATTGCAATTTAAGAAAAACTAATCAAGGGTGTTTATCGTAATTTACTAGGGGTGTGAAAAAAATTGAGTAATTTTTTAAAGATATATGGTATTCTAGTCATTTTTCCATAGTTCCATGGGAGTTGAGTAATTTCCTCTTATTTTAATTTATTTCAGGTATTGGCTATACGCTACTGCTAAACTCAAGTGTTTGCTTGTGACAAATGATGAGATGAGAGATCACATTTTTGAACTCTTAAGTAGCAGTTTCTTCCAAAAATGGAAAGGCATCAGGTTAAGTTATATAACATTGACCATTCTACTGTTTTCGAGATTTGAAAAAAACCGATTTTGGAAATGGTTTTGTGTTTTGGTTTCAGGTTCGGTATACGTTTGTGAAAGGTTGTTTAAAGCTTGAAATGCCACCTCCATATTCGGTTGTGATCCAGGTTTTATAACAATCTCAACTCAAATTTGTGTATTTGTTATTTTTGTTGTTGAATATACCTGAATCTATGTTTTTGTTTTTGGATATTATTATGTAGGAATCTGATAAAGGATCATGGCATGTGCCAATCACGTGTCAAAGTAATGAAGAATCTTCAAGAAATTGGATTTGCATTACAAGGCAGAGTTTATAGATTCACTTGTACCATTTGATTAGTCTTTGGCGATTATGTCGAAGAGCTAAAGTTTTGGACCGTTCGATTGGATGATATATCATAAATCAGTTTTGCACCGTTGATTGAGTTTTGTTACGTTCGGATCGTTGAGAACCGAAACTTAACCGGCTTCACGGGCAATTTGCATGAGAGGGATTGCCATTTTTGATGGAAAAAATAATTATATTTTACTATTAGTTTTTTTTTTTAGGAAAATTATGAAAATAGGCTAAAATAAAATTGAAATTTAGAAAATAATCCACCGTTTTTTAAATTAAGAAAATAGTCTTATAATGACATTTCTATCCCTATTTTAAGTAAAAAACAAAACGTCATAATTTCCGACATTCGTTAGACCACGGTGAATTTAGGCTTTAGACATTCGTTCATCTCTTCCTTTGATTATTCATGTGTTATCCTCCAATATCTCGAAAACCCAACAACACAAATCGTCTCCTTTATCAATCTTCCTTAAGACCCACCAGTTTCGAGCTTTTCTGATTTTGTCTCGGGGATTGAAAAAGAAGAGCGAGATGATGATTCGTCCGAGTAACATCCGTAACGTTACGGGTTCCGTTTCCACGGCAGAGAAAGCTTCAAAGATTGTACTTGAACCCATCAGAAAAATCTCCGGCCTGATTAAGTTACGTGCTCCAAATCCACCTAATCGTCCCTGGCTCTTACTCCTTACTACTTTTCCACCAAGAGTTACAAGAACAAAAGCTCTTATGTGACTGAATACTACTAGCTAATATTTGCATACTATTTGCGCACAACTTCTAATAACATTGTTTACCGTCCAAATGCCTTACATTGTGGAGGAGAGTGAGAATTTGTGTGATTACTTGTTCTTGAAGTGTAAAGACTCTCTCCAAATAAGAAACATAAGATCCCAATAAATCTCACAAAAACTAAATTTCCACAAACCAAACTGCTAGATTATCCGACTGAAAGTGAATCATCTAGAAACTAAATATATATGATCACTAAAAAGAGAGTTTCCAACAAAAAATCAGATAAATGGTCATAAAATTAAGCTATTCCATATAAGAAGACTACTATTTGTTAAAGAACACACAAAGCAAATATGACTTCCAGACTCAGATTATACTATAACATAAAGCTAAAAACTTTTCTCGGGAATCAAAGAGAAAAACAAGTTGAACAAACAAATACCAATATTAGGAGCAAGATCTTCAATGGAACTAGAAATAAAGTTCACAAGTAAACTGCCTTTACCAACACCAGAATCTCCAATCATCTTAAAAGAAAGATCATATCAACTTTGTCCACAAGAAAATCCCATTTTTCTATAACAAAACCAAACAGATTTGCTTGATCTCTCAAATTTTTCTAAATCTGTAATTCAAAAACATAACTAAGAAAGAAGAAAGAAGCACACGAGAGATCAAATCAAATCATAAGATCTCCAATCTCCAATCAACAAGATCTTAAACGACAGATTATATCCACTTTGCCCAGAAGAAGATCCCATTCATCAAAACAGATTTGCTTAATCTCTTCACTCAAATCCATTGAAATCTTTGATCAACGCCAACGTCGATCGGACGATATTTGATCAACGACGAATCCATTTAACATATCATTATCAAAAAAGAAGAAGAAGATATTTATCTATTTTAAACTATTATGTTATATATAAAATCGAAAATTCTAATTTGTTTTGTTTATTTAAAATAGGGATAGAAATGTCATCATAAGACTATTTTCTTAATTTTAAAATAGGTAGACTATTTTATTAATTTCAGTTTTATTTTAGCCTATTTTCATAATTTTCCCTTTTTTTAATATTTGAATAATCAATACCCTGAGTTATATGATTTTTTTTTACTTAAAATTAATGAAACATTGTTCATTTACATGTTGACAAAAGGAACAGAGAAACAAAGAGATTTTTTTTGAAAGTACTTCATCTTAAATTTGTATGTAAGATCGCACCGTATTTTTTAAAAAATTTGCTCTGTTATTGTAGCCTTGATTGATCAACAGAATGCACGGATAAGTGAGATAACAAAAAAGCTGAACCAATACCCTTGAGTATCTAAAAGATCAAACATGCTGCAATTACTGAGTTGGTGGAACATATTTGGACTTTGTGATTGTTGCATGTTTGATCTTTCACATTCTCTATTGTATTGATTCCCCTCATTTATACCTCAATTAACCGTGTATTCGGTTGATCATTCAAGCCTACAATAATAGAGCATGATTTAAAAAAAAAAATACGGTGTCTTCATTCATTCATGATGAATTCTCAATTGTCTCAATTAATCATTGTCCATCGCAATATGATATTTCTGCATGCAAAAAAAAATACCAACTCCTTAGAGTAAACGCTTAAATTAAAAAAAAAAAAAAATTGGTTGCTAATGCTATATGTCTCACCCGCAATTAATTGTACATAGTTTGTATTGTATTACTCGCGATCTTAAAATTTTATGTTGGAATTCCAACTCGGATATGTACCTTGCCTTACTCTCCATTGAACGTGCAACGGACGTTTGGTTTGCCAATATTCTATAAGAGGATAATTTATACAAATGTCATATTAGAATGAAAAAATGGTTTAGTCACACTTTACCTTTGAACCCATTTAGGATTAGATGCAACCAACTCAGTGAGTTTGCTATCGCCCTTAATTATTGATTTCAGATGCAGTATACATGACCGAATAGTCAAACCTATCTTGTAACAAACTAAAAGGAGAGATATGTGTTATATTTATAGAGAAAATATAAAATTTATTTACAGACTACCATTCTAAGTTAATGAAATAATTTACCTTAAGTAACAAATTAATACAAAAAAAAAACGAGAAAATGGTGTTATAGTAGTGACAAAAGCTAAAGTTAGACTCAAATATCTTAATAAATGACTAACTTCTGACATTTCCAAAACATTAAAAATCAATGTATTTTGGTAAAAACATGAAGTGCGTTTGTTTGTTTGTTTTTTTTTTTTTTTTTTTGAAACTTAACATGAAGTGCGTTGAACGAAAATTTATAGTTGTTCCATAATTTTAGCAATCATTTTATAGTTTCACTATTGATAATGTTGCCATTCTCTTGATATTCAAAATGACTTTTTGGCACATTATATAACTTTTAGTCAGTATTAAAAACCAAATAAATACAAAATGACATTTTACTTTTGAAAATACAATATACGTGTAGAAAAATCTTCAGTCCTTGAGGAAAGACCCATTAGAAGCCCAACTACGTGGTTGATATTGATTTGCTAAAAAATATTTGGACTCAATGATTTGTACATGTTTGATTTTCAGCTGCTTTACGGTATTGCCTCAACTCACCTGTTACTTTACTTCGCGGTGCATTCAATGATAATTCCAGCCTACTATAACAAAGAGTTTTTAAAAGGGTGCAATTTAACATATAAGATGACATACATTAAAAAATATGCATTTGTTTCTCCGTCCCTTCGTGATGAATCATCTGTTGTCTCAACACGGTCAACGGAGAAGAAGGTGAAGTGCACATCCGAGTTGGAAGCCAAAGTAAAGAATCTTAAAACTAATGGTTGTTAATGCGATATGTCTCACCTGCAATTGATAGTACATAGTTTTTATTGTACCAATCTCGGTCTTAAGAGTTTTTACAAGGCTACCGACTCGAATATGCAACCGCAACTTCCTCTCTATTGAACGTGCAGCTGACGCTCGATTTGTTAATATTCTAGAAGAGGATGACATAGATAAATGTCATATGAAAAAAGAATAAGAAGAAGAACAAAAAAACACTAGTACTTTAGTGATATACCCGATATTTTACCACTTTTACTATCCGTTTTCCCTATTTTATATACTATTTAAATAAGTTTTTTCCATCAAAAGAGGTAGTTTTCTCGTATATTTAGTTTTGAAGAGTCATATAGGTCAAATCATCAAAAATGGCGTAAAAAGGAGAAAAATGAATATTCTTCATCCTACAACAACTTACCAAGGTCAAAGGAGCCAATCTAAATCCCCCAAATTGAAGATTTCACAATTTTCCAAGTTGGACAGAAGTTAACCAGAAGAGGCCTAGCTACGGCCGGACAACCAAACCGACTTAGACGGCAATGCAATTTCACATGGCGATAGCCCTTTGAGTCATATTTACAATGGAGTTGGAATTATATCAAACAGAGTTGTAGTTTGGAAGATATTCAAGTTTTACTGAAGACATGTCATTCTACATAGAAGAAGAATCAAGTCCAAGATGGACCTAAGCACCGAACCAACCCATGGGCAGGCTAATTCACTTGAATCCACGCATAAGGAGATGATTTTGAGCTAGACCCCGGACAGATTCACGTGACCGGTGCCACCGTTCGGTGTCGTGACCACTTCTGCGCACTTATCGAAAAAAGATGTTTTTGCCCAAGACAAAACCCTAGGAGTTCCACCAACTAAAGACCTCTTCCTACACCTATATATACTTGATTTTAGCCTCTTGAGAGAAAGAGAGCAGCCCTAGGCACCGCAAATCAATAATAAACATGTGTTTTCGTTATTCTCTTTAGATCTTCATCTTTATCCTTTGTAAAAGAGCGATGAAGGCCATGGTGTTCTTCTCAAGCTTTGTGCTTAGAGATCCACCTATGTCGAGCCCTTATTTAGAACGAATCTAATGTTTTATCAACTTCTCTAGTTGCTCCATGTTTCATAACATGTAGAGTAGTTGTATGTTTGATTTACAGTTATTCTAAAGTTCTTTTGCTTGCATCTTTTACATATTTATTGAGTTTTTTTCTAGCATGATTCTCTATCTTTATTTGTGCTCAAGGCGTGATCTATACTAGCTACCTAGTGACCGATATTAGATTGGTACCGATTCCAAAAGCTTTTGCACCGTTCGGATCTAATATTTGATAGGCTAGGCGTCTTAACAATTGAAAGTTTAGTTAAGGAGTCTAGTGAGCAATCGAATCTAATTCTTACAGCGTGATTCCACCTTGCAATAACCATCGAAAGTTGAGTCTATTGGGGTAGGAGTTATAGGTTTCGGAGCCTCAAAAGGGGAATGATTCTACCATAGTGATTTGAGCTCTAGAACACTAGTTGCATCTCTTTAAAAACCGTGTAGTTTATGTTGCATTAGTTCCTTTTAATTTCTTCTATCTTGCGTGTTTTGATTTATCTATCCCTTTATTTTATTGCATATTTATTTTATCATAAACCCCAAAACCCCAAAATATGTTTTCTCTTAGCTTATTTTGCATCATATAGATTTATAGCGTAACAACATAGTCTCTTGTGGATCAACCCCTAAGTACTACAATTGTCATCTGTGCACTTGCAGATTTGGGTTTATAAATTTAAAACTCTTTTGCATAGCCCTAACACGGCTGCATCAAGTTTTTGGCGCCGTTGCCGGGGACTAGTTCGCTTACCTATAGATTTTTGATAAAGAATAAGTCTAAGTTTCTATTTTTCTTGTTTTTCCTTTTTTTGTCTTTGCTAATTTTCCTTTTTGTTTTCTTCATTTAAGTGTATTTCAGGGATTTATCAATGGAACATCACAACAAACCCCTAAAAATTCTAGGAAGATGGCGACAAGAAGGAGTTCCAATGGAGATTACATCCCCATGCCTCATGAATTCCATCAACAACCTTTTCCTTACAACAATTGGTACAATCACAACTTGTATCAACAACAACCGCCTTGGGAGACTCAAGGACGTGACCATCATCGCCATGTGCAACTGAATCCACCTCCACAGCCCCACGGCCGCCCCAATTCACCTCACCAAGAAGAACAACTTGAAGCTTTGATGCACTGTTTCATGAAGGACACTACAAACGCCCTTCATGAGATCGAGTCAACCATCAAATCCATGAATTCGTCTCTTGAGGAGAGATTCGAGATCATCGCTAACCAATTTGAAGCTATTGAGACTCGATTTAGTCGGCTTAAAGAACTCCAAAACATCCATGCAAGGGATCTTCAAGAAGGCAAGACCAACATCATCAATATCAAGTATAAGATCGACGAATTATATGATGACTTGGAGTGGAAGATCAAGACCACTAAGGAGAACGTTGATGAGCTTAATTCTAGCCTAAACTCGGTCGCATCCAAGGCCTATCAAGCTTCTCAAGGCGCAACCGAAGTTGGAGTCGTTCAAGACAAGATCGACTCAACCATGGAAGAGCTAGAATCCAACAATCAACTTACGGTGAAGACCATCAACGCCGTTTGTTATGAACTTGAACACCATCATAAGGAGTTCATAGACACAATAAAATCCTTAGAAATCGAGTCTAACAACATCTCAAACCGTGTGGAGAAGATTGATGAACGCTTGAAGCTTATCGAAGAGACGTTTCAAGCTAGTGACCAATCTAGTACGAATTAAGAAGAGCCAACACCTTTGGCCTATTGCTGCACCATAACACCCCTTGAAGAAGACTTTTCCATCTCTAATCAAGATGAGAAAGTCGTTCCAAAACCGTTCTTAATGGCCAAACCGAAGAATCAAAGATTTACGGCAAGAATGTCAACAAAACCGTGCGAAGAGATTCGCATAGCTAATCAATCCATCAAGAGACAACATTGGATAAGTGATGAGATGTTGGAGGTATTCAAATATCTAGTTAGAGAACTCCCTCCCACCCTCACCTTTGAAGATGCTTGGAGAATAAAGCCATCATTACGACAATGCTTTAAACAAAGCACGGAGGAAGACTTTATGATAATCAATCTTCGTCCTTCAACCATGAGAATTTCACTTGCTAATGGTGCATCAACACTCTCATTGGGTAAAATATTCAATTGCCCCGTGAGAATTGGATTGCATTGTTCCGACGAACTTTGAACTGGCTAATATGCAAGATTGCTAAACACCTTTCATCCTTTGAAGACAATTCTTGGCTACTGCTGAAGCTATCATGGATTACACCTTACAAAGGTTGTCCTTTCCTAAGATAGATAGAAACACCTTCTATTACGCAGCACCACCGGGATTTCGGTCCAAAGTTACAAGATATATTCCTTTGGAGAAGAAAGAAGTTGAAATCAAGCACCGTTTTCATTTACATGATGAAGACCACAACCATTGAAGCATTTGTTCACACTCTAAGGGCAACCTCAAGCCTTTAAAAGACAATTCCAAAGTCTAAAAACCCCAAGGAGTCGAGCTAATTGATTTTAAACAAGCGCTTTATGGGAGGCAACCCATATATCGAGTCTTTCTTTTCTTTTCTTTTCATTTTTATTCTATGATTTTATTTTTCTTTTTCACTTTATAAACTTTGTTATTCATTAATCTTTCAATTTATGAATTTTCAGATTTTTATAAAGTTTATTTTTGGAGAAGAAACCGAAGTTAAAAAAAAAAAAAATGTGTCGCGGTGGCCCAGACACCGGACGGTCACACCGGTCACGTGGTTCCGACCGGTGCCGGGGTGATTTTGGTTCGGGACAGTCTCGCGGATTGAGCATCCCACGGTCTCAGACCCGGACACGGGAATCCGACTGGGGCCAGGACCGTTCCTTCTGCGTCCGTCCCGACCATCAACCGTCCTCGTCCCAGCCTTCGTCCCGCAACACGCAGCCTCATCCCGCAGCAAGTGTCCCAGGACCAGTCCTCGTCCCGCGGATCCACCACGCCCCAGACGCTCCCACCGACCCGCGCACGCGACCGGTGTCACGCGTCCCATCCTTCCCGCACCACCATCCCGCGTCCCCGACCCGAGTCCCTCACAGACCCGCATCCCTAATCCCGCACCACCCAACGGACTTGACCACGACTGGACCATGGTTCGAACCGGTTCGAACCACGAGGTAAGTTTTCCTTAATTTTTCTTTTTTAATTATTTAAAAATGGTTTTAATCTACATGAACACTTTTTAACCCAAAAATAATTTTAAAAAGTGATTTTTCTTAAATAAAATTTATTTTTGAATTTTCACATTGCACTTTTAAAATTTGGTTTAATAAAGTTTGATTTTTAAATATTTTCACATCTTACACTTATCTTTTCACTACTTGTTTTCTACTTTAGAATGAGCTTGGATAATTTTGTTTGTTGCTTCGGTATTATGGAACTTAGGTCCAAGTTTGTTTAACAAGTAATTTCAAGAGTTTTTGCAAGGATATTTGGCTCTTACACAGGTTTGACTTTGGAAATCCAATTTCTTAAAGAATGATCCACCTTATCCATAGAAGATGTGCACAAAGAAAAGAGGAAAACAAGAAGCCTTTTCAACCAACTTATGAATCCTCTACTTCAACGTTTAAAGCAAGAGTTTTGTTACTTCTTCCAGCAGCTGTTCAATTACCAATATCCAAGAATTTCCAAAATAATTCAGGGAAGAGTTCCACGATGCAAACGATGGTTTGTGGTGATCTATTATGATTATTGTTGGAAGGTACTAACTCGGTTATGGCGGAATGCATTGGTGAGGAAAATTGAGAAACACTATTTCTTGGCCTAGAGAAATTTTTGGGGAGTTTCAAGACCCTTCTTTAAACACCATCTACCGATTCAACTTTGGGAGAAATTGAGTTTCTCTATCCGGTAACTTCGTTCTATTCTCCACCTTTTTCAATTATTTATTTTTATTTTCCAACACTTCACCCTTAATTTGATTTAATTTACACCGGAACGGTGCAAGTTAAGTCTGGGGGGATTGTTGCTACTAACGCGTTTGTTTGTGTTGGATATTTATGTTTTCAAAACCGTTTTCAAAACCCGTTTTATTGAGTCAAAATTAGTTGGGAATGATGACACATTTCTTTGATCAATAACGTTTTGATTTCAAAACCAAGTGACCATTATTGCAGGGTTTGTTCCGGATAATTGATTCGGACACCTAGTGACCGAATGGAATCCAAGGAGATTGCTACTTGCACTATTTCGATTCTCACTTTGGTTTACTAACATGATTTTTGACTATCTCTTGTTAAGGATATTCGATCAAGGAACAAATCACAGTCATGACATCTTATCCTCTTTTTTACCCCTCTCTGTTGTCATGGATGGCCAGCTCACCTTTAGTTGGTACCCTTACCTAAGCCATTAAACCTTTCTTTCAGACCTCATGCACTTCTTTTGCTACGTCCTCTATGCAGATATGTGTAAAATTGTTAGAGAGAGTAGGGTCGACGCAATTTTCCAATCACTTGAAGATGCGACGAACAACATAGAAGGAAGGAGTACAAACAACAAAATTTCAGAAAAATAAAGAAGCTTGGCTGATCCTTGGATGCTTAATCATGGTAACAATTTCGTGCCTTACTTGACTCATATCTTTATGAGACCATTTTCCCCTTTTCAAAAAAATAAAATAAAATAAATTTGAAAGGGAAAGGAAAATGGTTTTTAAAAGAGTCAAAGGTCAAAGAATAACCAAGGAATGCAACGGTACAAAGGAGAGAAGAGTTTACAAGTGATTCCCGGAGAAAAGTCTAAGTCTGGGGGAGAAAGGCGAACAACAAAGTGGTTGGAAAATTGTGGACTTCAATAGACCCATTCTCTCTTGCGATTTTGCATAATGTCTTGCACCCGGAGTTTTTGGTAACCCAAAACACTTTTAACCTCACCACTAAAATCAGCCTTCCCTAAACACCTAGCCGACTTCCTTGTAAATATCCTTGATCGGAGATCTTTGAGAATTTAAGAGGGTAAAAGAATCGATTGACTTGAAGTCGAGATTTTGCAGGGACAGCAGTTTAGGACATACTTTCGTAATCACGATGGAAGACGATGAAAAGCATCCATGAACTCACTTTTTCTTTATGTGGATTACAGGTTTAGAGAAAGAAACAAGATCAAAGAATATGTGAGTTCCCGTGTTTTCAAATCTTCTTTCCTGATTGACCTTTTGTTTGCTTGAGGACAAGCAAATGGTAAGTCTGGGGGAGTTGATATACCCGGTATTTTACCACTTTTACTATCCGTTTTCCCTATTTTATATACTATTTAAATAAGCTTTTCCATCAAAAGAGGTAGTTTTCTCGTATATTTGGTTTTGAAGAGTCATTTAGGTCAAATCATCAAAAAGGGCATAAAAAGGAGAAAAATGAATATTCTTCATCCTACAAAAACTTACCAAGGTCAAAGGAGCCAATCTAAATCCCCCAAGTTGAAGATTTCACAATTTCCCAAGTTGGACAGAAGTTAACCAGCAGAGGCCTAGCTACGGCCGGACAACCAAACCGACTTGGACGGCGATGAAATTTCACATGGCGATAGCCCTTTGAGTCATATTTCCCATGGAGTTGGAATTATATCAAATAGAGTTTTAGTTTGGAAGATATTCAAGTTTTACTGAAGACATGTCATTCTGCATAGAAGAAGAATCAAGTCCAAGATGGTCCTAAGCACCCAACCAACCCATGAGTCAGCTCATTCACTTGAAGCCACGCACAAGGAGATGATTTTGAGCTAGACCCCGGACAGATTCACGTGACCGGTGCCACCGTTCGGTGTCGTGGCCACTTCTGCGCACTTATCGACAAAAAGACGTTTTTGCCCAAGACAAAACCCTAGGAGTTCCACCAACTAAAGACCTCTTCCTACACCTATATATACTTGATTTTAGCCTCTTGAGAGAAGGAGAGCAGCCCTAGGCACCAAAAATCAATAATAAACATGTATTTTCGTTTAGATCTTCATCTTTATCCTTTGTAAAAGAGCGATGAAGGCCATGGTGTTCTTCTCAAGCTTTGTGCTTAGAGATCCACCTATGCCGAGCCCTTATTTAGAACGAATCTACTGTTTTATCAACTTCTCTAGTTGCTCCATGTTTCATAACATGTAGAGTAGTTGTATGTTTGATATACAGTTATTCTAAAGTTCTTTTGCTTGCATCTTCTACATATTTATTGAGTTTGTTTCTAGTATGATTCTCTATCCTTATTTGTGCTCAAGGCGTGATCTAGACTAGCTACCTAGTGACCGATATTAGATTGGTGCCGATTCCAAAAGTTTTTGCACCGTTCGGATCTAATATTTGATAGGCTAGGCGTCTTAACAATCGAAAGTTTAGTTAAGGAGTCTAGTG
Source organism: Draba incana (assembly GCA_963576765.1). Taxonomy (NCBI): domain Eukaryota; kingdom Viridiplantae; phylum Streptophyta; class Magnoliopsida; order Brassicales; family Brassicaceae; genus Draba; species Draba incana. Next base: position 4,919,627 of record OY755210.1, on the reverse strand, counting down.
AGCAATCGAATCTAATTTTTACAGCGTGATTCCACCTTGCAATAACCATCGAAAGTTGAGTCTATTGGGGTAGGAGTTATAGGTTTCGGAGCCTCGAAAGGGGAATGATTCTACCATAGTGATTTGAGCTCTAGAACACTAGTTGCATCTTTTTAAAAACCGTATAGTTTATGTTGCATTAGTTCCTTTTAATTTCTTCTATCTTGCGTGTTTTGATTTATCTATCCCTTTATTTTATTGCATATCTATTTTATCATAAACCTCAAAACCCCAAAATATGTTTTCTCTTAGCTTATTTTGCATCATATAGATTTATAGCGTAACAACATAGTCTCTTGTGGATCGACCCCTAAGTACTACAATTGTCATATGTGCACTTGCAGATTAGGGTTTATAAATTTAAAATTCTTTTGCATAGCCCTAACACGGCTGCATCATTTAGTCAAGCTTTACTTTTTGACCCCCTTAGGATTAGATGCAACTAATTCTGTGAGTTTGCTATCACCCTTAAGTATTGATTTCAAATGCAGTAAACATGCTCGGGTAGTCAAAACTTTTTTAAGGAATATAAGTAATTAAAATATTTTTTATATTTTAATTTATTAAATACGTGGAAAAGTTAAACCAACATTTATGATGAAACGGTTAAGTAACATATTAATACTACTACAACAAGAAAATTGTGTTATAATAATGACAAAAGCCATTTAGAGTATAAGCGACTAACTTCTGACATTTTCAAAATAATGAAATAATTTTTTTTTGGTAAAATCATGAAACAAGTTAAACCAAAATTTCTAGCCGTTCCATATTTTTAGCAATGATTTTATAGTTTTTTAAATACGTGGAAAAGTAAAAATAACATTTATGATGAAATGGTTAAGTAACATATTAATACTACTACAACGAGAAAATGGTGTTATATTAATGATAAAAGCCAAATTTAGAGTCAAATCTCCCAACAAACGACTAACTTGTGACATTTCCAAAATAATAAAATAATTTTTTTAGGTAAAATGAGGGGCCCATGGGAGGGGCGGTCGGGGTGTTGTAAGTGGTATCAGAGCGAACCTTGACAATTGTGTGAGTTAGATTGTCGGGGGTTAGTAAACAATTCGATAATGCTTTGTTCATTATTTCAACGCATAATTTATGACAATGTTTTTTCAGTTTTTGTGAAACATATGGAGTATGTGAATTACAAATTGATGATAAGAGTGGTAAGGATTTGGATTCCTATTTTATGACATATTTTTGTAGTTCAACCAATGAATTTGAGATAGAAACGTTGTGGCTCATCAAGTTTCTTATTGCAAACAGATTGAGAAAATCCTAACCACCGGAGTCTGGTGCATGAATGGATTAATAACAATGTTCTATACACAACTCCACCAGGTTCTAATGATGATTGGTAATGGACTGACTTAAACTTCTTCTACAAATATTTTTGGTTTGGTTACTCAATCTTGGTTTATTTCGATTTATTTCAGGTATTGGCTTTACGCTACTGCTAAACTCAAGTGTTTGCTTGTGACAAATGATGAGATGAGAGATCACATTTTTGAACTCTTAAGTAGCAGTTTCTTCCAAAAATGGAAAGAAAGGCATCAGGTTAAGTTATATAACATTGACCATTCTACTGTTTTCGAGATTTGAAAAAAACCGATTTTGGAAATGGTTTTGTGCTTTGGTTTCAGGTTCGGTATACGTTTGTGAAAGGTTGTTTAAAGCTTGGAATGCCACCTCCATATTCGGTTGTGATCCAGGTTTTATAACAATCTCAACTCAAATTTGTGTATTTTTGTTGTTGAATATAGCTGAATCTGTGTTTTTGTTTTTGTTTTTGGATATTATTATGTAGGAATCTGAGAAAGGATCATGGCATGTGCCAATCACGTGCCAAAATAATGAAGAATCTTCAAGAAATTGGATTTGTATTACAAGGCAGAGTTTATAGATTCACTTGTACCATTTGATTAGTCTTTGGCGATTATGTCAAAGAGATAAAGTTTTGGACCGTTCGATTGGATGATATATCATAAATCAGTTTTGCACCGTTGATTGAGTTTTGTTACGTTCGGACCGTTACAAACCGAAACTTAACCGGCTTCACGGGCAATTTGCACGAGAGGGATTGCCATTTTTGATGGAAAAAATAATTATATTTTACTATTAGTTTTTTTTTTATAACTTATAAAAATACAAATAGTAAATAAACCAACGCATCGTGTGGATCAATCTCTAGTTTGAATAATGAGTTGTATGATTTACTTATTTAAAATTAATGAAATATTGTTCATTTACATATTGACAAAAGGAACAGAGAAACAAATAGATTTTTTTTAAAAGTACTTCATCTTAAATTTGTATGTAAGATCGCACCATTTTTAAAAAAATTTGCTCTGTTATTTGTAGCCTTGATTGATCAACAGAATGCACGGATAAGTGAGATAACAAAAAAGCTGAACCAATACCCTTGAGTATCTAAAAGATCAAACATGCTGCAATTACTGAGTTGGTGGAACATATTTGGACTTTGTGATTGTTGCATGTTTGATCTTTCACATTCTCTATTGTATTGATTCCCCTCATTTATACCTCAATTAACCGTGTATTCGGTTGATCATTCAAGCCTACAATAATAGAGCATGATTTTTAAAAAAAAATACGGTGTCTTCATTCATTCATGATGAATTCTCAATTGTCTCAATTAATCATTGTCCATCGCAATATGATATTCCTGCATGCAACAAGAATACAAATTCCTTAAGAGTAACCGCTTAAACATTAAAAAAAAAAAAAAAAATGGTTGCTAATGCTATATGCCTCACCCGCAATTGATTGTAATTAGTTTGTATTGTATTACTCGCGATCTTAAGAGTTTATTTGAACTTCCAACTCGGATATGTACCTTGCCTTACTCTCCAATGAACGTGCAACTGACGTTTGTTTCGCCAGTATTCTATAAGAGGATAATTTAGAAAAATGTCATATGAAAAAAAAAGAATTAAAAAACACAAGTGCTTTAGTCACACTTTACCTTTTAACCCATTTAGGATTAGATGCAACCAACTCTATGAGTTTGCTATCGCCCTTAAGTATTGATTTCAGATGCAGACATGCCTGAATAGTCAAACTTATCTTGTAATAAACTTAAAGGAGATAAATGTGTTATATTTATAGAGAAAATATAAAATTTATTAATAGAGTACCATTCTAAGTTAATGAAAATTTTACTTTAAGTAACAAATTAATACTAATAAAACGAGAAAATGGTGTTATATTAGTGACAAAAGCTAAAGTTAGAGTCAAAATTCCGAATAAATGACTAAATTCTGACACTTACAAAACAATAAAAACAAATGTATTTTGGTAAAATCATGAAACTCGTTGAATCAAAATTTCTAGTCGTTCCACATTATTGATAACTTTGGCACTCTCTTAATATCTAAAATGATTTTTGGCATATTATACATTTTTGGTCAATATTAGAAATCAAATTAATACAAATTATCATTTTACTTTTGAAACGATAAAATGGTGTTATATTAATGTCAAAAACCAAATTTAGAGTCAAATCTCCGAATAAACGACTAACTTCTCACATTTCCAAAACAGTAAAAACAAATGTATTTTGGTAAAATTATGAAACGCGTTGAATCAAAATTTCTAGTTGTTCCATATTTCTAGCAATGATTTTATAGTTTCATTATTGATAACTTTAGCATTCTCTTAATATGTAAAATGATTTTTGGCATATTATACATTTTTGGTCAATATTACAAACCAAATATACAAATTGTCATTTCACTTTTGAAACGAGAAAATGGTGTTACATTAATGACAAAAACAAAATTTAGAGTCAAATCTCCGAATAAAACAAATGTATTTTGGTAAAACCAAATGTATTTAGGTAAAACCAAGAAATGCGTTGAATCAAAATTCCTAGTCGTTCTATATTTTTGGCAATGATTTTATAGTTTCATTATTGATAACTTTAGCATTCTCTTAATGTGTAAAATGATTTTTGGCATATTATACATTTTTTGGTCAATATTAGAAATCAAATTAATACAAATTATCATTTCACTTTTGAAACAAGAAAATGATGTTATATTAATTTCAAAAACCAAATTTATAGTCAAATCTCCGAATAAACGACTAACTTATGACATTTCCAAAATAAAGAAAACAATTGTATTTTGGTAAAATCATGAAACGCGTTAAATCAAAATTTATTGTCGTTCCATATTTTTAATAATAATTTAATAGTTTCATGATTGATAATTTTAGCAATCTCTTAATATTTAAAATGATGTATGGCACATTATACATTTTTGGTCAATATTACAAACCAAATATATAAATTGTCATTTTACTTTTGAAAATAATGAAAATAACCATCTTTTGGTAAAAACATGAAGTGCGTTGAATTAAAATTTCTAGTTGTTCCATAATTTTAGCAATCATTTTATAGTTTCATTATTGATAATGTTGCCATTCTCTTAATATTCAAAATGAATTTTGGCACATTATACAATTTTTAGTCAATATTAGAAACCAAATAAATACAAAATGATATTTTACTTTTGAAAATACAATATATGTGTAGAAAAATCTTTAGTCCTTGAGAAAAGACCCATTAAAAGCCCAATTATGTGGTTGATATTGATTTGCTAGAAAATATTTGGACTCAGTGATTTGTACATGTTTGATTTTCAGCTGCTATACGGTATTGGCTCAACTCACTTGTTACTTCACTTCGTGGTGCATTCAATGATCATTTCAGCCTACAATGACAAAGAGTTTTTAAAAGGGTGCAATTTAACATATAAGATGACGTACGTTGAAAAATATGCATTTGTTTCTCCGTTCCTTCATGATGAATTATCAGTTGTCTCAACACGGTCAACGGAGAAGGAAGTGAAGCGCATATCCGAGTTGGAAGCCAAAATAAAGACTCTTAAAACATATTGTTGTTAATGTGATATGTCTCACCTGCAATCGATTGTACATAGTTTTTATTGTACCAATCTCGGTCTTAAAAGTTTTTACTAGGCTACCAACTCGAATATGCACCCGCGACTTCCTCTCTATTGAACGTGCAGCTGACGCTCGATTTGCTAATATTCTATAAGAGGATGACATAGATAAATGTCATAGAGTACTTTAGTCAAGCTTTACTTTTTAACCCCCTTAGGATTAGATGCAACTAATTCTGTGAATTTGCTATCGCCCTTAAGTATTGATTTCAGATGCAGTAAACATGGCCGGGTAGTCAAAACTTTTTTAAGGAATAGAATTAATTAAATATTTTTTGATTTTTTAATTTTTTAAATACATGGAAAAGTTAAACCAACATTTATGATGAAACAGTTAAGTAACATATTAATACTACTACAACAAGAAAATTGTGTTATAATAATGACAAAAGCCATTTAGAGTATAAACGACTAACTTCTGACATTTTCAAAATAATGAAATAATTTTTTTTTGGTAAAATCATGAAACAGATTAAACCACAAAAATTTCTAGCCATTCCATATTTTTAGCAATGATTTTATATTTTTTTAAATACGTGGAAAAGTAAAAATAACATTATGATGAAACGGTTAAGTAACATATTAATACTACTACAACGAGAAAATGGTGTTATATTAATGATAAAAGCCAAATTTAGAGTCAAATCTCCTAACAAACGACTAACTTGTGACATTTCTAAAATAATGAAATAATTGTTTTTAGGTAAAATCATGAAAAATGTTGAATCAAAATTTCTAGTCATTCCATATTTTTAGCAATGATTTTATAGTTTCATTATTGATAATTTAGCATTCTCTTAATATTTGAAATGATTTTTTGGCATGTTATACATTTTTTTTGGTCAATATTAGAACCAAATTGATACAAAATGACATTTTACTTCTGAAAATACACTAGAAAACAAGAAATAAGTAGAGAAAAAAATATAAAAAAATCTTCAATCCTTGAGAAAAAGCCCATTTAAAAGCCCAATAAGGTTACTTATAAACTAGAAGTTGATGAAACGAAACCAAAACACCACAGAGAAACCGCAAGAAAGTAAAAGGTCGTGACTTTGAAGAAGAAATAGAAGAAGAAAATACATACATACAAACACACTCATACACACAAATGTTTACATTTTTCTGATTTGTGTTTGAGAAATTTAAAGAATCTTCTTACTTTTTCAAAGAACCATTTCCCTGTTTTGCATCACGTGGTCGAGAGGTAACACAATAATTAATTTATCGTTTTTATTTTGTTTTCTATAACTTCAAACTCATGTGTGTTTTCCCTCAAAGAAATTTTTATTAATGGTCACTATTTGATTACTTGGATCCAGAATTATTTTAAATAATTTTCTCGAATCGTTGTTAGTACATATGAAATCAAATGTAATATTTTGTTTAAACATAGAGGTTTGATCCGTTTTTTTTTTCTCTCGGTTTAGGGATCTGAATTTTCGTTTAGATTCTGATAAATCTAGGTTAAATATAACATATGTGTTTCCAAGGATAGATTGGTGTTTTTTTTTCTTCGTTGAATCATTTGATCATATAGGTTTCGTGTCTGATTATTTCCAATTCTGAAATAAATTAACAAGTATGTTGAATTAGTTTTCAATCGTGGAATTTTTATGTAGATTTGGAATGTAATAATCCATACTTGTCTTTGTGCAATTCAAATTTGCTCTGTTGATTATTATCTTCTCCATAAGAATTTGACGAATTTGTTCCAAAATGTCTATCTAACAAATGTTACAATGCCATTAAAATTTGATAGTATGTAACTAAAACAAAATTACATTTTCTTGTTTCTTTTTTTTTTGATTTTGTTAGAATGAATCCGTTAGCAACAAACTCACCGCCTCCTCCTCCTGTTGCTGCTCCTCCAAATCCGAATGATCACTTGGCGAGACGAAAGAGAGGTCGTCCACGAAAAGACGAAACTTCTCATGCGTATCCACAACCAAAGGAAGACTTGGTTGGTCAGAGGGTTTCTGGTGTGGTGGAAGGATCTTTTGATGCAGGATACATGCTTAACCTCAAGGTTCAAGACAGTGACAAGAAACTAAGAGGTCTTGTATTCGTACCGGGGAAAGTCATTCCGGTCACTCCAGAAAACGACGTGGCTCCTCGTGTTAAAATGTACGAAAGAACTCAATCTCTCTCTAATGAGATTGCTGAATCGTCTCAAGCTTTGTCTCTAATACCACATGAGAACAATGGGGAATCGGCTCAAGCGAAAGAAGATATGGTTGAGAAAAATGGAGTGATGGAAGAAGAAGAAGCGACTCGTTTAGTCGAGTTTTTCCCTCCAAAGACGACAACGACGGTGATGACCGAACAACCTCAACCGAATCTTGTCTTGTTAGGGAAAGAGGTAGAGCAACAGAAATCTCCTGGTGAGACTAGTCGTGGACTCGAGCTTCTGGAGGTGGAGAAAGTGAATTGTCCTGGAGAGAAAGTGCCAGAGATGCTTCAGCTTGAGCTTGGAAAGAAGGCAATAGTGGCTGAAGATAAAAACAATAATTCTGTCACAACAGAGAAAGAACCTGAGACATCTGATAAGACTAATCTTGAAGAATCTGTGACGAAGGGTGGATTTATTGCAAATTTGTTTGAAGGAGGAGAGAAGAAGGAAGAAGGAAAAGAAGCTCCTACTCCATCAGTGAAGTAGTTAAGAGCAACTCTGTTTGGTTTATGTGAATTTCAGTTTTTCTTTGTGTGTTTAAAGTTTATGTAACAAACCTTTCAGGTTTTTCATTCATAGTACCTTTTTTTCTTCTTCTTCATTTGATCAGTTTGCAATTCTTTGTTTCTTATCTCAAGTTTGAACGCATACCTCATCCAAAGATATGTTAGTAAATCTGACTAAACTCGGCCGAAAATAACGAAAATGAATTTATATTGATGATTACTCGAATATAAAAAAAATATATGTGAAAAAATAAATATAGTTCCTGTCACTATTTTACTCCTTTTTCAATTTTGATGCAAAAATGAAGTAATGATTTTTACATAATTTGGTCGTGTGGAACTAAACTTTGAGAGAAAGAAGTGCACGCAAAAATAAGAAAATAATTTTTTTCACTCTTTACTTCGTGTCGGTCATGACTCATGACCGTTTGACTGCAAAACCATTATATTGCCAAATCTTATAGAATTCAAAAAAATGCTTTGGACCAATGAGAATCTCACCTTTTTCCATCATTATTGAGCAACAATCGTTACCAAAACCCAGTCATCTTCTCTGATTCACTCTTCCCAATGCAAAAACCCATCTGAATTATTCCATTTCTCTACATGGGTTTTAGAAATTGAACAAAAAGATTCAATTTTCATGCTTGTTTATCCAGTTTTAACTGATTTTCATTAGTGTTTCTTCTTCTTCACTCAGATCTCAGTGTTTGAAGAATGGATTTGCATTTGAAGAACTTGTTTGGTAGGTTTCAAGATCAATTCGGATCAGGACCGGGTCTAGGACCCGGATCCGGAGTTTGCTTGATGAAAGTCGAAGGTATATCTTCCAACATTATTCAATCCATTTTCAAAGCTTCAGCTTCTTTATACAGAAGTGAGCCATGGAAGAAGCTCAGACCGAGTCATTTGTTCGGTGTTCGAGTCGGAAAAGACTCAGATTGGTCAGGAAAGAGACAACCTTTTCAATGTGTTCAGTTCATAGGTGGTGATGGTGGTGATATAGCAATCTATATGTATAGATCAATGAACTCTGCATTGAAAATGACTGATGATTCATTGGAAATGGCTAGAGTTCCTAATGTTGAGGTGTTTCGGGTTACTTACGAGCTTGAGTCGTTGATGCTTCCTTGTAATAAGAGAATGATTAAGTCTTTGTGTTTAGAAGTTTCTGGAAATGATCGGTTTCCGGTCATCGATGTTGCGCGGTGTATGGCCTCTGGTGAGCTTCAGTTTAGAAACCCGACACTCGAAGAGCTTAGGCTTGTGTTTGCTGTAATGAAAGCTCTTTCTTTGGTTCATCCTTTGCTGATTCAAGAAGAGAATCAAGTCAGGGGATTACCAAGGATGGTGAAGTTTACGCCTTTTATCGAGACTGTTGATGTTCAGTGGCCACTAGGACATGATTTTGTTGCTGTCACGGTTTCGCATCCTCCTGGTCAATCATATGAACAGAAGTCCAAGAAAACCACGGTAATGGCACACGAGAACGACGAGTTAGAATCATAAAATTAAGACTTGTAGCCATTCTAGTGGCAACCGTGTTCTCTCCTGTACAAAATCTCATACAATGTGGTCTCCAACTTGATCATCCTACTTTGTCTTGAGATATTCGTTTCTTTTTAGACTTTTTCTTTTTCGGTTTCGGAGTAAATACAACACGGCTTTTTTTAATTATACATCGGACATCTTTATCATCGTTAGGAATCTTCGATACCATTGCCTTTGCACTTTTCGAATCTCCTGCAGCTACTAGAACCTGATACATCCTGTAAAACCATAAAACCAAGAACAAGTTATAGAAAATTTTGTACTAAGAAATGAGCCGCTCTCTTAGAGACGAATACAAGAGCACTTGCCTTAAATAGTTGAGGACATTGTAAGGAAGTTCTGCATATTGGTACTCTTTCCAAACCACAAGAGCATTCTGCTTATCCTTAGCATTGACACAAGCATGTAGAAGAAAATCTAGACATTTTCTTGAAGGCCATAACCCGAGCTCCTCCTTCATAAAGCTCACCAAATCCAGACCTAGGTTCACATTGCTATGCTTTGTTTCCGCTATTGACTTAAATACCTGATTTCAACAATAAGATGCCAAGAGTTAAGTAAATTATACACACCGGAATGAATCAAGAGCTTGCAAAGCTATTGAAAACGTATGAGAGAAATAGAATCAGACCTCTTCAAACCAATACTCCACCGCAATGTCATCTTTGGACAAGTAGTTTTTGGTCTCCATGAGCAAATCAAGAACAGAGCTACACAAAAGAAGTTGGGTGACGCATACGATAATCAACAATGATAGGAGTACACGTGAGAGCGCACAAAATCTATTGTACCTTGAGTTATCGTTGCGGACAGCAAACACAATAATTTTGAATACACCCTCTATCCAATATTTATAATCATGCAGCTCATTAACCAGTTGAGCCAACGTTATCAAGTCCGCGTTTGGATCGGAGTAGTCCTATAGAAATATAATTTGAGGTCATTGCAGTACGTAATGATATCTCTAATTCACTATTACTCGGCTAATTTACCAAAAAAACATATGATTGAAGTACGAACTTACTATAAGAGATATAATAGATTTTGGCTCTACGCGGCAGTTGGCTAGCTTCATTTCTTCATAAATTCTTAAGGCATCTGCTATTTTTCCATTTGATGCCAGAGCAGATATAAGCACACTTTTCAGCTCATTGAGATCGTTAGGTGGAAGTTCCAGGTCCATGGGCACCTAAAGTACAAAACTTGAGGTCTTACTCTAAATTTATGGATTTAAGCATTCGAGAACGTTTAAATGAAGATATAATATGCATGATTACCTGTTTTGCCTTCTCAAACTGTCCGCATGATGCATATGCTTTTACAAGAGACATGTAAACGTGCTTATTAGCTTCAAGTTTTGCTTGCGTCATCTCCTCAAGATACTTAAGATAAGAAAGAAAGAAAATGC